>JARQOD010000003.1:100900461-100945866 GCA_033576555.1 Oophaga sylvatica
AGTCACGGACGGGGACAGCGACACGGGGGGTAAACCCAAGCCCCTCACATACATTCCTCCCGAACGCTCTGACACTATTTGTAGCACGCACCACCACATTCGCTGTTTTTCATTCAGCAATCACCCCCCCTCCGGGGGACGGATCGTCCAGAAATGTCGGGACCTTTTTTATCGCTGGTTTCCCTCTGACAGGCACCACGCTGCGGTGACAGGCGGGAGACCACGACCGCTGGTAACCAAGGTACACAGCGGTTTCCGGGCACCGGCCGCGTTAAACCCCTGGTACCTTGTACCATCCCTGTCGGGCGCTGGTATCCAAGGAACGGGGGTTTAAGGCACACCCCGCGCCAAAAACCCCCGTTTACCTTTTCCACAATCGCTGGTCCCCCCTTACACCACGATGTTCCCTGTCAGGGGGAAACCGCATCAAAAAAAGGGTCCGACATTTCAGCACGACACGATCCCCCGGGGGGGGCTGATCCCGCTGAAGTCACACCAGCGATATCGCTGGGACCCCTGCGCGTACAAAACTAGTGACTCAGCACGATCTGGGTAGCGATATCGCTATGTGAGACGGGCCCTTAAGTGAAAGCTTAATTGATTGCTTTCACTTTCATTCGGGTCAGCCAGGGCACAATCAGTGACGTAGGGGGAACTGATTAACAAAAATGGGGGTTCCTTTCAAAAAAAAATGGCGTGGGTCCCCCTATTTTTGTTAACCAGCCAGATGAAGCAGACCGCTGAGCCTGATTTTCAGGCTGTTAAGGAGCCAAGATCCATGGACCTTGCCAGCCTGATAATACTAGGCCACAGCAGTCTGCATATCTTGGCTGATTAACAAAAATAGGGGATCCCCTCGAAAAAAATTGGCGTGGGGTCCCCCCTATTTTTGTTAACCAGCCAGATGAAGCAGACCGCTGAGGCCTGGATTTTCAGGCTGGTAAGGAGCCAAGATCCATGGACCTTGCCAGCCTGATAATACCAGGCCACAGCAGTCTGCATATCTTGGCTGATTAACAAAAATAGGGGATCCCCTCGAAAAAAATTGGCGTGGGGTCCCCCCTATTTTTGTTAACCAGCCAGATGAAGCAGACTGCTGAGGCCTGGTTTTTCAGGCTGGTAAGGATCCAATATCCATGGACTTTGCCAGCCTGATAATACCAGGCCACAGCAGTCTGCTTAGCTTGGCTGGTTAACAAAAATAGGGGATCCCCTCGAAAAAAAAACGGCGTGGGGATCCCCCCTATTTTTGTTAACCAGCCAAGTAAAATGCAGACTGCTGCGGCCTGGTATTAAAAGACTGTCAAGGCCCATGGATTTTGGCCCTCAACAGCCTGATAATACCAGGCTACAGCAGCCCCACATTTGGCGCATCAAAAGATGTGCCAATTGTGGCACTTTACCCGGCTCTTCCCACTTGCCCTGTAGCGGTGGCAAGCGGGGTAATAAGGGGTTAATGTCACCGTTGATTGCACGGTGACAATAAGCCCGGTTAATAATGGAGAGGTGTCAATAAGACACCGATCCATTATTAATCCCAAAGTTATTAAATGTGTAAAAAAAAACACAGCAAGAAAAAAGTATTTTAATGAAATAAAAGAGACAACACAGTTTTCATTAATTTTATTGTACTCTCATTCCTGCGACGCCATCGATCTCCTGTAAAAAAAATAAAAAAAACCAACAGTATACCACCTGTCCGACGCAGTCCATAACGACAGTCCCACGACGATCCAACTCTGCTACATCGCAATGACAGGCAGAGCCTGTCATCGCGACGCAGCACAGCTGATTACCTGCTTCCCCGGCGGTGACGTCATCGGACTGACTGCTTTACGGCCGGGATTACCCAGCAGTCACTGCAGTTATCGCGAGAAACTGCATGTGACCGCCGGGGAAAGAAAATTGCGGCCATGAAGCAGTCCAGGACGTGACCGCCGGAGATCTTCTGCCAGGTAAGTGCCGTTGACTCCTGACAGACCCGACCGACGGACACTGACAGTGACAGTGACAATCCCGATTCCGGTATCCGATAAGACGAAAATATCGGAACTCGGAATCGGAATTCCGATACAGCCAATATCGGCCGATACCCGATATTTGCAGTATCGGAATGCTCAACCCTACCTATCACCCAACTTACCCGGAAAGAGTCTAGGTTCTCCTGGACTCCCCAAGCCCAGGAAGCATTTTCCCGTCTAAAAGATAAATTTACCACTGCACCTATCCTAGTACATCCCAACCCCGAGCTTGCCTTCATAATAGAGGTGGATGCTTCAGACTGTGCCGTTGGAGCTATACTCTCTCAGAGAACAGGTGAGAAGAATGTCTTGCATCCCTGTGCCTTCTTTTCCCAGCAGTTGTCTTCGGCTGAGAGGAACTACGATGTGGGCAATAGAGAGTTGTTGGCCATTATTGCCGCCTTCAAAGAATGGAGACACCTTCTTCAGGGAGCTGCACAGCAAATAGTCGTCCTGACAGATCATCGTAACCTTGAGTTTATCAGGTCGGCTAAGTGCCTGACTCCTCGCCAGGCTCGCTGGAATCTTTTCTTAAACCAATTTAATTTTATCATTTCTTATAGACCAGGATCGCGCAATGGAAAGGCTGATGCACTCTCTAGGATTTACTCAGCAGAGACACGTCCAATTACTCCTCCTAAGACTATTCTTCCTGACTCTAGATTCCTAGGAGTAATTCATAATCAAGACCTACTTAAGGACATCAAGGAAGCATACCATGCGGATTCCTTTTTGGCACAACCCCCAAGGGACGTAAGTCTTGTCTTTAAGAATGGTGTGTGGATTCAGGGACAACGCCTGTATATTCCTGAAACAGTCAGATTGAGAGTATTGCAACTCATTCACGATTCCAGGATGGCTGGGCATAGGGGAATTCTGAGGACACAGGAATTTCTCTCTCGTTTCTTTTGGTGGCCCACTTGCAGGAAGGATGTTTTAAACTATGTCACTTCATGTGAAGTCTGTGCAAGATGCAAAACACCTCGCTCCTCACCAACTGGTCTGTTACAGCCTCTTCCCACCCCGTCCCGCCCGTGGGGATCCATTTCTATGGACTTCATTGTGGAGTTACCAACCTCTCAAGGGAAGAACACCATTCTAGTGGTGGTTGACCGTCTAACAAAGGCAGCTCATTTTATCCCTTGTGTCGGCTTACCCACTGCAAAACAGACATCAGATTTGATGATTAAAGATGTGTTTCGCTTACATGGAGTACCGGATGAGGTTATTTCGGATCGAGGGGTGCAATTCACTTCTAGGTTTTGGCAAAATTTCTGTGCAGCATTGGACATTAAAGTAAACCTTTCTTCTGCTTTTCATCCCCAGACTAATGGACAGACCGAACGAACCAATCAAACCCTGGAGCAGTATCTCCGCTGCTTTATCTGCCACCTACAGGATGATTGGGTGGATCTACTTCCATTAGCTGAGTTCTCGTATAACAACTCTCAGAGTGCCTCCACTAAGCAGTCTCCTTTTTACTCTAATCTAGGTTATCATCCTAACATTCTACCACGATTTCCCATAGAAACGCCTTTACCAGCAGTGGCTGAAAGAATCACGTCTTTACAGAAGAATATGGATCTTCTAAAGGAGAATCTGGAATCGGCTCAGGAAAGGTACAAGAAAGCAGCAGATAAATTTCGTAAACCTGCACCAGCTTTCAAGGTAGGAGACTTGGTCTGGCTGTCAACCAGAAATCTTAAGTTAAAGATTCCATCGTCTAAGTTGGGACATAAGTACATTGGACCCTATAAAATCAGTAAAATTATAAGTGCCGTTGCTTGTCGTCTTCAACTGCCCAGAACTATGAGAATTCACCCTGTCTTTCATGTATCCCTACTAAAGGCTGCGACACCCAATACGTTTCCTGGACGTTCTTCTCCTTGCCCTGACCCAGTGCTAGTCGATGGTCAGGAAGAATTTGTGGTGGAAAGGATTTTAGATTCCAGGTTGTATAGAAATCAGTTACAATATCTGATTAAATGGCAGGGCTACCCAGTGGAGGACAACTCATGGGAACCAGTCAATAACGTTAATGCTCCTCGCTTGCTCCGTCAGTTTCATCAGAGGTACCCACACAAGCCTGGCCTGAGGTCATCCGGAGGTTGTCCCTAAGGGGGGAGTAATGTAAGGTTCTGTGTACATGTTCCTGAAACTCAGTTTGTTCGTCAGCCATTTTACTTTCTGTCTTGCTGCAGCTATCTTGCCCTCAGTCAAAATGGAGTTTCCAGCTTGCATGTTCCCGCCCTGATTCTCTCCTTTTGCTTCTTAAGCAGCCACAGCTGAGCAATCAGTGCTTCAGAATCTAGCCTGCAGTGAACCTGTGACCTGACTCCTAAAGCCTTGGACCTTGTACTCCAGCTATTCCTACTGAGGAACTCTGAAGCACTTGTGGACTCTGAACCCTGCTCTTTGAAAGACCCACGTTTGCATGGACTTACGGTAACAGAGAAGAAGATCCTGAACCTGTTGTGGAGAGTGATTGCTGAGCTTAGATTACTCTGGCCTGCTGTGTCTCCTGCTTCTGTGTCTGCAAACTGTGTGACTATTTTTGCCAACTTGTATGAAGTAATACAAGACTTTCTATATCAAACCTGTGTCTCATGTATTTTCATCGCACCCAAGCACAAGACGCTATATGAACTGTACTACATACATTACACCTATTTCTTCTGTTACCCTTGGGAAAATAAAAAACTGGGGGCGAAAATATTATTTTTGTAAAAAAAATAAGATTTTTTTGTTTTTACGGCTGTACATTATAAACTTCTGTGAAGCACTTGGGGCTTCATAGCGCTCACCACACATCTAAATAAGTTCCTTGTGGGGTCTATTTTCCAAAATGGGGTCACTTGTTGGGGATTTCCACTGTTTAGGCGCATCAGGGGCTCTCCAAATGCGACATGACGCCCCCAGACCATTCCATCAAAGTCTGCAATCCAAAACGTCACTACTTCCCTTTCCGAGCCCTGACATGCGCCCATACAGTAGTTTTCTCCCACATATTGGGTATCAGTGTACTCAGGACAAATTGGACAACAACTTTTGGGGTCAAATTTCTCCTGTTACCCTTGTGAAAATAAAATATTGGGGGCGAAAAAATCATTTTTGTAAAAAAAAAAAGGATTTTTTATTTTTACGGCTGTGCGTTATAAACTTCTGTGAAGCACTTCGGGGTTCAAAGTGCTCACCACACATCTAGATAAGTTCCTTGTGGGGTCTATTTTCCAAAATGGGGTCACTTGTGGGGGGTTTCCATTGTTTAGGCGTATCAGGGGCTCTCCAAATGCGACATGACGCCCCCAGACCATTCCATCAAAGTCTGCAATCCAAAACGTCACTACTTCCCTTCCGAGCCCTGACGTGCACCCATACAGTAGTTTTCTCCTACATATTGGGTATCAGCGTACTCAGGACAAATTGGACAACAACTTTTGGGTTCCAATTTCTTCTGTTACCCTTGTGAAAATACAATATTGGGTACGAAAAAATCATTTTTGTAAAAAAAAAAAAGGATTTTTTATTTTAAGGCTGTACGTTATAAACTTTAGTGAAACACCTGGGGGTTCAAAGTTCTCACCACACATCTAGATAAGTTCCTTGAGGGGTCTAGTTTCCAAAATGGTGTCATTTGTGGGGGGTTTCCACTGTTTAGGCAGATCAGGAGCTCTCCAAACACGACATGGCGTCCAGCCAATTCTGCGTTGAAAAAGTGAGACGGCGCTCCTTCCCTTCCAAACTCTGCCATGCACCCAAACAGTGGTATACCCCCACATATGGAGTATCAGTGTACTCAGGACAAATTGCACAATAACTTTTGGAGTCTTGTTACCCTTGGAAAAATAAAAATTCGGGTGAAAAGATCATTTTTGTGGAAAAAATATGATTTTTAAATTTTACGGCTCTACGTTATAAACTTGTGTGAAGCACTTGAGGGTTCAAATTGCTCACCAAAGATCTAGATAAGTTCCTTAGGGGGTCTAGTTTCCCAAATGGGGTCATTTGTGGGGGTTTCCACTGTTTAGGCACATCAGGGGCTCTCCAAATGCAACATGGCATCCAATCTCAATTCCAGCCAATTTTGGTTGGAAAAAGTCAAATGGTGCTCCTTCCCTTCCGAGCTCTGCCGTGCGCCCAAACAGTGGTTCCCCCCCACATATGGGGCATCAGCATACTCAGGACAAATTGGACAACAACTTATGTGGTCCAATTTCTCCTGATACCCTTGGGAAAATAAAAAATTAGTGACTAAAAGATAATTTTTGTGGGAAAAAAATAGGATTTTTTATTTTCATGCCCGGGCATTATAAACTTGTGTGAAGCACTTGGGGGTTCAAAGTGCTCACCAAAGATCTAGATAAGTTCCTTCGGGGGTCTAGTTTCCAAAATGGGGTCACTTGTGGGGGATTTCCACTGTTTAGGCTCATCTGGTGCACTGCAAACGGAACATGACCCCCATCAACGTCTGCATTCCAAAACGTTACTACTTCCTTTCCAAGCCCTGCCGTGCGCCCAAACAGTTTTCCACCCCCACATATGGGGTATCAGCGTACTCAGGACAAATTGGACAACAACTTTTGGGGTCCAATTTCCTTGGGAAAATTCAAAAATTTAGGACTAAAAAATCATTTTTGTGGAATTTTTTTTTTTTTTTTTCACACCCAGGCATTATAAACTTTTGTGAAACACTTGGGGGTTCAAAGTGCTCACAACAGATCTAGATAAGTACCTTAGGGGGTCTAGTTTCCAAAATGGTGTCACTTGTGGGGGGTTTCCACTGTTTAGGCGCATCAGAGGTTCTCCAAGCGCGACATGGCGTCCAATCTCAACTCCAGCCAATTTTAGTTTGAAAAAGTCAAACGGCGCTCCTTCCCTTACGAGCTCTGCCGTGTGCCCAAACAGTGGTTTTCCCCCACATATGGGGTATTGGCGTACTCAGGAGAAATTGCATAACAACCTTATCTGTCCATTTTCTCCTTTTACCCTTGTGAAAATAAAAAAAAAGTTTGTAAAAGATCATTTTTGTGGCTAAAAAGTTAAATATTCATTTTTTCCTTCCACATTGCTTTAGTTCCTGTGAAGCACCTGAAGGGTTAATAAACTTCTTGAATGTGGTTTTGAGTACCTTGAGGGGTGCAGTTTTTAGAATGGTGTCACTTTTGGGTATTTTCTGTCATGTAGACCCCTCAAAGTGACTTCAAATGTGAGGTGGTCCCTAAAAAAAATGGCTTTGTAAATTTTGTTGTAAAAATGAGAAATCGCTGGTCAACTTTTAACCCTTATAACTTCCTAACAAAAAAAAATTTTGATTCCAAAATTGTGCTGATGTAAAGTAGACATGTGGGAAATGTTATTTCTTAACTATTTTGTGTTACATATTTCTCTGTTTTAAGGGAATAAAAATTCAAAGTTTGAAAATTGCTAAATTTTCAAAATTTTCGCCATATTTGCGTTTTTTTCAAAAATAAACGCAAGTTATATGGAAGAAATTTTACCACTAACATGAAGTACAATACGTCACGAGAAAACAATCTCAGAATCGCGAAGATCCGTTGAAGCGTTCCAGAGTTATAACCTCATAAAGAGACAGTGGTCAGAATTGTAAAAATTGGCCTGGTCATTATCGTGCAAACCACCCTTGGGGGTGAAGGGGTTAAAATTACTGGATTTTCTTAAATTTCGTTAAGCATAATCTCACTAAATTGCAGCCGCCTGTCTGGATCATCCTCCAATAAACCACGAATTAGATGTGGACGATAAGCTTTCCACCCAATAGATTTCAGGATTCACATGATGGAAGCTCGTGAAATTCCCAATTCTAAAGAGACTCTTCTGGTGGACTTTTTTGGACTCTGAACAAATGTTTCAGCAACAAGTTGTTTATTATTTTCTGTACAGGCTGTTTTGGGTCGTCCAGTTTTCGGAGCATTAAGGATTGAGCCAGTGGCATCGAATTTGTCACGAATGCGGTAAATGGCTTGTCTCTTTGGGGCTTGAGTACCAAATGTTTCAACCCAATTTGCTCTATTTCAGCATTTTGAGATTTCCAATACTCTTTTAAAATCCATTTTCTTTTATCTGTATTTAAATTATTTGCCATTTTGGGGGAGATTTATCTGTGAAAACTGGATCTGTGAAACTGACTCAGTTGCCCTTAGCAACCAATCAGATTCAACCTTCATTTTCCAAAGAGTCTGTGAAGAATGAAAAGTGGAATCTGATTGGTTGCTAAGGGCAACTGAGTCAGTTTCACTTTACACCATGTTTGATAAATCTCCCCCTTCATAACCCTATTACACACACTGTCCACCTACTTTTGGACCACCCTGTATATACACTGCTCAAAAAAATAAAGGGAACACTTAAAAAAAGAATATAGCTCCAAGTAAATCAAACTTCTGTGAAATAAAACTATCCACTTAGGAAGAAACACTGATTGGCAATCAATTTCACATGCTGTTGTGCAAATGGAATAGACAATAGATGGAAATTATTGGCAATTATCAAGACATACTCAATAAAGGAGTGGTTTTGCAGGTGGGGACCACAGACCACATCTCAGTACCAATGCTTTCTGGCTGATATTTTGGTCACTTGAATGTTGGCTGTGCATTCATACTCGTGGTAGCATGAGACGGACTCTACAACCCACACAAGTGGCTCAGGTAGTGCAGCTCATCCAGGATGGCACATCAATGCGAGCTGTGGCAAGGTTTGCTGTGTCTGTCAGCGTAGTTTCCAGAGCCTGGAGGTTCTACCAGGAGACAGGCCAGTACACCAGGAGATGTGAAGGGGGCCGTAGGAGGGCAACAACCCAGCAGCAGGACAGCTACCTGCACCTTTCTGCAAGGAGGAACAGGAGGAGCACTGCCAGAGCCATGCAAAATGACCTCCAGCAGGCCACAAATGTGCATGTGTCTGCACAAATGGTTAGAAACCGACTCCATGAAGATGATCTTAATGCCTGATGTCCACAGATGGGGGTTGTGCTCACAGCCCAATACCGTGCAGGACGCTTGTCATTTGCCACAGAACACCAGGATTAGCAAATTCGCCACTGGCGCCCTGTGCTCTTCACAGATGAAAGCAGGTTCACACTGAGCACATGTGACAGACAGGACAGAGTTTGGAGACGCCGTGGAGAGTGATCTGCTGCCTGCAACATCCTTCAGCAAGACCGGTTTGGCAGTGACTCAGTAATGGTGTGAGGTGGCATTTCTTTGGAGGGCCACACAGCCCTCCATGTGCTCGCCAGAGGTAGCCTGACTGCCATTAGGTACCGAGATGAGATCCTCAGACCCCACGTGAGACCATATGCTGGTGCGGTTGGCCCTGGGTTCCTCCTAATGCAGGACAATGCCAGACCTCATGTGGCTGGAGTGTGTCAGCAGTTCCTGCAAGATGAAGGCATTGAAGCTATGGACTGGCCCACCCGTTCCCCAGACCTGAATCCGATAGGATGATCTACCCACCAACGTCACGTTGCACCACAGACTGTCCAGGAGTTGGCAGATGCTTTAGTCCAGGTCTGGGAGGAGATCCCTCAGGAGACCATCTGTCGCCTCATCAGGAGCATGCCCAGGCATTGTAGGGAGGGCATACAGACACGTGGAGGCCACACACACTACTGAGCATCATTTTGACTTGCTTTAAGGACATTACATTCCACTTTGTGTGATTTTGTTGTCAGCACATTCAACTTTGTACATAGCAAAGTATTCAATGAGAATATTTCATTCATTCAGATCTAGGATGTGTTATTTGAGTGTTCCCTTTATTTTTTTGAGCAGTGTACATATAGATAGATAGATACACACACATATACATACTCATATATACATCACAATATGATCACTGCCAGCTCCACAATAACAAAAGAAACTATCAACTGCAACCACCAACCCTTTATACAGGCCGATATGACATGGAGCAAGAGGAACAAAACTATTAAATGTTATATATTTAATATGGAAAGTAGGCAGTGTTTATGAAAAATATACAAAGATGTTACAAAATGGGAACAATTCGGTATATACAATTACATAAAATAAAAATGAATAACGAAAGATGTATTAAACCTGGTGTTGCAGGAATGGCTCTTGTCTTTATGGAGGGAAGCGCTCTGATTAGGAAACTGGACTTGGTGAGGTTATATGGGGCTGGTTGTGGGATGTATTAGGTCTGTTATAATTTTATGAGATCCCTAACTTTCAGGATATCTTCACCCCTGGACGTTCGAGGAGGTAGATAGTATCAATATTATATGTGAGCGAATGCATTATGTTCATCCCTTCGCTACGACGCCAAAACTATATCTCCCATAAATATTGAATGGATGCAAAGCCCAATATTCATCACCTTCCAAAGTGTCTCAGACCAGTCCTTTGAACAGAGGAAGCTTTTTCCTTTGGAAGTGTTCTACTACACCTCTGAATAAACAAATCACAGTCTTGGTGGCTGGTTCTCAGAGCCGATCTCCCCTTGTAATTACTTGGCTACTGCAGGAGGTCACTACTTCAACGGTTATAATTAATCCCATATGTTCATTGTGAGGGTGATATGTCCCCTCTCTGGAGATATTTTTATGGATTTTAATTTTTCTTTATGACAGAGCCCTTACATTCAGTTATAAATTTCGGCTCGCCAAGCAAACACTGGAGTGATCTGGTAGGTTACAAACTTCTCTGACCGGAGTGGCACGGATAATAATAGATAAAGATGGTGGCTTTCAAGTATACTACTTTGGCAGGGAACTTAGATTCATGCCTTCAGTAGCAAAATAAATAAAAACGCTGTAAGGGTGCTTTAATTTCCATGTCATAAACAGATTCCAGACTATTAGCATCCTAAAAGAAAGTAATTCACAGGTTTTTTTTATGTCTCTTTATAGCCACAAGGGCAGAATACCTGGATAAGACCCTGGAATCCCCACACTGTATCAGAGAGAGTTTATTTGCTCTGGGGCCTCATCTATATTCAGGATTTCCCTGGATCTGTCTCAAGAATGTTCTCATTTCCTCCATCCTCACCTGTTGGAGATCTCTGCCATCCACCGGCGGATGCTTCATCTTCATTCCAAGTCCTCATCTTATAGCGTTTTATCCTAAAGTTCACTGTCTTCTATTTCTCCTCCCCTGTTCTTACCATCTTCTGCCTTTTCGATACAATCTCTTCTGTCCTCACCTTCTGTCGACTTTTGTAGAAGATTACGAATTACTATTTTCTCTGTCTCGCCACTCTGCCCCCTCCCTATTACTTGTTGAGGCTCATACTTCCTAATGACCCCTAGGTAAAGTTTACACGGCTGGGAATATGTTTGGACTAACTTTTAAAATGTCATCTCTCCTGTAATAAAAGCGAGAAGCCACTGCAGCCTTACGTGAGGAAATCTTGGTCTGGTAGCCCGAGGCGGTGTCTGGTAACGAGGCGGCTGCCATGCTCAGGCGTATATATATCAGTGTGCCCTTTACAAGTACGACAAGTAGGTGGGGGGTGATTCAGACCCGACTTGTCCTACGCGTTCTGGGGCCGTTATTACAGGTAATTCCTGTCGGACATGAACGATGTGGTGATGTCAGCTCATCACGCACCATTTCCTCCCAGCGACACCTGGCGAGTGGTGTTTAAGTGGCATCTCACTCACTGTCAAAGCAATCTTGCGTTCTCATTTCCTTTTGTGCAAGCGAGCTGACCTCAGGATCCTCGAAGAGATTAACGCGCCTTCTGTCAACTTTGTTTTTTTTTTTCCCTCTTTATATTCACCGACAACTGCTGGCTCATAGAAAAATGATGGCATAGAGGAATAGTGAAGTCTATACCAGGATGCAAAGCGACGAGTACTACTCACTTACCATGTCCAGCGATGAAAACAAATGATAGGAGGAATATTTCTGCATATCCTTTAAAGTGACAGATCACCAGTTTACAATTTATGCAGATTATACCTCTGCATTACCGCTCTAACCATCCCTGGTCTGGTAAAACATTGCTGGATTTCAGAAGCTGTACCACAAGGGCCGGCGTCAGCACCTGGCGCACCCGGGCAAGTGCCGGGGCCCTGAGCAAGGGGGGGGCCCACTCACAGTCGGGGACACCGGCATGCTATGAGGGCCCAGTGCCTGTGCCAGTACGGGGGCCGGTGCCTCGAGCAGAGCAGCGGCCAGTGAGGAGAGTTGAGTATTTCATTTTTTATTTTTTTTTTATGTTTGGCGCAATATATGCAGACCATCATATGGGGCCCATCATACACTGGAGCATCATATATGGGGCCCATTATATATGGAGCATTATATGGGGCCCATTATATACTGGAGCATCATATATAGGTCCATTATATATGAAGCATTATATGGGGCCCAGCATGCACTGAAGCATCATATATGGAGCCCATCATAAACTGGAGCATCATATGGGCACCATTATATATGGAACATCATATGGGGCCCATTATATATGGAACATCATATGGGGCCCATTATATATGGAGCATCATTTGGGGGCTACTATATATGGAGCGTCTTATAGGGTCCATTATACTGTATATGGAGCATTACATGGGGCCCATTATATATGGAGCATTATATGGGGCTCATTATTCTGCATGGAGCGCTATGTGGTGACCATAATACTGTATGGAGCAATATATAGGGCTCATTATTCTGTATGGAACACTATGTGGTGCCCTTAATACTGTATGAAACAATATATGGAGTTCGTTATACTGCATGGAGCAATATATGGGGCTCATTATTCTGTATGGAACACTATGTGGTGCCCTTAATACTGTATGAAACAATATATGGAGTTCGTTATACTGTATGGAGCAATATATAGGGCTCATTATTCTGTATGGAACACTATGTGGTGCCCTTAATACTGTATGAAGCAATATATGGAACTCATTATACTGTATGGAGCAATATATGGGGCTCATTATTCTGCATGGAGCACTATGGGGTGCCCATAATACTGTATAGAGCAATATATGGAGCTCATTATTCTGTATGGAGCACTATGTGGTGCCCATAATACTGTATGGATGACTATACTGTTTGTCTTTTGAGCTATTGTAGAATTTACAATAGATATCACTCATGTAATGTAAGAAGTAAGTAAAATCTTTGGCATTATACTATACCTATATTTCTCTGCCGCATCTGTGCATCATGAATTGTGGTATGTGTTAAAAGGGCCCATTGAGACTCTTTCGCCCGGGGCCCATGAAAACCTGGAGCCGACCCTGTGTACCACTGTTACAGAAGTTTGGGGTTATACCTGGATTTTAGATGTTCTGCATTCAAAGGACCACTGGTGGACACAGACAGAAGAGGATGCCTGTGAAAGAACAGTATGTGGGCCCTATGAAAGAAGCTTCTTGCTACTTTGGAGGTGGAAATGGGCCTGCATATCTCCTGGGTCCCTGTGCAGCTGCACAGGTTGTGTAAGAAGGTGTAACATAAAAGACAAGAATCCTCAGTGCTGTACGGTATTTGTGGAAGAAGACTGAAAGAGTTTCAGAGAGGAAGAGTTTGTATGGAGCACTGAGTCAGGTGACCTAAATGACGCAGTTCCCCGATATAGAAGGCGAGCACGCCAAAACGGGAAGAGATTTGGCACCAAGTGAAAGAACAGGCAGGAAGATGCTGGGACTGAGGTGACAAGCCGAAGCAGAAGGCCCGAGGCTGTGGGCTGTGGCGCACCTGTAAGAGGAACCCAGTTGGTGTCAAGTGAGTTCCAGAATCCAGTCGACGCCAGTCAATACCTAGTAGTCATTAGGTCTCTGCTCCACCATTCAGCCTGTGTGCCTACCTCAACATATCAGTTTGGAGACTCTGTCATTATGGACTAGCTTTTATCTGCTAATCATATGTGATTAGTTCTTATTTTTCCTAATAGATTGCACTATTTTCATTTGTCAGATCTTCATCACATATGGCAGATATTTTTAAAAATCCCTTCATGACATATGATGTACATTTACTTCATATGTCGTGTACTTGCCCTTTGATGTGGGCTCACACGCCGAACTCGCATTTTTCCCAGCATATGACAGCTGAATTAATCATCCATCATGTGCCTTTAAGGCTATGTTCCCACGATGAGCTTTTGGTTCGTTTTTTTTTTTTACAATCTAATGCACACTGTGCTTCTTTTTAATGCAGCATAAACTGACCTGCGGTGTTTGTTTCAAATCTACAACATGTCAGTTTCTCTTGCAGGTACACAGAGCTTTTTTGTGTGGAATTTCCCCATAGACTTGCATTAGATGCGGATAAAGGCAGGTAAAAAATGAACATGAGTTTTAGCCCGCTTTCACAGCAGAAACACATCAAAATCACATGTAATCCACAGCTAAATATGTCATTAAAGTTTTGTCAAAGCCAAATATCAGGAAATATCAAAAACACAGCAGCTTTATTTAAAGCATGAGATATCAGAAAAAGACAAATAGTGCAGCGTCAAAAATGCAAGAAAAATTCATGTTAAAAAAGCAATAAAAAAACAACTTAAATAATAGGTGCAGAAATTCTGCAACATTAAAAACTCAGCAAAAGCTCAATATGGGAACTTGACCTAACTGTCATGGGTGGAGCGGAGCCCACGGGTGTTAACCTGTTAATTCCTGCTGTGAAAAATTCTATTTTTGTCCTTAACCTCTTTTGCAACTCTTTGAGTGAAAAAGTTGCACGTTTTACAAAATTGCGCAAAATTTGTCCCAAACTATCTGGCATACATAATAGTCAGAGGAAATGGGGTATATACAGGTGCTTCTCACAAAATTAGAATATCATCAAAAAGTTAATTTATTTCAGGTCTTCAATACAAAAAGTGAAACTCATATATTATATAGAGTCATTACAGAGTGATCTATTTCACGTGTTTATTTCTGTTAATCTTGATGATTATGGCTTACAGCCAATGAAAACCCAAAAGTCATTATCTCAGTAAATTAGAATACTTTATAACACCAGCTTGAAAAATGATTTTAAAATCCGAAATGTTGACCTACTTAAATGTATGTTCAGTAAATGCATTCAGTATTTGGTCAAGGCTCCTTAAGCATCAATGACGGCATCAATGCGGCGTGGCATGGAGGCGATCAGCCTGTGGCAGTGCTGAGGTGTTATGGAAGCCAAGGTTGCTTTGATAGCAGCCTTCAGCTTGTCTGCATTGTGGGGTCTGGTGTCCCTCATCTTCCTCTTGACAATACCCTATAGATTCTCTATGTGGTTAAGGTCCGGCAAGTTTGCTGAACAATCAGGCACAGTGATACTGCTGTTTGTAAACCAGGTATTGGTACTTTTGGCAGTGTGGACAGGTGCCAAGTCCTGCTGGAGAATGACATTTCCATCTCCAATAAGCTTGTTGGCAGAGGGAAGCATGAAGGGCTCTAAAATTTCCTGGTAGACGGCTGCACTGACCTTGGTCTTGATAAAACACAGTGGACCTACACCAGCAGATGACATGGCTCCCCAAACCATCACTGATTGTGGAAACTTCACACTAGACCTCAAGCAGCTTGGATTGTGTATCTTCTCCACTCTTCCTCCAGAATCTGGGACCTTGATTTACAAATGAAATGCAAAATTTACTTTCATATGAAAACAACACCTTGGACCACTGAGCAACAGTCCAGTTCTGTTTCTCCTTGGCCCAGGTAAGACGTTTCTGACTCATTGGTCATGAGTGGCTTGCCACAAGAAATGTGACACTTGTAGCCCAAGTCCTGGGTCTGTGTGTGGTGGCTCTTGAAGCAATGACTCCAGCAGCAATCCACTCCTTGTGAATCTCCCCCAAATTTTTTAATGGAACTTTTCTTAACGATCCTTTCAAGGCTGCGGTTATCTCGGTTGCTTGTGCACCTTTTTCTACCACACTTTTTCCTTCCACTCAACTTTCCATTAATATGCTTGGATACAGCACTCTGTGATCAGCCAGCTTCTTTAGCAATGACCTTTTGTGGCTTACCCTCCTTGTGGAGTGTGTCAATGACTGCCTTCTGGACATCTGTCAAGTCAACAGTCTTCCCCATGATTGTGGACCTTTTTAAACACTTAGGGTATGTGCACACGTTGCAGATTCTGTTGTCGTTCTGCAGCGGATTTTGTCTTGCGGATCTGCGGCAGAACTGCAAGTGATGTACAGTACCATTCTAGTCAATAGAAATCAAAAAACGCAGTGCACATGCTGCGGATTTTTCCGCGCAGATTTAGTGCGGATTTAAAACTGCAGCATGTCACTTCTCTTGTGCAGAACTGCAGCGTTTTGAGACCTGCTCCATTATAGGAATCTGCAGGTCTCAAAAGGCAGGGGAAATCCGCACAAAAACTGCAGTATATCTGCAGATAGAAAGGACAAAAAAGGAAAAAATCTGCGTGGATTTTGACCTGCAGTTTCTGCCAAGAGATGCAGATTCTGTGCATAAAATTCTGCAGACCAATCTGCAACGTGTGCACATACCCTTAGGAAGCCTTTGCAGGTGTTTTTTGTTAATTATTCTAATTTACTGAGATAATGACTTTTGTGTTCACATTGGCTGTAAGCCATAATCATCAACATTAACAGAAATAAACACTTGAAATAGATCACTCTGTCTGTAATGACTCTATATAATATACGAGTTTCACTTTTTGTATTGAAGAACTGAAATAAATTAACTTTTTGATGACATTCTAATTTTGTGAGAAGCACCTGTATATGTGATTGATACCTTACATATTGTCTCTTTACCTACTTTCAGTTGGACTTTGTGACTGTGACAAGCCCCACGATGTCCATATGAATACAATCATTTGAAGAACATCTGCAATACTTGCCATGCTAATAAGATCATTGATGACATAAATATTGCAAGTAATGATTCCATACATATTTATCTGCCTTTTACAAATGCTATAAGTGTATGCAGTCTTTTTGTAATATAACTAACATAATTTCTTGAAATGTTATTATCATGCATATAAGTGTGATACTCCAATGTAATTCTTCAGAACATAGCATTTTATTCAACTAGCATGCTCCATGATATTCACTCCAGTGCAGAACAATTACAGTCTAGCGTATGTGCGCATGCAGTGTGACATCTGGTCTCCTCTCTGCTCATTCCTCTTGCTGCTTCAGTCGTGCTTGCGTGGTGTGCGGCTTGGTACTGGCAGCCCCATCTGATGATGTGTAGCCCAGCTGCGCTTGGTGCCACATGTTACCCTGGAGGATGCATGAAAGGTAATCACAATCACCTGATATTCATTCACACTTCACATTTTCCTGGTGCCACCAGAGGGAGCCCTTGAAGAGTACGCAGGTATATAAGGGTGTGGAGAGATTGAGCAGAGAGATGAAGGCAGTCTAGCTGAACGTTAGCTATTCGTTGGTTGTACCTCAGAGAGACGAGCAGAGAGGAAAGTTACCTCAGAACGTGCGGACTGATAGTTCCCTAGGGAAGTGGAAAGTGACTCTCGAAGTGAGCATAGATCAGTCTGACGGAAGGTCCTGATAGCTACTTCGGACAGAGCCTAAGAAGGAAGTGAAGGAAAGGGAACTGCAGTATTTGTAAGACCGAGTCAACTGAGGTATTGTTAGAGAGCGAGCGTGCCGACGCTTGGAGAGCGGTGAAGAGAAGGAAGCTGACATCTACTGCTGCTTGTGCTTATGTTAAAGGTGTGAGTAGGACGACAGGCAAGTGGAAAAGGGAAAGAGAGAGTGACTGAGGATGAATAGCAATGATGGCTTACCTCCACTCTGCACTACCGGACACCGTGTCCGAGCTTGCTAGAACCTTCACGGCTAGTGGGAAAAACCGGAGACCCTGCTGGGCTTCAGGTCACAGAGGGGCCCAACAGTGCTGATACGTAACCGGGGTCAGGAAGAACAGGAGTCTGGTCAGCGCAACCATTGGAGACTTAGTTCTGTCCAAAAGAAGGCTCCACCACAAGATCAGCTGGGCGTAGCAAAGAGAACGGAGTTAAACTTTGTTTCATGCAAGTTAGAAACTCACACACATATAGACGTAAGGAGGCCCTACACCTACTCAGTGATTACTAGACGTGCATCCTCCACCCTGACGGCCTCCCGGGACGTGCCTGCAACTTCATCACCAGTAAAGGTGATCCTGTGTGTGTCTGCATTATTGCTCCTTCACACCCTGCACCGCCATATACTCCGAGGGATAAGTCTCGCCTGTGGGAGACTTAACACCTTGCTGCCCCAAACCCTCAGAGGATCTACATTGCAGCGCTGGTCACTCTGACCAGGAACCACAGGTGGCGTCACGAACATTTCTATCATCCCCTGTAAATATCCCCCTTTAGTGAGCGCCCAGGGCAACGGACCGAGCTGCGCTACCCGTGACATCCCCCAGTGAAGTGAACGGGCTCGGTGCCGAGTACCCCAAAGCCCTGGTACGTGCGACTCAATCATAACTGGGATTTGCAAGCGGATGGGCGGGATCTGGATTTCATTGTTCTAATGTGCATGTGCCAAAACAATTCACAGTGTTGGCCATTGCCGGTTCATGTGACCAGAACGGCCTTATATATATCGACAGTCATTACACATATCAACCTCCCCTGAAGAAGAGACAAGAATGCGAAACGTGTGTTGGGCATCAAGTCCGAGATACAGGCAAAAAATTTACATTGGGTAAATAACTTTTACAAATATACTTCTGTCAAATATACCCTTTCTGAGTATTAGCTTTCTTTCAAATGATTAAAGATAATGTTCATGGCAAAGGAATAACTCTATCAGTACTGTTATATAAGTTGTCCAAATACACAGGCAACATTGATGCATTTATTCTAGTCTTATACACGTACTTGTTTTATGAATAGACATCATTTGTTTTATATGGCTATATTTGAACATACATATTAAAAAATTTTGGTCTGTTTCATATTACTACCTTAATTGTATACTGACCTAAGTCTCAACCTATATTCCTTGGGATTTTTTTACTGATTTATACATGTACCCAATGTACTTCTTTATGAACATGTGTACCTTGTTTCTGTGTTTAATTTTCTATCAATAAAATTCCAATTTTTTAGCTACATAGACTCTAGTTCTCCCTATTTTACAATTGATGAATCAGCAGTGGTTAGCACTTTAAAAAAAAGTTTGGTTCGGGTACCAGAACTGTGACCGAACTCGAACCCAAATTCAGACACCATTCAGATGAATGGGTGGCCCAAACATCTATTGTTTCCCAAGCTGTCATCGTTACCGCCATTCAGAGCATTTCAGTTGCCACGATGACAGCATATGAGCCAGCAGCTTTGACTAGCTATAAAAAGGTTACCGCCGGTCACAGGCGTTGGTGAATAAATATGTAAAAGAGGGTGGGGAGTATTTATTTCAAATAAAGGAGTTTATTTTGGCTGTGCAATTTTTACAATATGACTATGGCGTTACTAATGAGGGCATCTTCTCTCCATTACTATTAAATAAAAAAATACAGTGTTGGACCCTCTATTTTTGATAACCAGTCAATATAAAACTGACAGCTGTTTTTTTTCGCCTGCACTGGTTATCAAGAATAGAGGGGAACTTACGCCATTTTATTTATTTATTACACAGGTTGCAGCTTATGAATACTATTATCAGCCTCGCCAGCTCGCCCTGTTATCAAAGTAGTACTCACATCAGCCAACGCCTGTGACCAGTGGTAACTGTTTTACCACAGGTTAGAGCTGCTGGCTCACATGCTGTCATTTGTCAGCACTTTGACTGACGGTAAAGAACTTACCATCGATCAGAGTCGCGGGTGTTTCTGCATGACAGCATAATAAACAGCAGATGTTTGACCTGCTGAACCCGAACAGAAGTCCGTGTTTGAGGTCTGGGCACGGACCGTAGGTGTTCGGTATGGATCCCGAACTTTAATGTTTGTGTTCACCCATCACTAGTTAGCACTGTTGCTTTACAGCACTGAAGTCGTAATAGAGCCGATTTTAGACAAAGTGGGGCCCTAGGCAAAAAATCTTTAAGTGGGGCCTCAAATGTTAACATATTGCACCATCACACAGAAAAATTTCAGTTGTATTTACATGCGTTGAGTTCAGGCCGCTAAACAAGCGTGATCGACAATATTGAAGTCATTCAATGCTTGCTTCTGGGACTATTTACGCCAGCTGAGGAAGAAAGATATAGTATAGTCCTCCAAATGGTATAACATGCCTCATACTCCTCTATATAGTATAATGTTCCCTATAGCACTCTATATAGTATAACACACTCCCCATAGTACTCCATATAGTATAATACACTCCCCATAGCCCTCCATATAGTATAATACACTCCCTATAATCTTCCATATGGTGTAATAAACTCCCCATAGTTCTCCATTTAGTAGTATACACTCCCCATAGTCCTCCATATAGTAGAATACACTCCCCATAGTCCTCCATATAGTATATGCTCCCCATAGTCCTCCATATAATATAATACGCTCCCCATAGTCCTCCATATAGTATAATGCATTCCCCATAGTCCTCGATACACTATAATGCCGCCCTCAAAGAGTATACTGCAGCCTCTTCATAGAGTACTATGCAGCCCCTCTCATAAAGTATAATGCAACCCCCTCATAGAATATAATGCAGCCCCCTCATAGAGTATAATGCAGCCCCCTCACAGATGATAATGTAGCCACCAGATAGAGTATAATGCAGCCCTCTCATAGAGTATAATGCAGCCCACTCATAGATTATAGTGCTGCCCCCTCATAGAGTATAATGCAGCGCTCTCATAGAGTACAATGCAGCCCCCCTCAAAGAGTATAAGGCAGCCCCCATATAATATAATGCAGCCCCTCAATAGAGTATAATGCAGCGCCCTCATAGTGTATAATGCTGCTCCCTCATAGAGTGTAATACAGTCTCACAGTCCTGCAGTATTATTGCCACCAGGTACTCACTGATATAAAAAATACAATGCCTACCTCTCTTCATTCCCCCCCTGCCCAGTGTTACAGCACGTCTCAGCAGCTCCACTGCCCTGCACAGCATGGCACACGATGATGACATCATCATGCGCCCACTCCGTCAGAGGAAGCGGGGGAATCATGGGAGAGAGCACCATCCCTATAGCGGCAGCGTGGTGTGCCGCTATAAGCAGCACACCATTGGCTGGGGGCCCTAGGCAAATGCCTAGCCTGCCTGGACCTAACGCTAGCCATAGGTCCTGGGTTCAAAATTCCCCCAAGGACAACATGTACAAGGAGTTTGTATGTTCTCCCTATGTTTGCATGGGCTTCCTCGCACACTCCAAAGACATATGGATGGGAATCTATTAAGTAAAATAAATAAATCAGCCCAAAACATTTGGAAACCCAAAACCATTGCCACAATGGCAAACATTAAAAAGAACTGCCAAAAACACATAACATAGACTTTAAAAATGGCGCAAATTAAAAGAATATGATGCAAATAAAAAATAGACAAAATGCTATAATTAATCTGGCCCAATGTTCTTAGGAATAACATATCATTTTTTTCTGAATATAGTGATGGTGCTTGAATCTATCCTAGTGATAAGGGTGTAAAAGCATTTAAATTTGAGACAACAAATTTTGAGTAATGACATGGTCCTGCACTATTTTTTTTTTTTTTACAAGTAAATAGTAGCAGTAAAGCTGGTTGGCTGGATATTTGGTTTTTTTTGTGGCACCTATTGTGCCTTACACGTCGTATTACTCAAAAAAATGTAAAGTTGCCATTTTAAAGAACCTATGAGCATAAGAACAGACTCCATAAGAAGTCTGTGGGGGCCACCATATAGGAAGCCCCAAAAATGTTCCATGACCTATAGCAAATAACATATTTTTACCCATCTCCTAAATCTAATATTTTGTACTTTGACCCCACTATTTGACAATTGTATTGTAGGTATTGCAGCATTGTCTCATCAGCTTGAATGAGAGTAGATGGCAATACCAGACACAGCCTCAGAGAAAGGTGGCGCTGTTTCTGGAAGAGTAGTTCCCAGAAACCCCTTTTAGGGTTTGTTAACTCTTTGCATTTTTTATGCTTGAAAACTCGAGGGAAAAAATGCAGAGTTTTAGAGTACCACCAAAGTGAATGAGATTTCTGAAATCTCCAACACACACTATTATTTTTTCTGATGGATTTGAACCATAAAAAAAAACACATATTGTACACAGCGTGTTTGCTGCCAACTCTGTGATTTTTGGTGCAGAAAAAATCTTCAGTAAGTATGTATGGTTTGCACATAGTCTTAGGCTACGTTCCAACGATGAGTTTTCAAAATTTTTACATTCATATCCACTTTGCTGGGTTTTTCTTATGCAGCGTAAAATGACCTGCGGTGCAGGTTTCAAATCTGCAACAAGTCGATTTATCTTGTAGGTATCAATTTAATGTCAGGATTTTTGCCATAAACTTACATTACATGCGGAAAATCTGCAGATAAAAAGTGCATGAAACCCGCATAAGCCTGTAGAAATAAAGTTTTGACAAAGGCAAATATCAGGTAGTATCAAAAACAAAGCAACTTTATTTAAAACATGACAATTAGGTATTCGTGATACCTATGAGCTTCCCCACCCCTTCAAGGGCCACCCAACCAACCTACCCCCCAATTACTAATCCCCAGGGTAAAATAGCGAATCGACTCTCTGCTTTGGATAAATTGGCCACAGCAGCCATTTATTAACAATTAATATAACAATTTAAACACTTTTAAACATTTATCAAGAAGGGGGTGTTCCTCGAAGTCCTAAAAATTATAACATCATCATGTTAAACCCAAATCTGGTCCAATGCAGAGCCCTGTCTCCAGCCGCTAAACACCAGCTCAAAGACATGAAACAAAACTCGACTGGCCAGTATCCGCGACAAACCCACAGGTTCCAATTTTTTAACTCTCCTTGTGACCAACACGTTCCCGTCGACTTAATCCACCTAAGGGGGAGTCCAGGACCTGTTGAGATCCCCCCTCCGAGCCACCATTTACTGGTATGACCAACTTCGAGGACCTGTCCCCCCCACGCCAAGCTGCTGCGACATTTGCCATAAATACCAAGATGTAGACACATTCTCGTTATACCGCATTGCCCACACTTAACCCCTTAAGGTACTGCCACACTACACAATCCCGCTAGCGATCTCGTTAGCGTCGCATACTAATGAGATCGCTAGCGGGATTGTTTCTATATCGCTAGTAGCTACCTATTTTAGCGATGTCGTTAGGACGCTATCGCGGTTAGCGATCTCCTTAACGACTCTAGCGGTACAAAAGTACCGCTAAATCGCTAAAAAAGGTGCCACACTCAGCGATTAGATACTTACCAGCGGGGCGCCAGCGACGAAAATAGGGTCCGGAACGATTCCAGCGACGAGCGAGATCACAGCAGGAAGCTCGTCGCTGGCAGATGCCGCACTGAACAACATCGCTAACGGGATCGCTAAATAGTGACGTTTTTTAGCGATCCCGTTAGCGATGTTGTTTAGTGTGGCATACCCTTTAACGACCGCCGATACGCCTTTTAACGGCGGTCATTAAGGGTACTTAAACCAAAAAGTGAATAACGCCCCCCAGAGGCGCATTTTCTCCGGGGTCTCGGCTACCGGGGGTAGCTGAGACCCCAGAGAACATGAATCGGGTCGGTTTTTACCGACCCGATGTTGCGATCGCCGTTATTAACCCTATAACGGCGATCGCAACAAAAAAAAAAAATCTGATGTGCCATTTAATTTCTCTGTCCTCTGATGTCATCGGGCATCAAAGGACAGAGAAAAAGGGTCCCCGGGACCCCCCATGTGTCCCCCAATGTGCCCCTTGTGGCCCGCGGGCCCACCTGCTTCCTCCGGTGGGCGCCGCCATCTTGAATGCATGCTCAGTGCGCCCGCCGCGTTCTGCCGGGGGGGTGGGCAATTTTCTCTGGGGAAGATAATGAGGGTCCCCAGGTCCCCCGATCGCCCCCCCCTATACCTCCCGGTGTCCTCCGTTCTCCTCAAGGCCCCAGGATCCCGACGTCTTCTTCCCGTAAAAAAAAAATGGCGGGCGCATGCGCAGTGCATTTTGATCACTGTGATAAACTATCACAGTGATCAAAATAAAAAAAACAGTACATAACCCCTCCCTTTATCACCCCCTTAGTTAGGGACATATAATAAAATATAGAAATTATATATTTTTTCATTTTTCTGTTAGGGTTAGGGTTAAGGCTAGGGTTAGGGTTATAATTAGGGTTAGGGTTATAATTAGGGTTAGGGTTAGGCTGGGTTCATACTGCGTTATGGCAGTCCGTTAGATGGACTGCGTTACACCGCGGTATAACGCGGTGTAACGCAGTCCATTAACGCTGCCATTCACCCCCATTTGAGGACGCATCACGACGAATGCCGTAAAGCGGCATGAGTTCGCGACGTGCCATCATTCAGTGACGGAGCCTCGGACGCGGGCTGCAGCGTCTGGGCTCCATCACCGCTAGCGCAGACGAATCATCTGCTGATTCCTCTGCGCTAGCGGGTATAGCATAACGCGATCGCGTTATGCTATACCGTTACCAGCCCGTCAATGCTATGTGTTGAACGGCTGGTAAAACGCAAAATGAACCCAGCCTTAGGGTTAGGGTTATAATTAGGGTTAGGGTTAGCCTTAGGGTTAGGGTTACAATTAGGTTTAGGGTTACAATTAGGGTTAGGGCTACAATTAGGGTTAGGGTTACAATTAGGGTTAGGGTTACAATTAGGGTTGGAATTAGGGTTGGGATTAGGGTTAGGATTAGGGTTAGGGTTGGGATTAGGGGTGTGTTGGGGTTAGGGTTGGAGCTAGAATTGAGGGGTTTCCACTATTTAGGCACATCAGGGGGTCTCCAAACATGACGTGGCGTTCAAAAAGTCAGATGGCGCTCCCTCCCTTCCGAGCCCTGCCGTGCGCCCAAACAGTGGTTTACTCCAACATATGGGGTATCAGCGCACTGAGGACAAATTGCCCACCAATTTTGGGGTTCTAATTTCTCTTGTTACCCTTGGGAAAATAAAAAATAGCTGGCTAAAAAAATCATTTTTGAGGAAAAAATTTTTTTTATTTTCACGGCTCTGCATTTATAAATTTCTGTGAAGCACTTTGGGGCTCAAAGTGCTCACCACACATCTAGATAAGTTCCTTAGGGGGTCTAGTTTCCAAAATGGGGTCACTTGTGGGGGTTTTCCACTGTTTAGGCACATCTGGGGCACTGCAAACGGAACATGACCCCCATCAATGTCTGCATTCCAAAACGTTATTACTTCCTTTCCAAGCCCTGCTGTGCGCCAAAACAGTTCCCCCCCCACATATTTGGTATCAGCGTACTCAGGACAAATTGGACAACAACTTTTGGTGTCCAATTTCCTTGTGAAAAATCAAAAATTTGGGACTAAAAAATCATTTTTGTGGAAAATTGATTTTTTTTTTTCACACCCAGGCATTATAAACTTTTGTGAAACACTTTGGGGTTCTAAGTGCTCACCACACATCTAGATAAGTTCCATAGGGGGTCTAGTTTCCAAAATGGGGTCACTTGTGGGGGTTTTCCACTGTTTAGGCTCATCTGGGGCACTGCAAACGGAACATGACCCCCATCAACGTCTGTATTCCAAAACTTTATTACTTCCTTTCCAAGCCCTGCCGTGCGCCCAAACAGTTCCCCCCCCCCCCCCACATATTTGGTATCAGCGTACTCAGGACAAGTTGGACAACAACTTTTGGTGTCCAATTTCCTTGTGAAAAATGAAAAATTTGGGACTAAAAAATCATTTTTGTGGAAAATTGATTTTTTTTTTCACACCCAGGCATTATAAACTTTTGTGAAACACTTGGGGGTTCAAAGTGCTCACAACAGATCTAGATAAGTTCCATAGGGGGTCTAGTTTCCAAAATGGTGTTACTTGTGGGGGGTTTCCACTGTTTAGGCGCATCAGGGGCTCTCCAAATGCGACATGGTGTCCAATCTCAATTCCAGCCAATTTTGGTTTGAAAAAGTCAAACGGCGCTGCTTCCATTCCAAGCCCTGCCGTGCGCCCAAACAGTGGTCCCCCCCATATATGGGGTATCAGCATACTCAGGACAAATTGGACAACAACTTTTTTGGTGGTCTAATTTCTCCTGTTACCCTTGGGAAAATAAAAAATTGGGGACTAAACGATCAGGTTTGTGGAAAAAATATGATTTTTTATTTTCACGCCCGGGCGTTATAAACTTCTGTGAAGCACTTGGGGGTTCAAAGTGCTCACCACACATCTAGATAAGTTCCTTAGGGGGTCTAGTTTCCAAAATGGGGTCACTTGTGGGGGGTTTCCACTGTTTAGACACATCAGGGCCTCTACAAATGCGACATGGCGTCCAGCCAATTCCGCGTTGAAAAAGTCAAACGGAGCTCCTTCCCTTGTGACCTCTGCCGTGCGCCCAAAAAGTGGTTTACCCCAACATATGGGGTATCGGCATGCTTAGGACAAATTGCACAAAAACTTTTGGGGTCTTGTTACCCTTGGGAAAATAAAAATTGGGGTGAAAAGATCATTTTTGTGGAAAAAATATGATTTTTTATTTTCATGGCTCTACGTTATAAACTTGTGTGAATCACTTGGAGGTTCAAAGTGCTCACCACACATCTAGATAAGTTCCTTAAGGGGTCTTGTTTCCAAAATGGGGTCACTTGTGGGGTGTTTCCACTGTTTAGGCACATCAGGGGCTATCTAAACGCGACATGGCATTCAGCCAATTCTGCTTTGAAAAAAGTCAAACGGCACTCCTTCCCTTGCGACCTCTGCCATGCGCCCAAAAAGTGGTTTACCCTCACATATGGGGTATCGGCGTATTCAGAAGAAATTGCACAACAAATTTTGTGGTTCATTTTTTCTTTTAACACTTGTGAAAATAAAAAAAATTGGTTCCGAAGTAAAGCTTTTGCAAAAAAAGTTAAATGTCAATTTTTTCCTTCCACATTGCTTCAGCTCCTGTGAAGCACCTGAAGGGTTAATAAACTTATTGAATGTGGTTTTGAGCACCTTGAGGGGTGCAGTTTTTAGAATGGTGTCACTTTTGGGTATTTTCTATCATATAGACCCCTCAAAGTGACTTCAAATGTGATGTGGTCCCTAAAAAAAAATGGTGTTGTAAAAATGAGAAATCGCTGGTCAACTTTTAACCCTTATAACTTCGTAACAAAAGAAAATTTTGTTCCCAAAATTGTGCTGATGTAAAGTAGACATGTGGGAAATGTTATTTATTAAGAAATTTGTGTGACATAGCTCTCTGATTTAAGGGCATAAAAATTTAAAATTTGAAAATTGCTAAATTTTCAAAATTTTCGCTATATTTTCGTTTTTTTCATAAATAAACACAAGTCATATCAAAGAAATTTTACCACTAACATGAAGTACAATATGTCACGAAAAAACAATCTCAGAATCAGCGGGATTCTTTAAAGCGTTCCAGAGTTATAACCTCATAAAGTGACAGTCGTCAGAATTGTAAAAATTGGCCCGGTCATTAAGCTGCAAAATGGCTCTGTCACTAAGGGGTTAATAAAACCTCGATGTCAATAATAATAATAAGGGACGGGTGGGTGGGAGCTTAATATTGCTGTATTAGGGGCACCTAAAATGGTTGCCCCTCAACGATGAACCACCTATTTTATAGTCCCCCCTATGCTCCGCCTATCACCCCCACCTATGCCACGTAGCCCAAATACCCGCCCTAACATCCTTTAGCTCTCTTAACCCCATCATGCCCCCACCTAATACCCCTTCCAGCTCCTTATAGGTCCCCTCAATTCCCGAACAAATACCAATGCTGAATCAAAAGACGTGTACAAAACCGAACATACTTGGGGGTCAATACCATCATTAACTGACGAACCCTTTGGAAACGAAAGGTGATGAATCAACCTAAATTTATTAGGCTCTTTTTTGGGTACAACCCCCAAAGGTGAAACCCTCAAATTACTGATGGGAGATGCAAACGGACCGACCATTCTTCCCAAAGAGACTTCCTTACTCAATTTCTCCGAAACTATCTCGGGAAATTCCCTAGCCGATTTCAAATTTTTTGTTGATAACTTCACCGAAACATTCACAAAAGGAATTTTGAACCCATCTTTGAATCCCTCCCTCAGTAAAGTTGCCGCATCCTTATCCAGGTACCTATTTAGAAACCGCTCCATCTCTTCCAGACGTACTGTTGTCACTCCTTTTTTCCAGTACCGTCTGTCCCTTTTTGACCTCCACCCCAAAGCACCTTGACAACCCATGGTTACCTCCACAGGAGGAACATTCATGTTTAAATTTGCATTTCGCCACAAATCTACAGGCTCCATCATTAAATGAGAAGCACAGCCCTTTTTGCATCGGCACCGAGTGCCCCGACTGTCCTTGGCCCCCGGTGCCCCCTTGAAACTACTGTATCCCCTGGCCTGGTCTACTTGGGGCCGTTACCCTCATCCATAACGCAATGTCTTTATGGTATCACCTAATGCCCCGCCGTGCCGCCTTACATTGGCTGGATTGCTCGTCATATCTGAGCCATCCTTGCCCCCCGTACACCCTATAAGCCTTCCCAATTGTATCCATGTAACAAAAAAGCGCCAAACAATTCTGTGGTGATTTTTCCCCGATGACGCTGGCTAAAATTGTGAAAGCCTGCAACCAATTATTAAAAGTACGAGGAATTAGCCGATACCTCTTCTTTTCTTCATCCTCTTTTTTCGACTCGTCCCTTCTTAACCTGTCCAGATTAAAACATTCAAGGGTGAGCAAGGAAAATATGTCTATATACTCCCCTTTCCAAATCCTGTCTCTCACATCCTGTGTAATGTATGTAGTACAGTTCATATAGCGTCTTGTGCTTGGGTGCGATGAACATACATGAGACACAGGTTTGATATAGAAAAGTCCTGTATTACTTCATACAAGTTGGCAGAAATAGTCACACAGTTTGCAGACACAGAAACAGGAGACACAGCAGGCCAGAGTAATCCAAGCTCAGCAATCACTCTCCAATACAGATTCAGGATCTTCTTCTCTGTTACCGTAAGTCCATGCAAACGTGGGTCTTTCAAAGAGCAGGGTTCAGAGTCCACAAGTGCTTCAGAGTTCCTCAGTAGGAATAGCTGGAGTACAAGGTCCAAGGCTTACAGGAGTCAAGTCACAGGTTCACTGCAGGCTAGATTCTGAAGCACTGATTGCTCAGCTGTGGCTGCTTAAGAAGCAAAGGAGAGAATCAGGGCGGGAACATGCAAGCTGGAAACTCCATTTTGACTGAGGGCAAGATAGCTGCAGCAAGACAGAAAGTAAAATGGCTGACGAACAAACTGAGTTTCAGGAATATATACATAGAACCTTACATTACTCCCCCCTTAAGGACAACCTCCGGATGACCTCAGACCAGGCTTGTGTGGGTACCTCTGATGAAACTGACGGAGCAAGCGAGGAGCATTAACGTTATTGACCGGTTATCATGAGTTGTCCTCCACTGGGTAGCCCTGCCATTTAATCAGATATTGTAACTGATTTCTATACAACCTGGAATCTAAAATCCTTTCCACCACAAATTCTTCCTGACCATCGACTAGCACTGGGTCAGGGCAAGGAGAAGAACGTCCAGGAAACGTATTGGGTGTCGCAGCCTTTAGTAGGGATACATGAAAGACAGGGTGGATTCTCATAGTTCTGGGCAGTTGAAGATGACAAGCAACGGCACTTATAATTTTACTGATTTTATAGGGTCCAATGTACTTATGTCCCAACTTAGACGATGGAATCCTTAACTTAAGATTTCTGGTTGACAGCCAGACCAGGTCTCCTACCTTGAAAGCTGGTGCAGGTTTACGAAATTTATCTGCTGCTTTCTTGTACCTTTCCTGAGCCGATTCCAGATTCTCCTTTAGAAGATCCATATTCTTCTGTAAAGACGTGATTCTTTCAGCCACTGCTGGTAAAGGCGTTTCTATGGGAAATCGTGGTAGAATGTTAGGATGATAACCTAGATTAGAGTAAAAAGGAGACTGTTTAGTGGAGGCACTCTGAGAGTTGTTATAAGAGAACTCAGCTAATGGAAGTAGATCCACCCAATCATCCTGTAGGTGGCAGATAAAGCAGCGGAGATACTGCTCCAGGGTTTGATTGGTTCATTCGGTCTGTCCATTAGTCTGGGGATGAAAAGCAGAAGAAAGGTTTACTTTAATGTCCAATGCTGCACAGAAATTTTGCCAAAACCTAGAAGTGAATTGCACCCCTCGATCCGAAATAACCTCATCCGGTACTCCATGTAAGCGAAACACATCTTTAATCATCAAATCTGATGTCTGTTTTGCAGTGGGTAAGCCGACACAAGGGATAAAATGAGCTGCCTTTGTTAGACGGTCAACCACCACTAGAATGGTGTTCTTCCCCTGAGAGGTTGGTAACTCCACAATGAAGTCCATAGAAATGGATCCCCACGGGCGGGACGGGGTGGGAAGAGGCTGTAACAGACCAGTTAGTGAGGAGCGAGGTGTTTTGCATCTTGCACAGACCTCACATGAAGTGACATAATTCAAAACATCCTTCCTGCAAGTGGGCCACCAAAAGAAACGAGAAAGAAATTCCTGTGTCTTTAGAATTCCTCTATGCCCAGCTATCTTGGAATCGTGAATGAGTTGCAATACTCTCAATCTGACTGTTTCAGGAATATACAGGCGTTGTCCCTGAATCCACACACCATTCTTAAAGACAAGACTTACGTCCCTTGGGGGTTGTGCCAAAAAGGAATCCGCATGGTATGCTTCCTTGATGTCCTTAAGTAGGTCTTGATTATGAATTACTCCTAGGAATCTAGAGTCAGGAAGAATAGTCTTAGGAGTAGTAATTGGACGTGTCTCTGCTGAGTAAATCCTAGAGAGTGCATCAGCCTTTCCATTGCGCGATCCTGGTCTATAAGAGATGATAAAATTAAATTGGTTTAAGAAAAGATTCCAGCGAGCCTGGCGAGGAGTCAGGCACTTAGCCGACCTGATAAACTCAAGGTTACGATGGTCTGTCAGGACGACTATTTGCTGTGCAGCTCCCTGAAGAAGGTGTCTCCATTCTTTGAAGGCGGCAATAATGGCCAACAACTCTCTATTGCCCACATCGTAGTTCCTCTCAGCCGAAGACAACTGCTGGGAAAAGAAGGCACAGGGATGCAAGACATTCTTCTCACCTGTTCTCTGAGAGAGTATAGCTCCAACGGCACAGTCTGAAGCATCCACCTCTATTATGAAGGCAAGCTCGGGGTTGGGATGTACTAGGATAGGTGCAGTGGTAAATTTATCTTTTAGACGGGAAAATGCTTCCTGGGCTTGGGGAGTCCAGGAAAACCTAGACTCTTTCCGGGTAAGTTGAGTGATAGGTGACACTACCTCAGAGAAATTTCTAATGAAACGTCTATAGAAGTTGGCAAACCCGATGAAGCGCTGTACCTCCTTCACATTTCTAGGACTTGGCCAATCCTTGATGGCTTGGGTTTTGCTTACATCCATACTGATTCCTTGTGTAGACAGTACATACCCAGAAATTGAATTTCGGTCCTATGGAATTCACACTTTTCAAGTTTGATGTAAAGATGATTTTGTCTTAGACGTTCCAAGACCATTCTCACATGTCCATGATGTTCCTCTGTAGAGTTAGAAAAAATTAGAATATCATCCAAATAAATTACCACGAATGTATCTAGGAGATCCCTGAAGATGTCATTCACCAAGTGTTGGAAAGTGGCTGGGGCGGTACTCAGACCAAAAGGCATAACTAGATATTCAAAGTGTCCATAGCGTGACCTGAATGCAGTCTTCCATTCATCCCCAGGTCTAATACGGACTAAGTTATAGGCCCACGAAGATCTAGTTTAGAAAAATTTTGGCATGTCGCACTCTCTCCAATAACTCAGGGATTAAAGGCAATGGATAACGGTTTCTAATAGTAACCTTATTGAGTTCCCTATAGTCTACGCATGGTCTCAGAGATCCATCTTTCTTCTTTACAAAGAAGATGGGTGCACCTGCAGGAGATGAAGAGGGGCGTATGAAGCCCTTGGCTAGATTTTCATCTATGTAATCCTTTAAAGCCTTTAGCTCGGGCCCCGCCAGGGGGTAGATCTTACCAAAAGGTATCTCTGCTCCAGGCAATAATTCAATTGGACAATCATATGGACGGTGAGGAGGAAGCTGGTCAGCGTTCTTCTTGTCACATAAATCCACATAGTCCTGGTATACAGCTGGTAGTTCAGGGACTGACATGATTCCTTTAGGAACAGAGCAAGCTGAAACTTTTGGACTCATCTGTTTCTCTGGAAAGTGTAATTCCTTGGTCTCCCAGTTAATGGTAGGATTCTGAGCCTGCAGCCATGGTAGCCCTAGAATAATGGGAAAGTGGGGAGAAGAGATAAGCATAAAGGACAGTTTCTCTTGATGATCTTTACCCATAAGAACCCTCAAAGGCTCTGTTTCCTGATCCACTGGTCCAGAGGTCAGCAGGGAGCCATCCACAGTTTCCATCTGTACTGGAGTAGCCTTCTTCACTGAACGTATCCCTGTTTCAGAGCAAAGGAGACATCCATAAAATTTCCACTTGCCCCTGAGTCGATCATAGCAGAGCTAGACACCCAAGCTGAGTCAACCCAGAGTTTGATGGAAAGAAAGCAATGAGAATTGTTTTTCTTACAACTCAGCTGGGACACCGCTGAGGAAACTTGAAAAATGGCAGCGTTTACACAGTCAACGTCCTCAGAGGTAACGGAGTTTAAGTCCGAGAAATCAAGATCTGTTGCTGCAGATCTCTCTGGAGCCTGAGGCTCGGACCTGACAGATCCCCTCTCGCAACACTCACAATGAATGAGTGCTGCAGTAGTCTTACGAGAACGGCTGGGGCAGTTTATAATGAAGTGCCCTGACTTACCACAATAGAAACATAGATTCTCCTTAAAACGATGTTCCTTGCGTGCATCACTAACCCGTCGTTGTAAAGAGTCTACCTGCATGGGTTCAGGTTCAGGTTCCCGTGTAATCCTACTCAAAGGTTCCTTAGCTGGAGAGGAAGGTAGGAAAAGGTTAGTACGATTGCTTTCGAACCATCTCTCTTGCCTGCGTTCAGTCAGACGAGTATCAATACGGATGCAGTAGTTAATAAAGTCACCTAACGCAGTGGGAGGGTCGGCACGAGCAAGTTCATCCTTAATCAGTGGAGATAACCCCTTTCGAAAAATAGATTTTTTGGCGGAACTGTCCCAGGTGGTATCAAGGGCCCATCTCCTGAAATCCAAGGCATATTCAGCTACCGAGTGCTTACCTTGGCGCAAAGCTAACATGGCTGCTTCAGCTGTTGCACCTCGATTGGGGTCATCAAACACCTGCCCCATGGCTGAAATAAAATCATCAAGGTGATTCAAACAATCATCCTCAGTCTCAATCAGAGGGTTTGCCCACATTAAAGCCTTGTTATAAGCAACATAATTATAGTAAGCACCTTAGATCGTTCAGTGGGAAATTGTGAAGCATGTGCAGAAAAAAAAAGATTGCATTGATTAATAAATCCCCTGAATTTCTCACGTTCACCGCCAAAACGAAAAGGGGGCAACTTGGGAATCCCAGCACTCGGGGCTACGGCAGGAGCCTGGACTCGCCCCTCTAGAACCTCAATCCTGGCTCGCAAATCCTGGGTAGTCTGTCCAACCACTTGCAAATTGTGATTATTGAGGTCCTGTAGATTTGTAAAACGGGTCTTTATATTCTGCAAATCTGCAAGGATATTATCAGTCACTCCGCAAAGTTCCTTTATGCGGGCCTCCATTTTCCAGATCTTTTAAGACAGGATTACTGGAAGAAGAGGAGAGAAAAAAAAAACAATAGTGTTCACCTGTGGCAACACTGCAGAGAGAAAAAAAAATTAAGGGAACTGCTCACCTGGAATGGTTGTGAGAAGTCACAACCACTATCATCACAGAAAGTTTCAACCAGACATCTGATATCCAGAGTTACAGCAGACAAAAAAGAGAAAAGAAAGGAGAAAAAAAAAACAATAGTGTTTACCTGTGGTAACACTGCAAAAAAGAAAAAACTTAAGGGAATTGCTCACCTGGAATGGTTGTGAGAAGTCACAACCACTGTCATCACAGAAAGTACAACCGGACGTCTGATATCCACAGTACAGCAGACACAGCCTTCCAGACCCAGCAGACACTAACGTTTTGGCTTCAGAATCTTGTAATGTATGTAGTACAGTTCATATAGCGTCTTGTGCTTGGGTGCGATGAACATACATGAGACACAGGTTTGATATAGAAAAGTCCTGTATTACTTCATACAAGTTGGCAGAAATAGTCACACAGTTTGCAGACACAGAAACAGGAGACACAGCAGGCCAGAGTAATCCAAGCTCAGCAATCACTCTCCAATACAGATTCAGGATCTTCTTCTCTGTTACCGTAAGTCCATGCAAACGTGGGTCTTTCAAAGAGCAGGGTTCAGAGTCCACAAGTGCTTCAGAGTTCCTCAGTAGGAATAGCTGGAGTACAAGGTCCAAGGCTTACAGGAGTCAAGTCACAGGTTCACTGCAGGCTAGATTCTGAAGCACTGATTGCTCAGCTGTGGCTGCTTAAGAAGCAAAGGAGAGAATCAGGGCGGGAACATGCAAGCTGGAAACTCCATTTTGACTGAGGGCAAGATAGCTGCAGCAAGACAGAAAGTAAAATGGCTGACGAACAAACTGAGTTTCAGGAATATATACATAGAACCTTACATCCTGCTTCAAATGCATCCCCAATGGTCCTTCAAAACAAATGTACACCTCGCCTCTGGCTGCGTCGTCTAGCCGTGGTGTATCCTCCTTCCCATCATTTGACTGAGACCCCTGGTCAGGCGACTCACCGTCGACCGCTGACGCCACGCCAACATTCGCTGAACCCCCCATCGCTGATTCTATTACTGGGTTGGATGAATCTACAGCCCCGCTACCTCCCATAAGTCCGATCCCCGGGTTACCTAGCCACTCAGGTAATGGTGAAGACTCACCCTGACTCACAACAGATTCCCACAATTTCTACAACTCACTCAGACCCCGTAAAATTACACCCATACCAACACCAGCACCCCCCGCGAACATACCCCCACTCGCGGAGACATCTGACGCTAGCGCCAGTTGAACAGTAACTAACACTCCTGTCTCACCTGACTGCCTGGGCGCTGTGAACCCAGCAGCCGCGAATCCGGAATCCTGATGCCAATGATCCCTCCTGCCATGTTCCACGGTGCCTTGGAGACTCGCGGTACTCGTAGATCCATACAGCCAGACTCCCTGGTCCGCTGCTCTGCTTGCAGGTGTGTTGATTTGATGATGTGCAGGCTGTGTGGCCGCAGCGCTTGAGCCAGCTGAATGCGGCCCGTGGCTCAGATAACTGCCTTCCCTCCTTGGGACCCAGAACCCGAGGTAGACCCCTGCCCATTCGTGCATCCCTCCCCCCATCTAATGAGCGAACGGGACTGTCAAGCCTGCACTCACCAGCCACTCTGTGTCCTGAAGCCTGCGGCACTGTATCTCTCCTGGATCCCCCGCTCTCCCGGGAGGAAGACCGTTCCTGAGAACCCGGGTCTGAATTTCCCGCCGGCGCGTGGGTGGAGCTGTCCTCTGAGAGAGCGTCCGGCCTGCAGGCCCCCGTGCTGCCTAATTCGACTCCTGCCGCCGCTGAGCGAGGCCCAATCTAGACCGAGCTCCCACCGCACCGCGACCTGGTACCAAGCCTTCCACCGCCGCGCATATTGAGGAGGGGGCCGACGCCTCCCCCCCGCTGTAGGTCCCGCCGTGAACACGGATTCCTCTCAGCTCTGGAATGGCGCGCCCCCGGCCTGCAGCCCGCGTTCCTAGCCGGAGGGTCCCTGGAGGGGTTCCTCATTTGGCGCCGGACCCGTGGTGTCGCCTCAGGACTAAGGCGCTCCAGAGGCCTAGTTCTCCGAGGCCGGCGCCCTTCTCCTTGCGCATGGACATGCCCGTCTCCCCCACCTTGTAGCAGGCTATGGATGGATGCCTGCAGCTAGTCAGCACCCCTCGAATCCGCAGCCTCTCTCAGTTGCTGCAAGATTGCGTCAACCTCCATTCTAAGGTATGTAGCTCAAAATTGCTGTATTAGGGGCACCTAAAATGGTTGCCCCTCAACGCTGAACCACCTGTTTTGTAGTCCCCCCCATGCTTCGACAATCACCCCACCTATGCCACGTAGCCCAGATACCCGCCCTAACATCCTTTAGCTCTCTTAACCCCATCATGCATCCACCTAATACCCCTTCCAGCTCCTTATAGGTCCCCTCAACCTAGTCATGCTGGCCTCCCTTTTACTGCCAGAGGCCCAGTCCGGCCTTACTTGACATTCCTAAAAGAGACAAAAAGCACAATAACAATGTATATTTAACATAAACAGCACACTCAAAAACGCAAGTAACATAATTTAACTAATAGGTGCAGAAAATCTGCAACATCAAAAATTTATTGTGGTAACTTAACCTCAAAGTTTCTGTTTTGTAAAGTAAAACTTTTATTTTTTTTACCTTCTATACATTAAAGCTGATCTTTTGCTCTTCGTTCGCCCGCCTCATTCTGTGATTGAAAATGTCTCTATTCTGCCACTCATTCGATATCATGAAGGACAGCGTTTTGTATAAATTGCTGAACTTATTTGGACTGGGTTATAATAAAATAATGGTGTCTGTAAAACTATGAAATTATTTTTTGTACTGATAACATAAATCAATTCCACCGTTATTATAAAGTATGTATATAAACTGTGTATATAGAAGATAGCTGATTGATAAAAATTAACTTTTAATCTCTATATTAAAAACGTATATTTCCAGAAGTGATTGTGCCAAAACAAAACAAAAAAACCCACACGGTGTATGTGAATAAAAGAGAATAAATAAAACACAGTTCCACTGATAGAGATGTTATGGACTACTCAATAGTGTATATATCTCTATTAAATACCAGTATATATATTTATTCTTTATGCATTAACCTCTAGAGATATCCACTGTTATATGGATTGATATAGTCACTTTATGTAGACATATTAGATAAATACATAGGCGTATGGATAGACATACATATGATGAATCCAATTTGTTACCCTCTTGTATATATCTGTATTACTTTTGTTGTTAAAAGGTATATGATATATATATGACCTAACTCAGAGTTAGGTATATCAATTGCTGCACAAATGTGCTGTTTACCAGTGGTTCTGCGAATAGCTCCTTATAAAAAGTGGCAACAACCCCAACCATCACATATGTGTATATAAAATATCTCTGAACAAAAAATCATAAGGAATACACATGGATGTGGGATAAACTAGTAGGAGAACTGTATTGCAAAGCAACAGACTAGAGAAAAACAGTCCAATATTCCAACAATTCAATTTTATTAGATATATAACATAACATAAAAACAGCACTGGTGCATAGCACACAGGGGAACTGACAGACACAGTGGTGTCAGCATCAAAACGCGAAAAGGGGATCAGAGTCCATCCACCCACCCAAATATATTATTACTATATAGGAAATGACATGTCTGAAGTAACATGACCCCTGGGGTGGGTCAGCTGTCCGTCTTTCACCTCACCCTTGTAGGTATGTGTATGCATTGACATGTCTGGGATATTTACTTGTTTGCTATCTAGCTTGTGATTTAAAGAATGCTGTTGCTTCAGACATGTCATTTCCTATATAGTAATAATATATTTGGGTGGGTGGATGGACTCTGATCCCCTTTTCGCGTTTTGATGCTGACACCACTGTGTCTGTCAGTTCCCCTGTGTGCTATGCACCAGTGCTGTTTTTATGTTATGTTATATATCTAATAAAATTGAATTGTTGGAATATTGGACTGTTTTTCTCTAGTCTGTTGAATAGCTCCTTATGTATACTGGAGCTTTCATTAGAGAATACACCTATCGCATAAATGCCCTTTATGCAGACTATTAGCAAGCCCAAGCTTGGAGCCTCAGAGTAAAATATCTCTGTAATCTATCTGTCTCTCTGTGGGTGTTTAGTTAGTATGATACTTATCTGCATCATCATGCTGCGGGCACAGGTAATGATTCAACCCGGGGGAGACCTGCATTAACCATTTGTATGGTATGGTATGGCGGTCTCTACCCCTGTAGCTCTCCCAACGCGTTTCATCGAAAAAGAATCATCAGGGGAGGTGGCGCTCTATATAGGTGAGATAGGGCTGGCGGTGTATAAGTAAACTTACTTTTATAGTTACCGGGTAAATGCTGTTAGGTTATACTTCCGGACGCCACATGTGTCATTTCCGGTCTTTGGGGCGAAATGCCTCCTTCATGAGGCGCATGCGCAGTGAAGGCAGGACATCTAGATCTAGCGATACGTCATTTCCGGTTTGTAGAGCGAAATGCTCTGAGACTGAGAGCGGTATCGTGTCTGCAAATTGTGCGGACATATGTAACTAAGTCCGATGATTGCAAAATGTATGTGCACACTATATGACCTTTAATGATTTTAGGTAACGAGAATTGTATGCGCATATCACAACATTCTAACGGGGCATAATATCTAGTGCTCCGGTAGAGGAAAGCCTTATTAGTGCTTATGTGCAGATGTACTACAGTCCTTTTGGTGATAGGCTAAGTTCACACGTTGCGGAATTGCCGCGGAAATTTCCTCGGCAATCCCGCACTTCTCCCGCAGGAAATACGCACGTTTTTTGTATGCTGATTCCCGCCAGAATAATAGCGTTTTGCAAGCGTAATTAGCTTGCAGAATGCTAGCGTTTTCCTAGCGATTTGTAGCATCGCTTGGAAAACTGATTGACAGGTTGGTCACACGAGTCACACATAGTGTTTGACACGTGTGACCAACTTTTTACTATTGATGCCGCCTATGCCGCATCAATAGTAAAAAGATCTAATGTAAAAATAATAAAAAAAATAATAAATAATGATATTCTCACCTTCCGGCGTCCCCCGCAGCCTTCCCGCCTCTCAGCGACGCTCCCGGCAACTCGCGGTCCCAAGGATGCATCACAAATCACACCGATGACGTAGCATCTCGCGAGACCGCTATGCCATCTGGGTGATTCTCGCAAAGGACTCTTGGGACCGGAAGTTGCCGGGAGCGTCGCTGAAGGCGGGAAAGCTGCGTGGGACGCCGGAAGGTGAGAAATATCATTATTTTTTATTTTAATTATTGTTTTACCAGGGATATGGTACCCAGGGCCTGGAGGAGAGTCTCCTCTGCTCCAGACCCTGGGTACCATCCGCACATGAACCGCTTACATTGCGCATAGTGGGCATAGCCACATGCGGAAAGTAAGCGGTTCAATGCATTCCTATGGCGGCGGAATCACCGCGTTACGCTAAATTAATGAACATGTTGCTAGATTTTCCGCGAAGCGTTTTTTTCGCGGAAAATACCGCAACATGTGTACAAAACATGCGCAATCAATTAACAAGTATAGAATGCTTAATGCTTGCGTTTTTTTCGCGGTTTAACCGCGGAAAATCGCGGAAAAAACCGAAAAAAATGCAATTATTCCTGATCGTCTGCACTTAGCCATAGTATTCAATGCGATCGATAAATAATATTTAATAATCAGAAAAGATGACAATAACAGAAAAAAAAGGGGGGGAATAACCTTCAAATAGGTACATGATGTTGAATCAGATAAATCAGAAAGGGAACAAAGAATATATGTACCAAAACAATATTATTATAATTTGGAGATGATTTCCATAATATATTAAATTTTGGATACGTATGTATTTAAATTGTTAAATTGGTTGCATATTTGGACACTTCCGACCTTCTTAGAAAGATAGAAAGGGTGCACTCTAATGGATACCCTATTGAACCCTAACTGTTGCGGCCCTACCTAACGCGGAGGTTGGCACCCTAGAACCTGCGCAGTGGCGCCCCCACTCAACGGCGGCTCACCCTATTCTAGATGCCCTATTGGGCCCTACACTATAAGAAGGAAGAGAAAGTCAAGAGTTCGTTGAGACCTTTTGGGTAAGTAGTCTGGAGATGGAATATCCAATAAGTTTCTTTCTGTAGGATTCGTTTATCCCAATCTCCTCCTCTTTGATTTTTTGTGATTTTTTCAATACCCATAAAGGACAGAACTCTTGTGTCGCCTCCGTGTATGTGATTGACATGATTTGCAACAGGGGTGTCTCTCTTGTTGATGGTATCCCTATGGTGTTCTCCTATCCTTTTCTTAAATTCTCTCTTTGTCTTGCCTACGTATTGTACGCCGCACTTGCAAGTGATGTTGTATATAACTCCGGTCGATTTGCAATTAATGAATTGCCTGATAGGATATACCTCTTGGGTAGTGGTGCTCATAAACTCTTTGCCTTGTTTTAGAGCGTTACAATATTTACAGCTCCCACATCTATAGCAGCCCTTTACTTGGCCGCCTAACCATGTTGTGTTACTGGATTCTGAGGGGCAAAATGGCTGCGTACTAATCTGTCTTTCAGGGAGCGTCCTTTTTTGAAAGTAATTTGTGGGGTTGTGGGAATCACACTGCAAAGATCTTTATCCATACATAACACTGGCCAGTGTTTCAACATGATTTCTCTTAGTTCTTTGGCCCCATTCGAATATTTGGTGATGAACCTGACAATATTTTCACCCTCTGTTTTTTGTGTAGGGGTGAGCAGATCTTTCCTTTCTCGAGTCAGTGCTGTTTTGTATGCATCTTTCAAAACATGATCTGGATATCCTCGTTCTAAAAACCTGTGTCTTAGATCATCGGCTTGTTCCTTAAAGTTAGTTATGTTGGAACAGTTCCTTTTCATTCTAAAATACTGTCCCTTCGGGATACCCTTTTTGAGGGGGATGGGGTGGTTGGATTCCCATCTAAGTAGTGAGTTAGAGGAGGTGGGTTTTCTGTATGTTTTTGTAACCAGTTGCCCACCGTCTCCTCTCTCAATCAAAATATCCAAGAAGGAAATACTTTTAACATCAGCCTCAAAAGTGAAGTGGAGGCCAATGTTGTTGTTATTGAGACCTTTTACATAGTCTCCAAAACTCTCTATATCCCCTTTCCAGATGACAAACACATCGTCAATGTATCGGAGCCAAAGCACAATTCTCTCCTCCACTACCTCGGTTACATCACCAAAAATAATATTTTCTTTCCACCAGCCCAGGAGCAAGTTTGCATAAGAAGGTGCACATGGACTCCCCATGGCAGTGCCCCTGAGCTGGTGGAAAAACTTGCTGTCAAAGAGAAAATAGTTTCTAGTTAAACAAAACTCTAGAGCCTTAAGTACGAATTGGTTATGCTCATTAAATTGACGCCCTCTAGTCTTTAGGTAGTACTCTGCAGCCATTATGCCCTTCTCGTGTGGGATCGATGAATAAAGAGCCTCAACATCAATTGATCCAAGGATCATGTTGTCGCCTAGCTCAATATTCTCGATTTTGAGAAGAAGGTCGGTTGTGTCCCTGATATATGAGCTGAGGGAGGAAACAAATGGCCTCAGTATTTTGTCTACATATAGACCCAAGTTTTGAGTAAGGCTATCAATGCCCGATACTATCGGCCTTCCTTTCAAAGGATGGAGGCCTTTATGTACTTTCGGTAAACTATAGAAAGTAGCCACTGTGGGGTGTATTGGGATTAGGAAATCTTTTTCATCTTGTGTGATGAGTTTTTTTTGAAATGCATCATTAACTATATTCTTCAAGTCCCCGAGAAATTGATTAGTGGGGTTAGCAGTTAATCTCTCATATCCCATTTCCTCTCCTAAAAGGGAACAACAAAGAGTCTTATATTGTGATTCGTCCATTATCACGATGTTGCCCCCTTTATCTGAGGGTTTAATCACAATGCTCTTGTCCCTCTCAAGAGCCTTCAGTGCATTAATTTCTTTCTTTGTAAGATTGTGCCATTTTTTCATGTGCCGTTTTTCTAGTTCCAAAAAATCTTTGGAAACTAGGTTGGTAAAAATGTCTCTAGCACTTACATCTGTAATGGGGGGCATGCGTTTTCTCTTATTTTTGAGGTCTGTAAAAGGGCCTTCTCCCTGCTCATTGGGGGGATCTCCTAGGTGATATAGGAATCTCACATCTGATAACATATCTTCATCAATACCTAATTCTGCGCAGCTTCTTCTGTCTGAATTAATAAAGTGTTTTTTCCACTTGAGCATAACCAATTCGTACTTAAGGCTCTAGAGTTTTGTTTAACTAGAAACTATTTTCTCTTTGACAACAAGTTTTTCCACCAGCTCAGGGGCACTGCCATGGGGAGTCCATGTGCACCTTCTTATGCAAACTTGCTCCTGGGCTGGTGGGAAGAAAATATTATTTTTGGTGATGTAACCGAGGTAGTGGAGGAGAGAATTGTGCTTTGGCTCCGATACATCGACGATGTGTTTGTCATCTGGAAAGGGGATATAGACAGTATTTTAGAATGAAAAGGAACTGTTCCAACATAACTAACTTTAAGGAACAAGCCGATGATCTAAGACACAGGTTTTTAGAACTAGGATATCCAGATCATGTTTTGAAAGATGCATACAAAACAGCACTGACTCGAGAAAGGAAAGATCTGCTCACCCCTACACAAAAAACAGAGGGTGAAAATATTGTCAGGTTCATCACCAAATATTCGAATGGGGCCAAAGAACTAAGAGAAATCATGTTGAAACACTGGCCAGTGTTATGTATGGATAAAGATCTTTGCAGTGTGATTCCCACAACCCCACAAATTACTTTCAAAAAAGGACGCTCCCTGAAAGACAGATTAGTACGCAGCCATTTTGCCCCCTCAGAATCCAGTAACACAACATGGTTAGGCGGCCAAGTAAAGGGCTGCTATAGATGTGGGAGCTGTAAATATTGTAACGCTCTAAAACAAGGCAAAGAGTTTATGAGCACCACTACCCAAGAGGTATATCCTATCAGGCAATTCATTAATTGCAAATCGACCGGAGTTATATACAACATCACTTGCAAGTGCGGCGTACAATACGTAGGCAAGACAAAGAGAGAATTTAAGAAAAGGATAGGAGAACACCATAGGGATACCATCAACAAGAGAGACACCCCTGTTGCAAATCATGTCAATCACATACACGGAGGTGACACAAGAGTTCTGTCCTTTATGGGTATTGAAAAAATCACAAAAAATCAAAGAGGAGGAGATTGGGATAAACAAATCCTACAGAAAGAAACTTATTGGATATTCCATCTCCAGACTACTTACCCAAAAGGTCTCAACGAACTCTTGACTTTCTCTTCCTTCTTATAGTGTAGGGCCCAATAGGGCATCTAGAATAGGGTGAGCCGCCGTTGAGTGGGGGCGCCACTGCGCAGGTTCTAGGGTGCCAACCTCCGCGTTAGGTAGGGCCGCAACAGTTAGGGTTCAATAGGGTATCCATTAGAGTGCACCCTTTCTATCTTTCTAAGAAGGTCGGAAGTGTCCAAATATGCAACCAATTTAACAATTTAAATACATACGTATCCAAAATTTAATATATTATGGAAATCATCTCCAAATTATAATAATATTGTTTTGGTACATATATTCTTTGTTCCCTTTCTGATTTATCTGATTCAACATCATGTACCTATTTGAAGGTTATTCCCCCCCTTTTTTTTCTGTTATTGTCATCTTTTCTGATTATTAAATATTATTTATCGATCGCATTGAATACTATCACCAAAAGGACTGTAGTACATCTGCACATAAGCACTAATAAGGCTTTCCTCTACCGGAGCACTAGATATTATGCCCCGTTAGAATGTTGTGATATGCGCATACAATTCTCGTTACCTAAAATCATTAAAGGTCATATAGTGTGCACATACATTTTGCAATCATTGGACTTAGTTACATATGTCCGCACAATTTGCAGACACGATACCGCTCTCAGTCTCAGAGCATTTCGCTCTACAAACCGGAAATGACGTATCGCTAGATCTAGATGTCCTGCCTTCACTGCGCATGCGCCTCATGAAGGAGGCATTTCGCCCCAAAGACCGGAAATGACACATGTGGCGTCCGGAAGTATAACCTAACAGCATTTACCCGGTAACTATAAAAGTAAGTTTACTTATACACCGCCAGCCCTATCTCACCTATATAGAGCGCCACCTCCCCTGATGATTCTTTTTCGATGAAACGCGTTGGGAGAGCTACAGGGGTAGAGACCGCCATACCATACCATACAAATGGTTAATGCAGGTCTCCCCCGGGTTGAATCATTACCTGTGCCCGCAGCATGATGATGCAGATAAGTATCATACTAACTAAACACCCACAGAGAGACCGATAGATTACAGAGATATTTTACTCTGAGGCTCCAAGCTTGGGCTTGCTAATAGTCTGCATAAAGGGCATTTATGCGATAGGTGTATTCTCTAATGAAAGCTCCAGTATACATAAGGAGCTATTTGCAGAACCACTGGTAAACAGCACATTTGTGCAGCAATTGATATACCTAACTCTGAGTTAGGTCATATATATATATCATATACCTTTTAACAACAAAAGTAATACAGATATATACAAGAGGGTAACAAATTGGATTCATCATATGTATGTCTATCCATACGCCTATGTATTTATCTAATATGTCTACATAAAGTGACTATATTAATCCATATAACAGTGGATATCTCTAGAGGTTAATGCATAAAGAATAAATATATATACTGGTATTTAATAGAGATATATACACTATTGAGTAGTCCATAACATCTCTATCAGTGGAACTGTGTTTTATTATTTTCTTTTATTCACATACACCGTGTGGGTTTTTTTTGTTTTGTTTTGGCACAATCACTTCTGGAAATATATGTTTTTAATATAGAGATTAAAAGTTAATTTTTATCAATCAGCTATCTTCTATACATAACTTGATTTGATATAACAGCCCTCGCTCATTCAAAAAACTGTGTATATACTTTATATATTGTTCGGATTTTTATGAGATTTGTACCCAGTGGGTGGGAGACGTTGAATCGGCGCTCCATATTTGGCGGTTTTGAAAAGCCTTGTTTTCTATAGAACCTTTCATCCCAAACAATACAGTCAGGGCCACTGCTGACGAATGTGACAACTCAGATTATCGGCAGCAATAAAAGTGGATGAATGCTGTTATAGTCAGGTCAGTGTCAATCAGCTGCTCAGACACAATAAAGGCAAACTCCATCTAGAAGTTTTACAGTCCCCAATAAAGTAATGGATGAGCCATACAGTGAGAAGGGGAGGAATTTATTAAACCTTGCATTCTACACCTATGGCCTTAGAAAATCCCAAGTGAAGTAAGATGCACTTAGTTATTTAAGAGACACATCTTTTAAAGGGGATTAAATCAGATCTTCTCATTAAATGTATTT
>JARQOD010000003.1:100945966-100996109 GCA_033576555.1 Oophaga sylvatica
GCATAACATATGTACATAAAGTGCACGGAGGTCACAGGGAAGGAGGAGAGGGCGCAACTGAGGGGACCTGCCACCTCCTTACAGTTCTATCCGTGGTTTCCATGGATAACAATCATACCTATTGTAGTCTATGGGGCTGTTCACATGTTCGTGTATTCTTATGGACCGAGTGGTTGACATAAAATTATGGATATATGTTCGCTCTTGAGCCAATTCTCATATCAAAATTACCAATGCAAATCTATGGGTCTGCCCCCCCAAAAAATCAGACAGGTCTAAGATACCAACCAGGTGCTGTCCATTTTTGATGGACTGTTTGATATGAAAAGGTTGATAAACCTTCTTTAATTTTTTTCATCCAAGAAAAACTAATAAAAGTATGAGCAAACTGACGGTAAAAACGAACAGTAATCCAACTCTGATGAAACTCTGATTGGTCAAAAACAAAATATTTTTGCTTACGAGAATAATCATTGACAATTGAATGAGCCTTCAAAGTGGATATAAAAAGTCTACACACCATTGTTAAAATAGTTTTTTGTAATGCAAAATAATCATACCCAAAAGAATAATTTCAGTACTTTTTCCACCTCAAATGTCACCCATAATCTGTACAAATCCATCGAGAAACAAACTGAAATACCATAATTTTGAGTGGAAAAATGAAAATAACAAAACTACAATAATGTGGTTGCATAATTAAGAATATGTTTGTGTTCAAAATTAGCCATTCACATTTAGGGCTCGCTCACAGTAGCGTATAACACGTTGGAGTGCTCTCCAATATTTTGTCAGATGGCTCTTGGCCGGCCCAATGTTATAATAAGGGGCAGTGCAGATCAGCATTTATTTTCTCATGCTGATTCGAGTGGATTCCAAAATTCAGATTACGTGCTCCATCTATGGATGCGTGTGAAACATTATTCTGTGCTGAGACCAACATTAAACTTTTGTTTATAATTCCAAAAGGTATGTTTGGCAAAAAGGCAACACTGTGCATCACCAAAAGTACAACATATACACAGTGAAGCATGGTGGAAACAACATTATGCTTCGGGGCTGTTTTTTGGGCTCCTGAAATTGGGGATTTAGACAAGGTGAAGGGAATTATGAACAGTTCCAAATATCATTAAATTTTGTATCAAAACTTTCAATTGAATCCAATTGAAAACCTGTGTGCGATGTAAGAGGGTGCTGTAGACAAGGAGATGCCCTCACAATCTGACAAATTTGGAGCTACTACAAGGAAGAGGTAGCAAAAATCGCCAATTCTAGATGTGCCATGCTGATAGACACCTACCTAAAAATACTGAGTGCTGTCATAAATTCGAAGGGTACTTCAATAAAGTATTAGTTTAAGGGTGTAAATAATTTTGCGAATACATTATTTTAGTTCTTTATTTTTCTATTTCAGCCCCAAAAGATTTCAGTTGGTTTCTCAATGGATTTGTACAGATGATGGGTGACATTAAGGATGGAAAAAGTTCTGAAATGATCATTTGGACAGAATTTTTTTTGCATGACAAAAACCTGGCATTTTAACCGTGGTGGGTAGATGTTTTATATCCACTGTAGGTTGAGATATACCTGAATTTGTCATGTTTTTTTAAAAAAATTTGAGACAACAATGGAAAAGGATAATGCTAGAATAAACTTTTTTTTATGAAAAAATAAATAAATTTGCCACCAAAAACTGAGTTTTTGCCCAGTTAGTTCCTTGGTCAGGTCAATACAATTCTGACGGCTGAAGCTTTAAACTCCCATTAATCTAGACCTTAATAAATGTCCATATACATACAGGGGCAAAAATCAATTCAATTAAGAGGTCTATCAAAATATATCTTGGTGTAACCGTCTGCCGGGCAGGGGGAGCTCCTCTTTAGAGTAAGGCCTGTCCTATACGTTAGAGATTTGTTAATGAATCCTACAGATTTTGTGAATCTGCTCACAGTCTAGGATTAAATGAAAGGATGTGTTTTCCATCAGTACGAAAGTGAGGTAATTCCATTTTAAAATACACTTAAAAATAAAAAGTCCAAAAATACTGTAAATAGTTTTACCAGATTTCCAGCTATGACGATTGAATAAATTACTGGGACATCATGGCAAAGCAGTCGAAATCTCAGAGTACTATGGCTAGTGTGGCCCTCATTTACATTAACATCTTGATATCCTCAAGCCAAAAATTTTCAGAATTTTTGGAAACTTTTGAGATGTTCCGCCTAAAAGGTCCAATAGACGCACAAAAGGATATAGGGAAAGCAGATGTGAAAGAGATTACAGGAGGGGGACATGGAGAATGTGCTAAAGAAAAATATTTTGGCAAAGACCAGTCTGATGAATGAATACACTCCAGTTTCCCTTATGTAATATCTGGATTTCTCCTCTGTCACCTCATCTGGAAAAGTTTTGTTGGCCAAAAGTTGTACGATTTATTGAAAGTTGTTTAATGACAAGCTTATGCAAGTTAACAAGGGCTGAACTCCTGCCTGTGCTGAGAACACTCAGGAACCAGAACTGGGCATAAGTTTCCATCTGATGGTAACAGTTTCATGTCCGATTGGCCCCATATAGTAGACTAATAATATTAGTATAATTTAGAATAACTTTTGATCAAATTAAAAGAATTCAACCTGAATCCAAAGTTCTTCAAAGTGTGAAATTGAAGTGTGGGTTCTACCTGGATTATGTCCTGGGAGCTAAAAAGAAAGTGACAAGTAGCTTTCCAAGAAGAAAATGAAGTCTATGATGGTTGTCACTTATCTTCTCCCATATGACTGTTAACAGGTGGTAATTTTTTTTTTACCAAATAAGCAGATACTTTACACTGGCTAAGCTGGTGTTTGGCTCTCAGTCTGAGGTCACTCTAGAAGCTCTTTTCCTGTGATGGTATGGTCTTTAATGGTCAGATATAAGGTCACAGTACTCAGAGTATTCCCTCGTTTGCTATAATGATACAGCCGTCTGTAGCTATATAGAATCAGATATAGAATCAGAAGTGAAGAGAAGTCAGGGATAGAAAACAGAAGAGTTGTCAAGATGTGACACACCAGAGAAGAAGACAAAAGTTTAACCAAAGTATAGATGAAAAGGATAAAAAGCACTACCAGCTATCTATCAAAAATAGCAAACGGGGTGCAAAAGATTTCCAGGCATAAGCCTGACCTTAATAGTGGAATGAAAAATGAAATCAGCACTCCAAAAATGGTTTTGGTTTATAGTGTGAACCATTCTCAAGCCTAATTTCAAGGCTTGAGAAAGGTTCATACAATGAACCAAAATGTCGCCATATGGGCCGTTAAAGTCCTATAATTTGCACTATTTTTGAAGTGTTGCTTCCATTTTTTTGATATATCCAGAGTATGGGCTACTACTAGTCAAAACCAGGGGTAAAGCGTACCAAGTGACAATCCATGAGCAAAACAAGACTTAGGTCTCATGCAGACAAGTGTATAAATCGGACACGTGCTGTTTGAATTTTGATTGGATAGCACACAGACAACACACTGATCCATATTATTCATTAGGATTGTTCAGATGACTGATTTTTCTCTCGGCCTAATAGTCTGTGAGAAAAAAATTCACAGCATGCACTATTCTCATTCAAGTCTGGATGATGCTCAGATGACTTTTCAATACTCTCGGCAGTTCTTGGCCTAAAATCTAGAGGAAACCTTACAGGTCAATATGACGGTCAAGGTTAACTATGAGACAAAATTTACCTTATTCAAAAGCGATAACCAATTTTCCAAGCAAAGTCTTTATTTGCCGCAATGTCTCATGTTCTAGAATTCCAGGTTACTGAATTAGGCTACAACGTAGATCAGGTAGAATATTTTGGGTAGTTTTAAGTGGCCTTGTAGATTATTCTTTCTCCATTATACAAATTAACATAAATGTTTGGAGTATATGACAATAAATAGAAGGATGGAGATGATACCCACTTTTTTTTTGCTGCGTTCTTATGGAATCATTTCAGTTTCTTTAAAATTGTTCTGGTTTCCATTGTATCAAAATATGTTGGGAGTAGTTCTACTCATACAACAACCTTATAAAATTCATGCAATGAAAAGAAAAAAGTTTTTGCTGATCTTTGCAAAGTTCAAGCTAACTTGCGCAAATCCCTGCAGTCTTTGTGCTGGGGATGATAATGTAGACTGTTGTAGTGCATCTGGGTCCTTGTTCTAATTGCCGCCGTGACTGTTCATCAGTTGGTGGTGGAATAGCGGTGAAATCCTTGGCCTTAGCTGTTTTTGTTGTTGAAATCATGAACAATGTGTAAAATATCTATGTAAAAACAAAGAACAATGACTGAAGGCTGCTCCACAGACAAGAAATTCAGAGGGAATGTTTTCTTTTCGTCCTAGACCTCCTTAACACTCGCTGATGGAGGATTGTGCTGGCATATTTTGAAATCTCATTTACGGCTTTGAGTTAGAACATTATGTACAGGGCAAGAAGGATTATTTGGCTTCATGTAACAAAACAATCTCTCTCTCAAGTTATCAAAAGTACCTTTTTATACTGAGACATTAGCAGATTTAACTACGCTCCAACATCTTCTACAAATCATATCATTACCAAAATTACCAAAACGTTAACAGAATGACCATAACCGTAGCGTTTGCCAGGATTATGATCAAATACGTGAAATAGATCTTATAACCAAAGATGTAACGTGAAGAATAACTGTGAGTCAAAACCGACGAATGCAACAACAAATAATAGGCAACAAATCAGATGAAGCAAAACTGCACAAAATCCAGAAGCCAGGCAAAGGTTAAGCAGGATTGCCAACTTGACTTTTTTTCTGAAAGCTTACTAAAAAATCATGGACAGACAATACTTTCAAACATTCAATTTTTATTGAAAGATTATATAATTTTCAATTACAAAAATACACAAAGAATGTGAGCATAACGTCCAATAAAATATCAGGTTAACAGCCACTGGTGGATCGCGATTCCACCCATGGCTATTTGAGGCACATGTCAGCTGTTGAAATCAGCTGACATGTGCCGGAAAAGATGTGGCCTTTAGGGGAACATGACAGTTGTTGAAATCAGTTGACGTGCTGGAAAAGATTTGGACTCCGGCACTGAGCCCACATCTTTTCCAGCACGTCAGCTGATATCAACAGCTGACATGTGCCTCTAATAGCCACAGGTGGAATCGCGGTCCACTCGCGACAGTTAATCTGATGTTTTATTCGCCGTTATGCTCATATTCTATGATATATTGATACTAATATTGTCCTTATTATTATTCTTTTTTTGTATTTTTGTAATTGAAAATTATATAATCTTTCAGTAAAAAGAGGGAAACCCAACATGCGCAGTACATGTACAGCGCATGTCGTGAAGGTGTTAAACGGGGTTTCCAACAATCAAAGAAGATGTGGTATTATCAGACCATGTTCCTGTATGGTCAGACACAGACATTACACAGTACACAGCAGGGGCACATTTATAAGATTATCTCAGCACAGGGATATTTTTTTTAAACATCCAATTGTAGAAATTATTATTATTACAAGATGTATTAATTAAAGTGTACTTTGTCTGTGGAAAACAAACCCTTAAGTAAAACAAAAACTATGCATGTTTGGTATTTGTGTAATCATTCTGACCTGGAGAATCATATTGACAGGTTATTTTTACTGTAAGATGAATGGTGTAAATAAAAATTTAAAAAAAATAACTTCAAAATTGCGCTTTTTTGTTATTTCACCACTCGTCTAGTACATCACATCGTAAAATGCACAGTGTCATTCAAAAGTACAACTCATCCTGCCAAAAACACACCCTCATATAGCTATGTCAACAGAAAAATAAAAAAGTTATGGCTCTAGGAATAAGGGAAAGAAAAAAGGAAAGCCAAAAGCGAAAAAATCGCCCTGTCTTTACGCGTCAATGTGCATTTACACTGCATGAGTATGAATAAGCGAGACCTAACTTTCCTAAATAAAAGCTAAATTGAGAACTGCCTCTCCTATAGCTAAAGTTGAGTGTGAGACATCTTTCCTATCATCCCCTTTTCGTGATAATTAGGTGACCTTTACCTTAGTGACGATTTTAAGTTGAAACCTCCTATCGTCTCACTCTCAGATAGAAGAGGAGATCAGACAAACCTGTGGATCTCATGTGGATTACCTGTGGTTAACAACGCTTGCTGTACTTTTTTAATGGACTAATTAAAAGCTAATTTTTTTTACTTTTTGCTACCGCAACTGTGCGTTTCATTGCTGGAGAAATATAGGTATAGTACAATGCCAAAGATTTCACTTACTTCTCACATTACATAAGTGATATATATTGTAAATTCTACAATAGCTCAGAAACCGGACAGTATAGTCCTCCATGCTGTATTATGGGCACCACATAGTGTTACATACAGAATAATGAGCCCCATATATTGCTCCATACAGTATAATGAGCCCAATATATTGCTCCATACAGTATAATGGACCCCATATATTGCTCCATACAGAATAATCAGCCCCATATATTGCTCCATACAGTATAATGAGCACTGCATAGTCCTCCATACAGAATACTGAGCTCCATATATTGCTCCATGCTCCATACAGTATAATGAGTCCCATATATTGCTCCAAACAGTATATGATGAGCCCCATATATTGCTCCAGCATATGATGGGCCCCATAAACATACGTGGTCAAAATTGTTGGTACCCCTCATTTATTGACAGAAAAACCCACAATGGTCAGAGAAATAACTTGAATCTGACAAAAGTAATAATAAATCAAAAATCTATGAAAATGAACAAATGTAAGTCAGATATTGCTTTTCAAAACTCTTGAAATAGGCCTGGACAGAAATGATGTACCCCTGAAACTAATGTGACAAAAGGGACATGTTAAATCAAGGTGTGTCCACTAATTAGCATCACAATCTTGTTATCAGTGAGTGGGCCTGTATAAAGGGCTACAGATACTCACTGTGCTGTTTGGTGACATGGTGTGTATCACATTCAACATGGACCAGAGGAAGCAAAGGAAAGAGTTGTCTCAGGAGATTAGAAAGAAGATTATAGACAAACATGTTAAAGGTAAAAGTTGTAAGACCATCTCCAAGCAGCTTGATGATCCTGTGACTACAGTTGCACATATTATTCAGAATTTAAGCTCCATGGGACTGTAGTCAACCTCCCCGGATGTGACCGCAGGAGGAAAATTGATGACAAATCAAAGAGACGGATAATACGAATGGTAACAAAAGAGCCCAGAAAAACTTCTAAACAGATTAAAGGTGAACTTCAAGCTCAAGGAACATCAGGGTCAGATCGCACCATCCGTCGTTGTATGAGCCAAGTGGACTTCATGGGAGATGACCAAGGAGGACACTATTGTTGAAAAAAATCATAAAAAAGCCAGACTGGAATTTGCCAAACTACATGTTCACAAGCCACAAAGCTTCTGGAAGAATGTCCTATGGACAGATGAGACAAAAATGGAACTTTTTGGCAAGGCACATCAGCTCTTTGCTCACCAATGAAAAAATGAAGCATATCAAGAAAAGAACACTGTCCCTACTGTGAAACATGGAGGAAGCTCTGTTATGCTCTGGGGCTGCTTTGCTGCATCTGCACAGGGTGTCTAGAATCTGTGCAAGGTACAATGAAATCTCAAGTAAATGAAGGGATTCTAGAGAGAAAAGTGCTGCCCAGTGTCAGAAAGCTTGGTCTCAGTCACAGGTCATGGGTCTTACAACAGGATAATGACCCAAAACACACAGCTAAAAACACCCAAGAATGGCTAAGAGGAAAACATTGGACTATTGTGAAGTGGCCTTCTACAAGCCCTGACCTAAATCCTATTGAGCATCTTTGGAAAGAACTGAAGCATGCAGTCTGGAAAAGGAAACCTTCAAACACGAGACAACTGGAGCAAAATACCTGTCGAGAGGTGCAGAAGTCTCATTGACAGTTACAGGAATCGTTTGATTGCAGTGATTGCCTCAAAAGGTTGTGCAACAAAATATTAAGTTAAGGGTACCATCATTTCTGTCCAGGCCTATTTCATGGGTTTTATTTTTTAAAAATTCTGTGGAAGCATGGTTGAAAAGCAATGTCTGACTTTTATTTGTTTATTTTCATAGATTTTTGATTTATTACTTTTGTCAGATTCAAGTTATTTCTGTCACAATTGGGGTTTTTCTGTCATTAAACAAGGGGTACCAACAATTTTGACCACGTGTGTAATGCCCCATATATAATGGGCCCCATATGATGCTCCAGTATATGATTGGCCCCATATATGATGCTCCAGAGTATGATGGGCCCATATAATGCTCCATATATAATGGGCCCCATATATGATCTTCCAGTATATAATGGGCCCCATATAATTGTTCTGGTACCCTCAACTTTGTGCTTAAGAAAAGCGAGTTGACAGACAGCTAAACTCTTTCCTATCGATGCATTGAGGTAGACGCAGGGGGTCCTTTACAACTATTATTGATAGGATCAGTGTAAAACTATAAGAGAAATGAAAGTACTCAGTACAAGGCATACAACATGTCTAAATACATGGTATTATGTATGGTACAGGACATTCACAGTGAAATTGCACAACATGGCTGTAGTATAAATATCTGTAATATCAAAAGACTACTTTGATATAAAACATATAGAACAGAGAAGCTGCATAATATAACGTGGTGAGCTCTAACAAGGTGAAAATAACTCATCGACTGTGCTATGTGGAGGTAAACATATGGGCTGAAAATCAGGTAGAGATAATCAGCTTGTCAGCATCCAAGAGGCCAAAATGGCTGCTGGAGAAGGGGGCAAGGCTAATGCAGAGGCTGATGGGAAACTACGGAAGCCTTGATGAGCCTTAAATATTAAATTGCACAGTAAGCAATGAAACAGAAAGTAAACTGTAATGAGAACATTGTCAATAGATGGCGCTGTTGGATAAATTATCACAATACATCACAGTTCAATACAAGCATAGCAAAACTGATTATATGCATTTGTATGCTCCAGTATATGATGGGCCCCATATATTGCTCCAAACAGAATGGGCCCCATATAATGCTCCATATATAATGGGCTCCATATGATGTTCTAGTATATGATGGGCCCCATATATGATGCTCCAGTGTATGATGGGCCCCATATATGATGCTTCAGGGTATGATGGGCCCCATATAATGCTCCATATAGAATGGGCCCCATATATCCTCCTTAGACCTCGAGTACACTGTAGTGTACAGTGGTTTCTGGGTTCTGGGACTTCTGGGTCTGAGGAGGATACGATGCCTCCGTGTATGATGGGCCCCATATATGATGCTCCAGGGTATGATGGTCCCCATATAATACTCCATATATTATGGGCCCCATATGATGGTTCCCATATATTGCTCTAAACATAAAAAAAATGAAATACCTCTACTCGATGGCTGTTGCTCTGTTCTGGACTCCTCAGCGTCTGTGTCTTCCGGCTCTCTGGACTGTGACTGCTCAGACAGAGAGCAAACACTAGTAACATCATTGCGCCCTCTGATCTGAAACGTCACAGTCAGGAGACATGGAAGACGCGGTGGAACAGGGAAAGGTAAGTATCACAAGTACAGGGTTTCTGAACACAGGCACCAGGCCCCCAAAGCGTTCTGGTGTCCTCGACAGCGAGTGGGCCCCCCGCCTGCTCTGCATTCTGGCACTTGCCCGGGTGGTGACGCCGGCCCTGGTTGTGAGTGTCACCTCAAGCTGGTATTGTAAATGTAACATGGAATATATCAAAATGGCTCCTCCGAATCCCTGTGGCTTACCACTCTTCACATGACAAGTCTTTGAGCCTTCTCTTGGTACAACACAAGGTACTGATACTTTGGCAGTGGTGAGGCAGCCTTAAAAATACTAATCAAACTGCTGATGTGACAAATACTGCAGTGTGGGAAGGAGGCTTGAAAAAGTGTCTAGCACATTCTCAAGTATTTTCAACATCTGTTCAGGAGGAGAGAAGATTTTGGCTTGAATTAGAGATAACAAGTTCTGCTCCTTATAAAATAGAGATCAGACAGGACTGTCCTTGAATTTTCCTTAGAGATTAGCTAAGCTTTCTTCCTGGATTTTCATATTTGGCTGGCACTTTAAATGCCTAAAGATAGTTCAGGTCTGGGTCCTAAGACTCCCAGTGATGGCACAATAGACCCGTCAGAAATGCGCAGATCAGCAGATCAGACCTTATAGCTCCAGTCTGAGCATGGAAAACACACCAAAGTACTGACCCCACATCTGCAAGGCAATTTCAGAACTATGAAAAATCAGGGAGAAAGCTTAGTTACCCTTTAAATCTTCTTTGACGACTAAAGACCAAGAAATTTACTATATATACACAAGTGAAACTAGTTTACATACACTATATAAAAAGACACATATGCATGTTTTCTCAATATCTGACATGAAATCAGAATAATTCTTTCCCGTTTTAGGTCAGTTAGGATTACCATAAAGCCAAATGCCAGAATAAAGAGAGAGACAATGTTTAAGGCTTTTTCATTACATACTGCAAAGTCAAAAGTTTACATACACTAAGATTACTATGCCTTTAAACAATTGTGGACTGCCCATATGATGATGTCATGTGTTTGGAAGCTTCTGATAGCTTTTTGTCAACATCTGAGTTAATTAGAGACACACCAGTAGATGTATTTTAATGCACACCTGAAACACGCTGCTTCTTTGTGTAGCATCATGGGAAAGTCTTTAGAAATCAGCAAAGATCAGGAAGAGAATTGTGGGCTTGTGCAAGTCTGGCTCATCCTGGGCTACAATTTCAAGATACCTGAAGGTGACTCGCTCATCTGTACAATCAATTATACGCAAGTACAAACAAGATGGGAATGTCCAGCCATCATACCGCTCAGGAAGGAGACGGGTTCTGTGTCCCAGAGATGAACGTGCTTTGGTCTGACATGTGCATATCAATCCAAGGACAAAACCAAAAGACCTTGTGAGGATGATGGTGGAAGCTGGTAAGATTGTGTCAGTATCCACAGTGAAACGAGTACTGTATCAACATGGGCTGAAAGGCCACTCTGCCAGGAAGAAGCCATTACTCCAAAAGAAACATAAAAAAGCCAGATTAATGTTTGCAAATGCACACAGGAACAATGACCTTAATTTTTAGAGACATGTCCTGTGGTCTGATGAAATTAAAATGTAAATTTTTGGGCATAATGACCATCGTTAAGTTTGGAGGAAAAAGGGAGAAGCTTGTTTTGGAGTGGCCATCACAAAGCCCTGTTCTCAATCCTATTGAAAATTTATGGGCAAAGCTGAAAAGGCTGATGCGAGCAAGGCGAACTACAAACCTGGATCAGTTACACCAGTTTTGTCAGGAGGAATGGGCCCAAATTCCGACAAACTATTGTGAGAAGCTTGCGGAAGGATATAATAAGCATTTGACCCAAGTCATTCAGTTTAAGGGCAATGGTACCAAATACCAATGAAATGTATGTAAACTTTTGACTTTGCAGTAAGTAATAAAATACCTTAAAACATTATCTGTCTCTCATTATTCTGGCATTTGGCAAATACTAATAACTATGGTAATCCTAATTGACCTATAACGGGAAAGGTTTATTCTAATTTCATGCCAGATTTTGCGAAAAACATGCATATGTGTCTTTTTATATAGTGTATGTAAACTTCTGGTTTCAACTGTATAAAGCACTTTGTGGCGATTACTGATATCAATACCTGCTTAACTAAGCTCACACTCATACAATGCTCTCAGACTATCACTATGTCGCACGTTCTATTGGAATCGCCCCAAAATATAGGATTCTGACGTTATATCCACGGAAGCCACTATCTTCAAGGAAGCCCACGGACTCAATTAGGGCCTTGTCTAGTCTCCATCCTGGCAGTGTTCGTTCGCCATTTTCAGATGTGCACAAAAACGTGGTCTGCCACATGGTCTGTGAATTGTGTTGTGAAGCATTGTATTTTTTTGCGCTGTACTGTTAGGAAGATGAGCTCTGCCCAGCAACAGACGGTGAGTAAGACATAGTTAAGTGTTGGGACTAGCCCAGAAAGGGAGGGTGTAAGTAGCAGGTTTAGAGAGGACTTCCTCATAGTGACTCAGACAGGGCCTTGCTTACAGCAAGAACAGACCCTTGGTCTTAGTGCTCAGCCAGACTGCATGCAATAGGTTTTTGTGGCAAGAGAGAAAGGAGATCGGGACAGAGATTGCATGACCCTGAGGAACAGACTGAGAAAGAGAGAGTGTTACAGAGACACAGAGAGAAGGGCAGTGCCAACTCAAAGGACTGACCAGAGAGCAGAGTGACTAAGTGAAAAGGGTCTGAAGAAGGTACAACTAGCAGCAAGGCTCAGAGTAGTTTACAGTTCTTAAAGGTAAAGGACCAGGAAGGAATTGAATGTGAGACAAACTTAGTGTACAGTAGGAGTACAGCGTCAGAGAGCTTGAAGCTGACTACAGCCATATTGGCAAACCCTCTTCTAAACGAGGAAATTCAGAACTGCAGGAAGAGGAAATTACTTTGACGGACTGTGGTGTTAAGGTAGGTAGTGATGAAGAAAATGAGACAAGTGGATGCAGAAATGTGAGGCCGAGGAAAAAACAAGACTGTGTATTGAAATACTCTGTATTAATGAAGAAACATGCTAACGGTTGTGTACATGTTTTGTAAAACTTTGTTTGTTGGGAACTGGTGGTCTCCTTTCATGAACTGGTTAACATCTGGGGTGGAAAACCAGCGTCATTGGTTACATGCAGCCTGCACGGGAGTAGCGCCCTCACACCTTAAGTCCACACACCCAGCCAGGACCCCCCCTTTCATGTAATGTGCCAGGGCGCAACAGACGAGTACTTCGCCTACGGCTACCGCCGCTTGTTACTGATTCTCAGGTACCTTGGTCCAGATGAGCGGTTGTTGAGCAGCAATGTGGACAGTCTGGAGCACTGGAAGCTGTAATGCTTGGAATGCACCTGAAGGAGTAGACAAGTAGACCACAGGGAAATTAAAGACAAAGTTGGGATAATAGCAAAGTAAATAGCAAAGTAAAGAAGACTTGCCAAGGTAGCAGAGCTATGAAGTTCAGGAGATTCTCTGTGGCATTGTAGCAGAATTGAATAGGTCAGGTTGCTCACTGTTGATAAACAGCAGATCATAATTTAGTAGCAGAAACCAGTAACATAGTAGAGTTTGGAATATCAGCAGGCTAACTGCTGTGATGTAGCAGGTTTGCAAATGTAGCATAGCCCAGCAATATAGCAGACTATAGTTGGCAAAGTGACTTACTGTAGATATAGCAGAGCCTGGCAATGTAGCAGACTGGAGCAGGTCAGGTGTCACACAATTAATGAAGTAGAAGAGCCCAGCAAAGGAGCAGATTTGAGAAGGTCAGGTGATTCGCAGTCAAGATGTCGCAGAGCCCAGCAGTGTAGAGGAGTAGAATAGGTGAGCTGTCACACAGTAGTAAAAGTACAGCAGAATGGAACAGCAGTGACATAACAGAAGTATTTGATAGCATGCAAACTACCTCTGTACACTTGTCGCCGCCTGAGCCTGCCAAAAAAGACTGGAACATGATTTCAGAGAGGCATGAAGGGTTACAGAGGAATGGAAGGAAATAAAGCAGGGGCAAATGGAGAGCAGGCGCTTGAGCCGGGCCAGGTGAAACATGCGTTCCTTAGGGTGGAGTATACATTTTCTAGTTGTTTAACGCAACATTGGATAGTCTATTGATGCCCCCCCTTTGATGCCCCATATAGTGCCCAAATAGTACAAGCAGGTGTATAATGTTGTAATAGCACTGCTCATCAATTCTCCATATTGGACAAACAAGACAATAAGCTGGGCAATGTCACTGGATCCAATATAGTTGCTTTCCAATATGTTTTGGCACAAAATTTGAGACTGGATTCGAAAGGACCTCTGGTGTCTCTTACAGTAGTGAAAAAGATTGCCCACACCTTAGACATCGGTTAGGAGGGTTGTCCTAAAATGATTAGATGCAGAATCCAGATAAATGCTTTCCTTCAGAGTAGTCATCTTCAACTTCTCTATCAGCGGCAAAACTACAACCATCAGCATACTCTGCAGCAGTTTGAAGACCCCCTGCCTCAGAATCTATGAGTATGAATGAAGTCATAGCCATCTTGTGCCCATCCCATCTTAAAGGGAATCTGTCACCCCTTTTTTGCCCTATGAGATAGGGCCACCGCCATCAGGGGCTTATCCACAGCATTCTGTAATGCTGTGGATAAGCCCCCGATGTTACCTGAAAGTGAAGAAAAACGAGTTATAAAATACTCACCCTGGGGCGTTCCGGAGGGTGGTACGGTCCGGAGGGAGTCGTGGTCCCGTCTGGGGCCTCCCATCTCGTAGCGAAGCAGGCCTCTTCTTTCCGTCCTGTCGCAGCTCCTGCGCATGCGCACTGCTCTGCCCTGGTGAGGGCAGAGCAGAGTACTGTAGTGCGCAGGCGCCGGACCTCTCTGACCTTTCCCGGCACCTGCGCACTGCAGTACTCTGCTCTGCCCTCACCAGGTATTTATAACTCATTTTTCTTCACTTTCAGGTAACATCGGGGGCTTATCTACAGCATTACAGAATGCTGTAGATAAGCCCCTGATGGCGGTGGCCCTAACCCATAGGGCAAAAAAGGAGTGACAGATTCCCTTTAAAGTATTAAAATTATCTCTGGGTAAGAAAGAAATTCATTCTTCACCATCAAGGAGTTAAACCTTATTGTCAAAAACTTTTTTTTTATAACAAGGAGGTGGGAAGTTGGGGGAAGGGAGGTTTGGAAAACTTAAGGAAAGAACTGCTAGAACTTTTCTTCAGAGATCTGCAGAGATCTGGTAATTTTAGTTGACACAGGCTGAGGGGAGGATTCATTACAGTGCAGAATATGTCATGCCTATTAAAAAATAGTCACCAGCCGCATCAAGCCTTGAAAAGAAGCCTCCTGCACAGGATGTCATTAGACATTAGTGCTGCTGCCTTCGCTTTTTGGCATACATTGTTACTAAGGTGGCTGCGAGTCACAACCTCTGCAGACACCAGCCAGGAGAAGGCAGCATTTTCTTCCCTCTGTAGAATTAAAGCAATTAATTGAATAATACTGTAGAGTTGAAAGCCCTACACCTACATGGAGCTGAACCTTGTCCATATGTCTTCTCCACCCTCCTTTTTATCTTCACAGATGACCTGGATTCATAGAACCCTGCAGAACCTTCTGCCTATCCTGAACTCACTGCAGTAATTTGCATTCTAGTCTATGTACTGTCATCCAGGGTATATCTGGAAGAGAGGAGGGAATAAAATGGAAAAGAAGGTCTACATCAGGAGCTGGAAAGTCCCACCACAGGCTCCATATCAGCATAGGTGGGTCATTATCCCAATACCCCACCAGGCTCCAATTTATTCGTCATAATATAGAACCCCTAAAATGTTCTCATCTTCCTTATTTGGTAATGATGACAGATTGTCCCCATCCAGAGTGAATAAGATCAACTAGAATATTTCGACAAGTCACATAGCCACCTCAGGATCTTAATGCTCAACGTTCTTAATGACCACTTTATTGACCAAGCTAGATACAACGTGGTTTGTTAATTCCTTTACGCAAAGCAGCTCTATTTTCTCTTCTTTACCAATTGCAGATTTTCATTAACACTAATGAGGATAACTTCTGATCGGTTAAGAGTCCACAAGTTCCACCTCATTAAAATGTACATCCTTGGTATCTGGTTTTTATGTCATATGGGTTATTTAACTGCAAACACCATTGGTGATGGACTATGATCCATTAGATTAAAAGCTACTCGCTCTACATGCATGGGTATCTTCCATGGTTGGTGGACAGTTATAAATGGGATGTGCAGGAACCCAATTATTCAATTTATGAGAATCAGATATCATATAACACACTCATCTATCAACGTGGACATTAAATTTGAAAACTCAACTGTCACCTTACAAGGAGTACATAATGCCTTTGTATGCTGGATTATTACCAATGGTGTGTCCAATGCCTCAACCTTTCAACCATTATCAACAATCTACAAAGTTAATGTCCACTATGGTGGTAGATAACCAGATTAGATGATATTTGGTTCCTAATTCATATCAGTTTAATGGACAGGACACTGCAAAATCTGTTGATGATGGTCCACCATCAATGTGTAGGATTGGCTGCCATGCATTTGATTTGAAGAAAACTCTGCAAGTGGTTGTTGTAAAAGGGGATGCCCAGAAATGCCCCAACATTGCACCAGATAGCTTTATTTAACCTGTGGTTTTCAGTGGGTCCTAAACTGGATCCTTCACTCAGCCAAGAAGTGCCAAAGTGGCAGTCACTTTACAACTCAGCCTACTGTGCTACTATGGGTCTCTGAAATGGATAATACAACTTACCCTCCTATATACAATTTTAGAGGGCTGCACCAATTACATAGTAATGGAATCACTTTGAGCATTAATGAATCTTCGGATAAATTTCACAGATCCTGACTGCATTTGGTTGCACAATGCATAATACTCATATGAAGTTAGCATAAGGCAATAAAGAAGTACAAAAATAGGAAAACACAAGGGACAACAAGCAGGGGCAAATATTAATATAAAGGGAAGAACATGCCAGTACCAGGGATTCCCGCTTCCTACAATCTTATGACTTCATGGTTTTTCGTCAAAGATTTTCCACAGAATTTTTTGGCCTACTCTACAAATTGTTTAATCAGTGAGACTTCCTTCTTAAAAATCCACTATCATCCACCTCAAGAGTTCTAAGTTTGGTAAAACAATCAGCATAAATACAACTGCAGCAATTTCATGACTGAAAGTCTAAGGGGCTGACACGAATGTTGATTCTTTATGACTGGAAGCTGGAGATGAGCAAATCGATTTGCAGAACTCTCGTCTAGCATCCAGGTCAGTATTCTGTGGAAACTTGATGGGAGAGCCTTGTGAACTGCCTCCTACCTTTTGTCGTCCACAGATCTTTTGATTAGCCAGCCTGGGGAAGCGTTGTGTGTGAATCACGCTCCAATGATGATGTTACACCAGGCCAGAGATAAAAGAGGATCCACGGATGCCAGTAAATGGGAGGTGGTTCATGTGGTTCCATTCTGAGAGCCACACAATACTGATATGGCTATTGGGTCAGAGTTCTGCAAATCTACACTGCTCAAAAAAATAAAGGGAACACTCAAATAACACATCTTATATCTGAATGAATGAAATATTCTCATTGAATACTTTGTTCTGTACAAAGTTGAATGTGTTGACAACAAAATCACACAAAAATCATCAATGAAAATCAAGTTTATTAACAAAAGTAGGCCTGGATTTGGAGTCACTCACAAAATTAAAGTGGAATGTAATGTCCTTAAAACACGTCAAAATGATGCTCAGTAGTGTGTGTGGCCTCCACGTGCCTGTATGACCTCCCTACAACGCCTGGGCATGCTCCTGATGAGGCGGCGGATGGTCTCCTGAGGGATCTCCTCCCAGACCTGGACTAAAGCATCCGCCAACTCCTGGACAGTCTGTGGTGCAACATGACGTTGGTGGATGGAGCGAGACATGATGTCCCAGATGTGCTCAGTCGGATTCAGGTCTGAGAAATAGCTTCAATGCCTTCATCTTGCAGGAACTGCTGACACACTCCAGCCACATGAGGTCTGGCATTGTTCTGCATTAGGAGGAACCCAGGGCCAACCGCACCAGCATATGGTCTCACAAGGAGTCTGAGGATCTCATCTCGGTACCTAATGGCAGTCAGGCTACCTCTGGCGAGCACATGGAGGACTGTGCGGCCCTCCAAAGAAATGCCACCCCACACCATTACTGACCCACTGCCAAACCGGTCATGCTGAAGGATGTTGCAGGCAGATCGCTCTCCATGGCGTCTCCAGACTCTGTCACGTCTGTCACATGTGCTCAGTGTGAACCTCCTTTCATCTGTGAAGAGCACAGGGCGCCAGTGGCGAATTTGCCAATCCTGGTGTTCTGTGGTGAATGCCAAGCGTCCTGCACGGTGTTGGGCTGTGGGCACATCTGTGGACGTCGGGCACTCAGACCATCCTCATGGAGTTGGTCTCTAACCATTTGTTGGTCTGGACACCGTGTCAGCAGCTACAACTAAGGCTGCATCCACCCTCCTATTACCTAGAATACCTGACTACAATATAGCCTCTTGCAACTGACGAAGGTCTTTTGTATGGACCATACCTCCCAACCGTCCCGGATTGACCGGAACAGTCCCAATTCTAACCCTCCCACCCTCTGTCCTGCTCAGGACGCTATGTTTCCTGCAGTGAGAGAAGCCGCCACGCCCCCCATCCTCGCCCTCCCTGCCTCTCCACCTCAGCCGTTCACATTCAGCAATGACGTTGCTAACTTTCTTCTTATGTGTGCACAGGACCTGTGATGAGGTCGCAGGAGGGGAGGAGTCAGGTGTCACATGGTCAGGCTCCTCGATATGTGTGCAGGACTCTGCTGTGCTGGTTGTCATGGTGCTGGATGAGGGTAAGTTTATGCGTGGGGTCAGGAGGGGTTTACAGTGTGGATGTAGCAGTGCTGTAGTGTGTACGAGGTGTACGGAGCAGAGCCGTGTGTGTACGAGGTGTACGGAACGGAGCCGTGTGTGTATGAGGTGTACGAAGTGGAGCCGTGTGTGTACGAGGTGTACGGAGGTGGAGCCGTGTGTGTACGAGGTGTACGGAGCGGAGCCTTGTGTGTACAAGGTGTACGGAGCGGAGCCTTGTGTGTACGAGTTGGATGTAGCAGAGCCTTGTGTGTACGAGTTGGATGTAGTGGAGCTGTGTGTGTACGAGGTGTATGGAGTAGAGCCGCGCGTGTACGAGGTGTACGAAGCCGAGCCACGCATGTACGAGGTGTACGGAGCTGCGCCGCACCGTGCGTGTACGAGGTTTATGGAGCGGAGCCGTACGAGGTGGATGTAGCAGCGCTGTGTGTGTACGAAACAAACGGAGCCCTGTTTGTACGAAGTGTACGGAGCTGAGCCGCTCAGCTCCGTACACACAGGGCTCCGTGCTTGAGCCGTGTGTGTACGGAGCGGAGCAGAGCTGTGTGTGTACGGGGTGTACGGAGTGGAGCCTTATTTGTATGTAGCGGAGTCGCGTGTGTACGAGGTGTACGGAGCCGAGCCGCGGGTGTACGAGGTTTATGGAGTGGAGTCATGTGTACGAGGTGGATGTAGCAGTGCTGTGTGTGTATGAAACGGAGCCCTGTATGTACGAAGTGTACAGAGCTGAGCCGCTCAGCTCCGTACACATAGGGCTCCGTACTTGAGCCGAGTGTGTGCGGAGCAGAGCCGTGTGTGTACGGGGTGTACGGAGTGGAGCCTTGTGTGTATGTAGCTGAGCCGTGTGTGTACGAGGTGTACGGAGCAGATCCGCGTGTGTACGAGATTTATGCTGCAAAGCCGCATGTGTACAAGGTTTACGGAGTGGAGACGTGTGTGTACAGTACAAGGTGTGTACAAGGGTTTCTGTTATGTTTAGGTAGCTGAGGAGGCAGGAGCAAAAACCGCATAGGCAGCCTAACACCAGAGAGGTTGGAAACTAATAGGTTGCAGACCCCTAAACTAACCACACAACTAGAAGCAGCCGTGGGACGTTCCTAGGGTGCCCTAGATGCCTCGTCACAGCCGGAGAGATAGGTATCCCTGAAGATGGAAAGAGGAAAGCTAACTGCCCTGGAGTAGACCCCAAAAGAATAGGAAGCCCCCGGACATATAATGGCGGTTAGACAAGATGAAAATACGAACACAGACAGAAAATAGATTGAGCAAATGCTGGGGCCCAAAACTGTCTAGATAGGACAGCAAAAGAGAGAATACTGTCTGCAACCCAAAAAAACCCTAGGAAAAACTCCAAACACTTCTGAATCCAAAAATACTGAGACCATACGGTCTCGACCACCTATATCAGATCTCTGGTGTGGACACGTTGTACCCAGCAGTAAAATATCACGAACAAATACAAAAGACGAACAGAGACCAGCCCAAGCCCCCCAAAGGGGACCCGGCTGAAGACAAAAAGCAATGCAGCAAAAAGCAAGGAATTCAAACAACAGTAAAAAAAACTGAAAGAGACTTATCTGAATGCAAGCAGGAGACAGCAGAAAAGCAAGCTGAATTCCAATCTAGAATAGGAAGAACAACTGATCACTGGCGAGGATCATGAGAGGTCAGCTCACTTATATCAGGCCAGTCAGTACTACCTAACAACCACTCGTCAACTTCAGGTGGAGGACTCTTTGTGTTCAACATAGGTTCAATACCCTCAGCAACCATCAGAGGGAGCTTCAGCTCCAAAGTCGTCTCCAATACGATCACAACAGGTTTCTTTCTAATCTTTCTTTCTTTCTCTCTCTGTCTTCCTTTTTCTATCTGTTCTTTCTTTTTCTCTGTTCTTTCTTTCCCCTCTTTCTTTCTTTCTCTCTGTTCTTTCTCTCTGTTCTTTCTTTCTTTCTTTCTCTCTCTGTTCCTTCTTTCCCATCTTTCTTTCTCTCTATTGCTCTGTTCTTTCTTTCTTTTTTTTCTTTCTCTTTCTTTCTTTCTTTCTTTCTTTCTTTCTTTCTTTCTCTCTTTGTTCTTTCTTTCTCTTCTTTCTCTCTCCCTCTCAGTTCTCTTTCTTTACCCTCTTTCTTTTTTCTCTCTCTGTTCTTTCTTTCCCCTTTCTTTCTTTCTTTCTTTCTTTCTTTCTTCTTTCTTTCTTTCTCTCTCTGTTCTTTCTTTCTTTTCCCCTGTCTGTCTTTCTTTCTGTTCTTTCTTTCCCCTCTTCCTTTCTCTCTCCCTCTCTGTTCTTTCTTTCCCCTCTTTCTTTTTTTTCTCTCTGTTCTTTTTTTCTGTCCCCTCTTTCTTTCCCCTCTTTCTTTCTCCCTCCCTCTCTGTTCTTTCTTTCTTTCTCTCTCTGTTCTTTCCTTCTTTCCTGTCTTTCTTTCTTTCTCTCTCTGTTCTTTCTTTCCCATCTTTCTTTCTTTCTCTCTCTGTTCTTTCTTTTCCCTTTCTTTCTCCCTCCCTCTCTGTTCTTTCTCAGTCTCTTTTCTTTCTTTCCCCTCTTTCTTTTTTTCTCTCTGTTCTTTCTTTCCCCTTTCTTTCTTTGTTTCTTTCTTTCTCTCTCTCTGTTCTTTTTTGCTTTCTCCTCTTTCTTTCTCTCTCTGTTCTTTCTTTTTTCTCTCTCTGTTCTTTCTTTCTTTTACTCAGTACCAGTGTGCCCACAGTACCAGCCACTGTGCCCTCAGTACTAGTCAGTGTGACCACCAGTGCTAAATAGGTGTGGTTGGGGTGTGGACATGGGTGTGACTAGTTGTGAAATGGGTGTGGTCGAGGCATGGCCTAAAATTTGCCGCGGCGCGCATAGCGCACCCCAGCCTTTGTCACTCTTTCCCGTCTTCAAAAGTTGGGAGGTATGGTATGGACTGAAACGTTTTGTAATGCTACTGTTTGGGATTGAATAAAATCACCTACAATCTTTACACTAAGTTGAGTGCTGGGTTCTATTTTTATATTTTGAAGCCTAACAGCATGCGCACTGCATGCTTTCTGAATTCTCTGGTGTCGCTGTCAAGATTGGGCAGTCATGTGACTACTAGTATGGTATTTGCATACATGCGGTCATTTGCCGCTTGGCATTGCATAATACAAAGGAACTGAGTGATGCCGAGAATGTCTAGTCGGAATGTGGCCGGAAGTATGCAAATCTCATACTTGCTGTCATGCGAACACTTGGTCTCGGCAACGACACTGGAGAATCCTGTCAACATGTGGTGCACAAACTTCAGGACTCAGAAGCCTGTAGTCACTTAGAGTGACTGCAGACTTTTACCACAACAGCAGTCAACCCCTTTAAGTGTTCTACAATGCTGCCCATTATATAGACACACATACAGTGGGTATGGAAAGTATTCAGACCCCTTAAAATTTTTCTCATTAATGTACACTCTGCACCCCATCTTGACTTGATAAAAAACTAGAAATGTAGAAATTTTTGCTAATTTATTAAAAAAGAAAAACTGAAATATCACATGGTCATAAGTATTCAGACCCTTTGCTCAGACACTCATATTTAAGTCACATGCTGTCCATTTCCTTGTGATCCTCCTCGAGATGGTTCTACTCCTTCATTGGAGTCCAGCTGTGTTTAATTAAACTGATAGGACTTGATTTGGAAAGGCACACACCTGTCTATATAAGACCTCACAGCTCACAGTGCATGTCAGTCCAAATGAGGATCATGTGGTCAAAGGAACTGGCCAAGAAGCTCAGAGACAGCATTGTGGCAAGGCACAGATCTGGCCAAGGTTAAAAAAGAATTTCTGCAGTACTCAAGGTTCCTAAGCATGGGCGTACCCAGGATAAAAACTGGGGGGGGCAAGCCATGGTCGTTCAGGTTGTAAAATATAAGAACAAAAAATGTACCTTATAGATGACGTCGTCTCTGGAGTCATTCTCCTTTTCTTCATCTTGTCCAGACCCTATGATGAGTTTTCTCATCCACAGTCGTCTCTGCAGACCTCCATCTTCTCCGCTCTTCTGCACCAACTCTCCACACGATGCCCTTAAAGACAGAAGAGTCATTATAATGCTCCTGAATAAAAATATCTGCAATATACTGTCGCCTCACACTATTCCCCTCCCTCCTCACGCTGTCTCCTCATATATTTACGCCCTCACTCTATTCTGCCTGCTCACACATACCCCTGACTCCCCATACTGTGTCTGCACACATCCCATCACCCTCACTCCCCATACTGTGTCCACACACATTCACCCGTTCACTCCCCATACTGTCTGCAACCATCCCCCATACTGTTTCCTCATACATACATGCTCTTCAGTACCCTCAAATCTCCCCACACATTAAATCCCCCATCCCCACTTCAAATCCCCCCACACACATTAAGTACCCCCATCTACACTCCAAATCCCCCCACATACATTAAGTACCCCCCATCCACACTCCAAATCCCCACACTTAAAATAATCCCCCATCCCCACTCCAAATCCCCCCACACATTAAATCCCCCATCCCCACTTCAAATCCCCCACACACATTAAGTACCCCCATCTACACTCCAAATCCCCCCACATACATTAAGTAACCCCCATCCACACTCCAAATCCCCCCACGCATAAAATAACCCCCCATCCCCACTCCAAATCCCCCCACGCATAAAATAACCCCCCCATCCCCACTCCAATCCCCCACTCATAAAAGAACCCCCCATCCCCACTCCAAATCCCCCCCCCACATAAAATAACCCCTATCCCCACTCCAAATCCCCCCACTCATAAAGTAACCCCCCGTCCCCACTCTAAAATCCCCCCCCATACACTCACACATGTCCCCCGTTAATCTTCGGTGGTTCTTCAGCTCCATTACACGTCTGGAGCACTTACCACCAACCGCTGCCTCACTGCCTGTGTCTTCGCCTCTGAAGAGCCAGCGTGTGACGTCAGCAGCGTGATCATGTGACCTGATCACGCTGCTGGCGCTTCATGGATGCGGAAGTGCCTGCGGCAGCGGTCAGGGCACAGAGCACTGCAGAGGAGCAAGATGTGAGTGAGTGTGTGTAGCTCAGCTGTATGCTAGCGTCTCTGACTCTGACACCTGGCTGGAGCCTGGAGTGAGTCAGATGCTAGCACACTGTGACTGCACAGCGATGCACAGCAGCAGCACTTTCTCTGAGCCGGCTGTCAATTTGACAGCCGGCGCTCAGAGAACGGGAGAGGGGGCGGCAGAATGCAGCTACAGGCCTCATCTTGGCACGGCGCGCCCCTGCTCCTAGGGGGGGGCAACGGCCCCCCCCTGCCCCACGGTGGGTACGCCCATGTTCCTAAGAGCACAGTGGCTTCCATAATCCTTAAATGGAAGAAGTTTGGGACCACCAGAAGTCTTCCTACATCTGGCCATCCAGCCAAACTGAGCAATCGTGGGAGAAGAGCCTTGGTGAGAGAGGTAAAGAAGAACCCCAAGATCACTGTGGCTGAGCTCCACAGATGCAGTAGGGAGATGGGAGACAGTTCCACAAAGTCAACTATCACTGCAGCCCTCCACCAGTCGGGCCTTTATGGCAGAGTGGCCCGACGGAAGCCTCTCCTCAGTGCAAGACATATGAAACCCCGCATAGAGTTTGGTAAATAACACATGAAGGACTCCCAGACTATGAGAAATAAGATTCTCTAGTCTGATGAGATGAAGATAGAACATTTTGATGATAATTCTAAGTGGTATGTGTGGAGAACATCAGGCACTGCTCATCACCTGCTCAATACAATCCCAACATTGAAACATAGTGGTAGCAATATCATGCTATGGGGGTGTTTTTCAGCTGCAGGGACAGGACGACCTTCCAACAAGACAATGACCCTAAGCACAAAGCTAAAATAACAAAGGAGTGGCTTCAGAACAACTATGTGACCATTCTTGACTCCAGCCTGAGCCCTGACCTAAACACAATTTAGCATCTCTGGAGAGATCTGAAAATGGCTGTCAACCAACGTTCACCATCCAACTAACGGAACTGGAGAGGATCTGCAAAGAAGAATGGCAGAGGATCCCCAAATCCAGGTGTGAAAAACTTGTTGCATCATTCCCAAGAAGACTCATGACTGTACTAGCTCAAAAGGGTGCTTCTACTCAATACTGAGCAAAGGGTCTGCATACTTATGACCATGTGATATTTCAGGTTTTCTTTTTTAATAAATGTGCAAAAAATTCTACATTTCTCTTTTTTTCAGTCAAGATGGGGTGCAGAGTGTACATTAATGAGAAAAAATGAACTTTTTTGAATTTACCAAATAGCTGCAATGAAACAAAGAGTGAAAAAAATTAAAGGGGTCTGAATACTTTCCGTACCCACTGTATCAATTTCATATTGTGATTCTAATGCATCCTACCACCATTGTATGTATATAAGTAAATGATAAATACAAATTTTAATACAGTTTCTTATGGCCATACATACTAATATACTCTGCTCAAAAAAATAAAGGGAACACTTAAACAACAGAATATAACACCAAGCAAATCAAACTTCTGTGAAATCAAACTGTCCAATTAGGAAGCAGTAAAGATGTATATCTTTGTACCATGTTAGCCAGTAGGAAGCAACACTGATTGACAATCAATTTCACATGCTGTTGTGCAAATAGAATAGACAACAGATGGAAATTATTGACAATTATCAAGACACCCTCAATAAAGGAGTGGTTCTGCAGGTGGGGACCACAGACCACATCTCAGTACCAATGCTTTCTGGCTGATGTTTTGGTCACTTTTGAATGTTGGTTGTGCTTTCACACTCGTGGTAACATGAGACGGACTCTACAACCCACACAAGTAGTGCAGCTCATCCAGGATGGCATATCAATGCGAGCTGTGGCAAGAAGGTTTGCTGTGTCTGTCAGAGTAGTGTCCAGAGAGTTTGGGGGCGCTACCAGGAGACAGGCCAGTACACCAGGAGACATGGAGGGGGCCTTAGGAGGGCAACAACCCAGCAACAGGACCGCTACCTCTGCCTTTGTGCAAGGAGGAACAGAAGGAGCACTGCCAGAGCCCTGCAAAATGACCTCCAGCAGGCCACAAATGTGCATGTGTCTGCACAAATGGTTAGAAACCGACTCCATGAGGATGGTCTGAGTGCCCGACGTCCACAGATGGGGGTTGTGCTCACAGCCCAACACCGTGCAGGACGCTTGGCATTTGCCACAGAACACCAGGATTTGCAAATTTGCCACTGAAGCCCTGTGCTCTTCACAGATGAAAGCAGGTTCACACTGAGCACATGTGACAGACATAACAGAGTCTGGAGACGCCGTGGAGAGTGATCTGCTGCCTGCAACATCCTTCAGCATGACCGGTTTGGCAGTGGGTCAGTAATGGTCAGCTTGAAAAGGTCCATATCCTTGGGACCGAAACGTCGCCAGATGGGCAAATAAAACTGCTTTAATTGAAGCTACTATGGTGTGTTGCTTTCATCTTTGAAGGACTATATATTCAGAAGACAGCAATGATAGTAGATGTGGCAGTGCCAAATGACAGCAACATCAGAAAGAAGGAATATGAGAAGCTGGAGAAATACCAGGGCCTCAAAGGAGAATTGGAGAAGATGTGGAAGATGAAGGCAACAGTGATTCCAGTGATGATGGGAGCACTTGGAGCAGTGACCCCTAAGTTGGAAGAATGGCTACAACAGATCCCAGGAGCAACATCTGAGCTCTCTGTCCAGAAAAGCGCAATGCTGGGAACAACTAAGATCCTGCGCAGAACCCTCAAACTCCCAGGCCTCTGGTAGAGGACCCGAGAATGAGGAAGGACAAAAAAGACCACCCCCATTGAGGGGTGAGAAGGAAGTTGTTTTTATATATATATATATATATATATATTCATTCATTGCTTTTGCGATCTTCATAGATGTTTAGCTGGGTACAAAGTAGGAAGGTCCCTGAATAACCCCCATATGGCAGCCTTAGCGCCTTCGGAGACTTCCTCGGTAGCGTCTTGCTGCTCTCCGTGCGGTGAGCAGTGAGTTAGACAAGACGTTGTGTGTTATTTGTTTGCCGTTTTATCACGGTCAGATTCCATCTCGGCTGAATCGTAATCTCTCACCCCACCAGTCGCACTCTTCAGGGTGATATTCACATCTCGTTATGTCATCAGCTCAGCTCCGGGTTCGTCTGCTTCTATTTCCAGTGTCTCTTGAGGACAGGACAGATTCCTTATTCCTTAACCCTGTGGGGGGGGGGCGATTCGTTCTACTCCTGTCTAGACTAAGAGTCTCTAGAGCATCCCTACACCCCCTCTTCCCTCCAACCATACCTAGATCCAGTCTAGAACAAAACTCTCTATAGACTGGGAAAAGTCCATGACCCCACTAATGAAGACGAGGAAGAGGCCACGTGCCCTGGAAGACCACCTACACTAATCTCTCAAGTAATTTGTCCTCAGATGGACCCTCCACCTCGATCACTTTTCACTCTGTACTCGCGTCATGAAAAGATCTGCAATTTTTTTTCCTGGATTTTGCGTTCTTTTTTACATTTAATGTCTTACAATCAATAAATTACAATATTTTAGATCATATTTTAGACAAACAACCTGTACAGACCTATTAGTTCAGACAGCTGAGGGTTTGCTACAATGGCAACGCTGGTGGTGTGGCAGAATACAGTCTGCTATTCCCTGTTATCAGCTATTTCAGACATGAAAGAGCCTGACAGCAGGACAGGGAAATGCAATCTATTATTCTCTGTTATCAGCCAGACTGAAGAATGGCTAACTGCCTGACAGGTGAAAAATACAATCTATTGTTGCCTAGTATCACGCGTTGCAGGCTAGAAAGAGCGCAATGTTCTTCTAATAGGACAGAAAGGAATATTGACTTATTTGGGGCCTAAATCGCATTTCATGTGCCCTGTTTCTCATTTTGGGTCCCCATTATGAGAGAATAGGTTTTTTTTTCCACTGCCGCAGTGATGTGACTTGCTATAAATGTGCGAATCCAGCGTCAAGATGAAGCATATGAGCTTTTCCGTACACATTTCTAGACGCAGCGTCCCTTTAAGAGTGAGCGCAATGACGGATTGTCCCTCAGAATCCTGAATTACGGCTCGACATCTCAAGACTTATGACTAAATAAATCGTTCCGTTAAAGAAAAAGCCGCGACGAGGATCTAAAATTGAATCTGTGTTTACTACTTGTGCAGCCGCGCAAAATGGAGACCAAAAACATGTTAATATTTTCGGCAGGCAATGAGGCGAATGATTCATCTGGTCTAGACGCTGAAATCACTGCGCAGCCGGAGCAAATAAAACCAACCGTGTCTCGGCAGCAGATTAGAGGATGTCATTTACTTAAAATTTGCAGCGAGACACCGTACGAAGAGCAGAGAAAAATGGCCCGGCGACTTATCGCTGGATTCCAGCGGGAGAGACAAGGGATGTCGTCTGCCTCTCACGCTTCCTGACAATTGAGTTTTCTGCCAATCAATAACCAGAAGCTTTTTATTCCTTGACTCGTTTTATCAAACTTTTCGCCTCATTCATTGTCCCCTTGGCAGGCGGCAGGGAGGTGGGGGCGGGGAGCGTTATTAGAGCGTCTGCTGATGCCGTAGATGAAAGCTGATTACAAGAACAAAAAAGAAGAGAAAGTTTCAGCGACTCCCCGAGAAGTTCAATTAGGCCTCTTTCACACATCCGGCGGGCGCCTAGCGGCGCCCCCGGCATTTTGCCGCAGCGCCGCATGTGAAAAGCTTTCACACTTCCGGCGGCCAAAATGCGTTTTTTTGCCGGATGGTTTCTGATGCTTGGAGAGATAAGAGGCCATCCGGCAAAAACAAAAAACGTTACATGCAGCGTTTTTTCCGGACGCCGCAATGTACATTTGCGCCGCATCCGGACAAAACCGCATGCAACGCATTGACATGCGGCGCCATCCGGCGCTAATGCATGTCAATGCGAAAAAAGCCGCATGCGGCGCATCAGATTTTCAGATGCGGCGCTGCGGGAAAATGCCGGGGGCGCCACAAGGCGCCCGCCGGATGTGTGAAAGAGGCCTTACTTAGTAGAAATGATGGAATGTATTCATCAGGGGGCACCTTGTGTGCATGGGGTAACGTTACTGAGGTGTGAGGCGCAGGGTGCTGAAACGGCTGGTTACTATTACATAATACATACTGACATGTGAGGGGATGGATGGATAGGTGCATACAAATATATTAAATAGATATTACATAAAGATAGATAATAGATTTTATATTATATATACACACATTTATAGATACTGTATTTAGATACAAAGATATGAGATAGATATTAGATACATAAAGAAAGGTAGATATGAGATAGATACATACATACAAAAACACCAAAAAATGGGGGTAGCTGTAGTTCTGTCCCCAATATTTTGAGTTTTAGAATGTAAGAAGCTTCGGTGACAACCTGAGGGGCTTTGCATCCTCTTTGCTTGAAAGCTGCTGCTTTTTTCCATCGATAGATAGATAGATAGATAGATAGATAGATAGATAGATAGATAGATAGATAGATAGATATGAGAATAGATAGATATGGGATAGATAGACAGATATGAGATAGATAGAAAACAGATAGATAGATATGAGAAAGATAGAAGATAGAAAGCTAGATATGAGATAGATAGATAGATAGATAGATAGATAGATAGATAGATAGATAGATAGATAGATAGATAGATAGATATGGGATAGATAGATAGATAGATAGATAGATAGATAGATAGATAGATAGATAGATAGATAGATAGATATGAGATAGATAGATAGATAGATAGATAGATAGATAGATAGATAGATAGATAGATAGATAGATATGGGATAGATAGACAGATATGAGATAGATAGAAAACAGATAGATAGATATGAGAAAGATAGAAGATAGAAAGCTAGATATGAGATAGATAGATAGATAGATAGATAGATAGATAGATAGATAGATAGATAGATAGATATGAGATAGATAGATAGATAGATAGATAGATAGATAGATAGATATGAGATAGATAGATAGATAGATAGATAGATAGATAGATAGATAGATAGATAGATATGAGATAGATAGATATGGGATAGATAGACAGATATGAGATAGATAGAAAACAGATAGATAGATATGAGAAAGATAGATAGATAGAAAGCTAGATATGAGATAGATAGATAGATAGATAGATAGATAGATAGATAGATAGATAGATATGAGATAGATAGATAGATAGATAGATAGATAGATAGATAGATAGGAGATAGATTGATTGATAGATAGATAGATAGATAGATAGATAGATAGATAGATTTGTAGATAGATATTGGATTCATTGCTGAGGAGGCCTGAGCACTCGCCAATTGGTATTGTGCTGTTCTATTTTTTGCAATATAGATAAATAGATACATAGATATGAGATAGATAGATAGATGATAGATAGACAGATATGGATGATAGATAGATAGATAGATAGATAGATAGATAGATAGATAGATAGATAGATAGATAGATAGATAGATAGATAGATAGAAGACAAAAATGGAACAGCACAATGCTTACAGTGGGTGCCTGGCCTCCCAGGCAAAAATATCCACTATTTGCCCCAAATTCCAATAATGAAGTAAAAAAGAAGGCAGCACTCCAAATAACTTGCAGTCAAAGGTGGTAGATTTAATTCAGACCCACATGTCTGGACGACGTTTCGGTCAAGCTTGAGAAAGGCTCAGTGTGAGCCGAAACATCGCCCAGACATGTGGGTCTGAATTAAATCTACCACCTTTGACTGCAAGTTATTTGGAGTGCTGCCTTCTTTTTTACGTCATTATTAGATAGATAGATAGATAGATAGATAGATAGATAGATAGATAGATAGATAGATAGATATGAAATACATAAATAGATAGATAGATAGACAGGCAAATACCAAACCTTCAATATCATAGCAAAAAATTGGACGTAGCATACCAGCTTGTAAAAGTGAAAAAAGTGCTGTTTAATAGCCCATAATGGCGACGTCTCGGTTAAAAAGTGAACCTCTCAAAGTTGTGTAATATAATATAACTAATGCTTAGAACTAATGATCAGGAGGAGAGTAGGTCCTCATGATAACGGGAGGATTTATAGCTGCAGCTTTCACAAACTCTTGCCCATCAGCCTCAATGAGGGGAGGCCATGGTGAAAGATTCACCTAATCCACCAAGAACCACATTCCTCGTCATGATTTAGGCATGTCTTATAAGCAGGGCCGGCGTTAGGGGCAGGCAGACCAGCTGCCTAGAGCCCCCGCTCCCCCAGGGGCCCCCAGCAAGTGGCACATCATGCAGCCCTATGGGGCCCCCGTGAGGCAGGGGGCCCACCTGCCCCCAGAGTCGACTCCACCCCACCACCGCATTGAACTGTACCGGCGTCATAGACGCCTGTACAGTTCAAAGCAATGATGGAGGAGAGAGCGTCAGCTGACGCTCCCTCTCCCATCATTCCCCGATCTGCCTCTGACACACAGCGGGTGCGCGAAGACATCATCGCGCACTCACTATGTACCAGGCAGAGCAGGAGTCGGAAACAGCCAGCAGCGCTGGCACGAGGAGAGGTGAGGAGTGTTTTTTTTATTGTAACAGTGCTGGACTGTGGGGCCATTCTCTGGGGGGGATGCGGGCTGTGCTGTATACAATGGGCCTGTGCTGTATACCAATGGGGGGGCTGTGCGGTATACCATGGTGCTGTGGTATATACCATGTGGGGCTGTGCTGTATATCATGGGCCTGTGCGGTATACCATGGTGCTGTATACCATGGGGGTCTGAGCTGTATACCATGGACCTGTGCTGTATACCATGTGGGACTGTGCTGTACACCAATGGGACTGTGCTGTATACCAATGGGGGCTGTGTTGTATACCATGGGCCTGTGCTGTATTCCATGTGGAGCTGCTGTATACCATGGTGCTGTGCTGTATACCAAAGGGGGCTGTGTGGTATACCATGGGCCTCTGCTGTATACCATGAGGGCCTGTGCTGTATACCATGGTGCTGTGTTGTATACCATGTGGTGCTGTGTTGTATACAATGGTACTGTGCTGTATACCAATGGGGGGCTGTGCTGTATACCATGGGCCTCTGCTGTATACCATGTGGGCCTGTGCTGTTTACCATGTGGGGCTGTGCTGTATACCAATGGTGGGCTATGCTGTATACCATGTGGAGCTGTGCTGTATACCATGGTGCTGTGATGTATACCATGTGGGGATATGCTGTATACCAATGGGGAGCTGTGCTGTATACCATGGTGCTGTGCTGTATACCATGTGGGGCTGTGATATATACCATGTGGGGCTGTGTTATATACTATGTGGAGCTGTGTTATATACTATGAGGGCTGTGTTATATACTATGTAGGCTGTGTTATATACTTTGTGGCTGTGATTTATACTATGTGGCTGTGTTATATACCATGGTGGGTACACTATACATTATATTTTATGGGGGAGGCTGTGTTATATAATATGGGGGGCTACATTATATTCTATGGGGAGGTGGGCTGTATTATATTCTATTCGGGTCTACATAATATTCTATGGGGGGCTGTATTATATTTATTATATTCTATGGGGTGATCGCATCATACTCTATGAGGGGGCTACATTATACTATATGAGAAGGCTATATTGTATTCTATGGGGGGCTGCATTATATTATATGGGGGCTAGATTATATTGTATGGGGGCTTTATTATACTTTATGAGGGGGCTACATTTTATACTATTGGGGCTGCATTATACTATATGAGGACGGCTACATTGTATTCTATGGAGGGGCTACATTATACTATATAAGGGGCTGCCATATAGTCTATGGAGGAGCTGCATTATACTATATGAGGGGGGCTGCATTATATTCTATGGGGGGTTACATTATATTGTATGGCGGGGCTGCATTATACTCTGTGGGGTGGCTGCATTATGCTCTAAGGGGTGGCTGCATTATACTATAAGAGGGGGGCTGCATTATATTCTATGGGGGTTACTGTTGTGAATGTGTTATAAATGAATTCTGAGCAGAAGCTCCCTCTGGTGGTTGCAAACAGTACTGAACTATTCAATGAAGATTATGAAGATTGGCAATCAGGTGTTACAGACTGGTCTTATATAAGGGAGGTTCCCTCCCATCAGGGTTGCCGGTGATCAATTGTTTTTGTCTCTACTTTGGTTCCTGGTTCACTTGGAAGCTTGCTGTGTCTTGCCTGCATCTTCTGCTAACAGATAAGATATTTTCTGCTTTTATTTTTGTGCTTGCTTTTTGCATTTTGTCCTGCACTTCTGTGGAGGTCAGCCAGGTCCCCTCCGGGGGCTTGTGCTCCTCTCAGTTTATCTGAGCCACTGTTATTTGTTCATTTGCCTTTTCCAGTTTTTTCAGTGGCTGCTGCTTAGTTTTGTTACACCAGAGAACTAATTTAGGTGGTAGAGGTCGTGTGATCTCAGGTGTTTTTGCAATTAGTGAGTTGGTATTTTTTTAGGGTTTTTTGGATTGCAGTAAGTGTCCTTCCTATGCTTTTCTTTCTAGGAAGATTGGGCCCCAACGTTTGCTCATACTATTTTCTGTCTGTGTCTGTACTTCCTCTTGTCTAACCGCCATTACATGTTTGGGGGCTTCCTATGTTCTTTGGGGATCTGCTCCGGGGTAGATAGTTTTCCTTTTTCTATCTTTAGGTGTAGTTAGCTTCTCAGGCTGTGACGAGGCGTCTAGGACCAACGTAGGTACGCTCCATGGCTGCCTTTAGTTGTGGTGGTTAGTCAGGGTACTGCAATCCAGTAGATTCCAAACTCTCTGGTGTATTGCCTTTTTTGCCTGCTCTCCTCAGCTACCAAATCATAACAGTATCACCGGCTAAACTGAAAATTATATAGTACTCACAGAAGGGAAAGATAGTGTAAAAAAAAAAAAAGTTCTCAGAGTTGTCAGAGATATATATATATATTTTTTCTTTCTCTCTTTTTCTCTGGGTGCTGAGGATTTTTTTTTCTCTCAATGGAGTTTGCACAGTTGTCTGGCCATGTGGATCAGCTTGCCACTGAAGTTCGGAGTATTGCTACCTATCTTGCAGGGTTGCCGGTTGTGGAACCTAGGATCCCCATGCCAGATTTGTTTTTAGGGGATCGAGCTAAATTTCTGAATTTCAAAAATAACTGTAAGTTGTTTTTTGCCTTAAAACCTAAGTCCTCAGGGAACGCAGCACAGCAGGTTCAAATTGTCATCTCTCTCCTGCGCGGCGATCCTCAGGATTGGGCTTTTTCCCTGACACCTGGGGATCCTGTTTTGAGTAATGTTGATGCATTTTTTCTGGCACTGGGGTTATTGTACGATGAACCTAATGTCACTGATCAAGCTGAAAAAGCCTTGTTGGCATTAAATCAGGGGCTTGAGGACGCTGAGTTGTACTGTCAGAGATTCCGAAGGTGGGCAGTCCTGACCAAATGGAATGATGATGCTTTGGCAGCCCTTTTTCGGAAGGGTCTGTCAGAGAATGTAAAAGATGTTATGGTGGGTTTCCCTGCTCCCTCTGGTCTCAATGATTCTATGTCATTGGCGATTCAAATTGACAGACGTTTGCGTGAGCGTAGAGGTATGCGTGGAATAGTGTTGCCTTGTGAACCAGCTTCTGAACCCATGCAATGTGATAGAGTGGCTTCTGGGGCACAGCGTCATGAGTTTCGAAAACGCAATGGGTTATGTTTCTACTGTGGTGACGCCTCTCATGCTATTTCAGTCTGCCCTAAGCGGGGAAGACATTTTGCACGCTCAGTTGTCTTGGGTAGTGTTCAGACTAAATTTCTGTTGACTGTTACCCTGATTTGCTCCCTGTCCACATTTTCTGCTCAGGCTTTTGTTGATTCGGGAGCAGCTATTAACCTGATGGATTTTGATTTTGCTAAACGTTGTGGGTTTCCCTTGATACCCCTACGGAAGTCTATTCCCCTACTGGGGATTGATTCTACCCCTTTGGCTGAGAATAAACCCCAGTTCTCTACTCAGGTGATAATGAGGGTTGAACCTGATCATCAGGAGAGTTGCAAATTTTTGGTGCTGTATAATCTGCATGACATTATTGTACTAGGTTTCCCTTGGTTACAGTCTCATAATCCTGTTTTGGATTGGAAATCTGTGTCTGTAACCAGTTGGGGCTGCCAATGTGTTAATGCCAACACTCCTGTTTTTTCTGCCTCTCCCAGGCTCAGGATGTTCCTGACTTTTTGACTGATTTTTCTGATGTGTTTAGCGAAAGTAAATCTGCATCCTTGCCCCCCCATAGGAGCTATGACTGCGCTATTGAATTAGTGCCTGGTAGTAAATTCCCTAAAGGTCGCCTTTTTAACTTGTCTGTACCTGAACATGACGCTATGAGGTCTTATATCAAGGAGTCATTGGAGAAGGGTCATATCAGACCATCCTCTTCACCCTTGGGTGCCGGTTTTTTTCTTTCAGGCCATAAAGGATGGTTCATTAAGGCCGTGTATTGATTATTGTCTCTTGAACAATATCACTGTGAAATATCAATATCCGTTACCCTTGATTTCTGACCTGTTTTCCAGGGTGAAAAGTGCTACTTGGTTTACCAAGCTTGACCTCAGGGGGGCATATAACCTTATTCGAATTAAGCACGGGGATGAATGGAAGACGGCATTTAATACCCCAGAGGGGCATTTTGAGTACCTAGTGATGCCCTTTTGGCTCACTAATGCTCCTTCCGTCTTCCAGTCCTTCATGAATGACATTTTCAGGGATTTTGTGGATAAATTTTTGATTGTTTATTTGGATGATATCTTGATTTTTTCCAATGACTGGGACTCTCATGTGAAACATGTTCGGACTGTGTTCCAGATTTTGAGAGAGAATGCTCTGTATGTGAAGGGATCAAAGTATCTTTTTGGCGTACAGAGGATCTCATTTCTGGGATTCATTTTGTCCCCATCTGTTATTGAAATGGACCCGGTCAAGGTTCAGGCCATCTGTGATTGGGTCCAACCTACTTCATTAAAGGCTCTTCAGAGATTCTTGGGTTTTGCCAATTTTTATCGTAAATTTATTGGTAATTTTTCTGTTATTGTTAAACCATTGACTGATTTGACCAAGAAGGGTTCTGATGTGGTGAATTGGCCTCCTGAGGCAGTCTCTGCGTTTCAGGAACTTAAGCAGAGATTCACTTCTGCTCCTGTTCTACAGCAGCCTGATGTTTCTCTGCCATTTCAGGTGGAGGTTGATGCTTCTGAAATTGGGGCAGGTGCCGTTTTGTCCCAAAGAGATCCAGAGACCTCTAAAAGTAACCCTTGTGCCTTTTTCTCTCGAAAATTTTCTCCAACTGAACGTAATTATGACATGGGTAATCGGGAGTTATTGGCCATGAAGTGGGCTTTTGAAGAGTGGAGACATTGGCTGGAGGGAGCCAAACATCAGGTGGTGGTCCTCACGGACCATAAGAATCTGGTTTATCTGGAATCAGCCAAGCGACTTAATCCTAGACAGGCCAGGTGGGCCTTGTTTTTCACACGTTTTAATTTTGTGGTTTCCTTTCTTCCTGGCACTAAGAATGTTAAAGCGGATGCCCTCTCGAGGAGTTTCCTTGCGGATTCTCCTGAGTTATCTGATCCTGCTGTTATTTTGAAAGAGGGTGTAGTTCTTTCCACCATCTCACCCAATTTGAGACTGGCTCTGGAAGGGTGTCAGGAGGATAAACCCGAGCGCTGCCCTATTGGGAAATTGTTTGTCCCAGACCGGTGGAAAAAGAGTGTGATGTCTGAGATTCATTGTTCCGCATTGGCCGGTCATCCCGGAATTTTTGGTACCAGAGACTTGGTTAGTCGGTCCTTTTGGTGGCCTACTTTGTCTCGTGACGTCAGGGAATTTGTGCAGTCCTGCGGGACTTGCTCTCGCTCCAAGTCTTGCTCTCGCTCTAGTGGTTTGTTGATGCCATTGCCTGTGCCCAAGAGACCATGGACCTATATCTCTATGGATTTCATTTCCGACCTCCCTGTTTCTCAGAGAATGACCGTTATCTGGGTGATTTGTGATAGGTTTTCCAAAATGATACATCTTGTGCCATTACCTAAGTTGCCTTCCTCCTCCGAATTGGTGCCTTTGTTCCTTCAGCACGTGGTTTGGTTACACGGCATTCCTGAGAACATTGTGTCTGACAGAGGAGTCCAGTTTGTTTCTAGATTTTGGAGGACTTTTTGTTCTAAACTTGGTGTTCAATTGTCTTTCTCCTCGGCTTTTCATCCTCAGACCAATGGACAAACTGAGAGAACAAACCAGACATTGGAGACTTATCTGAGATGCTTTGTGTCTGCTGATCAGGATGACTGTGTCTCTTTTTTGCCTTTGGCTGAGTTTGCTCTTAATAATAGGGCTAGCTCTGCCACTTTGATGTCTCCATTTTTCTGCAATTTTGGGTTTCACCCTCGATTTTCTTCGGGACAGACGGAGGCTTCTGTCTGTCCAGGTGTTGACTCTGTTGTGGAGCGTATGCAGCAGATTTGGGACCAAGTAGTGGAGAGGTTGTCCCTCTCTCAGGAGAGGGCCCAGCGGTTTGCCAAATGGCATAGGACTGATGGTCCTCGGTTTGAAGTGGGGGACTTGGTCTGGTTGTCCTCAATAAATATCCCTATGAGAGTTGCATCTTCTAAGTTTAAGCCTAGGTTCATTGGACCTTATAAGATCATGGAGATTCTTAATCCTGTTTCCTTTCGTTTACTTCTTCCAGGGACATTTCAGATCCATAACGTGTTCCACAAGTCCTTATTGAAGAGGTTTGTCGAGCCAGTGGTTCCTATAGCTGCGCCTCCTGACCCTGTTTTGGTTGAGGGCAATCTGGAGTATGTGGTTGAGAAAATATTGGATTCTCGTTTTTCTAGACGGAAACTCCAGTATTTGGTTAAGTGGAGAGGTTATGGTCAGGAGGACAATTCTTGGGTGTTTGCTTCGGACATCCATGCTAGGAGACTGATCCGTGCGTATCACAGAGCTCATCCTGACCGACCTGGTTGCCCAAATGAGGGTTCGGTGACCCCTCCTCAAGGGGGGGGTACTGTTGTGAATGTGTTAGAAATGAATTCTGAGCAGAAGCTCCCTCTGGTGGTTGCAAACAGTACTGAACTATTCAATGAAGATTGTGAAGATTGGCAATCAGGTGTTACAGACTGGTCTTATATAAGGGAGGTTCCCTCCCATCAGGGTTGCCGGTGATCAATTGTTCTTGTCTCTACTTTGGTTCCTGGTTCACTTGGAAGCTTGCTGTGTCTTGCCTGCATCTTCTGCTAACAGATAAGATATTTTCTGCTTTTATTTTTGTGCTTGCTTTTTGCATTTTGTCCTGCACTTCTGTGGAGGTCAGTCAGGTCCCCTCCGGGGGCTTGTGCTCCTCTCAGTTTATCTGAGCCACTGTTATTTGTTCATTTGCCTTTTCCAGTTTTTTCAGTGGCTGCTGCTTAGTTTTGTTACACCAGAGAACTAATTTAGGTGGTAGAGGTCGTGTGATCTCAGGTGTTTTTGCAATTAGTGAGTTGGTATTTTTTTAGGGTTTTTTGGATTGCAGTAAGTGTCCTTCCTATCCTTTTCTTTCTAGGAAGATTGGGCCCCAACGTTTGCTCATACTATTTTCTGTCTGTGTCTGTACTTCCTCTTGTCTAACCGCCATTACATCTTTGGGGGCTTCCTATGTTCTTTGGGGATCTGCTCCGGGGCAGATAGTTTTCCTCTTTCTATCTTTAGGTGTAGTTAGCCTCTCAGGCTGTGACGAGGCGTCTAGGACCAACGTAGGTACGCTCCACGGCTGCCTTTAGTTGTGGTGGGTAGTCAGGGTACTGCAATCCAGTAGATTCCAACCTCTCTGATGTATTGCCTTTTTTGCCTGCTCTCCTCAGCGACCAAATCATAACAGGTTACATTATATTGTATGGGGGGCTGCATTATACTCTGTGTGGTGGCGGCATTATGCTCTATGGGGTGGCTGCATTATACTATATGTGGGCTGCATTATACTGTATCAAGGACTATGGGGAATACATTATACTATATGAAGAAATATGGGGTGCATTATACTATGGGAAGTGAATTGTACTACATGGATGACTGGCGGTGTATTATATTATATGGAGCACTATGAGGAGTGTATTATACTATATGGAGGACTGAGTGTATTTTAATATATGGAGGGCTATGAGGAGTGTATTATACTATATGGAGGACTATGTGGTGTGTATTATACTATATGGAGGACTGAGGAGTGTATTATACTATATGGAGGACTATGGGGCACATTATATTATATGGAGGACTATGGGGTGTAAACTGTAGATGTGCTGTTGATAACATGATACTGTATGGTGATCTATTAGTGATTGTTCTGTCCCCATCATTCTTTCTCAGACGGTGGAAAGACGCCAGGAAACAAGTGTTGAACGACTTCAATATTGTCGATCACACTCATTTAGCGGCCTGAACTCAGCGCATGTAAATATAATCAAAATGCTTCTGTATGATGTGCAATATGTTAGCATTTGCGGCCCATTTTAAACTTTGCCTAGGGCCTCACTTTGCCTAAAACCGGCCCTGCTTATACGTGCTATGCGCCTCCGCCAGGAATCTGACTCCTGTAAAGGACTATATGACACTTGTGGCATAACATAATCAAACATCCTGATTGGGAACACCTTGTCACAGTGTAATGGCTTTTACAGTTTTTTTTTACAAAAAAGTGTCAACTATGTACCCTATGTTAGTTATACAGTATGTACTATCACTATTCACTTACTGTACAGTATTTGCTCAGTTTATTTTTATCCTTGTTTATGTTAAGCAATTAAAGTGGCCTAAGTTTTCATGAATTTAGCAGGCAGGATTAGCCATGTCCCGACCCACCCATGCTCTGCCCATTTTGGCGGAGCTAGCCAGGACTAAAGAAAGAAACAAGACAGAAAAATAATTGACACCTTCGAAATTGCAAAATTATGTTATCAATACCATGGATGGCAAGAAGAATAAACAAATCAGTTTTGGAACCAATCAAGCCAAACATGTAACTGAAAGCAAGGATCACCAAGCTACGACTTGCCTACTTTGGAGACATCATATGGAGAAAGCAATCACTGGAGAAGGACATCATGGTCGGAAGACTAGAAGGAACAAGGAGAAGAGGATGACCAGCAACCTGATAGTTTGATATTATCAAGATAACGGCGGAGATTACCCTGGTGGACCTATCTAGTCTTGCACAAGATCGATCTTCCTACGAAGCATTCATCCATCAAGTCATCATGGTTCAATATCTATCCAAAGGCCGTTAAATAATATTAATAACCAGGACTGGTATGAAAAGGACAAAAGTTGCAAAATTTTTGCTGAACATCTGGGGTTGCAGAAAAATGTTGCAGCATTTAAAAATGTTTTACTCCAGAAAACTGTCGTAAACACCTTCATGAATCAGGGTCATAAATTATGTTAAAAAATGAAAAGGTATACATGACTTTTTATTTTTTTAATGTAACTATTTAATTACCCTAACACTAGAACAGCCATAGTCCTAGCCCTAACCCAGCCATACAAGAAAAGTTTTTTTTGTCTTTTGAATGTTAGCTTACTGACCGAGCACTCTGCCCCCACCAGGTGGTGATTTTAATTACAGCATGTCCCTACTTACCCATAAATGCAGGCATTACTGACAGAGGTGTCACTTTTACCCAGAAATTCAGATATCAGCCTAATAGAGGTATGTTCATATTAGGTCAGGGACTCACCAGAATTGAGACCACCTTGACGATGGTTGGTGGGCTTTTAATATTTGGTCAAATGTTTATACTAAGCGTCTCAAATTTTTCCTTATACTACAAAGCCATATTGCTATTCAAAATTTCATGTATTCTATGTTGTCATGCTTTAGTATGATAGAGTGCAGCCTTTTCTTGTATGTTTTACATGGGGGTAGCTCCCCTTGGTTTGCACATAGTTCACATTAGTCTGGATGTGCCAGTCAGGTTTTTTTGTCTTTTGAATGTTAGCTTACTGACCGAGCACTCCGCCCCACCAGGTGGTGATTTTAATTACAGCAGGTCCCTACTTACCCATAAATGCAGGCATTACTGACAGAGGTGTCCCTTCCACCAAGAAATTCAGATATCAGCCTAATAGAGGTATGTTCACATTATATCAGGGACTCACCAGAATTGAGACCACCTTGACGATGGTTGGTGGGCTTTTAATATTTGGCCAAATGTTTATACTAAGCGTCTCAAATTTTTCCTTATACTCCAAAGCCATATTGCTATTCAAAATTTCATGTATTCAATGTTGTCATGCTTTAGTATGATAGAGTGCAGCTTTTTCTTGTATGTTTTACATGGGGATAGCTCCCCTTGGTTTGTGAGTCGCCCGTAGCCAGGGCCTGTGGGGTACTCAGCACCGAGCCCGTTCACTTCAATGGGGGATGTCACGGGTAGCACAGCTCGGTCCGTGGCCCTGGGGCTCACCTCAATAAAAGGGGAATATTTACAGGGGATTATAGGTTTGTAGAAATGTTTGTGACGCCACCTGTGGTACCTGGTCAGGGTGACCAGCGCTGCAGGGTAGATCCGCTGAGGGGTTGTTACTGGGCAGCAAGGTGTTAAGTCTTCCACAGGCAAGACTGATCCCTCAGGGTATATGGCGGTGTAGGGGTGCAGGATCAATAAGGCAGACACACACAAGAAAGTCTCTTTCTGTACCTTTACTGATGGTGATGCAGGCACGTCCCGGGAAGCTGTCAGGGTGGAGGATGCACGTCCAGTAATCCCACTGAGTAGGTGTAGGGCCTCCGTACTCCTATATGTGTGTGAGTTTCTGACCTGTATGAAACGAAGTCTAACTCTGTCTTCTCATATACGCCCGGCTGACTTTGTGGTGGAGCCTTCTCTTGAATAGAACTCAGTCTCTAATGGTTGCGCTGACCAGACTCCTGTTCTTCCTGACCCCGGTTACGTATCAGCACTGCTGGGCCCCTGCGACTTGAAGTCCCACAGGGTCTCCGGTATCTCCTACTAGTCGTGTAGATGCTAGCAAGCTCAGACCCGGTGTCCGGTTGTGCAGAGTAGAGGTAAGCGATCAATGCTGTTTCAACCTCTGTCACTCTCTTTTCCCTTCCACTCGCCTTTCGTCCTACTCTCACCTTTAACATAAGCACACACTAGCAGTAGATGGCAGTTTCTCCTTCTCTTCACCGCTCTCAAAGAGTCGGCACGCTTGCTCACTGTAAATACCTCAGTTGACTCAGTTTTGACCAGGCTAAGTGGCAATCTTCCTCCACCATTACTGGACTCCACAAAATAAACTAAGTTCAAGCTGTAAGCTTCAGTCTTTCAAACACTGCAGTTCCCTTTCCTTCACTTCCTTCTGAGGCTCTGTCCGAAGTAGCTATCAGGACCTTCTGTCAGACTGATCTATGCTCACTTCAAGAGCTACTTTCCACTTTCCTAGGGAACTAACAGTCCGCACGTTCTGAGGTAACTTTCCCTTCTCAGCTCATCTGAGGTACAACCAACAACTAGCTAACTCTCAGCTAGACTGCCTTCATCTAACTGCTGTCTCTCCACTACCCTTATATAAATGCATACTCTTCAAGGGCTCCCTCTGGTGGCTCCAGGGAATAGTGAAGGTATGAATGAATATCAGGTGTATATGTGGGTTTACCTTCTGTGCATCCTCCAGGGTACATGTGGCCTCAAGCGCAGCTGGGCTACACATCTGCACCTAGTTCACATTAGTCTGGATGTGCAAGTCAGGTTTTTTTTGTCTTTTGAATCCTAACCCAGCCATAGTCCTAGCCCAGCCATAGTCCTAGCTCGAACCCTAGACCAGCCATAGTCCTAGCCCTAACCCTAATTTTAACCCTAGTCCTAGCCCTAACCCTAGCCCAGCCATAGTCCTAGCCCTAACCCTAACCTAGGCATAGACCGAGCCCTAATCCTAACCTTAGCCCTAGTCCTAACCCAGCCATAGTCCTAGCCCTAACCTAGTCATAGACCTAGCCCTAATCCTAACCGTAGCCCCAGTCCTAGCCCTAACCCTAGCCCAGCCATAGTCCTAGCCTTAACCCTAACTTTAGCCCTAGTGCTAGCCCTAATCCTAGCCCAGCCAGAGTCCTAGCCCTAACCTTAGCCCTAGTTAGGTTTTAAAAAGAAAAGAGTTCCTCTGCAGGTCAGGTGAGAGGAGCGACAAAAAGCATAATGAGAGCGCATCCCAGCATATTCCTATTAGCTGGGCTGTGAAAAGGCAACGTTGTAAAATGTGGCTCGTTAATGACTGCTGAAAAAAAAGGCATAATGGCAGTCATTAAGGGATTATATAAACAATAAAAAGTAAAAAAAAAAATCCTGTGCTCTACTTTTAGTTTATTTAGTGTCTCCATTCATTTATAACAGAGAGCCACCGCACAAGAGAATATATACCGTATGTCTTTTTTTTTTGGCAAGTGGAGTCAATAAAACATGCACTGAGACTTACAGTGTTCATCCTGATGTTCCTGGTTTATGAATATAATACTAAAACTGCAGTAAAGACTGAGAAAAAAGCAGACTCTATGGACAGATGTAGTGGGAGCATGAGAGGGCAGCTGCTTGACTCCTGCGGTAGCGGCTTATCTATGCAAAGAACAATAACTAGATCAATGGATTTGGCTTCACATTTGCGGATGGCAGAGCTGCGGACTTCCTCCGTGAAGCCCCACCCCCGCTACACCTCCTCTGGTCAGCTCCGCCTACGTCTGCATGCGGCCTGAGTACCTATATTTAACATTGGGTACGCAGGCCGTGCGGATGTATGTGGCTGCCTCCGCATGTGACGTTTTGACGGTTTGGCGACCTGCGGCGAACGGAACATGTTGCAATTTGCTGCGGTCGCCACATCGTCAAAATGACGCTTGCGGAGGCATCCGCATACATCCGCACGGCCTGCGTACCCAATGTTAAATATAGGTACGCAGGCCGCATGCAGACGTAGGCGGAGCTGAATGGAGGAGGTGCAGCAGTGGGCAGAGCTTCATGGAGGAAGTCTGCAGCCCTCCGCAGCTCTGCCATCCGCAAATCTGAACCTAGCCTTAATTTTGATTTAAATGGACAGCCTGCTTTTTTAGTGCAGGGTACTTTATATTCAATCTTCTCTTTCTATATTTCCTCTGTCAATTTTTTTTTTCTTTTTGAAAAAGTTGCACTTAGTGTTAACTCCGCCGCGCGGCCCAGACTCCCGCTAATTATTATTACATTTAGCCGGCCTGTTAAGTGATATTAAAATGTCATCGTATGCATCTCATTAAGTGACTGCTCCGGCTGTGAAAGCAATTCAGTGCCGGGAAAGGGGGCGACTTTGCAAGCTGAAGCGACAGATAAATACCCTTAATCGCCCAGACTGTGCCAGAGACCCGAGATGTGAGGTCGGGAGATCGGAGGCTGGAAATGTTTTATATGGAGATAATAGGGTAAAAAGGGATTTAGACTGTCATATGTTTCTGGAAAAGTTGAGTGATTGCCAATAAAGGTAGAATTACAGCTTCCATTCACTCAGATTTCCAAGACTCCTGATTGACCGACCTGTCTACCAAAGAACAAGGAAAGATTGGTGAAATGTGACCATCAAAAGGACGAATGAAGGATTACATTTCTTTTGACTTATCACCCAGCTTTTCCTTTTCTGCACCTTCATCTTTCCATATTACTACATGATATGCCGTCATTCCAGCTTTCATTCACCCAGCTTTCCCAGACTCCTACACAGAAAATCTATCTACTAGTGAATGAAGAAAGCTTAGTGATAACTTATCATCCTGCCGTCATTTGCTGTAATGCTAACCACATACAGTACAGACCAAAAGTTTGGACACACCTTCTCATTCAAAGATTTTTCTGTATTTTCATGGCTATGAAAATTGTAGAATCACACTGAAGGCATCAAAACTATGAATTAACACATGTGGAATTATACATTACACTTTACAAAAAAGTGTGAAACAGCTGAAAATATGTCTTATATTCTAGGTTCTTCAAATCCCCAACAGTGTCCCCAGCAAAGCACCCCCACACCATCACACCACCTCCTCCATGCTTCACGGTGGGAACCAGGCATGTAGAGTCCAGCCGTTCACCTTTTCTGCGTGCAAAGGAGTAATCAAAGCAAAATTTGGCTACTTTGAAGAACCTAGAATATAAGACATATTTTCAGTTGTTTCACACTTTTTTGTAAAGTGTAATGTATAATTCCACATGTGTCAACTCATAGTTTTGATGCCTTCAGTGTGATTCTACAATTTTCATAGCCATGAAAATACAGAAAAATCTTTGAATGAGAAGGTGTGTCCAAACTTTTGGTCTGTACTGTACCTGGATAGATTTGCCAGTCAGGAGTCTAGGAAAGATGGGTGACATCGCCCCTAAGATATTATGATTGCCATATACTATGAGATTATATAGAACTGAGAGGGACCCATACAAATCTGTGCAGCAAGGAGAGTCAGTCTGTAGTACAGCAATTCATGAACAGGGGAAACGTACGTCACTGGCAATCTGGAGTCACAAAAAGTGCAGAATACCCAAAAAGAGGGTAGAAAATGGATGTAAAAATTTGGGCAACTAAAGAGGATCTGCCGTCACTCCCAGAATGTTTACTTTAGTAAATACTTGTATTACCATCAAATAACAATTCTGTAGCGTCTTTTCTCACAACTCTACATTGTGCTGTTCCTCTGCTATGTCTCCTGGAAAATTCAAAATAAGTTGACAACTGGGTGTTACCATGTCAAAAAGGCGTGTCTCTATATACACTGACACTCTCAGTGCTGATTGACCAGTGTCAATGTGTTATGGACACGTCCCCAGCAGGTAACACTAATTATTCATACATTGCTAGAGGAGGAATAACATAGGAACAAGAAAAAAGAAAAGATGCCCTATAAGTGTTATTACATGAGGAATAAAAGTATATATTGAAGAAGACATACAGTATCAGCAGCAGGGGAAAAACAATAGCGATCGCAGAGGATGCGACCACGACCGGGCCTGTGCGTGAGGGGGTCCTACTGACATAAGTGCCAATTTCACCTGGATGTGTGTCCTCAGATGCACATTCAGCTGAAATGTATTGCGGCACAAAAACCAGCTGGCTCTCTGTGCTGCAATACACACTGCTGACCAATCAGAGGCTGGCAGCAGATGTCGGTTTGCCCGTGAGGGGCTGAGCATGGCAGTGACATCATGTGCTGCCCGTGCCGCCACACCAAAGACAGTTGCCGACCTCTGCGCTGGCAATACACGTTGTGTGAGCTGGGAAGGTAAGAATAATCATTTGTTTCTTTTCAAAATGTGCTGGAAAAGATCGGAAGGGGCCCAGGATGAGGACATTGTTATAGCCTGTGGCTCAGGATGAGAGGCATTATTTCTGGAAGGGGAGCAGAATAGGGGATATTATTTCAGAAAGGAGCCCAGGAAGGGGGACATTATTCCTGGAAGGGGCTCATGATGCGGGACATTATTCCTTCGAAGGGGCCCAAGATGGGGGACATTATTCGATGGAAGACATTATTCTTGGAAGTGGCCCAGGATGGAGGACATTATTCCTGTAAGGGGCCCAGGATGGGGGACATTATTCCTGTAAGGGGCCCAGGATGGCGGACATTATTCTTGGAAGGGGCCCAGGATGGAAGACATTATTCTTGGAAGTTTTCCAGGATGGGGGACATTATTCCTGGAAGGGGCCTAGGATGGGGTTTCCTGTAACAGGCCCAGGATGGGGGACATTATTCCTGAAAGGGGCCCAGGATGGGGGACATTATTCCTTGAAGGGGCCCATGGTGGACGACATTATTCCTGTAAGGGACCCAGGATGGGAGACATTATTCCTGTAAGGGGCCCATGATGAGGACATTGTTATAGCCTGTGGCTCAGGATGAGAGGCATTATTTCTGGAAGGGGAGCAGAATAGGGGATATTATTTAAGAAAGGGCCCAGGATGGGGGACATTATTTCTGGAAGGGGCTCATGATGCGGGACATTATTCCTGGAAGGGGCTCATGATGCGGGACATTATTTCTTCGAAGGGGCCCAGGATGGGGGACATTATTCTTGGAAGGGGCCCAGGATGGAAGACATTATTCTTGGAAGTGGCCCAGGATGGAGGACATTATTCCTGTAAGGGGCCTAGGATGGGGGACATTATTCCTGTAAGGGGCCCAGGATGGCGGACATTATTCTTGGAAGGGGCCCAGGATGGAAGACATTATTCTTGGAAGTTTTCCAGGATGGGGACATTATTCCTGGAAGGGGCCTAGGATGGGGTTTCCTGTAACGGGCCCAGGATGGGGGACATTATTCCTGAAAGGGGCCCAGGATGGGGGACATTATTCCTGAAAGGGGCCCAGGATGGGGGACATTATTCCTTGAAAGGGCCAATAGTGGATGACATTATTCCTGTAAGGGACCCAGGATGGGAGACATTATTCCTGTAAGGGGCCCATGATGGGGGACATTATTCCTGTAAGGATCCCAGATTGGGGGACAATATTCCTGGAAGGATCCCAGATTGGGGGACATTATTATAGTAAGGGTCCAAGATATGGAAGATTATTACAGGAAGCAGCCCGGGTGAAGACACTACAACATGTAGAGTGAACACGTAGGTCTTTATAGGATTCCGAACTCTACAAGGGTGCATACATCTGACCAACATACAGGTAGGGACTCAAATTTTGCAGCGGTACCCATCGGACTCTAGTTACGCGACTAATCGGGAGTCCAGGAAGCAGAGATAATAGTGAGCTATTTTTTGGGGTGCTTGAACTGCAGTCACCCATGAATTAGTAGGTATAATTATCCTCTGAGGATTTTCAGGGTCACAAACTTTTAGTCAATGGTCTTGGAGCTGCATTATGAGACTTTACAAAGGTGACGGCTCCTCGATGCATGAAGACATGGCTGCGGATTAGCCCCATCCACGATATAGAATACAACTGCTCATTGCAGACATTCATAGAAGAATGCTCCATAGAAACCTTACAATTAGTACAGCTGAAGTTTTGGTACGCTTGTGTCCGGTCTAGATAATCCAAAACACATCCAGAGCACAGATTCTCTATCCTGTCATGATAGTTTGTTACAATGCATCAGTGCAGGTAAAATGTAATAGTCTAGAGCTCAGGCTGTTAGTTTATAGAGGATTGTCTAGACTGGATACAATAGAAACAAACTCTCAGCTGTTAGAAGTATTAGGTCAGGAGTCAGGACCAGTGTAAATGAGCAGATATGCCATCAAAAGTATAGAGAAGGGACTGAATTGCATCTGAGTCTCTACCTGGAGCAACAGGAGGTGGATGTCAGACTACCTTAGACTCCAATAGACAATGCAGTTAAGTGAGAGTCACTAATCACGATTATGAGCCTGGGAAGCAAAGATGTAATATAAGGCACTGAGGAAAAGCACAGCAGCATGAGCTTCTCAAGAAACATAAAATTGATTTTAGGCTAGTATAAAAACAAATAGACATTGCAGATGACCTGAAGTTCCTGATCATAGCCATGCCCTAAAAGAGTTGGATTTTCTTTGGTTTCTTAATTGACAAAATAAGTACCCCTCTGCCTGTCTTCTTCTGCCAAAATCTCTATTACTTTAAGTTCTTTTCCCACCTTTGACTACACTAAAAATGAAATATTTAAAAATCTTACCCAAACGAGTGAAACTGAACAACAGGGGTAAGCAGAAATACAAAGCATGATGGTGGGAAAACCAGTATCCTCCAGTATCCTGAGATTCTGAAGTGACATATCAGATTCAGGTGTTAAGGGTTACAGAGACTGACCTATGCCCCCAAATACCGGTTAACTGTTAACAACTGTGAATGTTCTAATCTATGTATGTATATATATATATATATATATATATATATACATATATATATATATATATATATACACATTGTAATGTACCTCATGCTGCTATGTATATATATATATATATTTTGTGTAGTTATAGGGTTAGCCACTAGAGGGGGACATTGTAGGATAGGAATAGAAACTTAGGATAGAATAGGAATTAGTTAAGATAGGAGGGGCCAACTGTGGTAAAGCCAGGAAGATTTCCTGATTTTGGTCTGTAGGGCCTGAGAGCCCGGACAGGGCAGGTCAACCCCGTAATGTTAAAGCACTGAGCCCAGTCGTCCAGGGCCTGAGGGCCGAAGGTCACAAAGGTGAGAGAAGGTAGGGCAGCTCCAGTATGTGGCTGCTTACAAATTGGTTTGATGCCCTTTTGTCTGAGGCGAAACGGACAGGAGAACTCCTGAAGATAGGCTGGCCAGAAGGAATGCTGTGGTACGACCTAGAACATTCTCAAAGAAGTGAGGGAAAGCACAGGGCAAGAAAGTACAGATCAAAGGGGACATTGTGTGTATGTGGCGGGAGACCAGGGCGTGATTGAGCAACCGTTGCCAGCCACGACTACGGCCCTGGCTCCCCTACACAGCCTACTGTAGATAATAACAGACAACGTAGCTGAAGAAGGAGTCAGAGTGAATCTGAAACATGTTGACAATAAACCAAAAATCCATTCTCCATCGTAGCTTGCCATTTATCCAGCAGCGCAGGATATTTCTATCCCCGGTGGCAAATTTCAACTATGACCCAATGGTGGTCTATATAACAGCTGGCACAGGACTTAACGAAATTGGAAGTAATAATACGTCCCTGGGCCTTATTGACACGGGCTGGATTATCACGTCCATGCGATCGTGCACGCATACAGGCTGTGCGTGGCCGATCGCCACCTGGTGTCAGCTGATTTTCAGTGTAACAAGGTGGCACAGGGTGATAGTTATGGGCGAGTCCACTAGGTCACGGTCAGTGAGCACCCCGGCACCTTGCACATAGAAAGACAAGTGAAATCCCAGTCCTGCAGAACAGTTACCTTCATCACACGTTCACCTCAGTCACTGGGGATGAGTACTCAGGAAAACACCACAGACCATAGTTCTGTTCCAACGGGAAACTTTACTGTAAGCAACACAATGCTTCCTGCTCTGTCCCTGCAACTTCAGTAAACTGCATGACACCAATGGCTCCCATCCAGGTTTGGGAACCCGCATTCATTCTGGGGTCATTCCCACAGCATCAGTGCACATCCATGCTGCCCGACAGTCTGTGGCAGCTTTCATCCCCTCGACCGGGGCACCCTCTGTTCCTGGCTGTGGAGAGTGTCTTGCCCTGGGCAAGTCTGCCTGTGCACTGCTGCAAGAACAGGAAGCATGTTTTCTATAAGCCTGCTGTACAACCCCCCCTTTGTAACTCCTCTCAACAGCTTAACTCCTTCTGACACCAAGCTAAATATGTACAATTGTATTCACATTGCAACGTTATTACATTAAGACAGTGTAAGCAGGTTGTGGGATGCAGTGACGGGAAGGAGGCAGAGCAAGGGTTAACAAATTTAACAATTTTGTTGGCAGCAGATTACTCACGATACTCTACAAGCGTGTGACAGCAACAATATATGATAAGCTTAATAGATCAGGAATAAATCATTTGTGTTACTCTACCTATGCAGCA
>JARQOD010000003.1:100996209-101047572 GCA_033576555.1 Oophaga sylvatica
AAAAATGAGAAAAAAGCAGACTTTGGCAGATGTAGGGGGAGATGAGGGGCGCTGCTTGACTTGCGGTGGGCTTAATTTATGCAAAGAACAAAAAAAGTAAATGGATTTGGTTCCAAATTTGCGGATGCGAGCTGAGGATTCCCTCTGAAGCCCCCCCCCGTAAAACTCCTTGGTAGCTCCGCCTGTCTGAATGCGGCCGGTTTTACCTTTTTAAATTTGGGTACGCAGGCCGTGGGTGTTTTGGGGCTGCCTCCGCATGTGCGTTTTGACGGTTTGGCGACCGGGCGAAAGGAAATGTTGCAATTTGTGCGGCCCCACATCGTAAAAAAGACGCTTGCGGAGGCATCCGCTTTTACCCCGCCGGCCTGCGTCCCAAATGTTAAATTAGGTACGCAGGCCATGCGACGTAGGCGGAGCTGAATGGAGGGGTGCAGCAGTGGGCAGAGTTCATGGAGGAAAGTCTGCACCCCTCCGGGCCCTTCCCACCCGCAAATCTGAACTAGCCTTATTTTGATTTAAGGGACACCCTGCTTTTTTAGTGCAGGGTACTTTATATTCAATCTTCTTTTTTTTTTTTTCCCTTGTCAATTTTTTTTTTCTTTTTGAAAAAAGTTGAATTAGTGTTAACTCCCCCGCGGGCCCCCAGACTCCCGTAATTATTATTACTTTTAGCCGGCCTGTTAAGTGATATTAAAATTTATCGTATGCATCTATTAAATTTGACTGCTCCGGCTGTGGAAAAATTTCAGTCCCGGAAAGGGGGGACTTTGAAAAGTGAAGGACAGAAAAAACCCAACCCCCCGACTTCCAAAAATGTGAGGTCGGGGATCGGGGTGGAAATGTTTTATAGGGAGAAAAATAGGGTTAAAAAAAGGGTTTTTTGACTGTTTTTTTTTTGGAAATTAGTGATCCCCAAATAAATAGAATTCGTTCCCATTCACTAAAATTTCCCAAGTCCTGATTGACCACGTCTACCAAAAAAAAATTGGTGAAATTACCCGGGGCGAATGAAGGAAACATTTCTTTTGTTTCCCCCGGTTTTTCCCTTTTTCTGCCCCTTTTCCTTTTTCCCCTTTCACATGATTTGCCGTCATTCCAGTTTTCTTTCACCCGTTTTCCCCAGACTCCTACACAGAAAAATTTTTCAAAATATAATGAAAAAAAGCTGTGATATATCTCTGCCGATTTTGAATGCAAAACCAAAAAGTAAGCCAAATTTTTGGGACACACCTTCTATTCAAAGATTTTTCGTATTTTTATGGCTATGAAAATTGTGAATACCTGAAGGCACAAAAAACTATGAATTTTTAATGTGGAATTATCTTTACCTTTACAAAAAAGTGTGAAACAGTAAAAAATTGTTTTTATATTTGGTTCTTCAATCCCCAACATTGCCCCCACCCAAAGCACCCCCCCCATCACACCCCCCCTAAATGATTCTGGGTGGGACGGCTGTAGAGTCAAGCCGTTCCCCTTTTCTGGTGAAAAGGAGAAACAAAGCAAAATTTGGTCTTGAAGAACCAAAAATTTTTTGAATATTTTCAGTTGTTTCAAATTTTTTGTAAAGTGTAATGTATAATTCCACATGTGTCAACTCATAGTTTTGATGCCTTCAGTGTGATTCTACAATTTTCATAGCCATGAAAATACAGAAAAATCTTTGAATGAGAAGGTGTGTCCAAACTTTTGGTCTGTACTGTACCTGGATAGATTTGCCAGTCAGGAGTCTAGGAAAGATGGGTGACATCGCCCCTAAGATATTATGATTGCCATTATACTATGAGATTATATAGAACTGAGAGGGACCCATACAAATCTGTGCAGCAAGGAGAGTCAGTCTGTAGTACAGCAATTCATGAACAGGGGAAACGTACGTCACTGGCAATCTGGAGTCACAAAAAGTGCAGAATACCCAAAAAGAGGGTAGAAAATGGATGTAAAAATTTGGGCAACTAAAGAGGATCTGCCGTCACTCCAGAATGTTTACTTTAGTAAATACTTGTATTACCATCAAATAACAATTCTGTAGCGTCTTTTCTCACAACTCTACATTGTGCTGTTCCTCTGCTATGTCTCCTGGAAAATTCAAAATAAGTTGACAACTGGGTGTTACCATGTCAAAAAGGCGTGTCTCTATATACACTGACACTCTCAGTGCTGATTGACCAGTGTCAATGTGTTATGGACACGTCCCCAGCAGGTAACACTAATTATTCATACATTGCTAGAGGAGGAATAACATAGGAACAAGAAAAAAGAAAAGATGCCCTATAAGTGTTATTACATGAGGAATAAAAGTATATATTGAAGAAGACATACAGTATCAGCAGCAGGGGAAAAACAATAGCGATCGCAGAGGATGCGACCACGACCGGGCCTGTGCGTGAGGGGGTCCTACTGACATAAGTGCCAATTTCACCTGGATGTGTGTCCTCAGATGCACATTCAGCTGAAATGTATTGCGGCACAAAAACCAGCTGGCTCTCTGTGCTGCAATACACACTGCTGACCAATCAGAGGCTGGCAGCAGATGTCGGTTTGCCCGTGAGGGGCTGAGCATGGCAGTGACATCATGTGCTGCCCGTGCCGCCACACCAAAGACAGTTGCCGACCTCTGCGCTGGCAATACACGTTGTGTGAGCTGGGAAGGTAAGAATAATCATTTGTTTCTTTTCAAAATGTGCTGGAAAAGATCGGAAGGGGCCCAGGATGAGGACATTGTTATAGCCTGTGGCTCAGGATGAGAGGCATTATTTCTGGAAGGGGAGCAGAATAGGGGATATTATTTCAGAAAGGAGCCCAGGAAGGGGGACATTATTCCTGGAAGGGGCTCATGATGCGGGACATTATTCCTTCGAAGGGGCCCAAGATGGGGGACATTATTCGATGGAAGACATTATTCTTGGAAGTGGCCAGGATGGAGGACATTATTCCTGTAAGGGGCCCAGGATGGGGGACATTATTCCTGTAAGGGGCCCAGGATGGCGGACATTATTCTTGGAAGGGGCCCAGGATGGAAGACATTATTCTTGGAAGTTTTCCAGGATGGGGGACATTATTCCTGGAAGGGGCCTAGGATGGGGTTTCCTGTAACAGGCCCAGGATGGGGGACATTATTCCTGAAAGGGGCCCAGGATGGGGGACATTATTCCTTGAAGGGGCCCATGGTGGACGACATTATTCCTGTAAGGGACCCAGGATGGGAGACATTATTCCTGTAAGGGGCCCATGATGAGGACATTGTTATAGCCTGTGGCTCAGGATGAGAGGCATTATTTCTGGAAGGGGAGCAGAATAGGGGATATTATTTAAGAAAGGGCCCAGGATGGGGGACATTATTTCTGGAAGGGGCTCATGATGCGGGACATTATTCCTGGAAGGGGCTCATGATGCGGGACATTATTTCTTCGAAGGGGCCCAGGATGGGGGACATTATTCTTGGAAGGGGCCCAGGATGGAAGACATTATTCTTGGAAGTGGCCCAGGATGGAGGACATTATTCCTGTAAGGGGCCTAGGATGGGGGACATTATTCCTGTAAGGGGCCCAGGATGGCGGACATTATTCTTGGAAGGGGCCCAGGATGGAAGACATTATTCTTGGAAGTTTTCCAGGATGGGGACATTATTCCTGGAAGGGGCCTAGGATGGGGTTTCCTGTAACGGGCCCAGGATGGGGGACATTATTCCTGAAAGGGGCCCAGGATGGGGGACATTATTCCTGAAAGGGGCCCAGGATGGGGGACATTATTCCTTGAAAGGGCCAATAGTGGATGACATTATTCCTGTAAGGGACCAGGATGGGAGACATTATTCCTGTAAGGGGCCCATGATGGGGGACATTATTCCTGTAAGGATCCAGATTGGGGGACAATATTCCTGGAAGGATCCCAGATTGGGGGACATTATTATAGTAAGGGTCCAAGATATGGAAGATTATTACAGGAAGCAGCCCGGGTGAAGACACTACAACATGTAGAGTGAACACGTAGGTCTTTATAGGATTCCGAACTCTACAAGGGTGCATACATCTGACCAACATACAGGTAGGGACTCAAATTTTGCAGCGGTACCCATCGGACTCTAGTTACGCGACTAATCGGGAGTCCAGGAAGCAGAGATAATAGTGAGCTATTTTTTGGGGTGCTTGAACTGCAGTCACCCATGAATTAGTAGGTATAATTATCCTCTGAGGATTTTCAGGGTCACAAACTTTTAGTCAATGGTCTTGGAGCTGCATTATGAGACTTTACAAAGGTGACGGCTCCTCGATGCATGAAGACATGGCTGCGGATTAGCCCCATCCACGATATAGAATACAACTGCTCATTGCAGACATTCATAGAAGAATGCTCCATAGAAACCTTACAATTAGTACAGCTGAAGTTTTGGTACGCTTGTGTCCGGTCTAGATAATCCAAAACACATCCAGAGCACAGATTCTCTATCCTGTCATGATAGTTTGTACAATGCATCAGTGCAGGTAAAATGTAATAGTCTAGAGCTCAGGCTGTTAGTTTATAGAGGATTGTCTAGACTGGATACAATAGAAACAAACTCTCAGCTGTTAGAAGTATTAGGTCAGGAGTCAGGACCAGTGTAAATGAGCAGATATGCCATCAAAAGTATAGAGAAGGGACTGAATTGCATCTGAGTCTCTACCTGGAGCAACAGGAGGTGGATGTCAGACTACCTTAGACTCCAATAGACAATGCAGTTAAGTGAGAGTCACTAATCACGATTATGAGCCTGGGAAGCAAAGATGTAATATAAGGCACTGAGGAAAAGCACAGCAGCATGAGCTTCTCAAGAAACATAAAATTGATTTTAGGCTAGTATAAAAACAAATAGACATTGCAGATGACCTGAAGTTCCTGATCATAGCCATGCCCTAAAAGAGTTGGATTTTCTTTGGTTTCTTAATTGACAAATAAGTACCCCTCTGCCTGTCTTCTTCTGCCAAAATCTCTATTACTTTAAGTTCTTTTCCCACCTTTGACTACACTAAAAATGAAATATTTAAAAATCTTACCCAAACGAGTGAAACTGAACAACAGGGGTAAGCAGAAATACAAAGCATGATGGTGGGAAAACCAGTATCCTCCAGTATCCTGAGATTCTGAAGTGACATATCAGATTCAGGTGTTAAGGGTTACAGAGACTGACCTATGCCCCCAAATACCGGTTAACTGTTAACAACTGTGAATGTTCTAATCTATGTATGTATATATATATATATATATATATATATATACATATATATATATATATATATATACACATTGTAATGTACCTCATGCTGCTATGTATATATATATATATATTTTGTGTAGTTATAGGGTTAGCCACTAGAGGGGGACATTGTAGGATAGGAATAGAAACTTAGGATAGAATAGGAATTAGTTAAGATAGGAGGGGCCAACTGTGGTAAAGCCAGGAAGATTTCCTGATTTTGGTCTGTAGGGCCTGAGAGCCCGGACAGGGCAGGTCAACCCCGTAATGTTAAAGCACTGAGCCCAGTCGTCCAGGGCCTGAGGGCCGAAGGTCACAAAGGTGAGAGAAGGTAGGGCAGCTCCAGTATGTGGCTGCTTACAAATTGGTTTGATGCCCTTTTGTCTGAGGCGAAACGGACAGGAGAACTCCTGAAGATAGGCTGGCCAGAAGGAATGCTGTGGTACGACCCTAGAACATTCTCAAAGAAGTGAGGGAAAGCACAGGGCAAGAAAGTACAGATCAAAGGGGACATTGTGTGTATGTGGCGGGAGACCAGGGCGTGATTGAGCAACCGTTGCCAGCCACGACTACGGCCCTGGCTCCCCCTACACAGCCTACTGTAGATAATAACAGACAACGTAGCTGAAGAAGGAGTCAGAGTGAATCTGAAACATGTTGACAATAAACCAAAAATCCATTCTCCATCGTAGCTTGCCATTTATCCAGCAGCGCAGGATATTTCTATCCCCGGTGGCAAATTTCAACTATGACCCAATGGTGGTCTATATAACAGCTGGCACAGGACTTAACGAAATTGGAAGTAATAATACGTCCCTGGGCCTTATTGACACGGGCTGGATTATCACGTCCATGCGATCGTGCACGCATACAGGCTGTGCGTGGCCGATCGCCACCTGGTGTCAGCTGATTTTCAGTGTAACAAGGTGGCACAGGGTGATAGTTATGGGCGAGTCCACTAGGTCACGGTCAGTGAGCACCCCGGCACCTTGCACATAGAAAGACAAGTGAAATCCCAGTCCTGCAGAACAGTTACCTTCATCACACGTTCACCTCAGTCACTGGGGATGAGTACTCAGGAAAACACCACAGACCATAGTTCTGTTCCAACGGGAAAACTTTACTGTAAGCAACACAATGCTTCCTGCTCTGTCCCTGCAACTTCAGTAAACTGCATGACACCAATGGCTCCCATCCAGGTTTGGGAACCCGCATTCATTCTGGGGTCATTCCCACAGCATCAGTGCACATCCATGCTGCCCGACAGTCTGTGGCAGCTTTCATCCCCTCGACCGGGGCACCCTCTGTTCCTGGCTGTGGAGAGTGTCTTGCCCTGGGCAAGTCTGCCTGTGCACTGCTGCAAGAACAGGAAGCATGTTTTCTATAAGCCTGCTGTACAACCCCCCCTTTGTAACTCCTCTCAACAGCTTAACTCCTTCTGACACCAAGCTAAATATGTACAATTGTATTCACATTGCAACGTTATTACATTAAGACAGTGTAAGCAGGTTGTGGGATGCAGTGACGGGAAGGAGGCAGAGCAAGGGTTAACAAATTTAACAATTTTGTTGGCAGCAGATTACTCACGATACTCTACAAGCGTGTGACAGCAACAATATATGATAAGCTTAATAGATCAGGAATAAATCATTTGTGTTACTCTACCTATGCAGCATCTGCAGCAGGCTGTTTCTCTCATACACAGACACAGGAAAACAGGAAATACAGTCATATGCTCTTCCTGTGTGAGCCTCTGGGAGTTTTTTTTTGTAGCTTTATAAACAGCATACAAATCTAGCAACTAAACACTCAGACAGGAATGGAGTTGTTGCACCAAGCATATTCCAACAAATTTAATTAACAAGGCAGATAAACCCCTTGCAGGGTGATAGATAGTTAAAGGGTAAAATGTTATGAATGTGCTAGAGATGGTTTCTGAGCAGAGGCTCCCTCTGGTGGTTACAGACAGTACTGAACCTTTCAGTGAGGAGTGGCAATCTGGAATCACGGACTGGTCTGATATAAGGGAGGTTCCCTCCCATGATGGTTGCCGGTGATCAATTGTTCTTGTCTCAATTGTGGTTCCTGGTTCATTTCGAAGTTTGCTGGAGTCCTGCCTGCATCTCCTGCTTTCAGATAAGATATTTCTTGCTTTTCTTTTTGTGCTTGCTTTCTGCATTGTTTTCTGCACGTTTGTGGAGGTCAGCCAGGTCCCCTCCTGGGGCCTGAGCTCCTCACAGTTTTTCTGCAGCCATTGTTCTTTGCTCATTTGCTTTTTCCTGTTATTTCAGCGGCTACGGCTTGGTTTTTGTTCACACTGAGATCTGATTTAGCGGGTGGCGAGATCGTGTGATCTCAGTATTTTTGTAATCAGAATTGTTGGATTTTTGTAGGGTTTTCTGGGTTGCAGAAAGTAATCTCTCCTATCCTATCCTATTTAGTCAGCTTGTGGCCCCAGCGTTTGCTCAGTCTATTTTCTGCCTATGTTTGTATTTTCATCTTGTCTAACCGCCATTATATGTTTGGGGGCTTCCTATTTTCTTTGGGGATCTGCTCCGGGGCAGATAGCTTTCATCTTTCTGCCTTTAGGTGTAGTTATCTCTCAGGCTGTGACGAGGTGTCTAGGATCAACGTAGGAACGCTCCACGGCTACCTCTAGTTGTGTCGTTGGCTTAGGAATCTGCAACCCATCAGTTACCAACATCTCAGGTGTTCGGCTGCCCTGCTGTTGTTTCTGTCCTCCGCAGCTACCGAAACATAACAGTATCACCGGCCATAACTGAAAATTATATGGTACTCACAGAAGGGAAAAATAGTGTGGAAAGAAAAAAAAAAAAGTCAGAGTTGTCAGAGATTTTTTTTTCTTTTTTCTGTCCGTTGCATTTTTTCCCTCTTTTTCTCTGGGTGCTGAGGAGGATTTTTTTTTCTCTCAATGGAGTTTGCACAGTTGTCTGGCCGTGTGGATCAGCTTGCCACTGAGGTTCGGAGTATTGCTACTAGGGTTGAGCATTCCGATACTTCCGATACTTCCGATACCTGAAATCCAATGTAAGTCTATGGGAACAAAATATCGGAAGTAAGTATCGGAAGTACTTCCGATATTTTGTTCCCATAGACTTACATTGGATTTCAGGTATCGGAAGTATCGGAATGCTCAACCCTAATTGCTACCTATCTTGCTGGGTTGCCGGTTGTGGAACCTAGGATTCCCATGCCAGATTTGTTTTTGGGGGATCGGGCTAAATTTCTGAATTTCAAAAATAACTGTAAGTTGTTTTTTGCCTTAAAGCCTAAGTCTTCAGGTAACGCAGCACAGCAGGTTCAAATTGTCATCTCTCTCCTGCGCGGCGATCCTCAGGATTGGGCTTTTTCCCTGACACCTGGGGATCCTGTTTTGAATGATATTGATGCATTTTATCTGGCTCTGGGGTTATTGTACGATTAACCTAATGTCACTGATCAAGCTGAAAAAACCTTGTTGGCATTAAATCAGGGTCTTGAAGACGCTGAGTTGTACTGTCAGAAATTCCGAAACTGGGCAGTCCTGACCAAATGGAATGATGATGCTTTGGCAGACCTTTTTCGGAAGGGGCTGTCAGAGAATGTAAAGGATGTTATGGTGGGATTCCCTGCTCCCTCTGGTCTCAATGATTCTATGTCTTTGGCTATTCAAATTGACAGACGTTTGCGTGAGCGCAGAGGTATGCGTGAAATAGTGTTGCCTTGTGAGCCTGCTTCTGAGCCCATGCAGTGTGATAGAGTGACTTCTGGGGCTCAGCGTCATGAGTTTCGAAAGCGCAATGGGTTATGTTTCTACTTTGGTGACTCCTCTCATGCTATTTCAGTCTGCCCTAAGCGGGGAAGACATTTTGCACGCTCAGTTGTCTTGGGTAGTGTTCAGACTAAATTTCTGTTGACTGTTACCCTGATTTGCTCCCTGTCCACATTTTCTGCTCAGGCTTTTGTTGATTCAGCAGCAGCTATTAACCTGATGGATTTTGACTTTGCCAAACGTTGTGGGTTTCCCATGATACCCCTGCGGAAGTCTATTCCCCTACTGGGCATTGATTCTACCCCTTTGGCGGAGAATAAACCCCAGTTTTCTACTCAGGTGATAATGAGGTTTGAACCAGATCATCAGGAGAGTTGCAAATTTCTGGTGCTGTATAATCTGCATGACATTATTGTACTAGGTTTCCCTTGGTTACAGTCTCATAATCCTGTTTTGGGTTGGAAATCTGTGTCTGTGACCAGTTGGGGCAGCCAATGTGTTAATGCCGACACTCCTGTTTTTTCTGCCTCTCCCAAGTCTCAGGATGTTCCTGACTTTTTGACTGATTTTTCAGATGTATTTAGTGAAAGTAAATCTGCATCTTTGCCCCCTTACAGGAGCTACGATTGCGCTATTGAATTATTGCCTGGTGGTAAATTTCCTAAAGGTCGCCTTTTTAACTTGTCTGTACCTGAACACGATGCTATGCGATCTTATATCAAGGAGTCATTGGAGAAGGGTCATATCAGACCATCCTCTTCACCCTTGGGTACCGTTTTTTTCTTTGTGGCCAAAAAGGATGGTTCATTGAGGCCGTGTATTGATTATCGTCTCTTGAATAAGATCACTGTGAAGTATCAATATCCGTTACCCTTGATTTCTGACCTGTTTTCCAGGGTGAAAAGTGCTAGTTAGTTTACCAAGCTTGACCTCAGGGGGGCGTATAACCTTATTCGCATTAAGCATGGGGATGAATGGAAGACGGCGTTTAATACCCCAGAGGGGCATTTTGAGTACCTAGTGATGCCCTTTGGGCTCACTAATGCTCCTTCCGTCTTCCAATCCTTCATGAATGATATTTTCAGGGATTTTGTGGATAAATTTCTGATTGTTTATTTGGATGATATCTTGATTTTTTCCAATGACTGGGACTCTCATGTGAAACATGTTCGGTCTGTGTTCCAGATTTTGAGAGAGAATGCACTGTATGTAAAGGGATCAAAGTGTCTTTTTGGCGTACAGAATGTCTTATTTCTCGGATTCATTTTGTCTCTGTCTGTTATTGAAATGGACCCGGTCAAGGTTCAAGCCATCTGTGATTGGGTCCAACCTACTTCATTAAAGGCTCTTCAGAGATTTTTGGGTTTTGTCAATTTTTATCGTAAATTTATTGGTAATTTCTCCGGTATTGTTAAACCATTGACTGATTTGACCAGAAAGGGCTCTGATGTGGTGAATTGGCCTCCTGAGGCAGTCTCTGCGTTTCAGGAACTTAAGCAGAGATTCACTTCTGCTCCTGTTCTGCGGCAGCCTGATGTTTCTCTATCGTTTCAGGTGGAGGTTGATGCCTCTGAAATTGGGGCAGGTGCCGTTTTGTCCAAAAGAGATCCAGAGACCTCTAAGAGTAACCCTTGTGCCTTTTACTCTCAAAATTTTTCTCCAACTGAACGTAATTATGACGTGGGTAATCGGGAGTTATTGGCCATGAAGTGGGCCTTTGAAGAGTGGAGACATTGGCTGGAAGGAGCCAAACATCAGGTGGTGGTCCTCACGGACCATAAGAATCTGGTTTACCTCGAATCAGCCAAGCGACTTAATCCTAGACAGGCCAGGTGGGCCTTGTTTTTCAGACGTTTTAATTTTGTGGTTTCTTTTCTTCCTGGCACTAAGAATGTTAAGGCGGATGCCCTCTTCTTTGCGGACTCTCCTGAGTTATCTGATCCTACTGTTATTTGAAAGAGGGTGTAGTTCTTTCCGCCATCTCGCCCAATTTGAGACTGGCCTTGGAAGGGTGTCAGGAGGATAAACCTGAGCGCTGCCCTATTGGGAAATTGTTTGTCCCAGACCAGTGGAAGAAGAGTGTAATGTCTGAGATTCATTGTTCCGCGTTGGCTGGTCATCCCGGGATTTTTGGTACCAGAGACTTGGTGAGTCGGTCCTTTTGGTGGCCTATTTTGTCTCGTGACGTCAGGGAATTTGTGCAGTCCTGTGGGACTTGCTCTCGCTCCAAGCCTTGCTATCGCTCTAGTGGTTTGTTAATGCCATTACCTGTGCCCAAGAGGCCATGGACCCATATCTCTATGGATTTTATTTCCGACCTCCCTGTTTCTCAGAGAATGACCGTTATCTGGGTAATCTGTGATAGGTTTTCCAAGATGATACATCTTGTGCCATTACCTAAGTTACCTTCCTCCTCCGAATTGGTGCCTTTGTTCCTTCAGCACGTGGTTCGGTTACATGGCATTCCGGAGAACATTGTGTCTGACAGAGGAGTCCAGTTTGTTTCCAGATTATGGAGGACATTTTGTTCTAAACTTGGTGTTCAATTATCTTTCTCCTCTGCTTTTCATCCTCAAACCAATGGACAAACCGAGAGAACAAACCAGACCTTGGAGACTTATTTGAGATGTTTTGTATCTGCTGATCAAGATGACTGGGTCTCTTTTTTGCCTTTGGCTGAGTTTGCTCTTAATAATAGGGCTAGCTCTGCCACCTTGATGTCTCCATTTTTCTGCAATTTTCGGTTTCACCCTCGATTTTCTTCGGGACAGGCGGAGGCTTCTGTCTGTCCGGGTGTTGACTCTGTTGTGGAGCGAATGCAGCAGATTTGGGACCAGGTTGTGGAGAGGTTGTCTCTCTCTCAGGAGAAGGCCCAACGGTTTGCCAACCGGCATAGGACTGATGGTCCTCGGTATAAAGTGGGGGACTTGGTTTGGTTGTCCTCAAGAAATATCCCTATGAGGGTTGCATCTCCAAAGTTTAAGCCCAGGTTCATTGGACCTTATAAGATCATGGAGATTCTTAATCCTGTTTCCTTCCGTTTGCTTCTTCCAGGGACATTTCAGATCCATAACGTGTTCCACAAGTCCTTATTGAAGAGGTTTGTCGAGCCAGTGGCTCCTATGGCTGCGCCTCCTGACCCTGTTTTGGTTTGAGGGCAATCTGGAGTATGTGGTTGAGAAAATATTGGATTCTCGTTTTTCTAGACAGAAACTCCAGTATTTGGTTAAGTGGAGAGGTTATAGTCAGGAGCACAATTCTTGGGTGTTTCCTTCGGACATCCATGCTAGGAGACTGATCCGTGCCTATCACCGAGCTCATCCTGATCGGCCTGGTTGCACAAGTGAGGGTTCGGTGACCCCTCCTCAAGGGGGGGGGTACTGTTATGAATGTGCTAGAGATGGTTTCTGAGCAGAGGCTCCCTCTGGTGGTTACAGACAGTACTGAACCTTTCAGTGAGGAGTGGCAATCTGGAATCACGGACTGGTCTGATATAAGGGAGGTTCCCTCCCATGATGGTTGCCGGTGATCAATTGTTCTTGTCTCAACTGTGGTTCCTGGTTCATTTCGAAGTTTGCTGGAGTCCTGCCTGCATCTCCTGCTTTCAGATAAGATATTTTTTGCTTTTCTTTTTGTGCTTGCTTTTTGCATTGTTTTCTGCACGTTTGTGGAGGTCAGCCAGGTCCCCTCCTGGGGCCTGAGCTCCTCACAGTTTTTCTGCAGCCATTGTTCTTTGCTCATTTGCTTTTTCCTGTTTTTTCAGCGGCTGCGGCTTGGTTTTTGTTCACACTGAGATCTGATTTAGCGGGTGGCGAGATCGTGTGATCTCAGTATTTTTGTAATCAGAATTGTTGGATTTTTGTAGGGTTTTCTGGGTTGCAGAAAGTAATCTCTCCTGTCCTATCCTATTTAGTCAGCTTGTGGCCCCAGCGTTTGCTCAGTCTATTTTCTGCCTATGTTTGTATTTTCATCTTGTCTAACCGCCATTATATGTTTGGGGGCTTCCTATTTTCTTTGGGGATCTGCTCCGGGGCAGATAGCTTTCATCTTTCTGCCTTTAGGTGTAGTTATCTCTCAGGCTGTGACGAGGTGTCTAGGATCAACGTAGGAACGCTACACGGCTACCTCTAGTTGTGTCGTTAGTTTAGGAATCTGCAACCCATCAGTTACCAACATCTCAGGTGTTCGGCTGCCCTGCTGTTGTTTCTGTCCTCCGCAGCTACCGAAACATAACAGTAAAAACAAATGCAGAGTAATAACAGTCCAATTAGCAAACTTATCGTGTCCTTTATGTTCCTCCAACGCAGATTATCCCGTGGGGGTTGTAGCACCGGCAAGGGTTGGGGAGATGTTCACAGATGGGGTCCTTCAAGCGATGATCCGTCTTCTGGCGGCAACAGGCAGCACCCCCCGTTGGGCCCCCAGTCCATGAACCTGTGCAGCCAAAGCAAACAAGGCCGCAGGGTTAGACGTAGGCTGAAGAGCAGCAGCTGACGGAGAGGACTGCAAACTACTGTCCTTTACTAGGCACTCGCTTCTCCAAACATACGTGATACTCACAGTCACCGGGCCGCACAGCTCTCCTTGCTCTCACTGTCCTGCTTATGGTACCAGGGGCCGTCAAATGCAGCCCGTCGCAACGCCGACGCTCGGGATCCGAAGCACATTGCTCACCCTGCTGCGCACACCCTGAACGTGGGAAACTGCCCGACGCCTCGCGTACTTTTTCCTTTTTCACGCCCCCTGCTTCCGGGTGACAAGGTCTGTCTGGTTCACTATTCTTTCCCCAGACAACCTGGGACGCAGCCTCGACAGTTCCGGACCCGGCACAGTGCAGGAGCCCGCAGCCCGGTCTTCCTCCTTACAACAGCACATTACACATTAATACATGACATAACAGTATAAAATGGTAGCAAACCATCAGGGTGCCGCATGTGACACACATGCCCAGTATATAGGAGGGAGGAAACACGTGAGGGTCCCCACCACCTCCTTACATTAGTGCCAGGAGCGGTCCCGCACCGCTCCCAGCACTTTCACCCCCTAATTGCTGCGATCGAACGCGATCGCAGCATTCCGGGAGCCGGAAGAGTGCTGACAGCCCCTCTGCTCTTGGATTGGAGACCCTGCGGCATCACGTGGGGTCCCGATCGTTGCCATGATGACCTTATGTTGTCATGACGACATTCGAGTCACCAGAGTTAGGCAAGTTGCTTGATCATGTGAGTCGCACGCACCAAGTGGTGTGGGTACCAGGGTTATGGGGTACTCGGCACCGAGCCCATGGAAGTCTATGGGAGATGTCACTGGCAGCAGAGCTCGGTCCGTGGCCCTGGGCGCTCATACAATGGGGAATATTTACAGGGGATTATAAAAATAGTTTGTGACGCCACCTGTGGTTTCTGATCTGATTGACCAGCGCTGCAGGGTTGATCTCTGAGGGGATGTTATAGCAGCTAGATGTTAAGTCCCCCACAGGTGGGACTGGTCCCTCAAAGTCTATGGTGATGCAGGGTGTGGATAAGAAGTCAGTCACACACAATGCAGTCTCTTTCCATACCTTTACTTGTAGATGTTGTTGCAGGTATGTCCCGGGAAGCTGGTCAGGTTGGAGAATGCACATTCAGGGAATTGCTGAGCAGGTTTAAGGCCTCCGTTCTCCTTAATGTGTATGTGAGTACAAACTTGCATGAAGTCAAGTTAACTCTTTCAATAGCAACTACGCCCGGCCGACATAGTGGTAGAGCCTTTTCTGTGGTAGAACTAAGTCTATTTCTGCAGCGTCCCGCTAGACTCCTGTTCTCCTGACTCCAGTTACGTATCGACACATTGGGCTGCCTCCTGTGACCTGAAGTCCAGCTAGGCCTCCGGTGTTTCTTATTACTAGGCGTGAAGCACTAGCAACGCTTCGGACCCCGGTGTCCGGTTTACTAAGTGAAGGTGATCTGTCACCTGAATCACTTACTTCTCTCTTTCTCCACTTGCCTTTCGCCCTGCTCTCGCCCTTAACATAAGCACGAGTAGCAATGGTGTAAATGTCAACTTTCCTTCCAGCGCTCGCTGACCTGTCCTCAGTTAACTCGATGTTGTGACTGCTGTGATTCCTTTCCTTCTTTCCTTCTTAGACCTCACTTCGAGTGGCTATCAGGAACTTCTGTCAACTGATTTCAATGCACGCTCTGAGAGTCGCCTTCCATGTCCTTAAGGAACACAGGCAGCTTGTGCTGAGGTAACAGGTTTAGGAGTAGCTCTGACTAGACTAGAATGACTAATCCGAATCTAGATGGATGGGATGACTCACTCCTGAGCCACCCTGGCTTGACTGAACTCTCCTCTCCTTCCGTCTGTCTCTGACTGAAACAGAAACTAAACTGAACTTCTCTGTCCAAAGACAGGAACTTGAATGACTCACCATTGCTACGTCACACTACTAAATAGTCTGAAATGCCTCTAGTGGCAGTGTTAAGAAGTGTGTGATGTGAATGAATATCAGGCTTCACAATACCTTTCTTGTGCATTTTCCAGGAGACATGTGTGCCTTGCGCAGCTGGGCCACACACATGCGCAGTGCATGATCAGCAACTTTCTCTGTCAGTGCAGAGCTGACAGTTTGTACAGCATGGGTATGCTGCTGCATCCCCAAGTTATACAAGCGATCAACCTGCAAAAAATGATAATCCCATAGTGGGACAAAGTAGGAAAAGTAAAAAAGTAATAGTAAAAAAATCAAAAGATATTGTACCCATAAATAAATATTTCTATGAAAAAAAACAAAAACAATAAAAGTACACATTTTTGGCATCGCCACAACTGAAACGACCTGACCTATAAAACTGTCCCTCTAGTTAACCCCATTAGTGAACACCATAAAAAATAAATAAAAAACAAGGCAAAAAACAATGCTTTATCATCATACCATTGAACTAAAAGTGGAATAAAACGTGATCAGAAAGATGGATATAAATAAACATGGTACCGCTGAAAATATCATCTTGTCCCGCAAAAAACAAGCTGCCATATAGCTCCATTAGCGAAAAAATAAAAAAGTTATAGCTTTCAGAATAAAGTGACGGAAATTTTTTTTTTTTTCTATAAGCTTTTATTGTATAAAAGTGGCAAAACATAAAAAAGATATAAATGAGGTTTCGCTGTAATCGTACTGACTGGAAGAATAAAACTGACTTAACAATTTTACCACACGCAAAATGACATTAAGCCCCCCTAAAAAAAAAATTCCTGAATTGCTGGGTTTTGTTCATTCTGCCTCCCAAAAATCAGAATAGAAAGCAATCAAAAAATGTCATGTGTCTGAAAATGATACCAATAAAAACTTCAACTCGTCCTGCAAAAAATAAGCCCTAAAGTGACTCTGGGGGCCAAACTATGGAAAAATTATAGCTCTCAAAATATGGTGATACAAAAAATTATTTTTGCTATAAAAAGTCCCAAATTGTGCCCCCAACACCCCATTCCCATAATCCCCAATCCCCTCCCCTGTCACATCTATTTTCCTTGCTTTGGCAACACTAAATGTATTTTGGTCTTGCCAATAAAGCCTACTTGAGTTTGAGTTTGAGCAAATGTCTTTTAGTGTGTGACAGCGGCCAGACATAAAAACCCGCCATAAATCTGGTATCGCTGTAATCGCACCGACCCGAAGAATAAAGTCGCCTAATCACTTATACCGCATGAGGAACGGAGCAAAAAATAAATAAACTAATTCTTCACCTGCTGTTGATTTTTTCATTCTAAGATCGCAGTAAGGTTCGGCGCATATTTATCCTGCGCTCTGCGCTGAGCGCTTACATCAAGGCTTCCGTGTAAATCTCTGAAATACGTGATTCAGATGGAACCTCTCGTGGGTGAGATTCCCTATAATGAGGCAGATGAAGGCACTGTGGATGCCATCTCACCTGTGATCCGGCGGTGTCCGTCATTTTAGGATTGCATAAAAGTGCCGTTGACGACAGTTTTGTGCACTTCTGAAAAGAAGGACACCGTGGAACAAAGGCCAGACGGAGTCCAGAGTAACTCTGCTGCATCATTATAGTAAATGGATCCTTCAGGGGTTTCATCTGAATCACGTCACTTGGAGATTTAGATGGAAACCACAGAATAAGTGCTTAGCGTAGAGCGCCGGATAAATGTGATCCCAAATGTTATGTAAAATGTTCCCAACAAAAAATTTAACTCAATCCACAAAAAAAGCAAGTCCCCACTCAGGTCTGTCATCTGTTAACGGAAATATAGAAGGCTTCCACTTTACTGGTAGCAGGAAGGCTCTGGAAAAGCTAAATGACTCCTCACCTGCCAAAAGAAATTCCCCAAATTCTGAGCTCCAAAATCCAAATGCCCCTTCCTCCCTCCTGAGCCCCACAGTGTACCTAAACCTCATATAACGTCCACATGTTTGGCATTTCTGAAGAGATGAGAGCCTGCCTAACTTACGGGTGCATGCTTCCTGAAGCACAGGCTGGGCATAACGTACTGGTGACTGCAATGTACTGGTCACTACAGCGTACTGGTTACTACAATGGCAGTTTGCAATTTGGCTACATTCATTGCTGCTTGTTTCTGGAAAATACTCATGGAGTCAAAATCGGCACTACATCTGTAGATAAATTCCAAAAGGGGAATAATTTCCAAAATGGGGTCACTTGAGGGGGGATTCTGTTCTTCTAACAATTAGTGGCTCTGTATATGGAGTCCACAAACTGTTCTAGGAAAATCTGCTCTCCAGGAGGCAAATAGCACTCCGTTACTCCCAAGTGTCTCCGTACGGCTAAGTAGTACCGTACAGCCACATATGGGGTATTGTCACGTTCAGTAGAAACTGTGGGACAAATTATGATGCCATTTTTACCCACTTCTTGTATGAAAATGTAAAATCTGGGGCTAAAACAAAATTTAGGTGGTAAAAATGTAGTAACCGTATATACCCATGTATAAGCCGAGATTTTCAGCCCATTTTTTAGGGCTGAAAGTCCCCCTCTCGGCTTATACGCGGGTCATATACGGGGGTCGGCGGGGGAGGGGGAGCGGGGGTGTCGGATTATACTCACCTCTCCGCCGCCGCGGTCTCTGCAGCCCCCTGCTTCTCCCACGATCTCCGGCTCCTTCCTGCAGCGGTCACATGGCACCGCTCATTAAAGTCATGAATATGCACATATCCATGACTTTAATGAGCGGTACCATGTGACCGCTGTAGGAAGGAAGTGCTGCTGAGAGCGCCGGGAGAAGAGGAGAGGCTGCAGGGACACGCGGCGGAGAGGTGAGTATAGCGATATTTACCTGTCTTCTCTCCACCGCTGTGTTGCGTCCTCGTCTGACTCCTCTGGCGGTGAATGATCAGCAGAGGGCGCGATGATGTCATTAGTGAGCGCCGCGCCCCCTGCCTGATCATTCACTGCCGAGGCCCAGGAAGAGGACGCAGCGCTGCGGTGCAGAGAGGACAGGTAAATATCACAGATGCCGGGGTTCTGAGTGAGCGGTGACGCCGGCACCTGTCCCCCATAGCGCGCCGGTGTCCCCGCCTGCTCAGGACCCCGGCACCTGGCCCCCAGCGACGAGAGGTGAGTATGTCATTTTTTTAATTTTTTTGCAGTAGCATATGGGGCATAATCTGGAACATATGGGGCATAATATGGAGCATATGGGGGCATAATATGGAGCATATGGGGCATAAGCTGTGGAACATATGGGGGCATAATATGGAGCATATGGGGGCATAATATGGAGCATATGGGGGCATAAGCTGTGGAACATATGGGGCATAATATGGAGCATATGGAGGCATAATATGGAGCATATGGGGCATAAGCTGTGGAACATATGGGGGCATAATATGGAGCATATGGGGGCAAAATATGGAGCATATGGGGGCATAATATGGAGCATATGGAGCATAAGCTGTGGAACATATGGGGGCATAATCTGGAGCATATGGGGGCAAAATATGGAGCATATGGGGGCATAATATGGAGCATATGGGGGCATAAGCTGTGGAACATATGGGGGCATAATCTGGAGCATATGGGGCAAAATATGGAGCATATGGGGGCATAATATGGAGCATATGGGGGCATAAGCTGTGGAACATATGGGGGCATAATATGGAGCGTATGGGGGCATAAGCTGTGGAACATATGGGGGCATAATATGGAGCATATGGGGGCATAATATGGAGCGTATGGGGGCATAAGCTGTGGAACATATGGGGGCATAATATGGAGCATATGGGGGCATAAGCTGTGGAACATATGGGGCATAATCTGTGGATCATACGGGGGCATAATCTGTGGAATATATGGGGGCATAATCTGGAGCATATGGGGGCATAATATGGAGCATATGGGGGCATAATATGGAGCATATGGGGGCATAAGCTGTGGAGCATATGGGGGCATAATCTGTGGATCATACGGAGGCATAATCTGTGGAATATATGGGGGCATAATCTTAAGCGTATTGGGCATAATCTGGAGCATATGGGGGCATAATCTGGAGCATATGGGGGCATAATCTGTGGAGCATCATATGGGGGCATAATCATTTTTCACCCTAGGCTTATACGCGAGTCAATAAGTTTTCCCAGTTTTTTGTGGCAAAATTAGGGGGGTCGGCTTATACATGAGTATATACGGTATTTTTTTCTTCACTGCCCAATGGTATCAAATTCTGTGACACACCCATTGTGTCAATATGATCACTGCACCCTAGATGAATTCATTGAGAGGTGTAGTTTGTAAAATGGGGTCACTTATGGAGGGTTCTGCTGTTCTGGCACCTTATGGGCTTTCCCAGTGGGTCATGGCACCTGCAAACCATAACAGTAAAATCTGGTGCTCCTTGCCTTCTGAGCTTTGCACTGTGCCTGAAAAATATTTCCCGATTACATGTAGGGTATTGGAGCACTCAGGAAAAAATGGACCTCAGTTTGTTGTAAAAAAAAATCCTATTAACCCTTAGAAAATTAAAAACTTGGGTCTAAAACAACATTTTAGTGGTAAGTTTGTAATTTATTCTTTCTTCACCGCTCAATGGCATAAAATTCTTTGAGGCACATGTGGTGTCAATATTATCACTGCACCACTTGATTAATTCATTGGGGAGTGTAGTTTGTAAAATGAGTTCACATATGGGGGTTTCTGTTGTTTTTGCACCTCAGGGGCTCTGCCAATGTGACATGGCACCCTCAAACTATTCCAGCAAAAGCTGAACGCTAATATGGGGGCTCTTCCCTTCTGAGCTTTGCACTGTGCCTCAAAAGAAGTATTCCCCCATATATGGGGTATCGGAGAACTCAGGAGAAATTGCATAACAAATTGTATGGTGCAATTTCTCTTGTTACCCTTATGAAAATGTTAAAATTGGGGCCAAAATAACATTTTTGTAAGGAAAATGTAATTTTTTTTATTTTCACGGTTCAATGTTCTAAACTTCTGTGAAGCACCTTGGGGTTCAAGTTGCTCACCACACCTCTAAATACATTCCTTGATTAGTCTAGTTTCCAATATGGGGTCACTAGTGGGGGTTTCCACTGTTTAGGCACATCAGGGTTTCCCCAAATGGGACATGATGTCTGCTAAATGATTCCAGGAAATTTTACATTCAAAAAGTCAAATGATGCTCTTTCGCTTCAGAGTTCTGCTGTGCGCCCAAACAGTAGTTTTCTTCCTCATATGGGGTATCGGCGTACTCAAGAGAAATTGCATGGTGCTGTTACCCTTATGATAATGCAAAATTTGGGGCTAAAATATCATTTTTGTGGGGAAAATGTGATGTTATTATTTTCACTGCTCAACGTTATAAACTTTTGTGAAGCACCTGGGGTTCAAGGTGCTCACCAATCTTCTAAATACATTCCTTGAGGGGTCTAGTTTCCAAAATGTGGCCACTTGTGGGGGATTTTTACTGTTTAGGCACATCAGAGGCTCTCCAAACTCTCCAATTGTTCCAGCAAATTTGCTTTCAAAAAGTCAAATGGAGAACCTTTTCTTCCGAGTTCTGCCGTCTGCCCAAAAAGTTGTTTTCTCCCTCATATAGGGTATTGGCTCACTCAGGAGAAATTACACAACAAATTTTGGTGTCCATTTTTTCCTCTTACTGAGTCGCACTTACTTAGTACCAGGGCAATGGGGTACTCGGCACCGAGCCCATGAAAGTCTATGGGGTTTGTCACTGGCAGCGGGACTCGGTCCGTGGCCCTGGGCGCTCATACAATGGGGGGGGAGATATTTACAAGGGATTATTAGGATAGTTCGTGACGCCACCTGTGGTTTCTGGTAAATTGTACCAGCGCTGCTGTAAGGGTCTTCACAGGGGATGTTATGGGGCAGCTGGGTGGTAAGTCTCCCACAGGTGAGACTGGTCCCTGGAAGTCTATGGTGGTGATGATGTAGGGTGTAGATAAGGATTCAGTCACACACAAGGTAGTTCCTTTTCATACCTTTTACTGATGGTGGTTCAAGCAGATCCCGGGGAGCTGGTCGGGGTGGAGAGTGCACATTCCGGTAACAGCTGAGCAGGTTAGAGGCCTCCTTAACTTCAATGTACATGTGAGTCCAACTTGCCTGAAGCGAAGTTAACTCTGAATCTCCAGCTTTCTCAATAGCTGTACTGCCCGGCCAACGTTGTGGTGGAGCCTTCTAAGTGATGAAACTAAGTCCTTACTTTTGTCGTGCACTTGACTCAAAGTCCCTGTTCCACCTGACTCCAGTTACGTATTGACACTTAGGGCTGCTCTCTGCGACCTGTAGTCCAGATGCCTCCGGTTTTCTTGTTACTATGCTTGAAACAACAGCAACGCTTCGGACCCCGGTGTCCGGCAATTTAGTGCAGGTAATCCAATACCTGTAGCACTGCTCTGTCTTCTCCACTGCGCCCTTCGCCCTGCTTCACGCTCTTAACATAAACACTTGTACTTTCAATGGCGTGGTCAGCTTTCTCTAGGGCTCGCTGAGTAGCCCTCAGTATCCTCTAAGTCCCACTTGGACTGACACTGAACTGATCCGTCCGTAGACAGGAGCCAGATTCCACTACTCTCCCTCCTAGGTTGACTGACTGACTAACCACCTCAGATACGTGTCACTCCCTCCTATATATCAGATGGGTGTGTCTGAAGGTGTGAGTGACAGTGAATGAATATCAAGCGTTGCTGTTACTTTCCTGTGCACTCTCCTGGATTTTTATGTGTGCCTGCGTAGCTGGGCTACACATCCCCCCTTGGTAAAACACAGCACTCCCGGGCTGTAAAAGACAAAAGAACATTTTGTTTTGCATTAACAACAACATTTTAACTCTTCCCATCCGGGAGGTACGACTTCTTTAACGTTACAATTTGTACAATAGGAAAAATACAAAAGTATCAAAATATCAAACATTCTCATATATACAAGATACTTGTGGAGGACCCGCACCAAAAACCTCCCACGTGGGTCCTGGGTGGGCTGCAGGACTTCTGACTGCAGACCTCACTCTAGGCCCACCATACGGGTTTTTCTTCAGAGGTAGATAGTAGTAGTGGTTTTATGTAAAACCAAGATAATGCACCGAAGCGCAACTATGTACAAAACAAGTTCTTGGGCTGGCACAGTCCTCAGCCTCTCAGTCCATGACATAATAAAAGACATCTGTACTCTTCAAGTATGCACATATAATTCAACTGAAGTTACCCAACCGGGGTATTCTATGCAAATAGGCAATCATTACTTTTTAATTTTTCAAAATTCCTTTTCCTTGTACCCAGCCGGGTATTCTATTTTAAATATGTAAACACTATACATACACAGTAATAAAGTGCAAAAATGGCAATTCTCTCAACAAACTTTATACATTTCTTAGATGCGGTAAACCCCTGTCTGGGTCCTACCGGTCTTCACTTTTATAAACTTTCACTGACGTCTTCCACTCCTGGGGCGGGAACAACGCGATGCCCTTTGGATCCCATAACAAATAAGTCATGGCCCGATATCTGCGTTTGCGTGGCCACAGTCCTTGTGCGAACCAACGGGGACGCAACGGGTGTCTCAGGCAAATAAGAACTTTTTACCAAAGATGCAGGTTTCAGCTGCGCTTTAACTGTGGTCGCATCATCCAGTTGCGATCCAGAATGAGTCGCAGGTTGCGTTGCGGGATACTTTGTTGATTGCAATGTAGTGGGCGATGCCGGGTAGGTCGCCTGTTGCGATGTAGGTGGCGATGCTGGGGCACGGCCTGGTGCGGTGGGAGCTCTAAACTGGGACGCTTCGGTACCGGCGTCGGGGACGGGGTCACTAACGATGGAGACGTTCAGGGCATACCACCCCTTCATACCCCAGTGACGGGTGTAGCTCACAATGTCCCCATTAATCAGGTCCCTCCCAGGATGACCGATGGGCAGGTGGGATTCTACGTCCCTGCGGCTTACAAAGACCCCTGGATAGAGGCCCGGCTCGCGGATGAAGCCCCAGCCCTTGCGGAGCTGGAACTCGGTGACGCACCCCTGCCGCCGCGGTTCCCGTCGGGTACCTTTTTCTCGGCGTACGCTCTCCTTGTCAGCTATGAACTCTTCATGCTGCTTCTGTCGGGACCGCTGGATGTCTCTCTCTTCCTCCTGCTTTTGGCGTCGCTGCTCCTCTTCACGACGGCGCCACTCACTTTCCCACTGAACAGCATAGGTGACGTCATCTAATCGCTCCATCTCGTCCCAGTCGACTTCCGGCAACGATGGCTGGGACCCCTCCGGTGACCTTACCGGGGAGCGGTACTCTGCTGTGGCCTCCTGGCCTGACTGGCACTCCGGTCCGGGCAATACCTCCTCAGCCTCCTTCTCCTCCACCTCCGCATCGGTGGGATCAGGTACAGCACTCTCGGCGGTAACCTCCGGTCGTCCCTCAGCCTTCTCCAGCAGCGATTTCAGGAATTCAGGAGACGGCCCTTGGCTTGTAGGAGAGAACATGGCGTCCCACAGCAGCCGCTGTGTTTGGGTGCGCCAGCGTCTCTCCGTCTCCTGTCGATCAGCACGACCCTGGAGCTTCCTCCTTAGCTCCTCATTCTCCTTCCTCAGCTCCATCATGGCGGGGTCGGTGTCCCTATCTGGGGACAGCTCCGGCACAGGTAGAAAATCTTCCGATCTTTGGCACAGATTCTCCTGTCCTTCCGCCATCTCGTCCCAGGCCAGAGTGTAGGTTCCATCAGGAACAGTCCGGTCTCTTCCGTGGAGGCGGGATTTGCATCTCCTCCTCTTCGGATAGAGGATGAAGAGGAGGCGGATTTCTTTAGCAGAGGGGCAGGACCGCACATTGTAGTAACATTTGGAGAGGGCGGCCATATCTTTCGCGCCTCAGGGGGGGTACACACCCACGAATGCACGCCCACCTTCTTCACCAGCGCCTGAGGGCGCCAACTTGGCGGCAAAATGGCGGTATTTGGCGCCAAAAGCAGCAAACAGTCTTTTTCATGAAATAAACAGTTCAATAGGCACACAGGACTCACAATTGCAAGTCTCGGATCCTGTTCGTGACGCCAAAGATTTGAGTCGCACTTACTTAGTACCAGGGTAATGGGGTACTCGGCACCGAGCCCATGAAAGTCTATGGGGTTTGTCACTGGCAGCGGGACTCGGTCCGTGGCCCTGGGCGCTCATACAATGGGGGGGAGATATTTACAAGGGATTATTAGGATAGTTCGTGACGCCACCTGTGGTTTCTGGTAAATTGTACCAGCGCTGCTGTAAGGGTCTTCACAGGGGATGTTATGGGGCAGCTGGGTGGTAAGTCTCCCACAGGTGAGACTGGTCCCTGGAAGTCTATGGTGGTGATGATGTAGGGTGTAGATAAGGATTCAGTCACACACAAGGTAGTTCCTTTTCATACCTTTTACTGATGGTGGTTCAAGCAGATCCCGGGGAGCTGGTCGGGGTGGAGAGTGCACATTCCGGTAACAGCTGAGCAGGTTAGAGGCCTCCTTAACTTCAATGTACATGTGAGTCCAACTTGCCTGAAGCGAAGTTAACTCTGAATCTCCAGCTTTCTCAATAGCTGTACTGCCCGGCCAACGTTGTGGTGGAGCCTTCTAAGTGATGAAACTAAGTCCTTACTTTTGTCGTGCACTTGACTCAAAGTCCCTGTTCCACCTGACTCCGGTTACGTATTGACACTTAGGGCTGCTCTCTGCGACCTGTAGTCCAGATGCCTCCGGTTTTCTTGTTACTATGCTTGAAACAATAGCAACGCTTCGGACCCCGGTGTCCGGCAATTTAGTGCAGGTAATCCAATACCTGTAGCACTGCTCTGTCTTCTCCACTGCGCCCTTCGCCCTGCTTCACGCTCTTAACATAAACACTTGTACTTTCAATGGCGTGGTCAGCTTTCTCTAGGGCTCGCTGAGTAGCCCTCAGTATCCTCTAAGTCCCACTTGGACTGACACTGAACTGATCCGTCCGTAGACAGGAGCCAGATTCCACTACTCTCCCTCCTAGGTTGGCTGACTGACTAACCACCTCAGATACGTGTCACTCCCTCCTATATATCAGATGGGTGTGTCTGAAGGTGTGAGTGACAGTGAATGAATATCAAGCGTTGCTGTTACTTTCCTGTGCACTCTCCTGGATTTTTATGTGTGCCTGCGTAGCTGGGCTACACATTCCCCTTGTCAAAGCAAAAAAAAAATTGGATCTGAACTAAATTTGTGAAAAAAAGTTAAATGTTCATTTTTTTTACACATTCCAAAAATTCCTGTGAAGCACCTGAAGGGTTAATAAACTTGTTGAATATGGTTTTGAGCACCTTGAGGGGTGCACTTTTTAGAATGGGGTCACGTTTGGGTATTTTATGTCATATAGACATCTCAAAGTGACTTCAAATGTTAGGTGATCCCTAAAAAAATGGTTTTGTAAAATTTGTTGAAAAAATGAAAACCACTGGTCAATTTTTAACCCTTATAACTTTCTAACGAAAAAAATTTTGGTTCTAAAATTGTGATGATGTAAAGAAGACATGTGGGAAATGTTATTTATTACGGTAACTATTTTCTGTGACTTATCTTTGTGATTTAAGGGCATGAAAATTCAAAGTTTGAAAATTGCCAAATTTTCAACATTTTTGACAAATTTCCATTTTTTCACAAATAAACACAAGTCATATCGAAGAAATTGTACGACTATCATGAAGTACAATATGTCAAAAAAAAAAAAACAATCTCAGAATCACCAAGATCCGTTGAAGCGTTCCAGAGTTATAACCACATAAAGGGACAGTTGTCAGAATTGTAAAAATTGTCCCGGTCATTAACATGCAAACCAACTTTGGGGGTAAAGGGATTAAAGAGAATCTGTCAGAAAGATTTCACCTTCCAAACTATTGATATGCCCATGTAGCTCTTTCAAAGACAAGTCCAACAATACCTTTACATGGCAGGTTCGTTATTTTGTTACTGAGAATGCAGAGTTTGCACTGCTACGCAAATGAGGCTGTAGATCTGAAGCCTCTGTCACTCCGGCTCTTTTCCCCACCCAGCGCTGCCTCCTCCTGCTTGACTAACAGCTTCATTGGCTGAAGTCACACAGCATAGAGCCTGTCAGTCACGCAGGAGGAGGCAGAGAATAGAGCTCGAGTGACATGGGCTTTAGATCTACCATATCCCTTTGCATATAAATTAAAATGCTGATTTCTCAGTAATAGAATATGGGAATGGTAATATAATGGTATCGCTGGACTAATCTTTGAAAGAGCTACATGTACATGTCAATAGTTTGCGGGGGTGAAATCCAGATTCCCATTAAACTCACTGCTCTCAGGCAAACACAATAAGAAATGCTGAAAAATTAGATCATTAGTGAGATAACTGAAAAGAAAAATTAAAAAAATAAATAAAAGATTAAAAATAAATAATCCGCCATGTTTTTGTTGCCTCTTTCCTGCCGTCTAAACTTTGATTTTGTTAAGCTTGGATCAGATCTCCTGCAGAGAAGAGGCGCCTGCTGTAATTAGGACTCTGCTTCCTACACTGCACTATTATAATGAGAAGAGTCAGTACAGCGTAGATTTACTAATGTATCTGAAGAGGATGCCTGCGGGAGCGAGCAATGCTGTTATCAGGGCACCAAGACTGTGGTAGAGGGGCACTGTGGCTGTGGCTTCTGTTCAGTGACCACAGATTACTGACGTGACCACTAGGCCAGGTCCTGTGAATCAATTGGCACCAACTCTAGTTGTCACCTATTTGTAACAGTAGTGACCGACCGGAGCTAGCGCTTATCTCTGTTGTTTAACCACTTAAATGCCACTTTCTCTCTCTATGATAGCTGCATTCCGGTGGCGCAATCCTGGTAAAGGCCCCCCTGTCACCAGCATCTGGGTGCAAATGTGAAGCCCAGCCACAGGCTGAGCTTCTTAGGAGACTGTAATTTTTACTATATACTGGAATACTCAGGTATTACAGTATTACAAGTGATCAAAGATTCAAGTCCTCTGGGGGGGACTGAAACTTACCAAAAAAAGTTATTAAAAAAAATTATCATCGCCACCAAATGAAACAAATAAGCCTATCGAGGTGTTCGTAAATGTCCGATCTGTGAAAGTATAAATCAATCAAATCCCTAACGTAAATGCTGTAAAAAAAATGTAAAAAATAAATCAAAATGCCAGAATTGCCATTTTGATGGCTGCACCTCCTCTAAACAAAAACCCCAAAAAACAAACCATTGTATGCACCTCAAAATGACACCTATGAAAACCATAGCTTGGCACATGAAAAAGCATGCCCCCACACAGCTCCATTTACTGAAAAATGAAAAAGTTACTGGTCTAGCAAAATGAAATTTGGCAGAATTGCATTATTTTTTCACCATTTCACCCCATTTTGAAAAATTTTTTTCATGTCGGTCTTGATGAGGGTCAGGGTGGAGTGTGAGGCTCAAGCCTCTTAATGAATCAGGAGAGGCGCAAAGTGGCATGCCCCTCCGTGAATTTTGCGGAAAATTTTTATCCAGTCAAAGATTGGAGTATGATTTGTGGTGTAAGACACTCCATTGCTCGTCTTCAATTTGACGAGCAAGGGTTGCCACAGTGTCCTAGCTGAGCGAAAATGACTTGAAATCACCCGAAGTCGCTACCTTTTTGCACACACTCGCGTCAAGCAAAAAATGTTCCAACTTTTCAAAGCTTTTTATGACAGTTTTTTGTTGCAAAATCCTTGATTAATCAGGGCCTTTATGATAAAATGAATGGCGTCATTTAAAACAACATAACTTGCCCCGCAAAAAAAAACCCCTCTTACGGTGACTTCACGGAAAAAGAACAAAAAAACAAGCTATGGCTCTTGGAAAAAGAGGAGGAAAAAACTCAATGGCAACAAAAATGAAAATTGGCTTTGCCCTTAGGAGTTAAAACAGTTCTCCCAACAATTGCGGCAAAACTGCGGAAAAAAAAATTGCAAATAGGAGAGAATAAAATGCTAATGTGCTGCTGTGGATGAGGGATCAGGGAACATTAAGTATCCCGAAGATGCACAATGCGACACTGGATCTTCATTTCCGCCATCAGCGAGGTGACAGGTTTTCTCCAGCATCCTTGCCGTGGTCTCCGCTGCTCCCCGCTCGCTAATTTTGTAATCTGTTTTGTGACCGTCTAGACATTGTTTGGGTCCAGCCGCCGGCCTGCTGATCAGTTGTGCGCCCGCTGCGGCGGGCAGAGTTCACTGGAGCTGTCCTGCTCTGTTTCTCCAGTTATTAGGAGGCTAAATTATTCTGCTTTCCCAGACAAGAGTCACGCAGAAGCAGCGAGAGCGCGGGCGGCAGGACAAGCTGGCAGGCGAGGTAAACAGGTCAAACGCCTCGCTTCTCTGCTTCATCAGATTGCTCAGCGGCTGCGAACACAAAAAGCGAAGGGGCACGACCGTCGCATCATGGCATGAGCGCAAAAGTGGAATTTGACACGAAAAAAATGAAATGAAAAAGTTGCGCCACCGTCATATGTAAATCTATCTGCCAGCTCTGCTATGTTCTAATAAACTTTGAGTCGATTCATTATTGCATTTGCACCTTCTTGTTATCTAATTTTTGGCTTTTTTTGTCCATTTTTCTTATGCACCTTATTCTGCTCTTAATCAGAGCCTTTTTAAACCAATTTTATATTTTCTCCTGTTTTCTTTTCATTATTTTCATCATTATTGGCCCGGTTTAGGGTTTCCAGATGTTTTCAGATCATTGATCAATTGGGACTTTTGTAAAAACTGCACAATTTTGGCGCAAATGTACTGCAGTCCATCTTGGAATATCTTTATATATTGCTGTTTTGCATGTAAATTTTGTGATATTTTAGTAAAACATTAGACTTTTTGCACTGAAAAGTAAAAGAAATTTAAGAGCAAAAATAAAGAGCATTTTTGATTTTGTTCAAAATTCGTGGACGCCTTTGAAGAATTTGTTGCAGAAGACATCAAGAAAAAAAAAAGAAAAAGTGACTTAAAAAATAAAAAAGGCAAATAATGAACCAGACCTTTTGTATATCAATTCTTCACCATTTTCAAGATCCCTGCTTGCTGTCAGTGGATTCATTCTAAAAACCTAATTCTTGCTACAATTATACCATTCCTTACTGATGATTGATACAATGTGTTAATGCAAGTAAAATGTAGGACAGGAGAGAGATTTTTGCTGCTGATGAGTTAAGGGCACAGGGGTATAGTCTATACTGGATTCAGTTGTAACAAATCCTCAGCTGTGAGTAATAATAGGCATGTATAGGTTTCTAAAATCTACATGTAAGTATTAGTGATGAGTAGTGTTGAGCGATACGATACTGCAAATATCGGGTATCGGCCAATATTAGCTGTATCGAGCTTTCGATTCCGAATACCGATATTTTCGTCATATCGGATACCGGAATCGGATTTGTCACTGTCACTGTGAGTGTCCGTCGGTCGGGTCTGTCAGGAGTTAGCGGCACTTACCTGGCAGAAGATCTCCGGCGGTCAAGTCCTGGACTGCATGATGGCCGCCATTATCTTCTCCCTGGCGGTCACATGCAGTTTTTCGCGATAACTGCAGTGACTGCAGGGTAATCCCGGCCGTAAACCAGTCCGATGACGTCACCGCCGGGGAAGCACGTAATCAGCTGTGCTGCGCCGGGATGACAGGCTCTGCCTGTCATTCTGATGTAGCAGAGCTGGATCGTCGTGGGACACTCGTTACTATGGACTGCGTCGGTCAGGTGGTATACTTTTTTTTTTTTTTTCATTTTTTTACAGGAGATCGATGGCGTCGCAGGATGAGACTGTAATAAAAGTAATGAAAACTGTGTTTTTTTTTTTTATTAAATTAAAAAACTTTTTTATGAACATTCACCCGTCCGGGTACATCAACAATTTAACTATTTACATACAGGGACCCTGTCCGGGTTATTTATAATTCTTTGGCAGGGGTGTTCCAGGTACCACCTGGTACTCTTCTGATGCTTGCCAAACATCCGAGACACCAAGGACCACCAGGACCTGATGACGTCGTGTGGCCTGTACAGTCAAGTCGTGACCCGCTATCTGGGTCTGTGTGGCCACCTCTTTCATCTCCCTCCGGGTCTGGAACCCTATGTCCCGGACTGAACGAACCCCAGGGGGCCTAACAGGCGCCGGGTACGGGCCAGCTATACTTATCATGTCCATAGCTGGGGCTGCTGAGGAGACCACTGAGGGAGGCTGGGGAGATTTACGGCGTGGGGTGGGCACTTTTGCAGAGGCCTGGATGTGGGAGGCTGAAGGCTCCGAGGGTCTCACAGGTTCCTGACACTCTGGGGAGTAGGGGTCGCACCTGGTAACATTTAGGGCGTACCATCCATTGTAACCCCAGTGTCGGGTGTAAGTCACCAAGTCTCCTGGCAACAGGTCCCTCCCTGGGTGTCCTTCTGGGAGGTGAGCCTCCACGTCCCGCCGGTTCACAAAAACTTCTAAATAAAGTCCAGGCTCCTGGATGAAGCCCCAACCACCTTTCAATTTAAAGCTCCGTACTGCACCCTTACGCCGCGGCTCCCACAGGGTTCCTTTATCTTTTCTCATCCGGTCCTTATCTGCCCGGTCCTTCTCCAGGTTACGTTGCCGAAGCTTTTGGGTTTCTCGCTGCTCCCTTTGTCGCTCTGCTTCCCGCTCCCAACGTCTCCACTCTTCCTCCTGACGCCGGTTGAAATTCTCCTCCACCAGCAGCTCCATGTCTCCACCATCAAACTGCAGCTTACAGTGTCCGGTTTGCGGCAGCTCTCCTGGCGCCCCCCAGTCCTGGCGGCGCTCACCTGCGGAGGAAGCAGCCGGCTCTGGAACAGATGACAGTCGGGGCTCCGGTACAGACAGGTAGACCTCTGGTGCCTGCGCGGCCTCCTCCATGAGGACGGGTGTCGCTTCTTCTGTCTCAGCGACGGGGGCAGACAGCGGGATCTGGGGTGCTGCCGGTGCAGAGTTTTTTGCAGGAACGGGTGCCTCCACTGCGACAACGTCAACCGGATCACATTGCAAGGGCTGGGATGCCCGCACGGACTCCTCTACTAGAACGGGTGCCTCACCTTCCGGTACAGACACTTCAGGTAAGAGGGATTGGCGCCGCTCCAAGTTTAGTTTTAGGGCACGCCAGCTGGCTTCCATCCTGGCGACCTCCTCCCGGTGCCGGGCCAGGCCTCTTAGGGTATCCTCCGCTTCTTGCAGCGTAGGAGGGTTTCCAGGCCGGGTGCCCAACGGTGGTTCCGTGGCGATCGGGTCGCTTCCGTGGGGGGAGAGCTCTGACTGCTCCATCCCTTCACACTTCTGCTCGTGTCCATTAGCCATCTCTGCCAAGTCACATGTGTCATTAGCATCTGGAGAGGGCCCCTCTTTTGTAGGGAGGCGGGACCTTCGTGTTAGTTTCCGCACACTGAGGAGGATGAGGAGGCGGAACTGAAGAGCTGTGGGGCACGATCTTACATTGCAGTACCATTTACAGTGGTCGGCCATCGTTTTCGCGCCACTGAGTGAGTGTACACCCACGAAGAGCACGCCCTTCTTCTTCACCAGTGCCTCGTCGTGACGCAGATATGGCTGAAAAATGGCAAATACATTCTCTGATGATTTTAGCAATTCTCAAGCACAAACCAGTTCAATTCAGGCACACAGGACTCGCTTATAGCGAGCTACAGAATCCTGTTCGTGACGCCCAAGTTGAGTCGCACAGAGCCAGAGGTTTTGGGGGTACTCGGCACCGAGCCCGTCGACTTCTATGGGGTATGTCACGGCTTTACCCAGCAATTGAATCAGAGTCTATTTTACTATGTAGAAGTTGTAAGCTTTTCAGGGATATAGCTCTGGGATCGCCATCCGGGTAGACAGAGTGGCACGGAAACAGTTCATTCACAGCAGTACTGGTGCAACTGGCCGCAACCAGTTTTATTTAAAGTCAAAAGCAAACAAGACATAAAACAACTCATAAACAGAAGACCTGGGCTTGTCTAGCCACTTACTACACTTAGATAGATTTCCCTATCTATCCGGGTCCCGACTCTAACAGCCGGGGCCAAAACAACACATATGTTCAGCATTTACCAGCATGGAGGTTCACAGAGTCTCCTCCTTGTGTCTGAAGGCAACTTCAACGTCCAGACTTGAGAGAGCTCCCCTCCTATTCAGCAGCTATCCGCATGGATTCTCACAGAGACTACTCCTGTGTCCGGGGTACATCGAGCACCCAGACTGAGATAGCTCAAACTCCTGGAGACACCTTCTGTGCCTGGACCCCTCCTGTGTCCAGACTAAGCGATCTCTCTGACTGTGCTCCCAAGCACCTACTTCTGGCTTCCTAATCAACACCTGAGTGGATTCAGGTCTGAGCTGCAAGTGTGTACTGAATGGCAGGTGTAGTGACCTTTCTTTACCACCAGGTTTACAAAGCCACACATTTCGCTCATACCAGTCAGCAAAGTACTTAGGTGAAATATACACCTCATTCAACACATATTCCTTCACTGTCTCACATATCCCCCCCCTCTTCTCCAGACCGGAGGCTGGTCATCCAGACCGGAGGGCTGGTCAACAATCCTAAAGAGACAGTGAACTCCGGACCAGTTATGGCCAACACCAAGTTCATCTTCACCATTGTCATCTGTATCTTCACCTAAAGCAACCGCACTACGCTGTACCCTCCCAGGCCTATGCTCTCTGCGGGCCTCGGGTGTCCTGCATGGTTTCAGCTTGACCTTAGTGCCAGCCTCAGTCTCGGTATAGTGCCTCACCAGAGAAGTACGACCAGGCACGTCAGAACACCTCTGCTGATTCTTCCTCAGAAACTTTCGTACCTCCTGTTTTTGGGGCACTGACCCTGTGTCACCAACTGTCACAGGAGGTATAGGGGTTTTTTCAGCTTTCTCTAATTCCCCCTGAACCTTTTTTAGCACATCTACTTTCTTAAATATCAGTTGATTCATAAATTCTATTTCACAGAACTTAAGCGCCTCTGTCATGGTCTCTGACCATTTTGAGCCACACTGTTCAAACGATTGGCACTGTAGAGGGAGCTGATCGTTTTTCTTTTTCGGTACACATACTTCATCCTCTTCTTGTACAGGCTCTTCTGGTAGGACATGCTCAGAAGCCCTACCATCAGTCTTCTCTTCCACCACGTTCTGCATCCCATCTGAGCTCCTGTGTGTCTGCAGCGGCAACGGAGCGACACATCGCCCCTCCCACTCACTGGGACGTGGTTCAGGTGTAGACTCCATGAAAATGCGCTTGAGCTCACCAAGGCCAACCTGATGTCTCAAAATCTCATCTTGGGATTTATCCAGATCCTTTGTGTCGCTCGGGAACACCGATGGAGCACCGGGCGCCGAACTTCCAGCCCGAGCTTCGCGAGTTGCAGCCACGGATCCGGACAGTACACCGTCCACGCCGCTGTCTCCGGCAGAAACAGATTCCGGGGCAGAGTCAGTCCCCACATCTTCAGTCTTGTTCCTCACAGCTTCACTTGAGACCTCAGCTTCTGGTGAGGCATCTGGTTTGGTGTCTACCACTTCCATGGCTTTTTCCACCTCTGCAGCATCACCCTCAGAGTCCTTGGCATGATGCAGATCCACACCACACATTGATAACTTCTCATCTTCAACAGCATCCACTTGTGCTGTGTTCAGTTTCAGAGTCCTGCCTTTAAAGCTCAGCTCTCCTCCTTTCACCTTAGTCTTCGCCAGGGAACCGGCCAACTGTAAAACATCTTCAGATGCCATCTTCTGTCCGGCTGTAAGGTCAGCATCAGCTTTCTTCTCAGGACTCTCAACCTCCTCTGCTACCATGCCTTCCTCATTTGCACTGGTTGCTTTATTGTCATCAGATGATTCACTATCACTACCACTGTCTGACCCCTTTTTCTCAGCCACATCTGGCTCACTTTCAGGGTTATACACTTCATTTTCATTCACATCCTGCTCACTGTCAGGGTTATACAATTCATTTTCATTCACATCCTGCTCACTGTCAGGGTTATACAATTCATTCTCATTCACATCTTGATCTGGAACCTTAGTTAACATGTCATCCACAACATTAACTTCACCATCTGGTCTCTGGTTTCCCTCAGATGGTCCCTCAAGTATGTGACTATGTGACAACCCCAGCACTATACTTCCATATAGCTCAGGTACTAGGAGCTGGCTCACGACCTCTCCCTGGACTTCAGTGTCCCTATACAACAGGTGAGTGTTTATGGCGACATGAGGAAACCTCTCCTCAGAGCCAGGCTCTTGGGAAACCTCATTTAGAACACTTATATTTTCCTGTGCCGTTTTAAGAGAGGGGTCTCGCCACTGCTCACTCTCAAAATTGTCACAGGACACAGGTAAGTCAGGGACACTCGGTTCCCGAGAACCACCATCCTCGTCTCCCAACATCACCTGCAAAGGAATTTCATCACTATCACAGTCATCATTATTATCAATATCATTATCATGATTATGATCAGTATCATCATCACTATCATGATCATCATCATTATCAGCGTCAGCATCATTATCATGGTCATCATCATTATCATGATCATCATTATCATCATCATCATTATCACATAAGTTTAACGGCCCACTAGCATTGTGTTCCGCCCCTCGGGACTGCGCACCCTCAGTAGGAGCTTCATCACACTGTCCATCAGAAACATTTTTCCCCCAGCGATCCTTAGACCGGAGAAAGTCATTACCCAATATAACGGGTTGCACCAGGTTCTTCACTACCCCCACTTCATATGAAACCTCCCCGAGTTTGGGGACCAAGTCCACGGCAGTCTCTGGGTAGACTTTGGTGTCTCCATGGATGCACACCATACTCAGGTGCTTATCAGGGATGAAGTCCCTATCAATCAGGCTGTCACATACGGAAGTCACTGGACTCTCTGAGTCCAAGAGGGCCTGTGCTGGGCAGTCATTTACAACCACCGGGGACCCCTGTGGTCCAGTCTCTTCGGCTGAGGTGGACACACACACAGGTTCTGCGCAGAGAGAGAGGGATCTGCCAACATCACAATACATAGGCTCCCCCTCTATTGGACAGTTGGCTGCAATTTCACGACATCTCCAACCCTGTCCATCACACTTTCCCACCCACATGTCCCCTCGGGCCTGAACCCGCTTATCAGCATACCCCATGTCCCCAACAGCTGGAACGCTCTTACCGCGAGAGTTCAGCGTCCGGGAACTCTGAAGTGACGACCTCTCAGACGGCTGGTCACGGAGACAGTCTTTGCTGGCGAAGGCCTTCTCCATCAGGCTGACCAGACGATTGGCGTCCTGGTGGTCTCCTTGTCCGACCTCTGGCTGTACCTCAGGAGGACATGCTCGGGTGTAGTGGTTCACTATCACCTTTTCAACTCCATAATCAGGTTTGCTGACTGCAGACTCCCAACTGCATCTCCAGTCATGAACTCCCCTGGCACGGGCTGTCACCGTAACACCCAGCCGGGTAAGAATCTCCGCTTTCAGCTTGGCATAGTCTTGGCTGTCCTGCTCGCTCAGGTCAGCATAGGCCCTTTGGGGTTCTCCAATCAGATAGGGTGCGACCATCATGGCCCATTCAGATAGGGGCAGATTCTCCTTCTCTGCCAATCTCTCAAACCTAGTGAGATATACCTCCACATCGTCACGAGGTGTCATCTTTTTCAGGGACCGTCTTACCGCCTTCTTTACAGCGGACAATGCAGGTGACTTTGCAACATTACTTTGGGACGATGCGCTGCAAGTCTTTTGTAGTGCTGCAACCTGCTCAAAAAACAACCGGTTATTCTCCTGCTGCTGCAGGAATTGCTGCTGGGCCTGCTGCATGCGCTGCTGGTGCTGCAGGCGCTGCCGCTCCATGCTCTGCTGCATGCTCCGCTGGGCCTGGACCAGGTACTCAACGAGCTCCTCCATACTGCCGGACTTATCTGTCTCAACCACGGCAGTCTTATGTTGCACATTAACTTGCGCCATTTGTTCAAACAGTGCCTCCATGCTGTCATCCATGCTGTCAGACTTCTCTGTCTCAACAACGGCAGTCTTCACTCAAGACATACACACTCCACAGTCTTTTCCACAGAAAATTCAGCTCTGCTGTGCAGACACTTTTTTTTTTTTCTCTGCAAACTCTATTAGGGCCACTGTCTCTTTAAGACTGCTCCAACAGACGTTTCTCCTTTATTGACACACTTTTTTTTCTTTTTTCTTTGCAAAGTCTATTAGGGCTACTGTCTCTTTAAGACTGCTCCAATCAGACGTTTTTGCTGACACACTTTTTTTTTTTTCTCTGCTGCTGCTTCAACAGACTTCTCTCCTTTATTGTTGTCTCTAAGCCACTGTGCTGCATGCACATTCCAGCACCAATTGTATCAGCCACTGTGCTGCCCCAGCATTCTCCGCCAATTGTAAGCTTTTCAGGGGATATAGCTCTGGATCGCCGTCCGGGTAGACAGAGTGGCACGGAAACAGTTCATTCACAGCAGTACTGGTGCAACTGGCCGCAACCAGTTTTATTTAAAGTCAAAAGCAAACAAGACATAAAACAAATCATAAACAGAAGACCTGGGCTTGTCTAGCCACTTACTACACTTAGATAGATTTCCCTATCTATCCGGGTCCCGACTCTAACAGCCGGGGCCAAAACAACACATATGTTTAGCATTTACCAGCATGGAGGTTCACAGAGTCTCCTCCTTGTGTCTGAAGGCAACTTCAGCGTCCAGACTTGAGAGAGCTCCCCTCCTATTCAGCAGCTATCCGCATGGATTCTCACAGAGACTACTCCTGTGTCCGGGGTATGTGTCGACCCGCCACCACAATTGTGGGTTACCAGGGCAATGGGGTACTCAGAGCCGAGCCCATGGAAGTCTATGGGGATTGTCACAGGTAGCGGTGGCTCGGTCTGTGGCCCTGGCGGTCTGGCGTATGTTGGGGATATATTTACAGGGGATAGATTTATGTACAGTTCGTGACGCCACCTGTAGTATTCTGGTAATTAGTACCAGCGCTGCTGTAGATCTCTGAGGGGATGGTGAGGCAGCTAGATGTCGGGTCCCCTACAGGTGGGACTGGTCCCTCAAAGTCTATGGGATTTGTGAAGTCGAGTGCAGGTAAAGAACACAGTCTCACACGGTCAGCGTCTTTCCATACCTTTACTTGTAAGATGTTCAGGCAGGTCCCAGGGAGGCTGATCCAAGGAGAGTGTATCTTGAGACAGCAGCTGGACAAGTTAGGGCCTCCTTTACTTCCAATACAACGAGTACAACCAGCCTGAAGCGTAGTTCCCTCAAAATCTCCAGCTAGTCTATAGCTGTACCGCCCAGTCAGCTTAGTGTTAGGAGCCTTCCTATGAAGGAGCTGAATCCTTATTTTGTCCTGCAGAGACTCCAAAGTCTTCACTCCCCCTGACCCCAGTTACGTACTGACTATAAGGGGCTGTCTGCCGCGACCTAGGGTCCGGTAGATTCCTGGTTTTCTTATCACTGTGCTTGAAACAGTAGTGATCCTTCGGTCCCCAGTGACCGGTAGCAATGTGCAGGACTTCTGCAATCCGTAAGCACTAATCCAATAAACCACTGTGCCTTTCGCCTTGTCCACGCTGGTAACATAAGCACTCACACTAGCCAAGGGTCGAGTAGTCACTTCTTTCTTTTCCTTCACTTCAAAGTTAGTTACAGATGCTCAGTTATCAATAGGCAGGAGCACGTCTCTGAACCTGATACCGTCCTTTAGACAGGATGCTGAAGACTTTCTGCACTAAACTTCTTCTTTCCTTCCAGTGTATGCTGATGAGGTACAGCTCTGACTAGGCTAAGGTGAATGAGACCACCTGTACCAGCCTCCACGATCTGAACTGATGATAGAGCAGGCTAGACTCCTTCCTCCCTCCAGACGTCCTCTCTCTCTGAAGTCTAGACACTGACTACTAATCACTCTAACACATACCTTGACCACTCCCTCAAGAGCAAACTCACTACCCTAAGGGTGTGTCTAGTATATGTCGAGTGAATGAATATTTAGCATTAAACTGCTGTCTCGCCATACACTCTCCAGGGTACTGCGTGTGCCTTACACCAGGGCTACACATTCCCCCATGGTAAAAGACAGCACTCCCGGGCTGTAAAATACAAAAGAGACATTTTGTTTATGCAATAAACATTTAAACAATAACTTCTTCCCATCCGGGAGGTGAGAATATCTTGAACGTTGCGAACAATAACATTTTACACATAGAAATACAAAAGTATCAAATAGCATTTAATAAATATACGGTATACTTGTGAAGGACCCGCACCAAACCTTCAACGTGGGTCCTGGGTGGGCTGCAGGACATCCGATTGCAGACCTCACTCAGTGCCACACCACACGGGTTTTGTTTTCAGAGGTAGTTGTGACTGGTTTATGTAAAACCAAGAGAAAGCACCGAAGCGCAACTATGTACAAGTAAGTTCTGGGTTGGCGCAGTCCTCAACCTCCAAGTCCAATGTAAAACCAAAGACATATTATATCAAATCACATAATACGAAAGTGCAACTTTTCTGGTTACTGTTTATCATTTACCCAGCCGGGCATTCTACAGTAGAAATATATATATTCACTATATAATTTGTGCAAAACTTTATAAAACATTTCAAACTTTTTTTTTTTTTTACTTTTGGTAGACCCGATATGGATCTCACCACTTTTTCTTTACTATCTATTCATTCTCTGCAAATACACTTTCCACCCCGGGGGCTGGAACAATGCAATGGGCCCTAGATCCTAGGACTAGCAAGTCATGCGCTGCGATTAGGGTCTGAGTCGCCACAGTTCTGGTGCGAACCTCTAGGGGCGCAACGGGTACATTTTCTTCACGTGACACCGATTGCGTTTCAATCACAGTTAGCGATATGGACCGCGTCAGGGATTGCGATTGAGACTGGGTCGCATGTTGCGATGTAGAGGTGGCTTTAATTTGCGATGAAATCTGGGTCGCTTGTTGCGATGAATTTGCAGGGGGCGATGCTGGGGCACGGCCGGATGCTGCTTGAGCTGGAGACGGGGACGCTGCGGTAATGGTGACGGTACCTGCGTCTGGGACGGGGTCACGGACGACGGTGACGTTAAGGGCATACCACCCCTTCATTCCCCAGTGCCGCGTATATGTGACGATATCTCCATTTGCTAAGTCCCTCCCGGGATGGCCTTGCGGCAGGTGAGATTCTACGTCACGCCTGCTGACAAAGACCGCTGGGTAGAGGCCCGGTTCACGGATAAAGCCCCAGCCCTTCCGGAGCTGGAACTCAGTCACACACCCCTGCCGCCGCGGTTCCCTCAGGGTACCTTTATCTCTCCGGACACTCTCTTTGTCCGCGATCAGCTCTGCATATTGTCGCTGACGGTTCCGCTGAGTTTCCCGCTCTTCCTCCTGCTGGCGTTTCTTCTTCTCCTCACGACTCTGCCATTCCTGTTCCCACTGGGTGGTATAAGCGACGTCATCCAGGCGCGCCATTTCGTCCCAGTCCACATCTGGTAGTGACGGACAGGACCCCTCCGGTGTCCCTGCCGGGGACCGATCATCTGCTGCGGCCTCTTGGCCGGGCGGGCGTTCCGGGATTGGCTGTACCTCCTCAACCTCCTTCGCTTCCACCGCTTCACCGGTGGGATCGGGATCGGTACTTTCGAGGGCAGCCTCCGGTTGCTCCTTCGCCTTGGGCAGCAGACTCTTCGGTATCTGGAATCGTGGGGGGTCGTTGAGGGGAGAGGACGCTGTGTTCCACAGTCGCCACTGCATCAGGTTACATCGGCGTCTCTCAATCTCCTCCAGTCCAGTTTGGTGCTGGACCATCTTCTTCAGGCGTGCATTTTCTTCTCTTATCTCTAGCAACGCCTGTTGCAGGTGCAGGATCACAGAAGACTCCTGTGATGGTGGCAGCTTGGCTGGGGCACGGGGCCTGCCTTCCTCCGCTTCCCCGCTCGGCTGCACACGTCCTGCCTCCATGATGTTCCAGAAGATTCTTTCTTCTTTCTGCGGAGACATCCGGTCTCTTCCGTGGAGGTGGGGTTTGCGTCTCCTCCTCCTCGCAGGGAAGGTGAAGAGGAGGCGGACCTCCTTTGCTGTAGGGCAGGATCGCATATTGTAATAGCACTTTGAGAAGGCCGGCATTTTCTTCGCGCCACAGGGGGGTAGACGCCCACGAAGGTACGCCTACCTTCTTCTCCAGCGCCTGAGGGCGCGAATATGGCGACAAAAATGGCGATTTTGGCGCCAAAAGTGCAAACAGTCCTTTTTCACCAAAACAATTCCTTAGGCACACAGGGCTCGCAATTCTGCGAGTTTCGCATCCTGTTCGTGACGCCAAGTTTTTGTGTCGACCCGCCACCACAATTGTGGGTTACCAGGGCAATGGGGTACTCAGAGCCGAGCCCATGGAAGTCTATGGGGATTGTCACAGGTAGCGGTGGCTCGGTCTGTGGCCCTGGCGGTCTGGCGTATGTTGGGGATATATTTACAGGGGATAGATTTATGTACAGTTCGTGACGCCACCTGTAGTATTCTGGTAATTAGTACCAGCGCTGCTGTAGATCTCTGAGGGGATGGTGAGGCAGCTAGATGTCGGGTCCCCTACAGGTGGGACTGGTCCCTCAAAGTCTATGGGATTTGTGAAGTCGAGTGCAGGTAAAGAACACAGTCTCACACGGTCAGCGTCTTTCCATACCTTTACTTGTAAGATGTTCAGGCAGGTCCCAGGGAGGCTGATCCAAGGAGAGTGTATCTTGAGACAGCAGCTGGACAAGTTAGGGGCCTCCTTTACTTCCAATACAACGAGTACAACCAGCCTGAAGCGTAGTTCCCTCAAAATCTCCAGCTAGTCTATAGCTGTACCGCCCAGTCAGCTTAGTGTTAGGAGCCTTCCTATGAAGGAGCTGAATCCTTATTTTGTCCTGCAGAGACTCCAAAGTCTTCACTCCCCCTGACCCCAGTTACGTACTGACTATAAGGGGCTGTCTGCCGCGACCTAGGGTCCGGTAGATTCCTGGTTTTCTTATCACTGTGCTTGAAACAGTAGTGATCCTTCGGTCCCCAGTGACCGGTAGCAATGTGCAGGACTTCTGCAATCCGTAAGCACTAATCCAATAAACCACTGTGCCTTTCGCCTTGTCCACGCTGGTAACATAAGCACTCACACTAGCCAAGGGTCGAGTAGTCACTTCTTTCTTTTCCTTCACTTCAAAGTTAGTTACAGATGCTCAGTTATCAATAGGCAGGAGCACGTCTCTGAACCTGATACCGTCCTTTAGACAGGATGCTGAAGACTTTCTGCACTAAACTTCTTCTTTCCTTCCAGTGTATGCTGATGAGGTACAGCTCTGACTAGGCTAAGGTGAATGAGACCACCTGTACCAGCCTCCACGATCTGAACTGATGATAGAGCAGGCTAGACTCCTTCCTCCCTCCAGACGTCCTCTCTCTCTGAAGTCTAGACACTGACTACTAATCACTCTAACACATACCTTGACCACTCCCTCAAGAGCAAACTCACTACCCTAAGGGTGTGTCTAGTATATGTCGAGTGAATGAATATTTAGCATTAAACTGCTGTCTCGCCATACACTCTCCAGGGTACTGCGTGTGCCTTACACCAGGGCTACACAGGTACATCGAGCACCCAGACTGAGATAGCTCAAACTCCTGGAGACACCTTCTGTGCCTGGACCCCTCCTGTGTCCAGACTAAGCGATCTCTCTGACTGTGCTCCCAAGCACCTACTTCTGGCTTCCTAATCAACACCTGAGTGGATTCAGGTCTGAGCTGCAAGCGTGTACTGAATGGCAGGTGTAGTGACCTTTCTTTACCACCAGGTTTACAAAGCCACACATTTCGCTCATACCAGTCAGCAAAGTACTTAGGTGAAATATACACCTCATTCAACACATATTCCTTCACTGTCTCACAAAGTGTATAAACTATAAATATATGTATATATATATGTCACAATGACATGTATATATATATATATATATATGTGTATTCTATGTGTGTATATTTTGTGTTTACAACGAAAGAAAGGTGTTTTTTTTTGTTGCGATATTTTGTTCCCATAGACTTACATGGGACTTCCGGTATCAGAATCGGATATCGACGATATTTAGTGATATCGGCGATACCATTCCGATACGATATTTTAGATATCGAGCAGTATCGCTCAACACTAGTGATGAGCGAACGTCCTCGAAAAAGGTGTTATCCGAGCATGCTCGTGTGCTGAGTGTCTTCATGTGCTCTAAAAATATGCTCGAATACCCATGCTTGCGGCTGTTCGACAGACATGCAGGATGGGAACTCAAACATATTATCCACGACATATGTCCACGACACGGACAGCGCTTTCTATAACGCCACCCTCACATGAGCCATAGACTCAGTCGCTCCTCTCATGCATGGCAAAGTGCGACGAATCAATAGGCAACCCTGGCACAACAATCTCACCAAAAACTTCAACAATCATCCAGGGTCGCGGAGCGGCGTTGGAAGAAAACACTCCTACCAGACGACTTCACTGCTTTCAAACAAGCTACACTTGCCTTCAAAATAGCCCTCACCTCTGCTAAACAGACCTATTTCACAAACCTTGTATCTTCATTATCCTACAACCCAAAACAACATCACTGAAGGAGAGCTTACTCATCTCCTTTCCAACTCACACCTCACCACCTGTGCACTTGACCCCTTCCCACCTGCTCCCCAACCTCACTAACACGCTCATTCCAGCCCTTACCCATCTCCAACCTATCACTATCTTCTGGTGCCTTCAAACATGCCACCATCACACCCATCCTCAAAAAAACAAACCTTGATCCAATTGCTATGTCCAGCTATCGCCCCATATAACTGCTCCCATTTGCTTCCAAACTCCTTGAGCAGCATGTCCACACTCAACTTTCCTCCCACTTCTCATCTAACTCTCTCCTTGACAACCTCCAATCTGGCTTCCGCCCCAACCACTCCACTGAAACTGCCCTGACCAAAATTACTAATGACTTACTCACAGCCAAAGCTAACAGACAGTTCTCCATCCTCCTCCTCCTCGACCTGTCTTCTGCCTTCGACACAGTCAACCACTGCCTACTGCTACAGATTCTTTCTTCCCTTGGCATCAAAGGCCTTGCCCTGTCCTGGATAGCCTCTTACCTTTCCGACTGCACATTTAGCGTTTCCCACTCCCACACCACCTCCTCATCCCGCCCTCTTTCTGTTGGAGTTCCTCAATGCTTTGTCCTGGGGCCCCTACTTTTTTACATCTATACCCTTGGCCTAGGACAACTCATAAAGTCCCATGGCTTCCAGTATCACCTGTATGCGGACGACACTCAGATCTACCTCTCTGGCCCAGATGTCACCTCTCAGCTGTCCAGAATCCTGGAGTGTCTATCAGCCATATCCTCCTTCTTCACCTCTCGCTTCCTAAAACTCAATGTAGACAAAACCGAACTCATCATCTTTCCTCCATCTCACATATCTTCCTTACCCGATCTATCTATTATGGTAAACGGCATCACGCTCTCTCCCACACCTGAAATCCGCTACCTCGGAGTAACTCTCGACTCTGCCCTGTCTTTCAAATCACACGTCCAAACTCTTGCCACCTCCTGTCGCCTCCAACTCAAAACTATTTCCAGAATCTGTCCCTTCCTCAGCCCTCAATCTACTAAAACTCTTGTGCATGCCCTCATTGTCTCCCGCCTTGAGTACTGCAGCACCCTCCTCTGTGGCCTCCCCTCCAACTCTCTTTCACCACTTCAGTATGTCCACAACTCTGCTGCCGGACTAATCCACCTCTCTCCTCGCTACTCCCCTGTTTCTCCCCACTGCAAATCCCTATATTGGCTCCCAATTCCCCAATGAATCCAGTTCAAACTACTAAAACTGACCTATAAACCATTCACAACCTGTCCCCTAAATATATCTCTGAACTAATCTCCCAATATCTTCCCTCACATATTCTTCGATTCTCCCAAGACCTCCTACTCTCCTCCACACTTATTCGTTCCTCACACAAACCGCCTCCAAGATTTCCCCCGAATATCCCTCATCCTCTGGAATTCCATGCCTTAACATGTCCGATTATCCACCACCCTTGGATCCTTCAGACGGAACCTGAAAACCCATCTCTTCAGAAAAGCCTACAGCTTGCAATAACCATTCTGCCACCTCACCACCCCCAAGCTGCCTCCTCACCGCTACCGCAGCTGCAGCCTCACCGCCACCCGAGCTGCCGCCTCACAACCACCCGAGCTGCCGCCTCACCACCACCCAAGTTGCCACTTCACCACCACCCAAGCTGCTGCACCCTCGACCTTCTGTCTCTTCCCCACTATCCCATAGAATGCAAGGACAGGGTCCTCTCCTCTCTCTACCAGTCTGTCATTGTAAATTTGTTTACTGTAAACGATATCTATAACTTTGTATGTAACCCCTTCTCATGTACAGCACCATGGAATTAATGGTGGTATATAAAGAAATAATAATAATAATAATATTATTTGAGCACACTGAAGACACTCTGTTAGCACACGAGCATGCTCAGATAACACCTTATCCGAACATGTTCACTCATCACTAGTAAACTTCTATCACTGACAACAGGCAGAGATTTAGAAAACATGACCCCTTTCTTACCCACTTTAATTTATCCCTAGAAGTCTCTTGGCAAAAAAAAAAGTTTCAAATTGTCCTCCAGCAGGAATCACAAGTGATCACATGAGATCTGCAGGGAAACCTGCCAATAAGTGCTCAAGTTCTCTGCAGTGCCACTACTGGGGAAAAGAAGCATTACACCCATTCACATCAGTGAGCTTTCTGTGAAACACAGGACGGGACAGGACAGGTCCTCCAGAGAGTAACTGCTCTTCATTGTGGCCAAGAGGTGAGGATCCTGAACCGAGAATCCCCATCTATTAACTGCACAATTCCCTAGTAGGCTGTATGAAAATGAATTTTCTAAACTGGACAGCCCCTTTAAATGACTGGTATGCTTTACTTCATAGTCAAGGATCGATAAAGGGATAAAAATATCTCTACAGGTATTATAATAGCAGGAAATCCCCTGGGAACAGGTGGAGCATAGCACCAAGTCTTCCCCCATGTTTTGGTGACCAAGTCAGACTTATCAATTGTCATGAAAAACGGCATTTGTACTTAAAGACTGTGCTATTACATACATTATATATTGCTCACATGATGCCGATCACAGTGTCCAAAGCTACAGTAAATCATTATGCCTGCCATAAGGCCCACAACCATACACACCCCATAATGCCTGCCATATTGTACCCAGCCATGGAATCTCATAAATGCCCACTATAGTGTACAAAGCCACAGTAAGCCATAATGTCTGCTATATTGCTCACAACCATAACCCCCAAGAATACCATCCATAGTGTACGCAGCCATAGTGCCACATAAGCCATGCCAAAATGTACACAGCCAAAATACCCCATAATGCTAGCCATGTTATCTATACCACATAATTCCTGCAATAGTGCCCATTACCATAGTCCCCTATAATGCCTGCCATAGTAAGTATGCACAGCTATAGTGCCCCACCTAAATCCCCCATAATGTGACAGCCATAGTGCTCCATGATGCCAGCCAAAGCTATAGCCATAGAGTGTACATCATAAAGCCCAAAACGCTAATAAACCATAATGTCTGCCATATTGCCCAGAGCCATGATACCCCAAAAGCTAGCCTTGCTTCCTATACCTGATAATGCCTGTAATAGTGCCCACAGCTGTCATACCCTATAATGTTAGCTATAGTGACATTTCATGGCTAAACTATACTACTAAATTGCAGTAACAAAATGCCCCCAAAACAAAGTGACCCCATTCTCTGACACACACAATAGCTTGGGGAAAGGGACACTGTAATGGGCAGCACCCATCATCTGATACTTGTGTAAGGCTGTGGTTCCACGGTCCGGAACCACAGAGCATTTGACGGAGCGGAAAGTCTGCTCCGTCCTAAGCCCCGCCCCCTTTTTGACGCGCGCTCATTCCGGATGTGTTCAGGACACCTCCGGAACACATGCGGAATGATCGCAGGGCTGCATAGCCCTGTGTTATTTCCGTTGCGGCGACGCAGCGTCGCCGCAACGGGCTAGGACATGCTGCGGTCTGAAAAGACGCGCCGCATGTCCGGAAACGCAGGTCTTCCGCCTGCATGTTTTGCAGCATAGTGGAGACGGGATTTCTTGAAATCCCCTCCACTATGCTGTAACATCTGGACGCTGCGTGTTTGATGCTACGCCAACGCACAGCGTCAAACACGCAGCTAATCTGGAATGTTTCCTGACCGTGGAAACATACCCTAAGAGACCACGGGAGGCGAACGCTCTACTGTCTACTCCTGTCTGATTCACAGCAGCCCCCATATACATTTCCTCATATACCTACTGAAGTGAATGAATCTACAGAAAGGAATGCGAGTCACATAGCAGTATAGGAGATTATATAAATACTGCGCCCACGCTGCATACAGGAAATCACCTCCTGCTGCAGGAATGAATCTCAAGGCTGTCCTCAGACAGAAAATTGTCCTAGCTGCACCTGCAATTCTTCACTTAATATTTTACATTTTTACATATGCAATTGCAATTTTCCCATCAGCCACAAGGTGTCAGGATAATAGGCTGCACTTTAAACAGAAGCATCTCATTTAAGGCCCCGTTCACACATCTGTTTTTCATGTCCGTATAGGGTCTGTTTTTTAAGGACAACAAATACAGACATACACATATCCATTGTATTCAATGGCGGTGCACACATGTCAGACTGACCATGTGTCCGTGTGAAAAACCTGGAGACATGTCCTTTTTTTGCGCAGCAATGACAAAATGCATGCCACACACGGATGACATCCATGTGTCATCCGTGTGACACATAATGGAGTCAGAAAAATACATTTCATACAGCGCCAGTGGTGAGCTCATTGACATCACTGCAGTTCATCAAGCCGATCACAATGAGCTGCCCGTGGGAAATGCAGCTTCAGTGACCGGCGGTAACCTCAATGACGTCAATGAAGCTGCGCTCTGACGCTCAGCGTCTCCTGGATGCCAAGCTGAACAGTCGCATCATGCCACATTACTGCGTGGGACAAATGGATTATCATTGGACAGGTGAGCAATATGGGTTTTTTTTTTTTAAATTTTACACTAATAAATATGTAAAAGAGGGTGGGGAGTGTTTATTTCAAATAAAGGAGTTTGTGTATTCTTTCAATTGAAGGACTTTATTCTGGGTGTGTCTTTTTTGCAATTTGACTATAGGGTTAGTAATGGGGTGTCTTATAGACGCCTCTCCATTACCAACTCCTGGGCTCGATGTCAGTGGCCATAAAACAGCTGACATCATCCCCAAATCTACTACCCCACTTGCCACTGCCACAGGACAAGTGGAAAGAGCGGAGGCTAAGCATCAGAATCGGTACATTTTATGGATACATAACTTCTGGGGTAGCTGAGAGCTGATGTTTTTAGTCTGGGAGGGGGCCAATAGCCATGGCCCCTTCCCTGTCTTATAATATTTTTTTTTATTTTACTCATTTATATTGCACCATTAATTCCACAGCACTTTACAAACACTATTGGCACTGTCCCCATTGGGGCTCACAATCTAGAATCCCTATCAGTATGTCTTTGGAGTGTAGGAGGAAACCCACTCAAAAACAGGGAGAACATACAAACTCCTTGCAGACGTTGTCCTCGGTGGGATTTGAACGTGGGTCCCCAGCGCTGCAAGGCTGCAATGCTAACCACTGAGCCACCGTGAATATCAGCCCACAGCTATCTGTTTAGCCTTTGCTGTTTAGAATTTATAGGGGAAGGGACCCTACATCAATTTTTTTTCTGGGGTCCCTCTGGAAACTGCCCAGTAAAGGCTAAGCAAACAGCTGTGAGCTGCTATTAATAGGCTGGGAACATTTAGGTCTAATGGCCCCTTTCTCAGTATCAGCCCCCAGCTGTTGGCTTTCCTCTACTGGTTTTGAAAAGTACCAGGGAGTCCAAGTACGTTTTTGTCTTATTATTATTTATTTAAAAAAAGCACTATCTATCTATCTATCTATCTATCTATCTATCTATCTATCTATCTATCTATCTATCTATCTATCTATCTATCTATCTATCTATCTTGTTTCTCATCACAATCTCTAGCTTTGACCATCTCAGTCTTTAATTTTTATTCTTCATTTCATTCCATACGTGTCACACTGAGAGCACATTGACAGGACACAGATACTTCCAGCACATGGACACACAGATGTCACATACGTAAACATGGATGGCACAGATCTTAAAGGTGGAACCTGCATCTACCCATAAATGTGTATTATGCCCTTTTAATGGCCACATTACTGCTCTGAAGTGTACAGACCCATCAAACAGTAACTCATATCTCAGCTTCCTGAACTTCTATATGAGTAAAAGGAAGTTTGTAGAATATTGCGGTTAACTGCAGCTGCCTCTCACTTTAGGGTGAGTGGCCCCTTTAAAGGGATCCTCCATTTTTTTAAAATTTCACATTGCCTTTAGATAAAAAAAATGGTTTCCTTGTGAGAATAAGGCTATAAAAAGCGCAGGAGCTGCTGATTGTGAGATAACGACTAGGAGACGGCGAGCAGATAACGTGTCCTGACTTATTCCTGGAGTTTGTGTGAATCATAATCAGCATTGTGACTCACAGGTGTTACGTCTGGGCGAAACGCAAACACGTGTCCCGGGGCTGTGGGATTCTCTATTCCTTTTATCCTGGGAACTTATTTTACTGCGGTCATTGTTTAACCACGCGGTTATTAATAGCAATATAAGTGTTTCTGCCGGCTCGGGGTGTCATAGTCAGCGACAGAGGTGATACATTCTGGAAGTATCTGTCCCGGAGGGGGGCGCCGTGCTCTGCCGCATAGTGCTGACTCATACAACAGCATGATTTTATGGTGGTTTATGATCTCTGCCCGATTTATGGCACTCAGTACACATACATTTGTGTAAATCACCTGTCTGTTGACTCCATAGTTATCAAATATCCAGCCTTGTATCCTAATAATATCCATTAAAAGCATTACTACTTTTGCTATCTTCAAAAATTCCCAGATTTTGCTACCTGGAAACCGTCAGCAAGTTGCTGTTGACCGATCCGGTATTTTTATTATAGATTATTGCTAAAAACAATGGGTGCATAAAGGTTTCCTGCTATGAGTCTAATTAGTACTATAGAGAAATGGTGTGCACTCAGGGTATATAGGATAAGGTGCTGGTGAATTGGACCAGAATGGTGCCAATCAATCTAAATAGAGTAGGATTCACCGCACACAGAGACTGATAATCATGCAAAAAGAGGTTTGTTTTATTAAACAATATCCAATCCAAAAAGAAAAAATAGGTGACAGTGCCATATAGAATAGTTGTACAATATACTGATACCCAATGTTTCGGCCCCTCCCGGGCCTTACTCATGGGTAACTTAATAGTATAGGTACAAAGAGAGGACTGGCACAAAAGAGCAATAGAGAGTTCCTGCAAGCGTCCCTTGTGACACAATCAATGCTGATGTGTGACCAAGGGAGAGAATGGACTGTGTCCTGAATGTAGGCAGGGATTAGCCTGGGTGAGATGACAATAGCCTAGTTAAATTTGCGTGGCGGCGTTCCAATATCCCGTCTAATAAAGCAGCCTAATAGGTACAGCCCAGAGAGGTTGCTGTGGTTGAATACAGGCGGCGCTCCCGCGCCCTGCCTTGTGCTGAATGGTCTAATTAGTGCATTAACATCTTGAAGGGGTTGTCCACTTTGGGCATCCAAAAGTGGGGAAGATACGGCTGCTAGGACCCCAAAGACTAACCATTATCACAGCACAATGGGACGGAAGACTCTTCATATCCCAGCTTCCTTAGCTCCTTTGGAGTAATAGGAGATTTATAGGATATTGAGACTAAACTAAGGCATGGCTCTGTGGTTATTAAAAATCCAGTCCGTTAATATTATTGCCACCTGGAAACCATCAACAAGTTGTTATTGATTGATCCAGTATTTTTACTATGCCCTTTTATTGAAACTTTGACTATATAATGGTTCAGTGTATCTAATTAAAGGAGTGGTCAGCTTTGGGCAGCCATCATTCATTGAACAGCAGAACCCCCGAGGAGCGGGTGCACAATATGTTGCATTTCATTTTAGGATTTCAACCTCTGCGGCCCTATAAGGCAAATATCGAGGGCCCTACAGGGATACCATAGTAGACTTCCAATCACCCTCTTACCTCTGTATCCTCTACTCATCTCTACGAGTGAATATTTTATGAATATATCAATACTTTTTTGATTTTTCTAGTTTTTTAATGCCTATCCCTTAAAGTATTTACTATTTTAAGTTAAGTTGTTTTTCCCATTGAAGGGCTGTGTTCACACGTTGCGTTATTGTTGCATTTTTTGCTGCTTTTTTATGCAAACTAAAAGCTGCGTTTTACTGTGCCAGCAAAACCTATGAGATTTCAGAAATCTCATGCGCACGCTCTTCTTTACTGCCAAGAGAGCAGGTTTTGCCTGCAGAAAAAAAAGGCAGCAAAAACGCAACGTGTGAACATAGCCTTAAGGTACTGCCACACTACACAATCCCGCTAGCGATCTCGTTAGCGTCGCATACTAATGAGATCGCTAGCGGGATTGTTTCTATATCGCTAGTAGCTACCTTATTTAGCGATATCGTTAAGGACGCTATCGCGGTTAGCGATCTCCTTAACGACTTTAGCGGTACAAAAGTACCACTAAATCGCTAAAAAAGGTGCCACACTCAGCGATATAGCGATACCAGCGGGACGCCGACGATAAAAATAGGGTCCGGAACGATCGCTGTGATGAACGAG
>JARQOD010000003.1:101047672-101167164 GCA_033576555.1 Oophaga sylvatica
TTGGCATTCTCTTGATGAGCTTCAAGAGGTAGTCACCGGAAATGGTCTTCTAACAGTCTTGAAGGAGTTCCCAGAGATCCTTAGCACTTGTTGGCCCTTTTGCCTCCACTCTGCGGTCCAGCTCACCCCAAACCATCTCGATTGGGTTCAGGTCTGGTGACTGTGGATTCCAGGTCATCTGGCGTAGCACCCCATCACTCTCCTTCTTGGTCAAATAGCCCTTACACAGCCTGGAGGTGTGTTTGGGGTCATTGTCCTGTTGAAAAATAAATGATGGTCCAACTAAACGCAAACCGGATGGAATAGCATCCCGTTGCAAGATGCTGTGGTAGCCATGCTGGTTCAGTATGCCTTCAATTTTGAATAAATCCCCAACAGTGTCACCAGCAAAGCACCCCCACACCATCACACCTCCTCCTCCATGCTTCACGGTGGGAACCAGGCACGTAGAGTCCATCCGTTCACCTTTTCTGCATCGCACAAAGACACAGTGGTTGGAACCAAAGATCTCAAATTTGGACTCATCAGACCAAAGCACAGATTTCCACTGGTCTAATGTCCATTCCTTGTGTTCTTTAGCCCAAACAAGTCTCTTCTGCTTGTTGCCTGTCCTTAGCAGTGGATTCCTAGCAGCTATTTTACCATGAAGGCCTGCTGCACAAAGTCTCCTCTTAACAGTTGTTGTAGAGATGTGTCTGCTGCTAGAACTTTGTGTGGCATTGACCTGGTCTCTAATCTGAGCTGCTGTAAACCTGCGATTTCTGAGGCTGGTGACTCGGATAAACTTATCCTCAGAAGCAGAGGTGACACTTGGTCTTCCTTTCCTGGGGCGGTCCTCATGTGAGCCAGTTTCTTTGTAGCGCTTGATGGTTTTTGCAACTGCACTTGGGGACACTTTCAAAGTTTTCCCAATTTTTCGGACTGACTGACCTTCATTTCTTAAAGTAATGATGGCCACTCGTTTTTCTTTACTTAGCTGCTTTTTTCTTGCCATAATACAAATTCTAACAGTCTATTCAGTAGGACTATCAGCTGTGTATCCACCAGTCTTCTGCACAACACAAATGATGGTCCCAACCCCATTTATAAGGCAAGAAATCCCACTTATTAAACCTGACAGGGTACACCTGTGAAGTGAAAACCATTTTCGGTGACTACCTCTTGAAGTTCATCAAGAGAATGCCAAGAGTGTGCAAAGCAGTAATCAAAGCAAAAGGTGGTTACTTTGAAGAACCTAGAATATAAGACATATTGTATTTTCAGTTGTTTCACACTTTTTGTTAAGTATATAATTCCACATGTGTTAATTCATAGTTTTGATGCTTTCAGTGTGAATGTACAATTTTCATTGTCATGAAAATACAGAAAAATCTTTGAATGAGGTGTGTCCAAACTTTTGGTCTGTACTGTACAGTATATATTGCCCCATAGAATTGCATTAGAGGTGGAAAATTCACAGGTAAAAAAATGCATATGCTGCAGAAAAGTACTAAAATCGTATGCAATGTGCACATGACTATATCAAAAAAGTTTTGTCAAATCAAAACCAAATACCAGGAAGTATCAAAAATAAAGCAACTTTATTTAAAACATAACGTACCAACAAGAGAAATGTAACGCACCATCAAAAACACAAGAAAAACACATGTAAAAATATGCATACAAAGAGGCAATGAAAACCCTAAGTAACCTAATTTACCTGATAGGAGCAGAAATACTGCAGAAAATCTGCAACACCAAAAGCTCATTGTGGGAATGTAACCTGACACTTCTATTTCTGAAAATATTCTTACTTTGCAGCATTTTTTCTACTATGTTTGCACAGTACTGTACTTTTTATGAGTTCTGCATGCAGGCAGAACTTGGAGCATACTTGTCTATATACAATGGGTTCGGAAAGTATTCAGACCCCTTTAAATTTTTCACTCTTTGTTTCATTGCAGCCATTTGGTAAATGCAAAAATGTTCATTTTTTTTTCATTAATGTACACTCTGCACCCCATCTTTACTGATAAATACCATAAATGTAGAAATTTTTGCAAACTTAATAAAAAAGAAAAACTGAAATATCACATAGTCATAAGTATTCAGACCCTTTGCTCAGACACTCATATTTAAGTCACATGCTGTCCATTTCCTTGAGATCCTCCTTGAGATGGTTCTACTCCTTCATTGGAGTCAAGCTGTGTTTAATTAAACTGATAGGACTTGATTTGAAAAGGCACACACCTGTCTATATAAGCCTCACAGCTCACAGTGTATGTGAGACCAAATGAGAATCATGAGGTCAAAGGAACTGACCAAGGAGCTCAGAGACAGAATTGTGGCAAGGCACACATCTGGCCAAGGTTACAAAAGAATTTCTGCAGTACTCAATGTTCCTAAGAGCACAGTGGCCTCCATAATCCTTAAATGGAAGAAGTTTAAGATCATCAGAAGTCTTCCTTGAACTGGCCATCCAGCCAAACTGAGCAATCGTGGGAGAAGAGCCTTGGAGAGAGAGGTAAAGAAAAACCCCAAGATCACTGTGGCTGAGCTCCGCAGATGCAGTAGGGAGATGGGAAAAAGTTTCACAAAGTCAACTATCACTGAAGCCCTCCACCAGTCAGGCCTTTATGGCAGTGTGGCCAGACGGAAGCCTCTCCTCAACGCCAGACATATGAAAGCCCGCATAGAGTTTGCTAAAAAAAAACACATGAAGGACTCCAAGACTATGAGTAATAAGATTCTCTGGTCTGATGAGATGAAGATAGAACTTTTTGGTGATAATTCTAAGTGGTATGTGTGGAGAAAACCAGGCACTGCTCATCACCTGCCCAATACAATCCCAACAGTGAAATATGGTGGTGGCAGCATCATGCTATGGGGGTGTTTTTCAGCTGCAGGGACAGGATAACTGGTTGCAATTGAATTAAACATAAATGATGCCAAGTACAGAGATATCTTGGATGAAAACCTCTTCGAGTCCTCTGGACCTCAGACTTGGCCGAAGCTTCACCTTCCAACAAGACAATGACCCTAAGTACAAAGCTAAAATAACAAAGGAGTGGCTTCAGAACAACTCTGTTAAAATTCTTTACTGGCCCAGCCAAAGCCCTGACCTAAACCCAATTGAGCATCTCTGGAGTGACCTGAAAATGGCTGTTCACCAACGTTCACCATCCAACCTGACGGAACTGGAAAGGATCTGCAAGGAAGAATGGAGAGGATCCCCAAATCCAGATGTGAAAAACTTGTTGCATCATTCCCAAGAAGACTCATGGCTGTATTAGCTCAAAAGGGTGCTACTCAATACTGAGCAAAGGGTCTGAATACTTATCACCATATAATATTTCAGTTTTTCTTTTTTAATAAATTTGTAAAAATTTCTACATTTCTGTTTTTTTTCAGTAAAGATGGGGTGCAGAGTGTACATTAATGAGAAAAAAAATGAACTTTTTTGCATTTTACCAAATGGCTGCAATGAAACAAAGAGTGAAAAATTTAAAGGTGTCTGAATACTTTACGAACCCACTGTATATACCTGCATAGAAAGAATTAGGTATGTGCAGCTTCTAAAACTTCTGACAGCAAAAAGTTAATTAGAGAATAGTGAGGAATGAAAAAAAAAGAATTTCAGAACCCCACTTAATGCTTTGTCTTTTCTGCTGCTATAGAGATTTCTAGTGTATGATAAGTTAGCTACTTTCCTTGTCTGGTCACTCTGATCCATTGTTGAAAGCATTGGGAGAAATGGAAGGGGTTTATACCTCTTATTTTCTGCCTGTATGACTTAACAAAGGACCTGGGAAAGAGGATCCTTTGGGTGACAGAAAAAAGAACCCTATAAGACCTAACATGGCTGACAATGATGTCAGATAGCTACTTCCTGTCACAGAGACTCTGGGAAGGAGAATTACATGTTGCCCAGAAAAGGTTTCTTAAAGTAATAGAGTATAAATTGGTATATCAAATTCTGAAATGTAATCATCTTGTTATGTGGCGCCCCTGAGGTCCAGCTGACACAAAGGTACTGTACCTCAGCCAAAGGTGTGGTGCTATGCTCTCGGGTAAGGAGGGCACATCACCCAGGACCCACACACTTACATCCAACACCAAACCTCTCAGGCGCAGGGAGGGACTGTGTAGAGGGTGTGGGTGGAGAAAGGAAGGTGGGGAGGAGTCAGTGAGTGGAGTGAGCTGTGGTCTGAGAGACCAGATGGAGTCGACTGAGAGCTCGTCCCCAGACTAAAGTGAGAGAAGAGTGGAAGGATGAAGAAGACAGAGAGAGTGACTCCGAAGGGAGGAAGAAGGGCTCCTAGGGGCACGGGTAGTGAAAAATCCACCCGTGGGGCCCATATTCACGCCGACCGTAGTTGGGTGGAGGGACCAGGTCGCAGTAAGGGGACCGGCCCCAGTCTAGTGGAGAAACTAAGGACTCAGCTAGCTAACCGGAAGCTGTAGTATCTGCATGTGCTACAGCCACATCCACACACATTGCTGAAAAGGCGGCCAGATAGGACCAAGGGGACAGAGAGCAGGTCGTCCAACAAGATCCGAGGCTGCTGGCTTGGGACACAGTGTGTGAAGGCGCAGGGCAGGAGAGGAGGGAGCCAGCGCAGCGAAACGGCCAGGAAAGGAACATCTGAAGGGGGTTCTGACACGGTGTACCCCAATTCACCTGAGAGCTGTCTGGACCACCTCCGTGGAGGACATAACACCCCAGATGGGGAGTGTAACAACAAACTGTGAGTAAACTGAAAAGACTGCACACTGCTGTGTCCTCACAATTATTTACTGCACCATCAGCCCTGCACTACAACCAGCATCATCAGCTTTAACACCTTAACTGCCCTGGGGCCTAGCTATACCTGTGGAGAGCTGTAACAACTCTACTGCATCACCAACAGCCCCAGCACCTTAATTGCTGAGTACCACAGGTGGCGTCACAAACTCATTTCCCTGTAAACTCTTTCCCTTTTACTTTATTTTACATCTTCATCATTTTTATTGGACGCACAGGGCCACGGACTGGGTCACTGCTGCTGTCAAGCTTCCCCTTTAAGAACCACCGGTGCCGAGTATCCCACGGCCTTTGGGGCACTCCAGTTATAACCTGGATAGAGCAAAAAAGGTTCACAGGACCCTAGACCAGAGGCCATGTCAAAAATATTCTATGGCTGCCAGATCAAAGCCTTGTGAACCTCTTCCTACCTAGTGATACACCTCTTGTGATCACACTGGTCCTACAAATCAAAACACGCACCAGGGATGCCAATAGGAAGGAGGAGGGTCGCAGGTCTCTGGACTACCAACGTGGCTGCTGAACCAGGGTTCCACACCTTAACTTTAGACCCTTCGGATATAAAGTTAAACCTGTAATAACTTGGTGGCCATCTTCTCACTGCTCAGTGGTCATCATTAATATTAGCAAGTCTCTATAGCAGGGGTGGGGAATCTTTTTTCTGCCAAGGGCCATTTGGATATTTATACCATCCTTCGAGGGCCGTACAAACTCCGCCCACAAAGTACATCCTGACTCTGGCACTGGTCTCAAGACGTAATCTTGCATTGCATGCCCTTCAGTGTTCAGTAGTGAACACTGCGTGTGTGCTCACAGATCAAGAAGAAATTAATGAGCTGCAGGCAATCAAAATACAGCTCCCTGCCTCCCTGGGGCCTGAGGTTCCCCACCTCTGCTCTATAGCATCGCCATCTGCTGTGTGTGTATTTTGTGCTCTTCAGTAAATATAGTCTACACTGTGCTTCCCCATTGTGACGCCCTGCTGGATCCAGTAAGACGATCCATTTTATTAATGAGTCAGGTGACCACTAATGATATCGCTACACATTTTCCCCACAGCGATGCACTTGTCATAATTACCTTCCATCACTTCAATAATATTTAATTAGATGGAAAAAAAATCTAATGGAAAACATAGAAAAGAAAATAGTTTGTACATTTTCAAATAATTTTGTAGTCACGTGCCTATGTGGAAACAGTGATAACGGTATCCATTAATCCCCAGCTTTATCCAATCATCTATCTCTATAGTGGGATCTATAGAGAATGGGATCTTGTGCAGGTTCATACTAACTGAAAGGTGGCCATAGACATGAGACTCATTTTCCAGGCAGCTATTTCCCTCAACTTCCCCCATGCAAATGGGCACCTTGTGTTCTCCGATATCAGCAGGTTCAGATTACTTTAATCTAATGTGTAGTGGGAACTTTTAGGGTAAGGGAGAAGGACCACTCATTCTTTTTCAACAACCTGAAAGCCTCTCCATCTGAAGAGTAATGGTAGATTATGGCTAAAATACGCAGAGGCCTTTTCTTGGTCTTGTAAGATTTCGGACATGAAGATCTAGTGTGGGTCATGAATGTCCCAGTCAATTGGAAATGTGGTAGTAAGATGGTAGCACCAACATATTAACCTGATCACATGCAGAGGGTCCGAACAAGTTGATATTTTTCAAAAAAGTTGCCGTGGTCATATAAAAATACGGACAATCCATGCTGGACCAGTGCAAAGCATAAGTGCAGTTCTTCCTAAACATAGTTCGGTAGGACCTCGTTAGTGGTTTCTCAGAAGACATCTGAAGGGAAATGACCATTTTAGAGGTTCATAGGAAAAGAACATGCAAATTGCCTCTTCAAAAAAAGAGGACTTGTACTCTATAGCGCCACCTATTGGAAGTAGCGATCCTACAAGTCACAATCAACCCTTTAACGAGTCTTGTAATATGACTTAGGATAAAAGCCAGGAAAAGCTAGGAAAAGAACAACATTTTTCCAAAGGTTCCTCCAAACTAAAAGTTTGATAATCACTAATCACTGTCTAAGTGGATCATCAGCTGCTTGGCTCTGTCCTGTACCTTCAACTTTCAGATCTTCATTTTTTATGAGTGTTGATCAGTATATCAACGAGATTAGAAAAACAAGGGTTTTTTTTTTTTTTGCAGAAACAACACCTGTCCACTGAGTTCTGTCTGGTATTATAGTGCCATTGTAATAAATGAGGACTGTTATGTTTCGGTAGCTGAGGAGTGCAGGTAAAAAAGGCAATACACCAGAGCAGTTGGAATCTATGAGATTGCAGTACCCTGACTAACCACCACAACTAGAGGCAGCCATGGAGCGTTCCTACGTTGGTCCTAGACGCCTCGTCACAGCCTGAGAAACTAACTACACCTAAAGATAGATATAGGAAAACTATCTGCCCCGGAGCAGAACCCCAAAGACAATAGAAAGCCCCCAAACATGTAGTGGCGGTTAGACAAGATGAAATACTGACACAGAAAGAAAATAGTACGAGCAAACGCTGGGGCCCAAACTAACTAAATAGAAAAGGATAGGAAGGGCACTTACTGCAATCCCAAAAAACCCTGCAAAGCACCAACTCTACTAATTTCAAAAACACCTGAGATCACACGACCTCTTCCACCTAAATTAGTTCTCTGGTGTAACAAAATCAAAACAGCAGCCACTGAAAAAACTGGAAAAAGCAAAAGTACAAACATCAGTGGCTGAACTAAACTGAGAGGGCAGAAGCCCCCGGAGGGGACCCTGAAGGCCCCCACAGAAGTACAGGACAAAATGCAAAAATATAGCACAAACACAAAAGAAGAAAATGTCTTATCTGTTAGCAGGAGATGCAGACACGACACAGCAGGCTACAAGGGAAACTGGAATAAAGGATTCAGACCAGAACAATTGATCACTGGCAACCCTGATGGGAAGGTGACTCCCTTATATAAGACCAATCAGTAACACCTGATTCCCAGTCCTCACAATCTTCACTGGACAGACTAGCACCGCTTGTAACCACCAGAGGGAGCCTCTGCTCAGAACTCATCTCAAACCCATTCACAACAGAGGACCTAGTGTGTGCAACAGACGAAAGATTTATCGGGGAAGGAACTAGAAATACAGGTGCTTCTCACAAAATTAGAATATCATCAAAAAGTTAATTTATTTCAGTTCTTCAATGCAATTAGTGAAACTTGTACAGGTCCTTCTCAAAAAATTAGCATATAGTATAATTTCATTATTTTCCATAATGTAATGATTACAATTAAACTTTCATATATTTTAGATTCATTACACACCAACTGAAATTTGTCAGGTCTTTTATTGTTTTAATACTGATGATTTTGGCATACAACTCCTGATAACCCAAAAAACCTGTCTAAAAAAATTAGCATATCAAGAAAAGGTTCTCTAAACGACCTATTACCCTAATCTTCTGAATCAACTAATTAACTCTAAACACATGCAAAAGATTCCTGAGGCTTTTAAAAACTCCCTGCCTGGTTCATTACTCAAAACCCCCATCATGGGTAAGACTAGCTACCTGACTGATGTCAAGAAGGCCATCATTGACACCCTCAAGCAAGAGGGTAAGACCCAGAAAGAAATTTCTCAACAAATAGGCTGTTCCCAGAGTGCTGTATCAAGGCACCTCAATGGGAAGTCTGTTGGAAGGAAACAATGTGGCAGAAAACGCTGTACAACGAGAAGAGGTGACCGGACCCTGAGGAAGATTGTGGAGAAGAACCGATTCCAGACCTTGGGGGACCTGAGGAAGCAGTGGACTGAGTCTGGTGTAGAAACATCCAGAGCCACCGTGCACAGGCGTGTGCAGGAAATGGGCTACAGGTGCCGCATTCCCCAGGTAAAGCCACTTTTGAACCATAAACAGCGGCAGAAGTGTGTAGCCCTGGTGTTAGGCACACGCAGTACCCTGGAGAGTGTGTGGCGAGACAGCAGTTTAATGCTAAATACCCATTCACTCAACATACACTAGACACACCCTTAGGGTAGTGTAGTTTACTATTGGGGAGTGGTCTGGGTGTATATTGGTTGAGTGATTTTAGAAGAGTCAGTCTTTTTCCTGTCTTCGGACGGAGCAGACGTCTGGAGTTTAGCTGGAGGGAGGAAGCAGTCCAGCCTGCTCTATCATCAGTTCAGAACGTGGAGGCTGGTACAGGTGGTCTAATTCACCTTAGCCTAGTCAGAGCTGTACCTCAACAGAATACTTTGAGAGAAAGAAGAAGATTAGTGCAGAAAGACTTCAGTCACCTGTCTAAAGGACAGTGAAAGGTTCAGAGACGTGCTCCTGCCTATTGATAACTGAGCATCTGTAACTAACTTTGAAGAAAGTGAATGAAGGAAGTAACTACCCGACTTTATGCAAGTGTGAGTGCTTATGCTACCAGCGAGGACAAGGCGAAAGGCACAGTGGAAAGTTTATTGAAAGGTGCGTTTGGATTGAAGAAGTCCTGCACATTGCAACCGGTCACTGGGGACCGAAGGATCACTATTAGCTTCAAGCATAGTGGTAAGAAAACCAGGAATTTACCGGACCTTAGGTCGCGGCAAACAAGCCCCTTATAGTCAGTACGTAACTGGAGTCAGGTGGAATAGGGACTTTGAGTCAAGCGCAGACAAAAGCAAGAACCTAGTTTCATCAATAGGAAGGCTCCTACCACAAAACTGACTGGGCAGTACAGCTATGGATTAGCTGGAGTTATTGAGGGAACTACGCTTCAGGCTGGTTGTACTCGTTGTATTGAAAGTAAAGGAGGCCCCTAACTTGTCCAGCTGCTGTCTCAAGATACACTCTCCTTGGATCAGCCTCCCTGGGACCTGCCTGAACATCTTACAAGTAAAGGTATGGAAAGACGCTGACCGTGTGAGACTGTGTTATTTATCTGCACCCGACTTCACTAACTTCATAGACTTTGAGGGACCAGTCCCACCTGTAGGGGACCCGACATCTAGCTGCCTCACCATCCCCTCAGAGATCTACAGCAGCGCTGGTACAAATTACCAGAAGACTACAGGTGGCGTCACGAACTGTATATAGATCTATCCCCTGTAAATATACCCCCCAACATACGCCAGACCGCCCGGGCCACAGACCGAGCCACAGCTACCTGTGACAAACCCCATAGACTTCCATGGGCTCGGCTCTGAGTACCCCATTGCCCTGGTAATCCACAATTGTGGTGGCGGGTCGATACAACTTTGGCGTCACGAACAGGATGCGAAACTCGCAGAATTGCGAGCCCTGTGTGCCTAAGGAATTGTTTTTGTGAAAAAGGACTGTTTGCACTTTTGGCGCCAAAATCGCCATTTTTGTCGCCATATTCGCGCCCTCAGGCGCTGGAGAAGAAGGTGGGCGTACCTTCGTGGGCGTCTACCCCCCTGTGGCACGAAGAAAATGCCTGCCCTCTCAAAGTGCTATTACAACATGCGATCCTGCCCTACAGCAAAGGAGGTCCGCCTCCTCTTCACCTTCCCTGCGAGGAGGAGGAGACGCAAACCCCGCCTCCACGGAAGAGACCGGATGTCTCTGGAGGAAGAAGAGAGAATCTTCTGGAACATCATGGAAGCAGGACGTGTGCAGCCGAGCAGGGAAGCGGAGGAAGGCAGGCCCCGTGCCCCAGCCAAGCTGCCACCAGCATCGGAGTTATCCGTGGTCCTGCACCTGCAACAGGCGTTGCTAGAGATTCAAGAAGAAAATGCACGCCTGAAGAAGATGGTCCAGTACCAACCTGGCTTTGAAGAGATCGAGAGACGCCGGCGTACCCTGGAGCAGCGGAGGCTGTGGGACACGGTGATCTCTCCCCTCAACGACCCCCCACGATTCCAGTTACCGAAGATTCTGCTGCCCAAGGCGAAGGAGCAACCGGAGGCTGCCCCCGAAAGTACCAATCCTGATCCCACCGGTGAAGCGGTGGAGGCGAAGGAGGTTGAGGAGGTACCGCCAGTTCCGGAACGCCCGCCCGGCCAGGAGGCCGCAGCAGATGATCGGTCCCCGGCAGGGACACCGGAGGGGTCCTGTCCGTCACTACCAGACGTGGACTGGGACGAAATGGCGCGCCTGGATGACGTCGCCTACACCGCCCAGTGGGAATATGAGTGGCAGCGTCGTGAGGAGAAGCAGAAACGCCAGCAGGAGGAAGAGCGGGAAGCTCAGCGGAACCGTCAGCGACAACATGCAGAGCTGATCGCGGACAAAGAGAGTGTCCGGAGAGATAAAGGTACCCTGAGGGAACCGCGGCGGCAGGGGTGTGTGACTGAGTTCCAGCTCCGGAAGGGTTGGGGCTTTATCCGTGAACCGGGCCTCTACCCAGGGGTCTTTGTCAGCAGGCGTGACGTAGAATCCCACCTGCCGCAAGGCCATCCCGGGAGGGACTTAGTAAATGGAGACCTCGTCATGTACACACGGCATTGGGGAATGAAGGGATGGTATGCCCTTAACGTCACCATCGTCCGTGACCCCGTCCCCGACGCAGGTAACGTCACCACTACCGCAGCGTCCCCGTCTCCAGCTCAAGCAGTATCCGGCCGTGCCCCAGCATCGCCCCCTGCAAGTACTTCGCAAGTGGAAGCGACACCTGTACACTGTTATCCTTCCACATCGCAACTAGCGACCCAGATTTCATCACAAAGGAAAGCCACCTCTACATCGCAACATGCGACCCAGTCTCAATCGCAATCCATGACACGGTCCATATCGTTAACTGTGATTGAAACGCAATCGGTGTCTCGTGAGGAGAATGTACCCGTTGCGCCCCTAGTGGTTCGCACAAGAACTGTGGCGACCCAGACCCTAATCGCAGCGCATGATTTGTTAGTCCTGGGATCTAGGGCCCATTGCATTGTTCCAGCCCCCGGGGTGGAAAGTGTATTTGGAAATGAATAAATAGTAAAGAAGAATCGGTGAGATCCATATCGGGTCTACCATAAGTAATATTGTAGAAAGTTTGAGATGTTTTACAAAATTTTGCATAAGTTGAAGAGTATAATGCATATATATATTGCTAACCGTAGAATGCCCGGCTGGGTAACCAGAAAAAGTTTTGCACTTTAGTATAATAATGTGATATTATATCTATGTCTTTGGTTTTACAACGGACTTTGAGGTTGAGGACTGTGCCAACCCAGAACTTATTTGTACATAGTTGCGCTTCGGTGCCTTATCTTGGTTTTACATAAACCAGCACAACTACCTCTGAATACAAAAACCCGTGTGGTGTGGCACTGAGTGAGGTCTGCATTCGGATGTCCTGCAGCCCACCCAGGACCCACGTTGAAGGTTTGGTGCGGGTCCTTCACAAGAATACTGTATATTTATTGAATGCTATTTAATATTTGTATTTTTCTATAATGTTTGCAACGTTCAAGATATCCTCACCTCCCGGATGGGACGAATTACTGTTTATTGTTTAATGTTTATTGCATAAACAAAATGTCTCTTTTGTATTTTACAGCCCGGGAGTGCTGTCTTTTACCATGGGGGAATGTGTAGCCCTGGTGTTAGGCACACGCAGTACCCTGGAGAGTGTGTGGCGAGACAGCAGTTTAATGCTAAATACCCATTCACTCAACATACACTAGACACACCCTTAGGGTAGTGTAGTTTACTATTGAGGGAGTGGTCTGGGTGTATATTGGTTGAGTGATTTTAGAAGAGTCAGTCTTTTTCCTGTCTTCGGACGGAGCAGACGTCTGGAGTTTAGCTGGAGGGAGGAAGCAGTCCAGCCTGCTCTATCATCAGTTCAGAACGTGGAGGCTGGTACAGGTGGTCTAATTCACCTTAGCCTAGTCAGAGCTGTACCTCAACAGAATACTTTGAGAGAAAGAAGAAGATTAGTGCAGAAAGACTTCAGTCACCTGTCTAAAGGACAGTGAAAGGTTCAGAGACGTGCTCCTGCCTATTGATAACTGAGCATCTGTAACTAACTTTGAAGAAAGTGAATGAAGGAAGTAACTACCCGACTTTATGCAAGTGTGAGTGCTTATGCTACCAGCGAGGACAAGGCGAAAGGCACAGTGGAAAGTTTATTGAAAGGTGCGTTTGGATTGAAGAAGTCCTGCACATTGCAACCGGTCACTGGGGACCGAAGGATCACTATTAGCTTCAAGCATAGTGGTAAGAAAACCAGGAATTTACCGGACCTTAGGTCGCGGCAAACAAGCCCCTTATAGTCAGTACGTAACTGGAGTCAGGTGGAATAGGGACTTTGAGTCAAGCGCAGACAAAAGCAAGAACCTAGTTTCATCAATAGGAAGGCTCCTACCACAAAACTGACTGGGCAGTACAGCTATGGATTAGCTGGAGTTATTGAGGGAACTACGCTTCAGGCTGGTTGTACTCGTTGTATTGAAAGTAAAGGAGGCCCCTAACTTGTCCAGCTGCTGTCTCAAGATACACTCTCCTTGGATCAGCCTCCCTGGGACCTGCCTGAACATCTTACAAGTAAAGGTATGGAAAGACGCTGACCGTGTGAGACTGTGTTATTTATCTGCACCCGACTTCACTAACTTCATAGACTTTGAGGGACCAGTCCCACCTGTAGGGGACCCGACATCTAGCTGCCTCACCATCCCCTCAGAGATCTACAGCAGCGCTGGTACAAATTACCAGAAGACTACAGGTGGCGTCACGAACTGTATATAGATCTATCCCCTGTAAATATACCCCCCAACATACGCCAGACCGCCCGGGCCACAGACCGAGCCACAGCTACCTGTGACAAACCCCATAGACTTCCATGGGCTCGGCTCTGAGTACCCCATTGCCCTGGTAATCCACAATTGTGGTGGCGGGTCGATACAGAAGCGCCTGACCTGGGCTACAGAGAAGCAGCACTGGACTGTTGCTAAGTGGTCCCAAGTACTTTTTTCTGATGAAAGCAAATTTTGCATGTCATTCGGAAATCAAGGTGCCAGAGTCTGGAGGAAGACTGGGGAGAAGGAAATGCCAAAATGCTTGAAGTCCAGTGTCAAGTACCCACAGTCAGTGATGGTGTGGGGTGCCATGTCAGCTGCGGGTGTTGGTCCACTGTGTTTCATCAAGGGCAGGGTCAATGCAGCTAGCTATCAGGAGATTTTGGAGCACTTCATTCTTCCATCGGCTGAAATGCTTTATGGAGATGAAGATTTCATTTTTCAGCACGACCTGGCACCTGCTCACAGTGCCAAAACCACTGGTAAATGGTTTACTGACCATGGTATTACTGTGCTCAATTGGCCTGCCAACTCTCCTGACCTGAACCCCATAGAGAATCTGTGGGATATTGTAAAGAGAAAGTTGAGAGACGCAAGACCTAACACTCTGGATGAGCTTAAGGCCGCTATCGAAGCATCCTGGGCCTCCATAACACCTCAGCAGTGTCACAGGCTGATTGCCTCCATGCCACGCCGCATTGAAGCAGTCATTTCTGCAAAAGGATTCCCGACCAAGTATTGAGTGCATAACTTAACATTATTATTTGATGTTTTTTTTGTTTGTTTTTAAAAAACACTTTTATTTTATTGGACGGTTGAAATATGTTAATTTTTTGAGACAGTTTTTTTGGGTTATCAGGAGTTGTATGCCAAAATCATCAGTATTAAAACAATAAAAGACCTGACAAATTTCAGTTGGTGTGTAATGAATCTAAAATATATGAAAGTTTAATTGTAATCATTACATTATGGAAAATAATGAAATTTAGCACTATATGCTAATTTTTTGAGAAGGACCTGTATATCATATAGAGTCATTACAAACACAGTTATCTATTTCAAGTGTTTATTTCTGTTAATGTTGATGATTATGGCTTACAGCCAATGAAAACCCAAAAATCATTATCTCAGTAAATCAGAATAATTAACAAAAAGCACCCGCAAAGGCTTAAGCATTTAAAAAGGTCCATTAGTCTGTTTCAGTAAGCTCCACAATCATGGGGAAGACTGCTGACTTGACAAATGTCCAGAAGGCAGTCATTGACACACTCCACAAGGAGGGTAAGCCACAAACGGTCATTGTTAAAGAAGCTGGCTGATCACAGAGTGCTGTATCGAAGCATATTAATGGAAAGTTGAGTGGAAGGAATAAGTGTGGTAGAAAAAGGTGCACAAGCAACCGTGATAACCGCATCCTTGAAAGAATTGTTAAGAAAAGACCATTCAAAACTTTTGGGTAGATTCACAAGGAGTGGACTGCTGCTGGAGTCATTGCTTCAAGAGCCACCACACACAGACGTATCCAGGACATGGGCTACAAGTGTCTCATTCCTTGTGTAAAGCCACTCATCACCATCGTATCCGTGACATGGGCTACAAGTGTTATTCCTTGTGTAAAGCCACTCATCATCAATAGACAACGCCAGAAGCGTCTTACCTGGGCCAAGGAGAAAAAGAACTAGACTGTTACTTAGTAGTCCAATGTGTTGTTTTCAGATTAAAGTAAATTTTGCATTTCCTTTGGAAATCAAGGTCCCAGACTCTTGAGGAAGAGTGGAGAGGCCACAATCCAAGCTGCTGGAGGTCTAGTGTGAAGTTTCCATAGCCAGTGATGGTTTCGGGAGCCATGTCATCTGCTGGTGTAGGTCCACTGTGTTTTATCAAGACCAAAGTCAGCACAGCCATCTACCAGGAAATTTTAGAGCACTTTATGCTTCCCTCTGCCGACAAGCATTTTGGAGATGGCAATTTCATTCTCTAGCAGGACTTGCCACCTGTCCACACTGCCAAAAGTACCAACACCTGGTTTACAAACAACAGCATCACTGTGCTTGATTGCCCAGCAAACTCGCCTGACCTTAAACCCATAGAGAATCTGCGGGTATTGTCAAGAGGAAGATGAGAGATACCAAACCCCACAATGCAGATGAGCTGAAGGCTGCTATCAAAGCAACCTGGGCTTCCATAACACCTCAGCAGTGCCACAGGCTGATCGCCTCCATGCCACGCCGCATTGATGCATTAATTGGTGCAAAAGGAGCCCCGACCAAGTATTGAGTGCATTTACTGAACATATATTTCAATAGGCCAACATTTTACATTTTAAAATCATTTTTCAAGCTGGTGTTATAAAGTATTCTAATTTACTGAGATAATGACTTTTGGGTTTTCATTGGCTGTAAGCCATAATCCTCAACATTAACAGGAATAAACACTTGAAATAGATCATTTTGTAATGACTCTATATAATATATGAGTTTCACTTTTTGTATTGAAGAACTGAAATAAATTAACTTTTTGATGATATTCTAATTTTGTGAGAAGCACCTGTAGTACGGCAGGCACTTTCCTGTCCACATGAGTCAAATACTCTGAAGATGCGGTTAGGCTAGACAGAGCTGAAAATCATTATGAATTTTTAGTAGGAGGGATGTCGCCATATGTAACATGTGGTATTACTGACTCACATTTTGGGGATGAATAAAGTAGACCTGAAACGATAAAAGCCGAAACGATAAAGTAGACCTGAAACGATAAAAGCCGAAAGCATATTGAAAATAGACTTGGTATGCTGCGAGGGAAATCCAATATCAGATGTTCACACTATGCAGAGATCCATGCCCTCAAATTCATCGAGTAGGGGTCTGCCCACAACAATTTGGCCAAGCCGGACCGTCATTCCTGCCATGCATGGATTGCTGGGTAAACAAGCGGTCATCTCCCACAACACTGGTGACGGAAACTTCCAGCTGTCCCACATTATTGAGTAGTATGGTAAGTGGGACGGTATAACATTACACACACCCACTCATGCACGTTGACACCGTGGCCATTTCACAGACAAAACCCAAGAAAAAAAAATGAGCATAGTAAGTACAGTAAATAAGTAAATAGTGTAACCAGTCGGGACGACAATGTGTACCTGTCACGCTGTCTAATGATATGAATACAATGTCAGTAAACTATTTATACAGGAACCACACTCTATACAACATATAGTTTAGCAACATCAGAATGTAAGTATAAAATAGATTTACCTGACACGATATCTGCAGAACTTAGGGTAAATCTTGAGGACTAGATGTGCAGAAACGATTTCTGTTTAACTCAGGGTTAATCTTGAGGACTTGATGAGCTGTAACAGGAAAGAGGAGGACCGGGGTCTAACCTGACCCTACACTGGGGTCCTAACTAATCCTTTACCTTGGAGGTACTGATAATGGTTCAGAGGTCCAAGTCTCCAGCCTAACCCTGTCTCCTATCAGACCCTGAACCCTGTAATCAGTCCTAAGAAGGATCCTGATTACCACCAAAGGGATATGGGCTGATCTCAGCTAAATACACAGATAAGACATATAAGACAGACAGGATAGCACTCACTTGCATACACACTCAAACACCGAAGGAACATAAATGGTCTGGGAAATAAACTCTAAGCAAGTTGAGCTTAAAACAACTAAGGAGCTCTCAACTTAAGTCAATACAGATTCATTCCTATCTGTGGACTGAATGAAGGATTTCACTGTCAACTCCCAAAGCAGACAACCAGGAATTTAAAGGAAACCAATCAACAAATAATCAATTGCAGCCGGGAGAAACTGCACCCAGTCCCAGCACCGAGCACAGACAGAATTAACTCCCTAGCTGCCAAACACAAAGAAACAGCAACTCAGCTGTGAGAAGTCAAAATGTGCAACCGCGACGATCTTCGTGGCAATGCACACATGACAGTACCCCCCCTTCTACGAGGGGCCTCCGGACCCTCAGGGCCAGGCCTGCCCGGGTGAGTTCTGTGGAAGGTCCGAACCAAACGATCTGCGTTAACATCAGACGCAGGGACCCACGTCCTCTCCTCCGGACCATACCCCTTCCAATGCACCAAGTACTGAAGGGACCGGCGATTCAGACGTGAGTCAATGATTTTTGATACTTGAAATTCCAAGTTGCCATTGACCAACACTGGAGGAGGAGGTAGAGGTGACGATATGACTGGTGCCACATACCTTTTAAGTAAAGACTTGTGGAACACATTATGAATTTTAAACGTAGGAGGGAGTTCCAGACGAAATGCCACAGGATTAATTATGGAACTGATCCTGTACGGCCCGATGAATCTGGGACCCAGTTTCCAGGAGGGCACTTTAAGTTTTATATTCCTGGTAGACAACCATACCAGATCGTTCACATTCAGATCTGGACCAGAAACTCTCCTCCTATCAGCCATACGTTTGTAACGGTTCCCCATAGCACTCAGATTATTCAATACACCTCTCCACACAGAAGCAAGTGACGACGAGAAACGCTCCTCCTCAGGAACCCCAGAAGGACCCCCCCCATTGAAAGTACAAAACTGAGGATGAAAACCATATGCCCCAAAAAACGGGGACTTACCAGTGGACTCGCTCCGCCTGTTGTTAAGAGCGAACTCTGCCAGAGGCAAGAAAGAAGACCAGTCCTCCTGGTTCTCCGAGACAAAACACCGGAGATATGTCTCTAAACTCTGATTCAGACGCTCTGTCTGACCATTGGTCTGCGGATGAAAAGCCGAGGAAAACGACAATTGCATCCCCCGACGTAAACAAAATGCCCTCCAAAATTTGGACACAAACTGAGACCCCCTATCTGACACCACATCAGAAGGCAACCCATGAAGTCTCACGATCTCCCTAATGAACACCTGCGCCAGAGTTTTAGCATTAGGGAGTGCAGGAAGAGCAACGAAATGTGCCATCTTACTGAACCTGTCAACAACCACCAGTATGACAGTATTCCCTGACGACGGAGGAAGGTCCGTAATGAAGTCCATAGATAAATGAGTCCATGGACGCTCCGGAAGTTTCAAGGGTAAAAGGGTCCCAGACGGACGGGTATGAGGGGTTTTAGAGCGAGCACAAACCCCACAGGACGCGACAAAAGTTATAACATCTTTATTAGCGTTAGGCCACCAAAATCGGCGAGAAAGGAGATCTAAAGTAGCCTTACTCCCTGGATGTCCTGCTAAAGCAGAATTATGATGTGCCTCAATAACCTTTTGTCTCAACTGATTCGGGACAAACAGTCTCCCTGGAGGTCCTGCAGGGGCGTCCCCCTGAGCCTCTAACACCTCCTCCTCAAGCTCAGAACATACAGCCGACACTACCACCCCCTCCTGAAGGATAGGAATCGGGTCATCCGTTTTCCCGGCCCCTGGGAAACTGCGAGACAAGGCATCAGCCTTTACATTCTTAGACCCCGGGCGATAAGTGACGACAAAATTAAACCTGGTAAAAAACAACGACCATCGAGCTTGTCTGGAATTCAGACGCTTAGCGGATTCTAAATACAGCAGGTTCTTGTGATCAGTAATAACGGTGACCGGGTGGACTGCCCCCTCCAAAAAGTGACGCCATTCTTCAAAAGCCAATTTAATGGCCAAAAGTTCCCTATTGCCGATATCATAATTCCTTTCGGCGGACGACAATTTCTTAGAAAAGAAAGCGCACGGATGCCATTTACCAGGGGACGGACCCTGGGACAATATAGCACCCACCCCTATGTCAGATGCGTCCACCTCAACAATGAAAGGCTGAGATACATCTGGTTGGATGAGAACGGGTGCCGAAGCAAAACATCTCTTCAAAGAGGAAAAGGCTTGGCAAGCCTTGTTCGACCACCTAGAAAAATCCGTCCCTTTTCTCGTCATGTCAGTGAGAGGTTTGACGACAGACGAGAAATTACAAATAAATTTCCGGTAGTAATTAGCAAACCCCAAAAAACGCTGCAGAGCCTTAAGATCCCCTGGCTGATCCCATTCAAGCACTGCTCTCACCTTTTCAGGGTCCATACGGAAACCGGAGGCTGACACCAAAAAACCCAAAAACTGAAGTTCCTGTACGGCAAAAACACACTTCTCCAGTTTGGCGTATAGTTTATTGTCTCGCAAGATCTGCAACACCTGTCTCACATGCTCCTGGTGAGAAACAAGATCTGGCGAGTAAATTAAAATGTCATCCAAATTTACGACCACAAACAGCCCCACAAGGTGACGAAAAATGTCATTAACAAAATGTTGGAATACTGCTGGTGCAGTAGTCAGACCAAAAGGCATGACCAGGTTTTCATAATGTCCCTCCGGCGTGTTAAACGCCGTTTTCCACTCATCCCCCTCTTTTATCCTAATCAGATTATACGCCCCCCTGAGATCCAATTTAGAGAACCATTTGGCGCCAACAATTTGATTGAAGAGATCAGGAATAAGAGGGAGTGGATACGGATCTCGAACAGTAATCCGATTAAGTTCGCGGAAATCCAAGCAAGGGCGTAGGCCTCCATCTTTTTTCTTCACAAAGAAGAACCCGCGGCCACAGGGGAAGATGAAGGTCTAATATGCCCTTTGGCCAGACTTTCAGAAATATAATCTTTCATAGCTTGCCTTTCAGGACCAGAAAGATTATACAACCTAGCTTTAGGCAACTTAGCATCAGGAAGTAGATTAATAGAGCAGTCATACACGCGATGAGGAGGCAACTCCCAACACCCCTCCTCAGAGAAAACATCCCCAAAATCCTCCAAAAAAGGAGGCAATGTACTAGGCACGACCGCACCGATGACTGTGTTCATGCAGTTGCTTTTGCAAAACTCACCCCATTGGCTTATCTCTCTGGACTGCCAATTAATCACAGGGTTATGTTTAACCAGCCAAGGAAGTCCCAACACAATGGGAGTAGGTAGACCCTCCAACACATAACAAGATAATTGTTCCCTATGTATTGCCCCTACCCGAAGGTCAATGTTATGAACCTCATGAACAAAGCTACCTTGGCCGAGAGGCCTGGCGTCAATGGAGAAAATAGGGATCGGTTGACCAATACACTCAGATGCATACCTTGAGCCTGAGCAAACTGAGCGTCAACCAGATTAGCCCCGGAACCACTATCCAGAAGAACAGACAATCTCTTCACTCTAGTACCAACCACCACCTCCACTGGTACAAGGAACTGAGAAGAACCGGCGGAAGAAATACATACTCCCAGGTTGTCGTCCACCACACAACCTGGGATTAGCAGTTTTCCGGCGACTTTTTACTTAACAAGACACGGGATGGACATTCTCCAACAAAATGTCCCTCTTTCCCGCAAAAAAAACACCTTCTAATCCTGCGGCGTGCCGCCAATCCCCTACTACGAAAAGATGTCCCTCCCAACTGCATAGGTTCATCCGAACAGACAAGGGGAGCCTCAACATAAGGGACTTTAGTAGTAGGTGGAGTAACAACAGGGAGTGGAGTTACCTCACCCCTCTCCCGAAGCCGTCTATCAGTACGGATAGCTAGGGCCATAGCAGCCTCCAGAGAGGAGGAGACTCATACTGAGCCAAAACGTCTTTTAATTTGTCAGAAAGCCCATGACAAAACTGGCTCCTAAGAGCTGGGTCATTCCACTGAGTATCCGTGGCCCATCTACGAAACTCAGAAGCAAATTCCTCCGCCGGACGATCTCCCTGCTGTATCTTACGTAATTTGGTCTCAGCAAGAGAGACCCGATCTGGGTCATCATATATCAATCCCAGGGCAGTAAAAAATTGATCTACAGATTGTAGAGCCGGGGATCCCGGAGGAAGGGAAAATGCCCAGGATTGAGGGTCCCCTTGAAGAAGTGAGATAACAATTCCCACTCTCTGCTCATCACTCCCTGATGATCGCGGCCGAAGCCGAAAATACAATTTACATGCCTCCCGGAAGGTAAAAAATTTGTCTCGCCCACCAGTGAACCTATCCGGGAGAGCTACTTTAGGTTCAACTCTGGTTTGCTCCAGGGGAGACAAAACTTTGGACTTAATGTCCGTCAGCTCCATGGATAATCCCTGCAACTGCAGAGCCAGCTGGGCTACTGGATCCATGGTAACTAGAGATAATTTTTAAGGCCAGTGAAAATGTCACGCTGTCTAATGATATGAATACAATGTCAGTAAACTATTTATACAGGAACCACACTCTATACAACATATAGTTTAGCAACATCAGAATGTAAGTATAAAATAGATTTACCTGACACGATATCTGCAGAACTTAGGGTAAATCTTGAGGACTAGATGTGCAGAAACGATTTCTGTTTAACTCAGGGTTAATCTTGAGGACTTGATGAGCTGTAACAGGAAAGAGGAGGACCGGGGTCTAACCTGACCCTACACTGGGGTCCTAACTAATCCTTTACCTTGGAGGTACTGATAATGGTTCAGAGGTCCAAGTCTCCAGCCTAACCCTGTCTCCTATCAGACCCTGAACCCTGTAATCAGTCCTAAGAAGGATCCTGATTACCACCAAAGGGATATGGGCTGATCTCAGCTAAATACACAGATAAGACATATAAGACAGACAGGATAGCACTCACTTGCATACACACTCAAACACCGAAGGAACATAAATGGTCTGGGAAATAAACTCTAAGCAAGTTGAGCTTAAAACAACTAAGGAGCTCTCAACTTAAGTCAATACAGATTCATTCCTATCTGTGGACTGAATGAAGGATTTCACTGGCAACTCCCAAAGCAGACAACCAGGAATTTAAAGGAAACCAATCAACAAATAATCAATTGCAGCCGGGAGAAACTGCACCCAGTCCCAGCACCGAGCACAGACAGAATTAACTCCCTAGCTGCCAAACACAAAGAAACAGCAACTCAGCTGTGAGAAGTCAAAATGTGCAACCGCGACGATCTTCGTGGCAATGCACACATGACAGTACCCAGTCGGGACGGTCCTATCCTGTCTCTAGAATTAAAATCTCACATTGTGTCAGCCGATCTCAGTGTGAATAAGGGAAGAGCGGGACAGAGGCCCGATTGTTCAGCCACCAGTCCATGAGAAGCTTATTGATGAAATTCCTAGCTCAGAAAAGGAGGCCATGCCACTGTTTGTACAAAGTACAAGAAACTACAGCAAAACCAAAGAAGTGAGCCGGAGCATAAGTTGGTATACATGCAATGTAAGAGCTCGTTCACACATATATAAACATATAATTTTTCTTTTGCCTTTGTTGACCAGTTGATTTTTCATTTTTGCTTTCTCGTTTTTTTCCTCCCCTTCTTGCAAGAGATATAACTTTTAATATTTTTTCCACCAACATAGCCATACAAGGGATTGTTTTTTGTGGAACGAGCTGAATTTTTGATTGTCACTATTTATTATACCATTCAATGTTCTGGGGAAAAGGGAAACAAACATGATTTCGTCATTGTTTTTACAGTGATCTTTTTGCTGTAAAATGCCCTTACAATTATGGTGATGCCAAACATGTATTTTGTTGTTTGTTTGTTTTTTACTCAAATGGTAAAAACAAAAAAAGTTTTGTAAAAAAATAAAAATAAAAATTGGTTTGTGTTGCTATATTTTAAGACTGGTAACGTTTTAGTCGATTAAGCTGTATGAGGGCTTGTTATTTACATAGAGAACTGACATTTTATTGGTACTTTTTTGGGGTAGATATGATATTTTGATTTCTTTATATTACAATTTCTTAACAAGAGGCAGTGACCCAAAAAAAAGGAATTTTGGAGGTTCTTTTCCCATTACGCTGTGTACAGCTAATTTTATATTTTTATAGATTGGATTTTTACGGGTGCGGCTATAGCAATTCTGTTCATTTTTCGTTATTATTGACAGGGAAAAGAGAAGTGAATTTAAATTTTATCGATTTTTTTCATGGTTGTAAAAAATATTTTTTATTTCTTGCTGTATTTTTTTTAGTTGCCTTAGGAGACATGAACTTGTAATCATCTGATCGATCATTCAATATAGTGCAATACAACTATAATTGAGTATGTTGTTAAAATGACAGTCTCCTATGGACTGTACAGGAGAATGAAGATGACCGCTATGGGGCTTCAGCAGCCCCCAACTGCTGTAATGATCCATCAGATCCCTGTGATAGCATAGCATCAATCACGTCATTTAAATTCTGCTGTCAGTGAATGACAGCAACATTTAAAGGGTTAAAACCTAAAATGAACATATACCCTGCTATATGTAAGTAAAAAGCAATAGTGCATATAAATAACATAGTAAACACTGTTTCTGATTTAAAAAAAAGTGCAGAAGTCATCCACCAACGTCAAGGTGTACCCAGTCCTTACCTCTAGAATTAAAACCTTACCATGTATCAAAAATTATCTCAATGTGAATAAGGGCCGAGCAGGACCGTGGCATGACTATGGATACCCAGTAATGGGACGCTATATAAGCATAATGCACAGCTCAAAGAAAGGGAGGCCATGAAGAAAGGGAGGCCATGCCCTTGGTGCACTGAGTGCAAAAACTAAAAGAAATGAACTGGCGTATACATTGGTATACAATGTAACGTGTAGGAGCATGTTCAGACTGGCCATTAAACAGACGAAACCTAAGATAGAGACAACTTAACATATACCCGGCTTTAAGAAGGTAATAAGCAATAGTGCATACATATTATTCACATTGAGGTTGGTACACCTTGGCGCTGGTGGGATGGCTTTTAGGCTTTTTCTTTTATCATTAACAGTGTTTACTAAGTACCCAATGTTATTTATATGCACTATTGCTTTTTACTTACTTATAGCAGGGTATATGTTCATTTTGTTTCTATCTTTGGTTTTGTCTGTTTAACCCCTTAACGACCAGAGGTATTATTAATTTTGCATTTTCATTTTCTGCTCCCCTTCTTCCAGGAGCCGTAACTTTTTATTTTTTGGTGAAATTGGCCATATGAGGGCTTGTTTTTTTGCGGGACAAGTTGCACTTTTGCACGACTCCATTGGTTTTATCATGTTGTGTACTCAAAAATAGGAAAAAAATTCCAAGTGTGGTGAAATAGCAAAAAAAGTGCAATCCCACAGTTGTTTTTCGTTTTTTTTTTCACCGTGTTCACTAAATACTAAAACTGACCTGACATTATGATTCTCCAGGTCACTACGAGTTCACAGACACCAAACACATCTAGGTTCTTTTTTCATTTAAGTGGTGAAAAAAATTCAAAAAGTTTGTTAAAAAAATTGCGCCGGGTAAGGGCTTATTTTTTGCGTACTGAGCTGTTGTTTTTAATGATACCATTTTGATGCAGATACGATCTTTTCATCGCCCGTTATTGCATATTAATGCAATATTGCGGCAACCAAAAAAACTTAATTGTGGAGTTTTTACTTTTTTTCTTGCTACGCCGTTTAGCGATTGGGTTAATTTTTTTTATTTTGATATATTGGGCGATTCTGAACTTGGCGATGCCAAATATGTGTATGTTATGTTTGATTTTTTTTTTTATTGTTTTATTTTGATTGGGGCGAAAATGGGTGATTTGAACTTTTATATTTTTTTCTTATATTTTTTAAAACATTTATTTTTTAAAACTTTTTTTTTACTTTTTGCGTGCTTCAATAGTCTCCATGGGAGACTAGAAGCTGCACTTGTCCGATCGGCTCTGCAACATACAGGCAATGATGTATGTAGCAGAATTGCTGACTTGCTATGAGCGCCAACCACTGAGTGGCACTCATAGCAATCTGGCAGTGACTACCATAGAGGTCTGCAGGATACCTCTGGTTGTCATGCCAACCAATTGGTGACCAGCGATCACGTGATGTGGGTCACCGATGAGCGGATTTCCAGTGCAATTGAAATGCCGCTGTCAGAGTTTGACTGCGGCATTTAACGGGTTAATCACGATCCACCCGCGGCTGCTCTGGGCATATGTCAGCTGTTCAAAACAGCTGACATGTGCCTGGAAAGATGTGGGCTCAGCGCCGGAGCCCACATCAAAGGGAGGGAGTCCGACATTGGCGTACATTTCACCCGATGTCGGAAAGGGGTTAATGGCCAGTGTGAACATACGCCTACAGTGTGAACATACTCCTACAGTGTGGCCAGTGTGAACATACGCCTACAGTGTAGTCAGTGTCAACACACTCCTACAGTGTGGCCAGTGTGAACAAACGCCTACAGTGTGGCCAGTGTCAACAAACTTCTACAGTGTGGCCAGTGTCAACACACTCCTACAGTGTGGCCAGTGTGAACATACTCCTACAGTGAGGCCAGCGTGAACATACTCCTACAGTGTGGCCAGTGTGAACACACTCCTACAGTGTGGCCAGTGTGAACACACTCCTACAGTGTGACCAGTGTGAACATACTCCTATAGTGTGGCCAGTGTGAACATACTCCTACAGTGTGGCCAGTGTGAACATACTCCTATAGTGTGGCCAGTGTGAACATACTCCTATAGTGTGGCCAGTGTGAACATACTCCTACAGTGTGACCAGTGTGAACATACTCCTATAGTGTGGCCAGTGTGAACATACTCCTACAGTGTGGCCAGTGTGAACATACTCCTACAGTGTGGCCAGTGTGAACACACTCCTACAGTGTGGCCAGTGTGAACACACTCCTACAGTGTGACCAGTGTGAGCATACTCCTATAGTGTGGCCAGTGTGAACATACTCCTACAGTGTGGCCAGTGTGAACATACTCCTATAGTGTGACCAGTGTGAACATACTCCTATAGTGTGGCCAGTGTGAACATACTCCTACAGTGTGACCAGTGTGAACATACTCCTATAGTGTGGCCAGTGTGAACATACTCCTACAGTGTGGCCAGTGTGAACATACTCCTACAGTGTGGCCAGTGTGAACATACTCCTACAGTGTGGCCAGTGTGAACACACTCCTACAGTGTGGCCAGTGTGAACATACTCCTACAGTGTGGCCAGTGTGAACATACTCCTACAGTGTGACCAGTGTGAGCATACTCCTATAGTGTGGCCAGTGTGAACATACTCCTACAAGTTGCATGTATGTGAACTTATACTTCAGTTCATTTATTTCTATTTTTATTTTTAGGGTTAAGCAGAAGTGACCAAAATAAGCAGGTGTAGGCAGATGCTGACTATGTAACACAGCTGGCATCTGCCTGGTATGAAGCAGGCTCAGCTCCTGAGCCCGTTCCATTCTTCCCCACATGCTGCAGGCCCAGAAGGATAACATAGATAAAATGCGTAGATAATAGATGGATAGTTAAATAGATAGACAGATTGAAAGATAGATAGACAGGCAGATATGTGATAGACAGGGGCGGAACTATAGTGGAAGCAGGGGAAGCAGCTGCCACAGGGCCCGGGCTAGAAGGGGGCCCGTCCCTGCTGCAGCTGCCCTGTGATTTAGGAGCAAAAAGGGGGGCCCGAGCACGCTGGCAAATGGATCCGCGCTCGGGCCCCCTCCCAACATTTTGTTCAGGCTTCTGACTCTGAACGCTGATGCATAACAACACTGTGTTGTTTTAAAGAGACACTACAGTGTTGTAAATGCAGACAGCGAACAGAAATGAGCACTGTAGCTTTAAGCTGCGGCCCAGTGCATTATGGTCCGTCTGTCACAGCGTGTGTGCATGTGGGGGCGGACAGCAGACGGCCAGGCAGACCACATGAAGCAGCAGGCTGACTGGACAAGCAGGTGGAAGCCCGGGCGAGCAGGGTGAGTACCGTGAGTCTCTCAACAGTGAGAAGAGGCTTGGCTGCTCAATGGTGACTGGGAGGGCAGGTGCAGGCAGGATCTAACAGGGCCCACATTCAACAGGCCCCAGGCTGCAGTGCAGGGGGCCCACATTCAACAGGGCCCAGGCAGCAGGGGGCCCACATTCAACACAGGGCCCAGGTAGCAAGGGGCCCGCATTCCAACAGGGCCTCGGGCTCCTGGGCCCTGTTTGACGCAAGCCTCAAGTCACCACTAACCTCCCCCTGGGCCCTGTTGGGCACGGGACCTCAGTCACCAGTAGCCTCCCCCTGGCCCAGTAACAGCCTCATGGTTGCTACAAGTGACGAGTGACACCCTGATCTCTGCTACATGTGACAAGTAACAACCTCAGCTCTGCTACATGTAACAAGTAACAACCTCAGCTCTGCTACATGTGACAAGTAGCAACCTCGGCTCTGCTACATGTGACAAGTAGCAACCTCAGCTCTGCTACATGTGACAAGTAACAACCTCAACTCTGCTACTTGTGACAAGTAGCAACCTCAGCTCTGCTATTTGTGACAAGTAACAACCTCAGCTCTGCTTATGTGACAAGTAACAACCTCAGCTCTGCTCATGTGACAAGTAGCAACCTCAGCTCTGCTACATGTGACAAGTAGCAACCTCGGATCTGCTACATGTGACAAGTAGCAACCTCAGCTCTGCTACATGTGACAAGTAACAACCTCAACTCTGCTACTTGTGACAAGTAGCAACCTCAGCTCTGCTATTTGTGACAAGTAACAACCTCAGCTCTGCTTATGTGACAAGTAACAACCTCAGCTCTGCTCATGTGACAAGTAGCAACCTCAGCTCTGCTACATGTGACAAGTAGCAACCTCGGCTCTGCTACATGTGACAAGTAGCAACCTCAGCTCTGCTACATGTGACAAGTAGCAACCTCAGCTCTGCTACTTGTGACAAGTAGCAACCTCAGCTCTGCTATTTGTGACAAGTAACAACCTCAGCTCTGCTCATGTGACAAGTAACAACCTCAGCTCTGCTCATGTGACAAGTAGCAACCTCGGCTCTGCTACATGTGACAAGTAGCAACCTCAGCTCTGCTACATGTGACAAGTAGCAACCTCGGCTCTGCTACATGTGACAAGTAGCAACCTCAGCTCTGCTACTTGTGACAAGTAGCAACCTCAGCTCTGCTATTTGTGACAAGTAACAACCTCAGCTCTGCTCATGTGACAAGTAACAACCTCAGCTCTGCTCATGTGACAAGTAGCAACCTCGGCTCTGCTACATGTGACAAGTAGCAACCTCAGCTCTGCTACATGTGACAAGTAGCAACCTCGGCTCTGCTACATGTGACAAGTAGCAACCTCAGCTCTGCTACTTGTGACAAGTAGCAACCTCAGCTCTGCTATTTGTGACAAGTAACAACCTCAGCTCTGCTCATGTGACAAGTAACAACCTCAGCTCTGCTCATGTGACAAGTAGCAACCTCGGCTCTGCTACATGTGACAAGACCTCAGCTCTGCTACATGTGACAAGTAGCAACCTCAGCTCTGCTACATGTGACAAGTAACCTCAGCTCTGCTACATGTGACAAGTAACAACCTCAGCTCTGCTACATTTGACAAGTAACAACCTCAGCTCTGCTACATGTGACAAGTAGCAACCTCGGCTCTGCTACATGTGACAAGTAACAACCTCAGCTCTGCTACATGTGACAAGTAGCAACCTCAGCTCTGCTCATGTGACAAGTAACAACCTCAGCTCTGCTCATGTGACAAGTAACAACCTCAGCTCTGCTACATGTGACAAGTAGCAACCTCAGCTCTGCTACATGTGACAAGTAACAACCTCAGCTCTGCTACATGTGACAAGTAGCAACCTCGGCTCTGCTACATGTAACAACCTCAGCTCTGCTACATGTGACAAGTAGCAACCTCAGCTCTGCTCATGTGACAAGTAACAACCTCAGCTCTGCTCATGTGACAAGTAACAACCTCAGCTCTGCTACATGTGACAAGTAACAACCTCAGCTCTGCTACATGTGACAAGTAACAACCTCAGCTCTGCTACATGTGACAAGTAGCAACCTCAGCTCTGCTACATGCGAGGAGTGACAGCCTCATCTCTGCTACATGTGCGGAGCGACAGCCTCAGCTTTGCTATACAAGTAGCAGAGCTGAGGCTGTCACTCCTCACATGTTGCAGAGATGAGGCTGTCACTCCTTACATGTAGCAGAGCTGAGGCTGTCACTCCTCGAATGTAGCAGAGCTGAGGCTGTCCCTACTCACATGTAGCAGAGCTGAGGCTGTTCCTCCTCACATGTAGCAGAGCTGAGGCTGTCACTCCTCACATGTAGCAGAACTGAGTCTGTCACTCCTCACATGTAGCAGAGCTGAGGCTGTCACTCCTCACATGTAGCAGAGCTGAGGCTGTCACTCCTCACATGTGTAATTGGTGAGGGCGTGGTGCAGAAGTACGGTATACAGAACAATCTTAGATTATTCTGTATACCGGACTGTTGTTCTACTGAATAAATCATCCGTTTTGAAAGCAATTTGCAGGCTGGATTACAAGTTTCTTCACATATTTACTCTGGAGAAAGCCTACCTTCGTCACTACCTCAGTTGCTTCCTGGGAGTTGGTTCTTTTCTGTTATTTCACTATCATTACTCCAAAAACCTCTAATTTTGGATAATAAAGGTATCTTTCTTAACACAACTTGGGTAGACCGGGATTGGCAACGCGCGAGGGGGGGGGGGCCCATTGTGAAGTTTGCTGTGGGGCCCTGCCGTTCCTAGTTACGCCCCTGGTGATAGATTAGATATGAGAGCAATGGAAGAGAAAACTGAGAACTCTGTTTATTTGAGAACTTTATTTTCAGAAGAAAACTTCCTTTCATAGAAATTTTTCCTGTGTGGAAATAGTCTTGTAGTTCTGCTTGTTGCAAGATAATGCAAGTACAGGCAGCAGCGGGAGTCCCACCATTTTACCCAGCGGGGAAAATCAATATAGTAAAGTTTGGAAGTAATCCAAAGTATCTTGTGAAATCGTCAATCACAACACCTCCGAGCACAGACAATGTAGACCCTGAATTTACTATGCCTGCATCTTCCCTGTATAGGCATGAACTCCTCCATGCTTACAGACTAACAATATGTCTATTAGTAGATAAATCATACTGCTGTATTAAAATTACAGCTCCAGGCCAGTGGGGGAGCTGTGACGTCCAGTGTAGTCACGAACAGTTCCTCTTAACTGCTTAACGAACCTGGAATTTTTAGTTTTGGCGCTTTAGTTTTTTTTTTATCCCTTTCTTCTAAGAGCCATAACTTTAAAAGATCGGACTTTTAGGGACATGACAATACCAAATATGCATATTATTTGTAATGGGATAAATCTTTATATATTTTTTTTAGAACTTTTTTCTTTATTTTTTAGTCCCCTTGGGGGACTAGGAATCTGCAATCATTCAATTACTTTTAGTAATTACTGCAGTAACACAATATTGCAGTATATAGGAAAATCACAATTTTCCTATGGAGCCCAGCTTGTAGCTGTGCTTCATAGGACACTAATCTCTGGTTTTAGGGAAGAAACATAATTTTGATTGCAGCTCTGAATTTGAAGGTCAAATCTAAATATTTTCCATATCCGAGCAGAGATCAATGTTGTTGTTTTTTGCGTAAACAGTGCATTAATTATATTCTTGTACTATGCTTGCCTTATAACTAGACAGATTTGCCCTTCAGGGTGTTGGGGCAGCTGGGTGATGGCCACTATACTGGCTTCCACCTAGCTTTCCCTGACGCAGATAAAACAATTAACAAGACTAGACTGAAAATGTCTGTAAAGTCGGAGACGCGTTTCACGTTTTGTTTCTTCGCAGACGACTGTAGGACAATCTTCTCCCATTACACGGAGGTCCATGCTCTGTTAGCATAAAGAATGGGGGTCCATTATAGAACAGAGGATGGCGGCTGTCCCCATAGCGCTCACACAAAGCCAATGCCTGCGCGTCAGGTCAGCTGCATTGTAAGAGGCGGTAATTAGACATTTCTTGTGATGGAACAGTATTGGGAGTCATGTTGAGCTGACAGGGCGACACGTCCTTCAGGGCGACAGAAGACCCCACTCCACAGCTCTTCAGAAAACTAGAGACGGCAGCTGGAGAGAACAGCAGACAGGCAAGCCTAGACTGGCACATCCTGACCTGGCAGATGGCTTTAACCCTTACAGTAGGATGGCTGATCAATCACCTATTAAGCTGGATGAGGCACCATCATAGACCACGGCGATGTGGAATAACGTACTGCAAAGGCATAGGCTTCAGGACTCTCTTCGTATTTACTCTGCTGTTCCCTATAGTGCCCATAAGGGGTCAGATAACGAGATGGTATTTTACATTATCTACAGCAGTTATTACAGATCCATAAATTATCTCTGGTGATAATCTTATTCCGAAACATGACTTAACCCTGTAAGAACCCGACCATTTTTCTTTTTCGCACTTTCGTTTTTTTTCCTCTCCTTCTTCCAAGAGCCATAACTTGCTTGTATTTTTCCATCCACATAGCCATACGAGGGCTTGCTTTTTGCAACATGATTTGTACTTTTGAAAGATACCATCTTTTTTACCACATAGTGTACTGGAAAAACGGGGGAAAAATTCCAAGTGCTGTGACACTGCAGAAAAAAATGTAATTCTGCAATTTTGGTGGGCTTTGTTTTCATGGCATTCATTCTTCAATAAAAATGACCTGGAAATATAAATCTCCAGGTCAGTTCCATTATTGAGATAACAAACTTGCATTTTCTTAAATTACGTAATAAAAAAAAATAGGAAATTTGTCTGAAAAAATTCTTACTCGTATTGTTATTTTCCAAGACCAGTAACATATTCAATCTGGTCACTGCTCACTGTCCACTCTAAAAAAAGCAGCTCACCTCTGTCTCATTTAAGACAAGACTATACCAGTGAGGTGTCAGGTTACACCTCCTATTATGCTTGTGTGGCCCAGCTACGCCAGGCACACATATTCCAGGAAAATGCACAAGAAGGTAACCGTGAAGCTTGATATTCATTCACGTCACTCACATTTCCCAACACACCCACTAGGGGTATAAAAGGAAGTGACATGTAGCAGTCAGAGTTCAGTCTTTCTAGACAGTCTGTGCAGGAGGAGAGGAGTGGGCACATTCAGTTCAGTGTTCAGTCAGCTTCCTGTCTTAGGAGAGTACAGTTCAGTCGAGGAGAGGAGAGGAGCAGACTGGTTCAGTATCACTTCAGTCTAGTCTTGGAGGAAGAGGAGTGCAGACTAGATTCTGGCAGAGCAAGTTCATGAAGTGGAGTCTGGTTTGAGTGTAAGGAGTCACTCTAGCCCAGTCAGAACTACAAAGCCAGTACCTCAGCACAAGCTACCTGTATTCCTTGGAAAGTGGAAGGTGACTCTCGGAGCTACAGCGTGTACACAGTTTGACAGAGTTCCTGTGCGCTGCTCTGGACAGGGTCTGAGAAAGAAAGGAAAGAAGGAAGGTAATCACAGGAGCTGCGACAGTGAGTGTACTGAGAACTGTTCAGTGAGCTCTGAAGAAAGCTGATATTCACATCATCGCTACTTGTGCTTATGTTAAGAGCAGGAGCAGGACGAGGGGCATAGTGGAGAAAGATAGAGACAAGTGCATCAGGTACCGGAGTACCCGCACTAATTCACCGGACACCGGGGTCCGAAGCGTTGCTAGTGCTTCACGCCTAGTAATAAGAAAACCGGAGGCTTTCTGGACTACAAGTCGCAGAAGGTAGCCCTAAGCGCTGATACGTAAACGGAGTCAGGTAGAACAAGGACCTTGAGTGGGACGCTACAAAAGTAGGGACTCTGTTCTCCCCAACTAGAAGGCTCTACCACAATGTCGGCCGGGCGTTGCAGCTATTGAACGAGCTGGAGACTGACAGAGTTAACTTGACTTCATGCAAGTTTGTACTCACACATATACAAGGTTAAAGGAGGCCTCTAACCTGCTCAGCGGTTATCCTGAATGTGCATTCGCCACCCCGACAAGCTTCCCGGGACCTGCCTGAAACATCTGCAAGTAAAGCTATGGAAAGAGATTGCCTTGTGTGAGACTGTTTCATTTACTACACCCTGCACCACCATAGACTTCCAGGGACCAGTCTCGCCTGTGGGAGACTTACCATCCAGCTGCCTCATAACATCCCTAGGAAGATCCATATAGCAGCGCTGGTCAAATTGATCAGAAACCACAGGTGGCGTCACGAACTATTCTAATCTACAATTCCCCTGTAAATATCCCCCATTGCATGACCGCCAGGGCCACGGACCGAGTCCCGCTGCCAGTGACATCTCCCATAGAAATCAATGGGCTCGGTGCCGAGTACCCCATAGCCCTGGTACCACCTCAGTGTGGTGCGCGTCATCTTTCCTGGCGTCACGAACAGGATACGAAGCTTGCAAATTGTGAGTCCTGTGTTGCCTATATTGACTGTTTTGTGCAGAAAAGACTGTTTGCTGTTTTGTCATTTTTGGCGCCAAATACTGCCATTTTTACCACCATATTCGCGCCCTGAGGCGCTGGTGAAGAAGGTGGGCGTACATTCGTGGGCGTGTACCCCCCTGTGGCGCGAAAGTTATGGCCGCCCTCTCAAAATGCTACTATAATGTGAGATCCTACCCCACTGCAAGGGAGATCCGCCTCCTCTTAATCTTCTATGCAAAAAAGAGGAAGCGCAAATCCCGCCTCCACGGAGGAGACCAGATTGTTCCTGATGGAGAACACAGTCTGGCCTGGGGAGATGGAAGAAGGACAAGAGCAGCTATGCAGTGGAGCGGTGGAGCGCAGGCCCTTCTCCCCAGAAAAGCTGTTGTTTGAACCGGAGCCATCCCTAATACAGAAACTTCAGCAAACCTTGCTGGAGTGCAAGGAGGAGAATGCGGCGCTTAAAAAGTTAATCCAGCGCCAGGCAGACATGGAGGAGACCGAGAGACGCTGGCGTGCCCAGACACAGCGGCTGCTGTGGGACGCAGTGCTCTCTCCCACAGACATAACGCCATCACCTGACTTTCCTAAGTCCCTGCTGAAGAAAGCTGAAGGGAAACCGGAGGCCGCCCCCAAAAGTGCTGTACCTGATCCCACCGATGGAGAGGTGGAAGAGAAGGAGGCTGAGGAGGTCCTGCCTGTTCCGGAGTGCCAGCTAGGCCAGGAGGCCGCAGCAGATTACAGTTCCCCGGTAGGAACACCGGAGGAGACCCAACTGTCAGCGATAGAAAACGACTGGGAGCAGCGACAGCAGCAGGTTAGTGCGTTCCCAACTGAGCCACTGCGCGCACCTGCGTCCTACTCGGAATCGCAAGCCCCAGCAGCGTCATCTTTGGCGTCAGCACCAAGCAGTGCACCAATATCGCAACTTGCGTCCTCCTCTACACCAAGATCTTGTCCAGCATCGTACCCTGCGTACACTTCTGCATCGCAATCTGCGACCTGTCCTGAATCGCAAGTAACTGCGGCACCTGCAGCAACACAACTAGCGTCGTACATGAAAGAAGTACCCGGTGGGACCACAGTAAGAATGAAGACTGTAGCTACCCAAACCTACATCGCAGGACATGATATCCTGGTAATGGGTACACAAGGGCATCGTGTACTTCTGTCCCCAGGGATGGAAAAAGTAAATGTTACTCCAACCAAAGATGGAAAACAGTAGGACCCAGACAGGGGTTTACTGCAACTGAAAATGTATAAAGTTTGAAAAAGTTTTGCAAAATTTGCACTTTATTAAAATGTTTACATATTTATGTAGCATACCCGGACGGGTAAAGAGTTAAAAATTTAATATCTCTTGAAATGTTATATGTGAAATGTTTTACCATGCAAAGGACTGCGTGGCTGTGGACTGTGCCAGCCCAGAAACTGTAAATGTAAATAGTTCGCACTTCGGTGCCCTATCTTGGTTTTAACAAAACCTTACTACCTCTGAAGAAAAACCCGTATGGTGTGGCCTAGAGTGAGGTCTGCAGCAATGAAGTCCTGCAGCCCACCCAGGACCCACGTGGGAGGTTTTTGGTGCGGGTCCTCCACAAGAATCTTGTCTTGTATTTCTGAAAGTGTTTTTGATACTTTTATATTTTTCTATGTATACAGTGTAACGTTCAAGAATTCTTACCTCCCGCAAGGGATGAGTTAAAAACTGTTTGATGTTATATGCAAAACAAAATGTTTTTCTTTTCTCTTTTACAGCCCGGGAGTGCTGTGTTTAACCAAGGGGGGATGTGTGGCCCAGCTGCGCCAGGCACACATATTCCAGGAAAATGCACAAGAAGGTAACCGTGAAGCTTGATATTCATTCACGTCACTCACATTTCCCAACACACCCACTAGGGGTATAAAAGGAAGTGACATGTAGCAGTCAGAGTTCAGTCTTTCTAGACAGTCTGTGCAGGAGGAGAGGAGTGGGCACATTCAGTTCAGTGTTCAGTCAGCTTCCTGTCTTAGGAGAGTACAGTTCAGTCGAGGAGAGGAGAGGAGCAGACTGGTTCAGTATCACTTCAGTCTAGTCTTGGAGGAAGAGGAGTGCAGACTAGATTCTGGCAGAGCAAGTTCATGAAGTGGAGTCTGGTTTGAGTGTAAGGAGTCACTCTAGCCCAGTCAGAACTACAAAGCCAGTACCTCAGCACAAGCTACCTGTATTCCTTGGAAAGTGGAAGGTGACTCTCGGAGCTACAGCGTGTACACAGTTTGACAGAGTTCCTGTGCGCTGCTCTGGACAGGGTCTGAGAAAGAAAGGAAAGAAGGAAGGTAATCACAGGAGCTGCGACAGTGAGTGTACTGAGAACTGTTCAGTGAGCTCTGAAGAAAGCTGATATTCACATCATCGCTACTTGTGCTTATGTTAAGAGCAGGAGCAGGACAAGGGGCACAGTGGAGAAAGATAGAGACAAGTGCATCAGGTACCGGAGTACCCGCACTAATTCACCGGACACTGGGGTCCGAAGCGTTGCTAGTGCTTCACGCCTAGTAATAAGAAAACCGGAGGCTTTCTGGACTACAAGTCGCAGAAGGTAGCCCTAAGCGCTGATACGTAAACGGAGTCAGGTAGAACAAGGACCTTGAGTGGGACGCTACAAAAGTAGGGACTCTGTTCTCACCAACTAGAAGGCTCTACCACAATGTCGGCCGGGCGTTGCAGCTATTGAACGAGCTGGAGACTGACAGAGTTAACTTGATTTCATGCAAGTTTGTACTCACACATATACAAGGTTAAAGGAGGCCTCTAACCTGCTCAGCGGTTATCCTGAATGTGCATTCGCCACCCCGACCAGCTTCCCGGGACCTGCCTGAAACATCTGCAAGTAAAGCTATGGAAAGAGATTGCCTTGTGTGAGACTGTTTCATTTACTACACCCTGCACCACCATAGACTTCCAGGGACCAGTCTCGCCTGTGGGAGACTTACCATCCAGCTGCCTCATAACATCCCCTAAGAAGATCCATATAGCAGCGCTGGTCAAATTGTCAGAAACCACAGGTGGCGTCACAAACTATTCTAATCTACAATTCCCCTGTAAATATCCCCCATTGCATGACCGCCAGGGCCACGGACCGAGTCCCGCTGCCAGTGACATCTCCCATAGAAATCAATGGGCTCGGTGCCGAGTACCCCATAGCCCTGGTACCACCTCAGTGTGGTGCGCGTCATGCTCTATGGAGATTGGAGGAAGACTGAGGAGCACAGTGAAGAAGACACAGAAAGATCAGGTTGAGCTTTCCAATAACACTTTTACCTTTTCCCAGAGCTGGATTCATGTCTACACAGCTCAGTACTGGTGAATAATTTCTTTCATGCTCTCTCAATAATTTAGGAATTAAGTGCATGAATCCATCCTTGTATGATGTGCTGTGTGTATAGTCTTCTCCAGCAAAGGGTCAACTGCAAAGTATGCAGAGTGGAAAACTAGTGAAAATGTAGCCTACAAGTCTTATAATGGCCAGAGCGTAGCGCTGGTGTCCCTCGTGATTGTTCCCCCTATCCCCTGGCATGGACGCCGACATGCTCACCGCCACGGCCGCTTTTTTTCTCCTGCCCTGGCTCCCACCACAGTTCCCATGTCCCTGAGCCAACACGTGCTGGCCAGGTCTCCTGGCAACATGCTTAGGGCCCGCCCACACTCTGCTTCTTAGAAGGGCAGCGTGTGCACTCCGAAAGTGTGCTCAGCTTATTGCTAAGAATCATCACATATTTAAGGCACCCTCCCCTGTAGGGAGGTGCCTGAGCAATTTTAGTGTTTAGTTAGTCTTGCACTTGCTACTTATTTGTTAGGTCCCTGATCCTGAATCCGTTATGTTGGTACCTAAATCTGAAACCATCCTGCCTGTATCTAAACCTGAAACCATCCTGTCTCAACCAGAACCCGTTCTGTCTAAACCAGTCATCCTGCCTGAACCATTACTTGTGATCCTGAACCCATCTTGTCTAAACCAGCCGTCCTGTCTGAACCAATACCTACGATCCTGAGTCTATCCTGTCTAAATCAGCTGTCCAGTCTAAACCAGTATCCTTTCTACCAATGTTCCTGTCCCACCAACTCTGTACCTGCATTCCTGACCCTGGGGGTCAGCTGCTGCAGTACCAGCAACTGCCCTGGAGTGGTACCTTGTGGCTACCTGCAGATCAAGCCTAACCTCACCATCAGAGGCTCTGGTGAAGACCAGGTTGTGGCTTAGTTACGTCCCTTCGGGGTAAGCCCAGCCCGTGCTGAGGTGGGTCCACACCCATCAGCGGGACACAGAGGCAGTGATATTTTTAATGTACACATACAGGAAAGCTTGTTGTGAAAAGTTACTTGAAAGTAGTTACCCAGATGAAACTAGTGTGTTTACTATGAAAACACATGAAAGAATGGTTGTATAATTCAGATACTAAATTGAGTTGCTGTGAGATGTTACTGCAGTTATTGTAGCTGCTGTAATGTCAGGGTATGATAGGAGCAGGCTGTCAGAGCATGCCACGAGTTAACATTTTACAGAATCTGCTGAGCTGCAGGTTTAAGACCATTGCATTAGACCTCCATAGACTGAATTAGCGACACGTAAAGCTCTGTGGTAGGATAAAAGTGTTCTTCACACCTGCACCAAACCTTGTTCATAGAACTCTTAAAGCCGGAGTTGCCTTTAAGCCAAGTTGTTTTACTGCAGATTTGAAACTTTTTTTTCTACAGGCGATAACGAGGTTTCTTTTTTTTTTAATCTGTCGCCTTTTGTACTAAAATAAGAAAATGGGTTTTATGTAAGTTCTTTGCTGTTACTATTCAGTGTGATCAGCGTCGGCGATAAGCTCCAAACTTACTAATGAGTTCTCACAGCTGAGTACAGGCCGTACCGAGAGAACCGGCTGCAAGCACATTATGCCTATAGAGACACGGGGGGAGGAATATCAGTGATGGAATGAGCTGAATATATGGCCAAATTGGGAAAATGACAAGGCATATATACTGGTTGCATCCTCTTCTCTTCGAGACTCTATGATGTGAACACAATTATGCACCCTATAATTTCCAATAATGCATAATTAGATTCTTAATAGCTGCGCCCATTTTGACATATTATAATAAATGTGGTAATATTAGGTAGGATGATGTGTAGACTTATGCAATTTTTTATTACAATGTACCTAATATTACAAATAGACTTTATTACACGGAATCTGTCAGTGGGAGCAACCATCTTAAACCGTCTGTATGAACATGCAAGTCATAGGAAGGTGAATAACTTGATGCCTTGATATCTGTGATCTGATTTCTTATTCCAGAGAAATCTACCTTTTTCTTACCATATGAAAGAGCTCTTAAGATCTATGGGACGGTTATAGATCTCCCTGATAATCTGCATAGAGATTATTTTAAATGAGAGGGAACATTACCAGTGTGAGACATGTAAGGACCGACAGTCTGCTTTCTTGATCTACATGTCACGCACTGGTAACTGGAATAAAACATCCGATTGCAGATATCAAGGCTTTTTAATTCATCTTTTTAGGATTTAGATGCCCATATAGGAGGGTTGATCCTGCTGACAGATTCCCTCTCTGTCATTTAGGATGTAAACACTAATGGTCAGCGGGTCCTCTCTCTCTTTCCTGTAGAGTGTAAGGCGTTATAGTCAGCTGGAGTCATCTCTCTTTCTCTCTCACTCTCCTGTAGACTGTAAGCTGTTATGGTCAGCGGGGTCCTATTTTTCCTGTTGGTTGTAAGCTCTTAATGTCAGTGGGGTCCTTTCTCTCTCTCTCCTGCAGAGTGTAAGTGTAAAGGGTTGGCCGAGGGGTGAACTTACTGGGAGCAGATGCATTCTTCACACCAGTCACCTCTATTTTCCTGGGGTGTTGTTCCCCCGTGACAGAGAATATAGAACAATCAGAGCCAGAGTCCAGAATCACGTCAAACAGTTCTGCATTATTTTCCTCCGGACACACTTCTCACTCACACTTCTTCTCTATGCCCAGGGCCCAGGAACATGGACGTCCTCACACTCGCAAGGTCCACCCCCGACTGACTTCCGCTTGGACGAAATGTTCCCAACAGACCCCTGCTTGGAGGGGATCTTTCCCTGACAAAAAGTCCCTAACCATTTGTCCCTATTGGACTGGATGTGCTCAATGCCCCCATCTAGCGTCCTACCTAAGTACTGCATTGACATATTTTTATAACTTCCTAACTGGATCTCTAACATGCCCCCATTAATGATCCCTTGCAAACTATATCTAAACCCATATACAGTACAGATCAAAAGTTTGGACACACCTTCTCATTTAAAGATTTTTCTGTATTTTCATGACTATGAAAATTGTACATTCACACTGAAGGCATCAAAACTATGAATTAACACATGTGGAATTACATACTTAACAAAAAAGTGTGTAACAACTGAAATTATGTCTTATATTCTAGGTTCTTCAAAGTAGCCACCTTTTGCTTTGATGACTGCTTTGCACACTCTTGATGAGCTTCAAGAGGTAGTCACCGGAAATGGTTTTCACTTCACAGTTGTGCCCTGTCAGGTTTAATAAGTGGGATTTCTGGCCTTATAAATGGGGTTGGGACCATCAGTTGTGTTGTGCAGAAGTCTGGTGGATACACAGCTGATAGTCCTACTGAAAAATTGATAGTAAATTTGGCATTCAACTTGGTAGAAGAAATAAATCCAATTTTATTGCAGTCAAGGTACAGGTAAGTACAGGAAGGAGACGTTTTGGTCCAACATGGACCTTCATCAATCCGACTGCTTATGAGAAGAAGTTTATTTGGCAATAGAGGCAATATGCCTTGAAGAAAGGAGGACCATGGAATATACCTTCTATGTTGTAGAGGAAATGGAACCTGTAGGTGAGTGGATTTATTTCTTCTACCAAGTTGAGTGCCAAGTTTACTATCAATTATATATTGGGCTGGCAACCTACTTGTGCACCACCACAGTAGTGCTACCATATATTTTCTCAGTCCTACTGAATAGACTGTTAGAATTTGTATTATGGCAAGAAAAAAACAGCTAAGTAAAGAAAAACAAGTGGCCATTACTTTAAGAAATGAAAGTCAGTCAGTCCGAAAAATTGGGAAAACTTTGAAAGTGTCCCCAAGTGCAGTTGCAAAAACCATCAAGCGCTACAAAGAAACTGGCTCACATGAGGACCGCCCCAGGAAAGGAAGACCAAGAGTCACCTCTGCTTCTGAGGATAAGTTTATCCGAGTCACTGTTAGGGTTCGATTTCCCGCTGCTGCACAAGGGGAGTCTCGAACCCGTCCTGCTGCGGTCTCCTATTCATCTCCAGCCGCAGTGGAGCCTGCTCAGCAGAGACGTCGGTCCAAGCGTCTTGCCCACTCCACTACTGTGCAGTGACTTACTGCTGCCTTTCCTGGATCTGCTATTATAGCCAGTGCTGGAGCAGACGTCTTTGGGACAAAGTCCTGCGTTTTCCCTTCTGAGCATGCCCAGAGTGAGATCTCTCATTGGAGATCAGGGGTCACATGTTCAGGTGCTGCAGCGGCTCCTATTGGTCCGCCAGGAAGGTCATGTAGCTACATGTAACAGTTTCTCATTGGTCCTTGTTCCTGGAAGGTCCTGTAGCTGTTGCTATAAAAGGGTAGCATGGCTGGGCCGCCATGCGCTAATATCAACCATTGTATGCTATGCACCAGTGTGGTCATGTGTATGTGTGGATAGGGACCCGGCTGAAATAAGCCACTAGAATACCGACTTAATCGGTGAGGAGTTTGGTATGGTAGCTGGTCAGGGTCGGTGTCCTAGATGCCCTAGATTACCGGCATAACCGGTGAGGAGTTTTGATTGCGGTATTCAGGGTCTGGCGTTCAGACGCCATAGATTGCGGGTGACTCCCGCGAGGACATTAGAACATGATCACGCTTTATGTACGCTTAGCACTTAACTGTGTACCTGAGAGCCTTACAGGACACAGTGCTTTTTCTCAGCGGCTCTGTGACGTAACAGGGTTCGCTTTCAACGCTAGTCAGTGCCCTAGCGTGTTTTCTTTGCCACTCAGTTGTGTCTAGTGAGTGCGCACACATCGCCATATAGCGCTGCGGCTCTCCTTCTAGCGGCTCTGTGGAGTAACAGAGTTCGCACTCATTGCCACAGCGCATTACGGCGTTTATGTTGGCGACTCTGCGGGATAACAGAGTTTGCTTCTCGCGCCATTTTTACTTGCAGCAGGCTCCGCTTGCACGGTGGACCCCGGGCTGCGAACGCACCTTTCTACATTATATATTTGGTGTGTTCCGCAGACCCATAACAGTCACCAGCCTCAGAAATCGCAGGTTAACAGCAGCTCAGATTAGAGACCAGGTCAATGCCACACAGAGTTCTAGCAGCAGACACATCTCTACAACAACTGTTAAGAGGAGACTTTGTGCAGCAGGCCTTCATGGTAAAATAGCTGCTAGGAAACCACTGCTAAGGACAGGCAACAAGCAGAAGAGACTTGTTTGAGCTAAAGAACTCAAGGAATGGATATTAGTGTTATCTTGGTTAGTTATCAAAAATAGAGGGATCCTCACGCTGTATTTTTAAAAATATGTAACCCCTTCCTTACCGATGACGGGATAGTACGTTATCGGTAAGTATCCCCTGCTTTGAGGTCGGCTCCAGCAGTGAGCCCACCTCAAAGCCACAACATGTCAGCTATTATTAACAGCTGACGTGTTCGCAATAGGCGCGAGCGGAATCGCGATCTGTTCGCGCCTATTAACTAGTTAAAACTCGCTGTCAAAGCTGACAGCGGGCATTTAACTAGAGTGAGCGCATCGCCACCCCCGTCACGTGATCAGGGGTCAGCGACGCGTTGTTTTTTTATCTTGTTCACTAAATGCTAAAATTGACCTGCCATTATGATTCTACAGGTCAATACAAGTTTACAGACACGAAACATGTATAGGTTCTTTTTTATTTAAGTAGTGAAAAAAAAAATCCAAAATTTGTTAAAAAGTGGTGCCATTTTCTGAGACCTGTAGTGTCTCCATTTTTGTGATCTTGGGCTGGGTGAGGGCTTATTGTTTGCATGCCGAGTTGATGTTTTTATTTATACTATTTTGGTGTAGATAAGATCTTTTGATTGTCTCTTATTGCATTTTATTGCAATGTAGTGGCGACCAAAAAAAGTAATTCCGGTGTTTTTAAATTTTTTTCTTTTTACGCCGTTTAGCGATCAGGTTAATTCTTTTTTTATATAGAAAGATCTGAGGATTCTGAACAAGGCAATACCAAATATGTGTATATTTGATTTTTTAATTATTTTTATTTTGAATAGGGTTAAAGGGGGTGATTTAACTTTCATATTGTTTAATTTTTTTATATTTTTAAAACCTTTTTTTTAAATTTTTGCATGCTTCAATAGTCTCCATGGGAGACTAGAAGCTGCAGTTCTTTGATCACCTCGCCTACACACAGATGATGATCAGATTGCTTGTGTGTAGCAAAAATGCTCACTTGCTATGAGCCTACCACGGGGCGGGAGTCTGACGTGCATATAATTATGCCAAATGTCAGAAAGGGGTTAAAAATAAATGGGACTCCACATATTTTATTCCATTTATTTATTTATATTAGTAAGAAATAAATTAAATAAAAATAATACTGGGGGTTTCCTCTATTTTTAATATACATCTAAGGGATGGCAGACATCTGAGGCCTGCAGCCCTAGCTGTCTGCTTTACCTTGGTTGCTGTAGCAGGGGTGGTGGAACCACTGTGCCGTGGTCCGAGGAGAGCCTGGAGGGACGTGACTAGGTGAGCCCTGACTTCACTAGAGCCCCTGATGGTGGGGTTAGGCTTGACTCCCGATGAACTCCAGGTGCTACTGCAGGGCAGACCTTGGACGCACAGCAGCTGACCCCCAAGGGACCGGTAGCTGGAACAGTGCAGTAGGAGTGTACGGCTGATATACAGACTAGCATGTCAGGTACAGGCGGGTCCGGCTGGTATATGGACTGGCACAGCAGGTGCAGGCGGGTCCAGCTAATTTACTCACTGGCATGGCAGGTGTGGGTGAGTCTGATTGATATTAACATTTGCACTGCAGGTGCAGTTGGGTCCAGCTGAAATACAGACTGACGGCAGGTACTAACACGGAGGTTAGGGACGGACGGACAGAAACTAGATGAACTAGCGGCTACTAGCAGACAGGGACCTGAGAACTAGCAAGCGTGTTGGGAACAAACTAATAATGTTGCACAGGCATCTCCATGCAGGTGGAGGTGCCTTAACCCCTTACTGCCATCAGACGTACTATCCCGTCCATGGTACCTGGGCCCGTATGACCATGGATGGGATAGTACGTCCCGTGTGATCGGACGCGCTCCCAGGGGGAGCGCAGCCGATCGCGGCCGGGTGTCAGCTGATTATCACAGCTGACACCCAGCACTATGTGTCAGGAGCGGTCATGGACCGCTCCCGGCACATTAACCCCTGGCACACCGCGATCAAACATGATCGCGGTGTACTCGGGGCACAGGGGAGGATCGCGCAGGCAGGGGGCTCCCTGCGCGCTCCCCTGAGACCCTCAGAGCAGCGCGATGTGTCGCGCTGTTCCGAGGGTCCGTCCTCCCTCCAGGTCCCCGGATCCAAGATGGCACCGGGGTCCTGCAGGGAGGCGGCTTCCTCAGTGCCTGCTGAGAGCAGGCACTGAGAAGCCTGCAGCACTGCCAGAGCGATAGCTGGTGTGACAGAGTGCTGTGCACACTGTCACACCAGCGATCTGCTAAAATACTGTGATGTCCCACACTGGGACAAAGTAAAAAAGTAAAATAAAAATGAAAATAAAAAGTGGTAAAAAAAATCATAAAAAAAAAAAAAATATTCCCCAATAAATTCATTTCTTCCTGTAAATAAAAAAAACAAAACAATAAAAGTACACATATTTGGTATCGCCGCGTCCGTAACGACCCCCCCTATAAAACTGTCCCACTAGTTAACCCCTTTAGTGAACCCCTTAAAAAAAAAAAAGAAAACGAAGCAAAAAATCAATGCTTTATCATCATACCACCGAACAAAAAGTGGAATAACACGCGATCAAAAAGACCGATATAAATAAACATGGTACCGCTGAAAACGTCATCTTGTCCCGCAAAAATCGAGCCATCATACAGCATCATCAGCGAAAAAATATAAAAGTTATAGCTCGCAGAATAAAGCGATGCAAAAATAATAATTTTTTAGATAAAATTGTTTTTATTCTATAAAAGCCCCAAAACATAAAAAAATGATATAAATGAGGTATCGCCATAATCGTACTAACCCGAAGAATAAAACTGCTTTATCAATTTTACCACACGCGGAACGGTATAAACGCCTCCCCCAAAAGAAATTCATGAATTGCTGATTTTTGTTCATTCTAACCTCCCAAAAATCGAAATAAAAAGCGATCAAAAAACGTCACATGCTCAAAAATGGTACCAATAAAAACGTCACCTCGTCCCGCAAAAAATAAGACCTCACATGACTCTGTGGGCCAAAATATGCAAAAATTATAGCTCTCAAAATGTGGAGATGCAAAAAACTACTTTTTGCAATAAAAAGCGTATTTTAGCGTGACAGCTGCCAATCACAAAAACCCGCTATAAATAGTAAATCAAACCCCCCTTTATCACCCCTTAGTTAGGGAAAAAATAATAAAATTAACAAAAATTTATTTATTTCCATTTTTTCCATTAGGATTAGGGTTGCGGCTAAAGTTAGGGTTAGGGTTGGCGCTAACGTTAGGATTAGGGTTAGGGTTGGGATTAGGGTTAGGGGTGTGTTAGGGTTAGGTTTGTGGTTAGGGTTGGGACTAGGGTTAGGGGTGTGTTGGGGTTAGGGTTGGAGTTAGAATTGGGGGGTTTCTGCTGTTTAGGCACATCAGGGGCTCTCCAAATCTGACATGACGTCTGATCTCAATTCCAGTCAATTCTGTGTTGAAAAAGTCAAACGGTGCTCCTTCACTTCTGAGCTCTGCCATGCGCCCAAACAGTAGTTTACCCCCACATATGGGGTATCAGCGTACTCTGTACCCCAAGAGTTATTGTGCAATTTGTCCTATTTCTTCTGTTACCTTGGGAAAATAAAAAACTGGGGGCGAAAATATCATTTTTGTAAAAAAAAAATGTATTTTTTTGTTTTTACGGCTGTATGTTATAAACTTCTGTGAAGCACTTGGGGCTTCAAAGCGCTCACCACACATCTACAGTGCCTACAAGTAGTATTCAACCCCCTGCAGATTTAGCTGGTTTGATAAGATGCAAATAAGTTAGAGCCTTCAAACTGCAAACGAGAGTAGGATTTATTAACAGAAGCATAAATCTTACAAACCAAAAAGTTATGTTGCTCAGTTGAATTTTAATAAATTTTAAACATAAAAGTGTGGGTCAATTATTATACAACCCCTATGTTTAATATTTCGTGGAATAACCCTTGTTTGCAATAACAGCTAATAATCGTCTTTTATAAGACCTGATCAGGCCGGCACAGGTCTGTGGAGTTACCTTGGCCCACTCCTCCATGCAGATCTTCTCCAAGTTATCTAGGTTCTTTGGGTGTCTCATGTGGACTTTAATCTTGAGCTCCTTCCACAAGTTTTCAATTGGGTTAAGGTCAGGAGACTGACTAGGCCACTCCAACACCTTGACTTTTTCCCTCTTGAACCAGGCCTTGGTTTTCTTGGCTGTGTGCTTTGGGTCGTTGTCTTGTTGGAAGATGAAATTACGACCCATCTTAAGATCCTTGATGGAGGAGCGGAGGTTCTTGGCCAAAATCTCCAGGTAGGCTGTGCTATCCATCCTCCCATGGATGCGGACCAGATGGCCAGGCCCCTTGGCTGAGAAACAGCCCCACAGCATGATGCTGCCACCACCATGCTTGACTGTAGGGATGGTATTCTTGGGTGCGTATGCAGTGCCATCCAGTCTCCAAACGTCACGTGTGTGGTTGGCACCAAGGATCTCGATCTTGGTCTCATCAGACCATAGAACCTTGAACCAGTCTGTCTCAGAGTCCTCCAAGTGATCATGAGCAAACTGTAGACGAGCCTTGACATGACGCTTTGAAAGTAAAGGTACCTTACGGGCTCGTCTGGAACGGAGACCATTGCGGTGGAGTACGTTACTTATGGTATTGACTGAAACCAATGTCCCCACTGCCATGAGATCTTCCCGGAGCTCCTTCCTTGTTGTCCTTGGGTTAGCCTTGACTCTTCGGACAAGCCTGGCCTCGGCACGGGAGGAAACTTTCAAAGGCTGTCCAGGCCGTGGAAGGATAACAGTAGTTCCATAAGCCTTACACTTACGGATGATGCTCCCAACAGTGGAGACAGGTAGGCCCAACTCCTTGGAAAGGGTTTTGTACCCCTTGCCAGCCTTTTTGACCCTCCACGATCTTGTCTCTGATGGCCTTGGAATGCTCCTTTGTCTTTCCCATGTTGACCATGTATGAATGCTGTTCACAAGTTTGGGGAGGGTCTTAAATAGTCAGAAAAGGCTGGCAAAAGAGATCATTAATCCACACATGTGAAGCTCATTATTCTTGGTGCCTGAACTACTTCTTAATACTTTAGGGGGACCAAACAGAATTCTTGTGGTTTGAGGGGTTGAATAATAAATGACACTCTGAATTAACTTTTAACGTTTTTAAAAAAAAAAAAAAAAATTACAAAATTTTTTTTTGCTGCAGTGCATTTCCCACTTCCAGGCTGATCTACAGTACAAATGTCACAATGCCAAGTTAATTCTGCATGTGTCAACCAGCTAAATCTGCAGGGGGTTGAATACTACTTGTAGGCACTGTAGATAAGTTCCTTGTGGGGTCTATTTTCCAAAATGGGGTCACTTGTGGGGGGTTTCCACTGTTTAGGCGCATCAGGGGCTCTCCAAATGCGACATGATGCCCCAGACCATTCCATCAAAGTCTCTAATCCAAAACGTCACTACTTCCCTTCCGAGCCCCGACGTGCGCCCATACAGTAGTTTACTCCCACATATTGGGTATCAGCGTACTCAGGACAAATTGGAAAACAACTTTTTGGGTCCAATTTCTCCTGTTAACCTTGTGAAAATAAAATATTGGGGGCAAAAAAATCATTTTTGTAAAAAAAAAAATAGAGATTTTTTATTTTACGGCTGTACGTTATAAACTTCTGTGAAGCACTTTCGGGTTCAAAGTGCTCACCACACATCTAGATAAGTTCCTTGTGGGGTCTATTTTCCAAAATGGGGTCACTTGTGGGGGGTTTCCACTGTTTAGGCACATCAGGGGCTCTCCAAATGCAACATGATGCCCCCAGACCAATCCATCAAAGTCTGCAATCCAAAACGTCACTACTTCCCTTCCGAGCCCCGACGTGCGCCCATACAGTAGTTTACTCCCACATATTGGGTATCAGCATACTCAGGACAAATTGGAAAACAACTTTTGGGGTCCAATTTCTCCTGTTACCCTTGTGAAAATAAAATATTGGGGGCAAAAAAAAATCATTTTTGTAAAAAAAAAAAAAGATTTTTTATTTTACGGCTGTACGTTATAAACTTCTGTGAAGCACTTGGGGGTTCAAAGTGCTCACCACACATCTAGATAAGTTCCTTGAGGGTGTCTAGTTTCCAAAATGGTGTCATTTGTGGGGGGTTTCCACTGTTTAGGCAGATCAGGAGCTCTCCAAACACGACATGGCATCCAGCCAATTCTGCGTTGAAAAAGTCAAACGGCGCTCTTTCCCTTCCAAACTCTGCCATGCACCCAAACAGTGGTTTACCCCCACATATGGGGTATCAGCGTACTCAGGACAAATTGCACAATAACTTTTGGAGTCTTGTTACCCATGGGAAAATAAAAATTGGGGTGAAAAGATCAATTTTGTGGAAAAAATATGATTTTTTAATTTTACGGCTCTACGTTATAAACTTGTGTGAAGCACTTGGGGGTTCAAATTGCTCACCAAAGATCTAGATAAGTTCCTTAGGGGGTCTAGTTTCCCAAATGGGGTCACTTGTGGGGGGTTTCCACTGTTTAGGCACATCAGGGACTCTCCAAATGCAACATGGCGTCTAATCTCAATTCCAGCCAATTTTGGTTGGAAAAAGTCAAATGGTGCTCCTTCCCTTCTGAGCTCTGCCGTGCGCCCAAACAGTGATTCCCCCCCACATATGGGGTATCAGCGTACTCAGGACAAATTGGACAACAACTTTTGAGGTCCAATTTCTCCTGTTACCTATGGGAAAATAAAAAATTAGTGACTAAGAGATAATTTTTGTGGGAAAAAAAATAGGATTTTTTATTTTCATGCCCGGGCATTATAAACTTGTGTGAAGCACTTGGGGGTTCAAAGTGCTCACCAAAGATCTAGATAAGTTCCTTAGGGGCTAGCTTCCAAAATGGGGTCACTTGTGGGGGGTTTCCACTGTTTAGGCTCATCTGGGGCACTACAAGTGGAACATGACCCCCATCAATGTTTGCATTCCAAAACGTTACTGCTTCCTTTCCAAGCCCTGCCATGCGCCCAAACAGTTTCCCCCCCCCACATATGTGGTATCAGCGTACTCAGGACAAATTGGACAACAACTTTTGGGGTCCAATTTCCTTGGGAAATAACAAAAATTTGGGACTAAAAAATCATTTTTGTGGAAAATTGTTTTGTTTTTTTTCACACCCAGGCATTATAAACTTTTGTGAAACACTTTGGGGTTCAAAGTGCTCACAACAGATCTAGATAAGTTCCTTAGGGGGTCTAGTTTCCAAAATGGTGTCACTTGTGGGGGGTTTCCACTGTTTAGGCGCATCAGGGGCTCTCCAAACACGACATGGCGTCCAATCTCAACTCCAGCCAATTTTAGTTTGAAAAAGTCAAACGGCGCTCCTTCCCTTACGAGCTCTGCCGTGTGCCCAAACAGTGGTTTTCCCCCACATATGGGGTATTGGCGTACTCAGGAGAAATTGCACAACAACTTTATCTGTCCATTTTCTCCTTTTACCCTTGTGAAAATAAAAAAAAGTTTGTAAAAGATCATTTTTGTGGCTAAAAAGTTAAATATTCATTTTTTCGTTCCACGTAGCTTCAGCTCCTGTGAAGCACCTGAAGGGTTAATAAAATTCTTGAATGTGGTTTTGAGTACCTTGATGTGTGCAGTTTTTAGAATGGTGTCACTTTTGGGTATTTTCTGCCATATAGACCCCTCAAAGTGACTTCAAACGTGAGGTGGTCCCTAAAAAAATGGCTTTGTAAATTTTGTTGTAAAAATGAGAAATCACTGGTCAACTTTTAACCCTTATAATTTCCTAACAAAAAAAAATTTTGGTTCCAAAATTGTGCTGATGTAAAGTAGACATGTGGGAAATGTTATTTCTTAACTATTTTGTATGACATTTTTCTCTGTTTTAAGGGAAAACAAATTCAAAGTTTGAAAATTGCAAAATTTTCTAAATTTTCGCCATATTTGCATTTTTTTCAAAAATAAACGCAAGGTATATCGAAGAAATTTTACCACTAACATGAAGTACAATATGTCACGAGAAAACAATCTCAGAATCGCGAAGATCCGTTGAAGCGTTCCAGAGTTATAACCTCATAAAGAGACAGTGGTCAGAATTGTAAAAATTGGCCCGGTCATTAACGTGCAAACCACCCTTGGGGTGAAGGGGTTAAATAATAAGTGTCTCCCAGCCAAAGCCCAGTGCACAGACGCCGCCGGGCAGCTGCTGCAGAGGAAGGGGGAGGAAGTGCAGAATGGGGACCACAGTGATAAGTGTGTCCTCTCCTCATCCATCCTTTCCTTCCTCATCCATCCATCCCTCCCTCATCCATTCATCCCTCCCTCATCCAGCTATTAACATCCATTCCACATTTTTTTTAGGGAATTGACTTAAAATAACACAAAAAAATGAAATAAAATAAACAAAATACAACCATGACAGAGGTCAAAGTAAAGGAGGGTGTGGAAGTGGACATGACAGTGTTAATGGAAAAAGTGGAGGAGCCAAAATGTATTTTTTTTTTTTTTTCATTTTTGTTTAGGCAAATAACTTAAAAATAAATAGCATAGCCAACCCAAAAATAAAAAAAAATTGAACCATGACTCAAAAGTCGAAGTGGAGGCGTACATGGTGGTACACGTGGAAGAGGGAAAGGAGGCCAACACTGTTTTACATTTTTTGGGTGTTTGATTAAATTTTGAAAAAAAATTAAATTTAGAAAAACGTAACAAATGCAAATTACAGTGTAACCATGGCTGGGTACGACTGGTATAATTGTCTAGTCAGCCAAAGGTGCAGTCATGTCTTTTGTGATCCACGCCTTGTTCATTTCTAGGAATGTTATATTCCCCACTTTGTCTGTGGACAGGCTGATTCGCCTGTCTGTGATGACACCACCTGAGATGCTAAAGATACACTCTGACATCACACCTTCCGCAGGGCAGATCAGCACCTCCAAGGCATACCAGGCAAACTCTGGCCATATGTCCAATTTTAGCACCCAATAGTTAAATGAGGCAGACCCATCAATTGGTACCAGAAGCGTAGCTAGAGTTTCAGCTTAGGTTGGAAATAATCTGAGTGTGCTTTAACCAGGTAACCCTGACTATAGCTACGGTGGCTCACCTTAATTGTGAGTATAGGGGAACATCAGCAGATGACCGCGCTGTGATTGAAAATAAATCTATATACAAAAACAAACACTGATGTTACTATATGGAGAACATATATTGGTAGATACCAGTTCTGATGACTATATAAGTGATCACAGCACAGTTATAGATGATGACTTACAGGTGACTTTCTTTCTGATGGAATCGTTCACTTTTCCCGTCTTTTTCATCTGGCCCAGACCGACATGAAAACTTCTCCAGCCAGGACTCGTCTGCAGAGATTAGAACACAGACACATTTGTCTTCTCACATTTCCATCATAGTACCCCTATTTCCCCAACCTGTACAAACTACTCATTCTGCTGACACCCCAATACTGAGCCGCTCCTGCCATATGTGTCATACAGCACCTGCTGTGTGGTACAATAACGGCTCCTCTTTTCACGCCACATAATAATACCCCGACTGTGCCCCTTACATTGTAATAACTCCTTTGTGCTCTCAAGATAGTAAAATTCCTCCCTAGAAAAAATATTAATGCCCTGTGCTAGTGCCCTCCACATTTTGTCCATAAAAAGTAATAATACCCCATATGCAACTTTGATGGTCACAATACTCTGAGTGCCCTTATAACAATAATGCTTAAGTGCCCAATTAACATTTATTAATGTCTCCTAAATTCCCCCCATGTTGCTTATACACCGTATGATGTCCTTACTGCTCGCTTATACACAGTATGCTGATCCCACTGCTCCCCTATACTGTACACAATATGATGTTCCCACAGCTCCTCTATACACAGTATAATGCCAATAAAGCTCCACTATAGAAAGTATTATGCCCCCCAAAGCTCCCTGTTATGTTTCGGTAGCTGAAGAGGAATTGCAAAAATAGCAAAAGTAGTAATACACCAGAGAGGCTGGAAACTATTGGATTGCAGTACCCTAAACTAACCGCCACACTAGAAGTAGCCGTGGAGCGTACCTACGGTGATCCTAGACGCCTCGTCACAGAGGATAACTACACCTAAAGGCAGAAAGATGAAAGCTATCTGCCCCGGCGCAGAACCCCCAAAGAAATAGGAAGCCCCCAAACATGTTGTGTAGCCCAGCTACGCAGGCACACATGAAAATCCAGGAAAGTGCACTGGAAGGTAACAGCCAAAGCTTGATATGCATTCACTCATGTCACTCACATTTAGACACACCCATAGGGGTATATAGGTTTGGTGGGTGTCAGCATAGGGGAGGGTGTTTCAGCTTCCTGTTTTAGGACAGTGATTCAGTCAGTTAGCTCCGGGAGGCTCAGGAGTGAGTCATCCCTTGGATAGTTACCTGTCTGAGATAGTCAGTCAGATTGGTTTCCTGCTGAGTTCAGAGCAGAGACTTCAGCCGCCTGTCCCAGGACAGTGAAGTTCAGTCGACAGAGGTCCTGGACTAGGAGAATACTGAGGGCTGCTCAGCGAGCCCAAACAGGGAATCTGTGATTCGACTTCTATGCAGCAGTGCTTATGTTAAGAGCGGAAAGCAGGGCGAAGGGCGCAGTGGAGAAGATACAGAAGTGCTTTAGGTATTGGATTGCCTGCACTAAATTGCCGGTCACTGGGGACCGAAGCGTTGCTATTGTTTCAAGCATAGTGACAAGAAAACCAGAGGCATCTGGACTATAGGTCGCAGAGTGCAGCCCAAAGCGTCAATACGTAACCGGAGTCAGGTGGAACAGGGACTTTGAGCCTGATCAGCAAAAGTAAGGACTTAGTTTCATCATTAGAAGGCTCCACCACAACGTTGGCCGGGCAGTACAGCTATAGAGAAAGCTGGAGTTTCAGAGTTAACTTCGCTTCAGGCAAGTTGGACTCACATGTACATTGAAGTTAAGGAGGCCTCTAACCTGCTCGGCTGCTACCTGAAAGTGCACTCTCCACCCCGACCAGCTTCCCGGGATCTGCTTGAACCATCATCAGTAAAAGGTATGAAAAGAAGCTACCTTGTGTGTGACTGAATTCTTATTGCACCCTGCATTATCATCACCATAGACTTCCAGGGACCCGTCTCACCTGTGGGAGACTTACTACCAAGCTGCCCCATAACATCCCTGTGAAAGTCCTTATAGCAGCGCTGGTACAATTTACCAGAAACCGCAGGTGGCGTCACGAACTATTTCAAATCCCCTGTAATATTCCCATTGCACGACCGCCAGGGCCACGGACCGAGCCACCGCTACCAGTGACAACTCCCATAGATTTCCATGGGCTCGGCTCCGAGTACCCCATAGCCCTGGTATCCACAATTGTGGTGCGTGGTCGGAACAATGTAATGGCGGTTAGACAAGAAGAAAATACGGACACAGACAGAAAAATAGAATGAGCAAACGCTGGGGCCCAATCTGTCTAGATGGAAAAGTATAGGAAAGAATTCTGACTGACAAAAATACCAACACTTCTGATTAACAAAAAACCTGAGATAACACGATCTCTACCACCTAAATCAGATCTCTGGTGTAACACACAGCAATTCAGCAAAAATAGTGACAAAGAAACAGAGCAAAAGTACAAACACCAAATGAGCACAATTGCAGCGCCAGACCCCAAAAGGGGACCAGGCTGAAGTCCACTGCAAGCAGCAAACCAGGCAAGGAAAATCCAACCAGAGGAAAAAAAACAGCAAATCACTTATCTGAATGAGAGCAGGAATGCAAACTGAGCTCCAAGCAAGACAGGAAGAACAATTGATTACCGGCAAGGCTGAAGGGAGTTCAGGTCACTTATATCAGACCATTAAGAGCCAGCTGAAGGCCATTCGGCAATTAGTTCATTACCCTCAGCAACCACCGGAGGGAGCTCCAGCTCAGAAGTCGCCTCCAGATAATTCACAACAGTACCCCCTCTTGAGGAGGGGTCACCGAACCCTCACCTGCTCAACCAGGCCGATCAGGATGAGCTCGATGACAGGCACGGATAAGTCTCCCAGCATGGATGTCCGAAGCAAACACCCAAGAATTGTCCTCCTGACCATAACCTCTCCACTTAAACAAATACTGGAGTTTCCATCTAGCAAAACGAGAATCCAATATTTTCTCAACCACATACTCCAAATTGCCCTCAATGAAAACAGGGTCGGGAGACGCAGCCATAGGAACCACTGGCTCGACAAACCTCTTCAATAAGGACTTGTGGAACACGTTATGGATCTTAAATGTCCCTGGAAGAAGCAAATGGAAGGAAACAAGATTATTAATTTCCATGATCTTATACGGTCCAATGAACCTTGGCTTACATTTTGGAGATGCAACTTTCATAGGGATATTTCTTGAGGACAACCAAACCAAGTCCCCCACTATAAAACGAGGACCATCAGTCCTATGCTGGTTGGCAAACCGCTGGGCCTTCTCCTGAGAGAGAGACAACCTCTCCACTACCTGGTCCCAAATCTGCTGCATACGATCCACAATAGAGTCAACCCCCAGACAGACAGAAGCCTCCGCCTGTCCTGAAGAAAATCGAGGGTAAAACCCAGAATTGCAGAAAAATGGAGACATCAAGGTGGCAGAGCTAGCCCTATTATTAAGAGCAAACTCAGCTAAAGGCAAAAAAGAGACCCAGTCATTTTGATCAGCAGACACAAAACATCTCAAATAAGTCTCCAAGGTCTGGTTTGTTCTCTCGGTTTGTCCATTGGTCTGAGGATGAAATGCAGAGGAGAAAGATAACTGAACACCAAGTTTAGAACAGAATGTCCTCCAAAACCTAGAAACAAACTGGACTCCTCTGTCAGACACAATGTTCTCCGGAATACCATGTAACCAAACCACGTGCTGAAAGAACAAAGGCACCAATTCGGAGGAGGAAGGCAACTTAGGTAATGGCACAAGATGTATCATCTTGGAAAACCTATCACAGATTACCCAGATAACGGTCATTCTCTGAGAGACAGGAAGGTCGGAAATAAAATCCATAGAAATGTGGGTCCATGGCCTCTTGGGTAGAGGTAATGGCATTAACAAACCACTAGAACGAGAGCAAGGCTTGGAACGAGAGCAAGTCCCACAGGACTGCACAAAGTCCCTGACGTCACAAGACAAAGTAGGCCACCAAAAGGACCGACTCACCAAGTCTCTGGTACCAAGAATCCCGGGATGCCCAGCCAACGCGGAACAATGAATCTCAGAAATCACACTCTTCTTCCACTGGTCTGGGACAAACAATTTCCCAACAGGGCAGCGCTCAGGTTTATCCTCCTGACACCCCTACAGAGCCAGTCTCAAATTGGGCGAGATGGAGGAAAGAACTACACCCTCTTTCAAAATAACAGCAGGATCAGATAACTCAGGAGAATCCGCAAAGAAACTCCTCGAGAGGACATCTGCCTTAACATTCTTAGTGCCCAGAAGAAAAGAAACCACAAAATTAAAACGTGTGAAAAACAAGGCCCACCTGGCCTGTCTAGGATTAAGTCGCTTGGCTGATTCGAGATAAACCAGGTTCTTATGGTCCGTGAGGACCACCACCTGATGTTTGGCTCCTTCCAGCCAATGTCTCCACTCTTCAAAGGCCCACTTCATGGGCAATAACTCCCGATTACCCACATCATAATTACGTTCAGTTGGAGAAAATTTTCAAGAGAAAAAGGCACAAGGGTTACTCTTAGAGGTCTCTGGATCCCTTTGGGACAAAACGGCACCTGCCCCAATCTCAGAGGCATCAACCTCCACCTGAAACGGCAGAGAAACATCAGGCTGCCGTAGAACAGGAGTAGAAATGAATCTCTGCTTAAGTTCCTGAAACGCAGAAACTGCCTCAGGAGGCCAATTCACCACATCGGAACCCTTTTTGGTCAAATCAGTCAATGGTTTAACAATACTGGAGAAATTACCAATAAATTTACGATAAAGATTGGCAAAACCCAAAAATCTCTGAAGAGCCTTCAATGAAGTAGGTTGAACCCAATCACAGATGGCCTGAACCTTGACCGGGTCCATTTCAATAACAGACGGAGACAAAATGAATCCCAGAAATGAGACCTTCTGTACGCCAAAAAGACACTTTGATCCCTTCACATACAGTGCATTCTCTCTCAAAATCTGGAACACAGTCCGAACATGTTTCACATGAGAGTCCCAGTCGTTGGAAAAAATCAAGATATCATCCAAATAAACGATCAGAAATTTATCCACAAAATCCCTGAAAATATCATTCATGAAGAATTGGAAGACGGAAGGGGCATTAGTAAGCCCAAAAGGCATCACTAGGTACTCAAAATGCCCCTCTGGGGTATTAAACGCAGTCTTCCAATCATCCCCGTGCTTAATGCGAATAAGGTTATTCTCCCCCCTGAGGTCAAGCTTGGTAAACCAACTAGCACTTTTCACTCTGGAAAACAGGTCAGAAATCAAGTGTAACGGATATTGATATTTAACAGTGATCTTATTCAGGAGGCGATAGTCAATACACGGCCTCAATAAACCATCCTTTTTGGCCACAAAGAAAAAACCGGCGCCCAAGGGTGAAGAGGATGGTCTGATATGACCCTTCTCCAATGACTCATTGATATAAGATCGCAAAGCATCGTGTTCAGGTACAGATAAATTAAAAAGGCGACCTTTAGGAAATTTACCACCAGGCACTAACTCAATAGTGCAATCATAGCTCCTGTGAGGAGGTAAGGATGCAGACTTACTTTCACTAAACACATCAGAAAAATCAGTCAAAAAGTCAGGGACATCCTGAGACTGGGGAGAGGCAGAAAAAACAGGAGTGTCAGTATTAACACATTGGCAGCCCCAACTGGTCACAGACACAGATTTCCAATCCAAAACAGGATTATGATTCTGTAACCAAGGGAAACCCAGTACAATAATGTCATGCAGATTATGCAACACCAGAATTTTGCAACTCTCCTGATGATCTGGTTCAACCCTCATTATCACCTGAGTAGAAAACTGGGGTTTATTCTTCGCCAAGGGGGTAGAATCAATGCCCAGTAAAGGAATAGACTTCCGCAGGGGTATCATGGGAAACCCACAACGTTTGGCAAAATCAAAATCCATCAGGTTAATAGCTGCTCCTGAATCAACAAAAGCCTGAGCCGAAAATGTGGACAGGGAGCAAATCAGGGTAACAGTCAACAGAAATTTAGTCTGAACACTACCCAAGACAACTGAGCACACAAAACGTCTTCCCCGCTTAGGGCAGACGGAAATAGCATGGGAAACGTCACCACAGTAGAAACATAACCCATTGTGCTTACAAAACTCATGAAGCTGAGCCCCAGAAGTCACTCCATCACACTGTATGGGCTCAGGAGCTGGCTCACAAGGCAACACTATCTCACACATACCTCTGCGCTCCCGCAAACGTCTGTCAATTTGAATAGCCAAAGACATAGAATCATTGAGACCAGAGGGAACAGGGAATCCCACCATAACGTCCTTTACATTTTCTGACAGACCCTTCCGAAAAAGGGTTGCCAAAGCATCATCATTCCATTTGGTCAGGAGTCAGACTGCCGACTTTCGAAATTTCTGACAGTACAGCTCAGCGTCTTCACGACCCTGATTTAATGCCAACAAGGTTTTTTCAGCTAGATCAGTGACATTAGGTTCATTGCACAATAACCCCAGAGCCTGAAAAAATACATCAACATCATTCAAAACAGGATCCCCAGGTGTCAGGGAAAAAGCCCAATCCTGAGGGTCGCCGCGCAGCAGAGAGATGAAAATTTGAACCTGCTGTGCTGCGTTCCCTGAGGACTTAGGCTTTAAGGCAAAAAACAACTTACAGTTATTTTGAAATTCAGAAATTTAGACCGATCCCCCAAAAATAAATCTGGCATGGGGATCCTAGGTTCCACAACCGGCAACCAAGCAAGATAGGTAGCAATGCTCTGAACCTCAGTGGCAAGCTGCTCCACATGGCCAGACAACTGTGCAAACTCCATTGAGAGAAAAAAAAAAACCTTCTCAGCACCCAGAGAAAAAGAAGGAAAAAAAATGCAACAAACAGAGAAAAAAAAAATTCTTACAACTCCCTTTTTTTTTTTTCCTCTACTATTTTTTCCCTTCTGTGAGTACCATATAATTTTCAGTTTGGCCGGTAATACTGTTACGTTTCGGTAGCTGAGGAGGAATTGCAAAAATAGCAAAAGTAGTAATACACCAGAGAGGCTGGAAACTATTGGATTGACGTACCCTAAACTAACCGCCACACTAGAAGTAGCCGTGGAGCGTACCTACGGTGATCCTAGACGCCTCGTCACAGCCGGAGAGATAACTACACCTAAAGGCAGAAAGATGAAAGCTATCTGCCCCGGAGCAGAACCCCCAAAGAAATAGGAAGCCCCCAAATATGTAATGGCGGTTAAACAAGAAGAAAATACGGACACAGACAGAAAATAGAATGAGAAAACGCTGGGGCCCAATCTGTCTAGATGGAAAAGTATAGGAAAGAATTCTGACTGCAACCCAAAAAAAAACCCTGACAAAAATACCAACACTTCTGATTAACAAAAAACCTGAGATAACACGATCTCTACCACCTAAATCAGATCTCTGGTGTAACACACAGCAATTTAGCAAAAAAGTGACAAAGAAACAGAGCAAAAGTGCAAACACCAAATAAGCACAATTGCAGCGCCAGACCCCAAAAGGGGACCAGGCTGAAGTCCACTGCAAGCAGCAAACCAGGTAAGGAAAATACAACCAGAGGAAAAAAAAACAGAAAATCACTTATCTGAATGAGAACAGGAATGCAAACTGAGCTCCAAGCAAGACAGGAAGAACAATTGATTACCGGCAAGGCTGAAGGGAGTTCAGGTCACTTATATCAGACCATTAAGAGCCAGCTGAAGGCCATTCGGCAATTAGTTCATTACCTTCAGCAACCACCAGTGGGAGCTCAAGCTCAGAAGTCGCCTCCAGATTATTCACAACAGCTCCCCTATAAACAGTATAATGGACCAACTGCTCCCCTATGCACAGTATAATGCCTTCACTGCTCCCCTATGTACAGTATGGTGGGCCCACAGCTCCTGTACATGCAGTATGATGCCCCCCACAGCTCCCCTATACACAATATGGTGGGCCCATATCTCCCTTATACACAGTATGATGGGTCCGCAGCTCCCGTACATACAGTATGATGTCCCCCAGAATTCCCCTATACATAGCATCATGTCCCCAATACTCCTGCAAAACACAGTAGTTAATAGAGTTTTGACACCGTGCGGTGCCCTCAACTGAGAGTTCCACTGACAGGAGGAAATTAACTTTATTTCTTCAGGCAGCCTCACTCTTACAGTCATAGGGGTAGCGCCAGAAAGGTTTCAGTCACCACCCTGTATAGAGAGCAGCTGCTGTAATTGCGCCCCTGATCCTGACTGACAGCCGGCTCAGGACCCTCTACCACCTGGTAGCTATGCTACTGGTGCTCCTTCAAACAATAATGCTTCTTAAGTGCCCACTTGACATTTAATAATGTCCCCTGAGTCCCCCCATATACAGTAACAATGGCCAAAGCATCACTGATATCAGCAGACGTCATGTGACGACTCTTTTGGCCTTTCTTAATTCTCTTCAATTGACAGAAGCCAAACCTTTCTAGTGGACACATGTGTAAGGCGGCCAGGGTGGTAGTCGTGGCAACGAGCTGAAGTGTTCCCACACCGGTGCCCTACAGATGAAATACAAAGTCCTTTCTGTAGTGTGTGTGATGTGTGCAGCAGAGTACTCACTTCAGTTGCTGGAGTCCCCTCGGTCTCTGTCACTCCAGCTTGGTGTTTTCAGGTTTCATAAAACACTGCAGAGTCACAATCCTTTTCAAACAGTTCAGCTTTACTAATAACATGGGCACTCATCGCTTTGGTAGCACAATTCACACAGGGCTGCATTTCCTGCACTTTCCCTGCCTTCCGGGCAGACTCTATTCTTTCTGTAATCTCTCTCTCTCTCTCTTTCCTCCCGACATTCGCTGCTGTACCTCTAGTCAAACTCTGTTCTTTCCGTGCCCTCCTTTTCCCTGCCATCTGGGCAGTTTCTTTGGACAGTCCATGTCCCATCTGTGCCTTCCACGTCACCAGCACCCTGTCAGCCCCTCATCCGGTTCCCATTGGGAAAGGTGCCAGGAACGCCATTTCAGCTGCTCCCGCTCCGGTCTTAGTCTCCAGATCCTACTTGGGGATGGCCCTGTTGAGCTGGTGCCCAACTGCACTATTCTTCGCCTGGGGCCCCTTACTATCGTAAGAACTTTATCCCCACGTCCGGCCGTCTGCTTCATCTGCTGCTTACAGCTCGCCCCGGGCAAGCCTGCCTGGGCTTCTGACTCTAATCAGGAAGTATCCTGACTATACTTCCCTGCCCTATGCTGTTCCTCCAGTTTAGTTAACCCCTGTGCTGCCTATCTCCTACTCTATTCTATGCTGTTCTCTATCTCTAATGTGCCCTCCTCTATTCTACCCCACTATAGTCCTTTACTACCTAAGGTCCTATTCTAGCCCTAATCCTATAAAAGTATATGACATCACAATGTATAAACATTACATATCACATCAATAACAATGAGGTGCCACACGCAATCCTGTGAGCAGCCACTAGGGAAGAGGAGGCATGTGAGGGTCCCCAGCACCTCATTACACATGCACATAGCAAACATGGTTGCATGACCACCTGATAACGCCAGTGATATTGGGGTCTCATGCCAAAGGCGCTCCCTGTCATGATTTGGCAGTCTGCAGTCGCATAATGTGACTGCAGACATTTATTCCAAGCCTTTATTAACTTGATAATAAATTGCTTATTAAAACACTACTAAGGTTTTTTTTCACCGCTGGAGTGGAGCTTTAAGCGCAAGTCCCCTGCCCCGGTCATATTCTCATCCTCCGGCGTATTCACTGGTTTTTGGCATGGCTCCAGAACCCCAGCTCCATCTTGTGAGCGCAGCTTCTGACTGTACAGAAGTTAGAAGCTACGTCACAAGCGCGCAATGTAAATCTATGAGAACAGGAATGAGGCCAGAATGAGGCCAGAATGTGGTCAGAACAAGCCACTCATAGACTTACATTGATTAGTGACCTCCACACCCCTCCATGAAACACTGGAGCAGCAGACAGGTCACAAACTGCAGGAGACAGAGTGGAGCAGAGTATCAGACAGGAGGCAGGGGAGTTGGATTTTAAGTGCCACTCCAGTGGTAAAAAAAAAATGCTGGAGTGGTGCTCTAAATGTGAAGCAGCTCATAGTTACTATATGGGGACTTGTTATACTAATACTAGTAAAAGACCCAGCTGGTATTAAAAGCCCCTGACCTCCCCATCTCGATCCTCCCGGACAGCAACTATTATATGTGATGGAGGGCATATAATCTCATAACAAAACAGTATAATAATCTGCCCCCCAGCGCCCTGTCCCCCCTCACTCACCTCAGCCCCCAAAATACCCCTATCCTCTAACATTCACCCCTCGTGCCCTCCCCCCCACCCATCTCAGCCACCACAATACCCCCATCATCTCATATTCACCCCCCCAGCGCCGTGTCCCCCTCATATCCCCACAATACCCCCATCCTATCACATTCACCCCCCCAGCGCCCTGTCCCTCTCACCCACTTCAGCCCCCACAAAACCCCTATCCTCTCACACTCACCCCCCAGCGCCCTGTCCCCATCTCCCCCAATACCCTTATTCTCTCACATTCACCCCAACGCCTTGTCCCCTCTCATCCACCTCAGCCTCCACAATACCCCCATACTTTCACCCCCAGTGACCTGTCCCCCTCAACGACTTTAGCCCCCACAATACCCCCATCCTCTCACATTCACCCCACAATACCCTCATTCTCTCACATCCCACCCCCATGCCCTGTCCCTCTCCCCCTCTTCAGTCCCCACAATACCCCATCCTCTCACATTCACCCCACAGTGCCCTGTATCCCTTCCCCCACAATACCCTCATTCTCTCACATCCCACCCCCATGCTCTGTCCCCTCCCCCTCTTCAGCCCCCACAATACCCCCATCCTCTCACATTCACTCCCCAGTGACCATAGCATGCATACATTTAATCAATATAATAAATTCCATCCCCACTAACAGATGAAGTTTGCAGCAGGACCAGGAAGCGTCTGAGAGAAAATGAAAGGTGGGCACTAGGACCCAATCAGAGCTTGCACAGAGTGAAGAAAACTGCAGCCTGGCAGTAGCACCTTAGGTCACACAGCACCATACAGTGCAGGAAGGAGACTCTGCAACTGGTCACTGTGCTAGTCAGCCTGCAGAGTCTCCATCAGACAGGAGCAGGCATTTTCCTGCTCTCCCCCTGTGATGTGTTCCGCCTCATGACAGAACTGGCAGTGGCTCCCGGTGGGCTTCTTCATGTGATGGGGCCCAAGACAATGACCCCATCAACCCCCCTAGTAGCTATGCTACTGGTTGGTACATGTATATGTGAGAACACGTACTCTTCCACCATGTTCTGTAAGCGCTGCATCCTGCTGATACGGGCAGTATCACTTGGTGGTGCTGTATGTTGTGGCGTACTCTTGAAATTTTACCCCATGGCGGCCATGCTAATCCTGCCTTTAGAGTTGGTGGCGGTGCCAGAGCTGTGTGGGGGACTTCTTTCTCCATCTCTGCCTTACTGTTCCACTGTCAGGCAGGAAAGCCATCAGAAGTTTCTGTACAAGTGTCTGCTTGTATTGCCTCGTTTTTAGATCCTGCTCCATTGACGGAGGCAATGATGGGACGTTGTCCTTGTAGCCCGGATCAAGGAGCCAAAATAGAGAAAAAGCACCAATACAGATTGGATGTGCACACCTAGTAGACAAATGAGTATACGTTTTTATGAACAGATATTAACACACAAGAAATATATAAAATCATTTAAAAATAGATATAAAAAGTGCCAACCCGCACCCCTGTAAGGACAAAGTATGAAAAACCACACGGACAATGAACAATGTGAAATAAGAATTACAACAGGTAATACGCTCTAAAACCTTCTACATGCTAAATATAAGTGTGCTTTGCGAAGTATCCACATGAACACATGCCGCAAATGGTATATAGTGATATGTGATGGGCTAAACATAAGAGGCATACTAGAATGTCACCTGATAAAACATGGCTGTAAAGCTCCCACACGCGCAACCAACGTTGAAAGTGAAAGAGGAATATGCAAACCTGGGAGTCCCCAAAGGAAAGTAAGCAATCTTATGCAAAGTTGAACCGTACTAGGCTCACAAGATATAACACATGACGTCCCCACAAGTGCAAAATGCGCAAACAATATAGTGAGGGCTCCGTTAGGGTGGTCAGGACCCTCTACGAGATTTGCCGTGACGTGGCAGTGGGGGCTTCATACAGTCTGATCAGAATGTTAAACTAAGAACCTCATGTTCAGTTATATATATTTTTGCCGAGAGGCATTAGATCATTGTATGATTTTTGGAGGTGCTGTCCTTTCTCTCTTTTTTTGCATATCGCATGATCTGTTTTTTTTCCTTTGGATGTGCACTCCTCCCATTTGGCACAGGCGATTTTAATTAGCAGGAGACTGCATAGTAATGGGTCTAGCCCTTTTCTGCTCTCACTGAAGAGCTGGAGGAAGGTGAGTTTCAGTACTCCTTTCATTTGGTGTGGGTGCCATGTGGCGGCCATTGTTGCTGTGGCTTTGTGCTGGTGGGGCGATGTGGTCTGGAGTCATGGGGACTCAGTCTTGTGAGTCGCCCGCCAGGGCCTGTGGGGTACTCGGCACCGAGCCCGTTCACTTCTATGGGGGATGTCACAGCGACACAGCTCGGTCCGTGGCCCTGGGCACTCACTGAAAAGGGGGATATTTACAGGGGATTAAAGTATTTGTAGGATGTTCGTGACGCCACCTGTGGTACCTGGTCAGGGTGACCAGCGCTGCTATACAGATCCGCTGAAGGGTTGGTGTTGGGCAGCAAGGTGTTAAGCCTTCCACAGGCAAGGCTGGGGTCCTTCAGGGTAAACGGAGTGTAGGGGTGCAGGATGGAGGAGGGGAATTCAGCAGCGGGAGTAATAAGGTAGACACACACAAAAGTCTCTTTCTGTACCTTTACTGATGGAATGGCAGGCACGTCCCGGGGTGCTGGCAGGGTGAGGGATGCACGTCCAGTTCTTCCCACTGAGTAGGTGTAGGGCCTCCTCTCTCCTGTAATGTGAGTCTCTGACCTGTATGAAATGAGGTCTAACTCTGACTTCAACTTTACACCGGGCTGATTTTGTATAGGGCTTTCTATTGGAAGAACACAGTCTCTAATGGCTGTTCCTGCCAGACTCCTGTCTTCCTAACCCTCCACGTATCAACACCTATGGGCTCCTGCGACTTGTAGTCCCGCAGGGTCTCCGGTATCTCCTGCTAGTCGTGAAGGATCCAGCAAGCTCGGACCCGGCGTCCGGTTAATCAGAGTAGAGGTAAGCTATCAATGCTATTTCCACCTCTGTCACTCTCTCCTTTTTCCACTCGCCTTTCGTCCTACTCGACCCTCACATAAGCACACTCTAGCAGATGGTGGACTGCTCTTTCCTTTCTTCACCGCTCTCAAAGCGTCAGCACGCTTGCTCACTGATCTGCACTCGGTTGACTCAGTTCTGACTAGGCTGGAGTGGCTATCTTTCCACTTGTACTAGCCTCCACACGTTTGAACTAAGCTTGGAGCTGCAGATTTCAGGTTCTTTCAACAACTGCTGTTCTCTCTCTATTCTCTCCAAGAGAACTAAACTCAGACTAATCTGTGAGCTCTATGAGGTGACTACTGACTGCAGCCCTCAGACTAACCAACTTCCTGTGGCTTCACCATCCTTATATACTCTACAAAGGCTCACTCTGGTGGCTCTAGGGATTGGTGAAGATGTGTGTATGCATATTGGGTCCTCTAGTGGTCATTACCTTCGGTGCATCCCTCTGGGAAATAAGATTCCAAGCGCAGCTGGGCTCTACACTTGCAGCATGGGTGCTGTGAGGCAACAGGCCGTCTGCCCTGCTGGTGCATTGGCGCGGTGGCGGTGGTCGCCGCACGGCTCCGCTCCGTTAGGGTTGGTCAGGACCCACTACGAGGTTTGCCGTGACGTGGCAGTGGGCTTCATACAGTTTGATCAGAATGTTATACTAAGAACCTCATGTTCAGTTATATATAATTTTGCCGAGAGGCATTAGATCGTTGTATGATTTTTGGAGGTGCTGTCCTTTCTCTCTTTTTTTTGCATCTCACAAGATATAACACATGACGTCCCCAAAATGCGCAAACAATATAGTGAGGGCTCATGCCCTACACATCAAGCGTTAATGCATACTAGGACAACATACCCGTGGGAGCCAAAAGATGACAATAAAGTGTCAGGCTAATATAGGCATGGATGCCAGATGGGAAAAATGGTGAAGGCAGGAGAGCGAAACAGGGTTGTGGGGACAGGCCCATGTGGATTGCTGAAAGCAACTTCGTCAGGGCAAGTTGGGGATCCAGCAGGGTGATCACCCAGTAATCTGCAATGGTGAAAATACTGGCAACTTGGCTGTTGTTGCGCAGGCACTGCACCATGTATTGGCTCATGTGTTTTAGGCTGCCTAGAGGTAACAACATGCTGTCCTTGGTGGGAGGTGTATAGCATGTGTCCTCACTATCCCACTACCCACGCTCTAGTGATGCCCATGAGCTGCTCTGAGAGCCAACAAGCTGTTACAGGTCACAGGCATAGCTTCTAATGCTCTGCTCAGTGTGTTCTGGCTGGCGTCAAGAGCGGTTGCATCAGTGATGTGACTGCTCGCCAAACCATCCAGATCATCGTGGGACAGATATGGATTATCTTCTTGTCGGACAGGTGAGGAATATGGTGTTTTTTTATTTTCAATTTTTTAAAATGAATGGGTAAAAGAGGGTGGGGAATTTTTATTTCAAATAAAGGAGTCTGTGTGTTTATTTCAAATAAAGAACTTTATTCTTGTTGTGTATTTATTACAATCTGACTATCTATTTGGTTAGTAATGGGAGTGTCTTATAGATGTCTCTCCATTACTAACTTGTGGGCTTGATGTCAGCTGATATTACAAAACTGACATCAACCCCAATACTATTACCCTACTTGCCACCGCACTAGGGCAAGTGGGAAGAGCCAGGAAATGTGCCTTCTCTGGGGTGGCTGTGGGCTGCTATTTTTAGGCTGGGGAGGGCCAATATCCATTGCCCCTTACAAGTCTGAGAATACCAGCCCCCAGCTGTCTGCTTTAGCTTGGCTGGTTGTCAAAAATGAGGGTACCCTACTCCATTTTTTAAATTATTTATGTAAACAATTTAAAAAAACAGCATGAAGACCCCTCTATTTTTGATAACCAGCCAAGATAAAGCTGAGGGCTGCAGCCCACAGCTGTTGGTTTTACCTGCGCTGGTTCTCAAAAATAGAGTTGCCCTCGCGCCATTTTTTAATTAATTTATTGCACAGGTGCCGGCTTGTGAATACTCTCATTATTGTACACCCTACTCTCAGTGCTATCAGCGAGAGCAGGTGTATGATGTTGAGTGTAGCACTCTCATCAGCCGACGCCTTTGACCGGCAGTAACCTTTTTACTGCCGGTCACAGCGCTCTTTACTGGCGATAACGAACTTACCGCCAATCAGAGCTGATGTTTCTCTCGCTGTCATACAAATGACAGTGTGGGAAACACCCGATGTCCGGGCTGCCGGACCCGAACAGTAACTGTCTTCCTGGAGAAGTCTGTGTTGGGAGTCTGTGCACGGACACTAGGTGTTTGGTACAGACCCCGAAATTTACAGTTCGGGTTAGCCCATTATTAGTCCTCTTTCTTTCCTGTACAGTGTAAGCTCTTATGGTCAGCAGGGTTTTCTCTCTCCTCTCCCCCACGTGCATTTTCTGAGCAAATACAAGCTTTCCAATGTCGAGATTTGCACAAATTTATTAGCTGCGAAACTAATTTTTGAGAAAAATTTAGGGAAGCCATCAAATTCAAATTTCAAAAGATCTGCTCATCTGCAGTCCCGATAGCCACTAAAAGGAAAGGCAGATGGAACAGAGTATCACATGGCTGCAGAATCAGAAGGTACAGTGTTTATTTGTAATCTGTATTCATCAAGAGACATTGGTCTACCTAGGAACTGTATGCAAGAAACGGCAGATTTCTACTTAATATTGCAGAGGTACTTGACTTTTATTTTAAATGTACTGGATCCGTAACGAAAAGCCATTGTATATACATCCTTTAAGGCTATTGGACAATTAATTTGGGGTATTGCCATAATGTGTAACTCTTATAGGCTGTAGTGTATTGAGTGTATTTGCGTGGAGTGTATTTCTTGTCACTCCCTGAGAACATGTACATCTTCTCCTTCATGGGCACCACAGTAAATGTCGTCATTACTTCAGCTCTGGCGGTGTCCTCCTGTCTCTGACTCTCAGCCTGGTGACATGTGTGCCCGCTACTGATAGGGTGCATTGCCAGGAGCGGATGTGTTACAGGGAACATATCGGAGTGCGCACACAATCCTTATCTCTCCTTGGCAGCTTCTTAGGAATGGGAAACAGCCAGGAGTTTAACACTCTGCAGAGCCAATGGGTGAATCAGAGGAGGGATATACCACCAAAAACGCTGCCACCAACTGTGACTCCCTGGCACAAGCCCCATATAATAATAACACTGATAACTCCCCTAGTGAAAGGAAACGAGGAATACGAGACTACATCAGAAAATGGAATCTTAAAGTGGCACACTGCAAATATTCTGATATATAAATAAATAATAATATGATAAAAAAAAATCATATTAATTGCATTGGTGCCAGTCTATGTCTAAGTTATTAGAGCTGCTGTTATGTCACTGACTGCAGATACTCGAGTTACTGTGATGTCGCTGGCTGGTTATTACTGTGATGTCACTGGATGGTTATTACTCTGATGTCACTGGATGGTTATTACTATGATGTCACTGGCTGGTTATTACTGTGATGTCACTGGATGGTTATTACTCTGATGTCACTGGATGGTTATTACTATGATGTCACTGGCTGGTTATTACTGTGATGTCACTGGCTGGTTATTACTGTGATGTCACTGGCTGATTATTACTCTGATGTCACTGGCAGGTTATTACTATGATGTCACTGGCTGGTTATTACTGTGATGTCACTGGCTGGTTATTACCCCTGCCAGTGACATCACATTACCCCTTGTAATAACCCCTTCTATGTAAATATATTGTAATGTATGCAGCAATACTTTAGTATTATAGTATATAGTACAAATCATGGTCTCCTATGAAGCCTAGCCTGTGCCTAAGGCTGTGGTTCCACGGTCTGGAACCACAGCGCTTTGGACGGAGCGGAAAGTCCGCACCGCCCAAAGCCCCGCCCCCTTGTGAATGCGCAGTGAATCCGGATGTGCTCATTGAACACATCCGGAATCACCGCAGCGCTAGACAGGCCTGTGTTATTTCCCTTGCGGCGACAGAGCGTCACCGCAAGGGAAAAGGACATGCTGTGATCTAAAAAGACGCGCCGCACGTCCATTAACGCAGGTCTGCCGCCTGCATGTTTTTACGCATAGTGGAGACGGGATTTCTTGAAATCCCCTCCACTATGCTCTAACATCTGGACGCTGCGCCAGCACACAGCGTCAAACACGCAGCATTTACTGAAGGAATCCTGATCGTGGAAACACACCCTTAGCTTCATAGAACCACCATGATGGCAGCGATAGGGGCTTTCAGGCCACTGGATTGCATAATTTCCTTGCACAGCAAAGTATGGAGACTCACAAATCTGCTGTTCGCCTACTGAGGAAATTGCATCATCCGTTCCTCAATTAGTGCAGGTACTATCCTTTAAACTCCCGTCAGACTCATGTACAAGAGGAATGTAAGGCTCCTTTTGTGGATACTTCTGTGCCTCTATACCAATCCCCAGTTGATGGCCCCTCAGTTAAGCCACAATCCAGTTCATGTTTCCCAATGTATATGTGTGTTGACAGGGGTTCTAGAAGGTGAACACGCTTTGGAACAACTTCTGAAGCCACCTACCAGGGTCCTAGTCTCAAAGGCACCACAGGAGAGCTAGGCATAGCAGATATTGTTCCCATCACCATTCAAGACCATCCAAGAGGTTCTCGGAGGTCTCCCACTTTGTCATGCAGCTCCTACAGCTCAGAGAGTTCCGGCCATCGAAGAAGACTCTGTAAGTGGTGGAAACCTATGTCCTCAGGCTTACTGTCAAAGATCATGCCCCCAAGGTCTAAGATCCAATGATGGCGACCTTGACATTGACTCAACTGACTAGAGCAGTGCACAGTGAGTATAATGTTGCTGATGTCTGATGGAATTACTCAAAAAATTAGATACCCCAAGTGCCTTGACAACTCCAATTGCTGCAATTCCAAAGGATTCATCCATCAGCTAATTCTGTTCTATACAATGCCTATAAATCTCATGGCGGCTCTGCTTGGTGGAAATACGATGAGGAGTTTCAGAGATGCTTGATGTTCTAGCCGGATATCTGTTGGTGTGCTAAAAATGGCGCAAAGTTACTTTTCAAGAGCTGCCACTGTCTCAGGGGTTCAATCCACTTCTAAGACTGTGGTCGTCAGATGCCCTTGTGCCAGGGTTGCCAATTTGACTTTTTTTTACTGGTCGTTTTATCAAATAATTAGGGACGGACAATATTTTTACAAACACATTGGAAAACCATAATAAATCATTATGATTATAAGTGATACATGTCTACAGCCCATTATTCTTATATGATGACATCAGCTGCCATCACTGTAAAATGATTATAATTACATTTAAAATATTAATCTGTAGAAGTTTCTTCATCTTCAAAAAATTCACAGATGCCTCAAATATTTTTTACGGACGGGGCAAAAAAGTGCCCTATTTTTACGGACTGTCCAGGAATTTCTAGATGGTTGGCATGGTTGAGGCGGGCAGCAAGACATAGTCAACTGCGTCCAGTAGACGTATACGGCCAAAAATTATGCTCAACAGAACACACAATGGCTCCATCTGCAGTACTGTAATCAGTGGCCCTGTCAGCACATATGGGATTTCGGACGTAAGCCCCAATGGAGCAACAGAATGTAGGGCCAGCACAGCTGAACAATTAGTTCAACCATTGTTCATCTGACAACCATCTAATGTGTATGGCCAGCTTTGTCCTGGTGAAGAGAAGCCTGTCTACACCTCTGACTAGTTGACTTTGTGGAACTTTCTCCCATCTCCCTACTCAGCCACAGTGATCTTGGGATTCTTCTTTACCTCTCTCACCAAGGCTCTTCTCCCACGATTGCTCAGTTTGGCTGGACGGCCAGGTCTAGGAAGACTTCTGGTGGTGCCAAACTTCTTCCATTTAAAGATTATGGAACTTTTGTAACCTTGGCCAGATCTGTGCCTTGCCACAATTCTGTCTCTGAGCTACTTGGCCAGTGCCTTTGACCTCATGATTCTCATTTGGTCTGACATGCACAGTGAGCAGTGTGGTCTTATATAGACAGGTGTGTGCCTTTACAAATCAAGTTATATCAGTTTAATTAAACACAGCTGGACTCCAATGAAGGAGTAGAACCATCTCAAGGAGAATCACAAGTAAATGGACAGCATGTGACTTAAATATGAGTGTCTAAGCAGAGGGTCGGAATACTTATGTCCATGTGATATTTCAGTTTTTCTTTTTTAATAAATTTGCAAAAATTTCTACATTTCTATTTTTTTTCGATCAAGATGGGGTGCCGAGTGTACATTAATGAGAAAAAAAATTAACTTTTTGGAATTTACCAAATGGCTGCAATGAAACAAAGAGTGAAAAATTAAAAGGGCTCTGAATACTTTCCGTACCCACTGTATATACCGTTTGTATTCGGTGTTCGTTCTCTACACTAGAGATTGTAGAATCAACTCGTCAGGTTAAAAATTCACATTTCAGAAAGAATTTTCACTTTTTCCAATATAGAAAGTAAACTTAAAATATGATCAATTACCGAGTCAGAATCGGGGTGTAGAAAGCAGCATTTCCTAACGACTGTGTGGGCAAAAAAAAAAAGATAAAATGTAAAAACTTTTGACACTTTTCCTATTTAATTAGAGGTAACTTATCTTATTGGGAGTTGATTTTCTTGTGGCGCAGCTGCCGGATCGGGTAACTTCTTACACTTGTTATCATTAAGTGTTAAACCTAATTGCGAGGATTAATCAGTCTGTTCCTGTACGCGGCGGCATAACGCTCGCACATTACCGTGAATAGACTGAACTGTGTCTGTAATATGAGTTTACCAGAGTCTAGTCAATAAATGATAACATTAGAAAAAAATGATGTTGCATCGGCCTCAAACGGCTCTTCCCTCTTTTTACCCTGATGCGAAATTTTAATGATTATTACAGTTGCTAGCGGCAACGAGAGTCGCAAAATCTTTTTTTAATGTATTTATCTAATTAAAATCTTTTTTTCCTTGTTCAAAGCATTTTGGTTACTAATTCATATGGCTCAATGTAGAGAGGGTGACGGAGCAGCTGATTACAGAGGAGATTTAAAGGGACACTACCCTCTTAATTTATACATTACTTACTCTGATATATACATTGTTTGCAGTTATAATTTATAGCGATTTTTGCTCCAATGGGAAAGTGGCTCCAATTAAGTCTTATTATGCTATATCTTATATTTGATAATCTTGTCCACATCCAAAATGAGAGTAGACAGACCACAGATACAGTGCTATGTCAAAATAAACTATGTGAAGGCATAGATTAATGAAGCCTGTTTTCACCTTCATGACCAGGCCAATTTTTACAATTCTGACCACTGTCACTTTATGAGGTCATAACCCAGGAACACTTCAATAGATCACACTGATTCTGAGATTGTTTTCTCATGACATATTGTACTTCATGATAGTTTTATAATGTCTTTCATATGACTCTCATTTATTTGTGAAAAAATCTGAAATTTGGCAAAAATGTAGAAAGTTTTGCAATTTTCAAACTTTGAATTTTCATGCCCTTAAATCACAGAGACATGGCACACAAAATAGTTAATAAATAACATTTCCCACATGTCGACTTTATATCAGAACAATTTTTGAAACATAATTTTTTTTGTTAGGAAGTTATAAGGGTTAAAAGTTGACCAGCTATTTCTCACCATTTTTTTTAGGGACCACATCACATTTGAAGTCACTTTGAGGGGTTTATATGATAGAAAATACCCAAAAATGACACCACTCTAAAAAGTGCACCCCACATTCAAGAAGTTTATTAACCCTTCAGGTGCTTCACAGGAATTAATGGAACGTGGAAGGAAAAAATAAACATTTAACTTTTTTTTCACAAAAAAAATTCTTTTAGAGCCTTATTTTCATAAGGATAACTGGAGAAATTGCACCATACAATTTTTTGTGCAACTTCTCCTGAGTACGCTGATACCCCATATGTGGGGGAAAACCACTGTTTGGGTGCACAGCAGGGCGTGGAAAGGAAGGAGCTCCATTTGACGCTTTGAATGTAAAATTTGCTGGAATAATTAGTGGATGTCATGTCGCGTTTGGAGAGCCCCTGATGTGCCTAAACAGTGGAAACCCCCCACAACTGACACCATTTTGGAAAATAGACCCCTCAGGGAACTTATCTAGATGTGTGATGAGCACACTGAAACTTCAGGTGCTTCACTGAAGCTTATAACATTAAGACATCAAAATAAAAAAAAATCACACTTTTCCCACAAAAATGTTTTTTAGTCCAAATTGTGTATTTCCACAAGGGTTACAAGAGAAAATGGACCTCAAAATTTGTTGTGCAATTTCTCCTGAGTTCACCAATACCCTATGGGTATCTTAGCAGGTACTGAGAAACCAACTTCCCTGAGGGACCCCACGGCCATCTTGCGGCTAGGGGTCTCCATGGAGACCATAAGAACAACGCAGTCGCAAGAGGTTAACAGAAGTTTACACAAGAGAAACTAGGGATGACATACAGTACAGACCAAAAGTTTGAACACACCTTCTCATTCAAAGATTTTTCTGTATTTTCATGACTATGAAAATTGTACATTCACACTGACGGCATCAAAACTATGAATTAACACATGTGGAATTATATACTTAACAAAAAAGTGTGAAACAACTGAAAATATGTCTTATATTCTAGGTTCTTCAAAGTAGCCACCTTTTGCTTTGATTACTGCTTTGCACACTCTTGGCATTCTCTTGATGAGCTTCAAGAGGTAGTCACTGGAAATGGTCTTCCAACAGTCTTGAAGGAGTTCCCAGAGATGCTTAGCACTTGTTGACCCTTTTGCCTTCACTCTGCGGTCCAGCTCACCACAAACCATCTCGATTGGGTTCAGGTCTGGTGACTGTGGAGGCCAGGTCATCTGGCGTAGCACCCCATCACTCTCCTTCTTGGTAAAATAGCCCTTACACAGTCTGGAGGTGTGTTTGGGGTCATTGTCCTGTTGAAAAAAAATTGATGGTCCAACTAAACGCAAACCGGATGGAATAGCATGCCGCTGCAAGATGCTGTGGTAGCCATGCTGGTTTAGTATGCCTTCAGTTTTGAATAAACCCCCAACAGTGTCACCAGCAAAGCACCCCCACACCATCACACCTCCTCCTCCATGCTACACGGTGGGAACAAGGCATGTAGAGTCCATCTGTTCACCTTTTCTGCGTCGCACAAAGACAAGGTGGTTGGAACCAAAGATCTCAAATTTGGACTCATCAGACCAAAGCACAGATTTCCACTGGTCTAATGTCCATTCCTTGTGTTCTTTAGCCCAAACAAGTCTCTTCTGCTTGTTGCCTGTCCTTAGCAGTGGTTTACTAGCAGCTATTTTACCATGAAGGCCTGCTGCACAAAGTCTCCTCTTAACAGTTGTTGTAGAGATGTGTCTGCTGCTAGAACTCTGTGTAGCATTGACCTGGTATCTAATCTGAGCTGCTGTAAACCTGCGATTTCTGAGGCTGGTGACTCGGATAAACTTATCCTCAGAAGCAGAGGTGACTCTTGGTCCTCCTCTCCTGGGGCGGTCCTCATGTGAGCCAGTTTCTTTGTAGCGCTTGATGGTGTTTGCAACTGCACTTGGGGACACTTTAAAAGTTTTCCCAATTTTTCGGACTGACTGACCTTCATTTCTTAAAGTAATGATGACCACTCATTTGTCTTAGCTGCTTTTTTCTTGCCATAATACAAATTCTAACAGTCTATTCAGTAGGACTATCTGCTGTGTATCCACCAGACTTCAGCACAACACAACTGATGGTCCCAACCCCATTTATAAGGCAAGAAATCACACTTATTAAACCTGACAGGGCACACCTGTGAAGTGAAAACTAGAGTTGAGCGAAACAGGTTGGCCAGATTCATAAGTCGCCGACTTTTGCCAAAGTCAGGTTTCGCAGACCGAAACCCGACCATAGCGTGAGGTCGGCCATGCGGTCGGCAAAACGAGCGCCAAAGTAGGATTTTCCAGAATGCTTGCAGGTGCCTTTTTTTCAGCCAATGAGCAAGGACGTACACTGTGGGCAACGAGATGACATGTGAAGCGTCCACCACCATCGTAGAGAAGGGCATTGCAGTGATTTGGTGGGCGTCATAGTGTCTATAAAAGCCCTGACCGCCGACCTCCATTTTACTTCTGCCCATCTTAACAGTCGGGAGAGGTTGCTGTTTATCAGTAGGGAGAGAGTTAGGGCTGGAAAGAGAAGTTCTTATGTGCTTGTACACTTAGTGTGCAGTGACAGGGGAGGATTTTCTTGTGTGCAGCAGCGCTGGTTATTAGGCTGCCTGATAGCTGTATTGCTGTGTGTACACTGCTGTGCAGACTGCTTTTTACACAGCACTAATACTTTTATTCTTTTTTTCTGCACAGTTACCGAGCATTCATTTTTTCCCACACCGTATAGAGCTGTACGCTCCTGACACACTACCGTGTACCGGCTGGTATCACGGACAAATGCATGCTGACTATCTGTGTGTGACTCCGGAAATATATACGGAGATTTAAATTTTTCCCTACACCGTATACAGCTGTACGCTTCTGATACAGTACCGTATATCTGCTCTTTTTATTACGGTGAAATCCATACTGAGAGAGCGTCTGTGTGTGACTTCGGAAATAAATACAGAGATTTAAATTTCCCCCTACACCGTATACAGCTGTCCACTTCTGATACAGTACCGTATATCTGCTTTGTATTACGGTGAAATCCATACTGAGAGAGAGTCTGTGTGTGACTCCAGAAATATATACGGAGATTTAAATTTTCCCTACAACGTATGCAGCTGTACGCTTCTGATACAGTACCGTATTTCTGCTGTTTGTATTACGGTCAAATCCATACTGAGTGAGCGTCTGTGTGTGACTCCAGAAATATATACGGAGATTTAAATTTTTCCCTACACCGTATACAGCTATCCGCTTCTGATACAGTACCGTATATCTGCTCTTTGTTTTACGGTGAAATCCATACTAAGAGAGCGTCTGTGTGTGACTCCGGAAATATATAGGGAGATTTAACTTTTGACCTACACCGTATACAGCTGTACGCTCCTCATACAGTACCATATATCTGCTGGTATTTTTGGTACATTTTCCCAAACATGAGGAAGTATGGTGGAAGAGGCCACGGACGTGGGCGGGGGGGCCAGCTGGTACTGATGATGGTGGTGGTGCATCTGCTGGTAGTGACAAAAGCACCTAAGGCAGGAGGTGTTCAGCCTGCGTCATCGTCTGGCTCCAGAAGGCCTGGAAGGCTCCCTTCTCTAGGAGTAGGTAAACCGCTTTTAAAGCCAGAGCATTAGGAACAGGTTTTGGCTTACATTGCTGAAACAGCCTCCAGCTCTACCGCCTCCTCTTCTGAAGTTTCAAAAACTGCAAGCACTGAGTCATCAGTGCAGGCTCCTGGTCAGGAAGAACACCTTTCCTTGTGTCCTTCACCCCCACCAAAAGTGAAGGATGCGGCAGGCCACACTTCAGATTACTCCCTGGAGCTCTTTTCACATACCATGCCTGGGTTATCAAGTGAAATCCTGAATTCTCCAGTCCAAGATGAATATGACATGGAGTGTACTGATGCACAGCCACTGCTATATGATTCTGCTGGTACATTCACCCAGAACACTGCATTGCCTCGCAGTCTACTAAGCCAGATTCTGACCCTGATGAAACTCAGGTGCCCCTTCCCGCATACTTTACCACCTTACACGGTGACACAGAGGAAGGTGCAGATGAAATTGAAGAGGAGGTGATGGATGACCCAGTTGTTGACCCGGATTGGCATCCATTGGGGGAAGAGGATGCCGCTGGCAATAGCTCAGCAGAGGAGGAGGATCCGCAGTAGGCATCGACATCGCAGCTGCGGTTATCTGGCAGGTCCGTAGAAGCCAAAAAACATGTTAAAAAAACAAAAAGAGTTGCAGGACAGCTTGGCCAGACGGTCAAATTAGCGCAGCGTGCAAGCCCTGAAAATTTATACCATAGTAGGAAGAGTGCAGTGAGGCACTTTTTTGACCAAAATCCTATTGATAAGGCAAAGGTTATCTACAAGAAGTGTGGAAGGACCTTTAGCCGAGGAAAAAATCTCCAAAATTTTAATACCAGTTGCATGCTTAGACATTTAAACACCATGCACTTGCAAGCGTGGACGAACTACAAAACCTCAGGTAGCACACGTGCACCTGCTCCGACTGAAGGTAGCCAGCAACGCTACATCGCTTTCCCCACTGTAAGCCCACCAGTTAGCACACCACCAGCAAGAAATGTTGAGGTGTCATCGCAAGGCCAAAGCAGTCACGAATCACAATGTTTTTCCAACGAGAGACTGAATCTAGGCCATCACCACCACCACCACCATCACCAACCCCCTCTCAGTCCGCCATGTCCACCACTAGTTCCACCATATGCAGCTCTCAAGGCCAGCTCACCCTAGCAGACACTCTGAGTAGGACAAGAAAGTACTCATCCTCTCATCCGCGTACACTGGCTTTGAACACCTACATTGCCAAACTGATCTCATTAGAGATGATGCCCTTCCGTTTGGTTGAAAACGCAGTGTTCCGAGAGCTCATGGACTATGCTGTCCCACGCTATGACCTACCCAGTCGGCACTTTTTTTCTAGAAAAGCCACCCCTGCCCTCCACCTGCATGTGAAAGACCGCATTGTCCATGCACTCAAACAATCAGTGAGTGGAAAGGTGCACCTCACAACAGATGCATGGGCCAGTAGGCATGGCCAGGGCCGTTACGTGTCCATCACTGCGCACTGGGTTATGTGGTGGATGCAGGGTCCACAGGGGACAGCGGCGGTGGGATAGTGCTGCCTAGCCTACGGTATAGGCAACAGTTGGCTGTAGGCGTTCGACCCTCCTCCTGCAGAAGCGAAAGCTCGTCGACAGAACGCAGTCACACGAGCACTCCATCCGCAGCTGCCAGTGTTGCACACGAGGTGCCCCACTATCGAACAGCTAGTGGTAAGCATCAGCAGGCTGTTTTAAAGATGATGTCTTTGGGCGACAACAGTCACACCACGGAGGTGCTGCAGCGAGAAACTGAGTCATGGCTGGGCAGTTTACATCTTGAGCCAGGCAAGGTAGTCAGTGATAACGGACGTAATTTTGTGGCGGCCATAGCCCTGGCAAAATTCAAACACACACCTTGCCTGGCTCACACCTTGAACCTGGTGGTGCAGTGCTTCATAAATAATTATCCGGAGTTACCAGCCCTGCTTCATAAGGTGCGAAGACTGTGCTCGCACATTCGTCGCTCGCCTGTAGACTCCAGTCGTATGCAGAGGCTACAGCGATCGCTCCACCTCCCCAAGCACCGCCTAATCATAGACGTTGCAACAAGGTGGAACTCCACCATGCACATGGTTGAGAGGCTGTGCGAACAGAGGCAGGCTGTAATGCATTTGTGGGAGGATACATGGGCAGGCAGTTTGAGGGCAGACATCGAGTTGTCGGGCGTGCAATGGTCAAAGCTGAAAGACCTCTGTAAAGTCCTTCAGTGTTTTGAGGAATGCACACGGCTGGTAAGCGCAGACGACCCCATCATAAGCATGAGCATCCCACTTATGCGTCTGCGCGTGCAAACTTTGACGCACATTATGGATCAGGCGTCTGCAGTGGAGGAGGAGGAGGGAAGCCTTGATGACAGTCAGGCATTGTCTGCTCAGGGAACTGTCCTGGACGATATTGTGGAAAAAGAGGAGGAGGAGGAGGATGAGAGGGATGATTATTTTGGGGAGGATGCTTCTCAGGGGGCAAGAGAAAATGTTGGCTTGCCAAGGTCAGGTACAGGGTTTGTGCGTGACTGGAGGGATGTTGATTTGGCATTAAGTGCTCCTCCACCCACCACTGGCAGTGCATCATTGACACCTGGAACAATAGCCCACATGTGTGATTATCTCTTGCGGATCCTAAAAAGGGACCCCGCATTGCCAAAATTATGAAGGATGACGACTACTGGTTGGCCAGCATCCTCGATCCACGCTATAAAGGCAAATTACAGAACATCATGCCACAGGAGAACCTAGAGCTAATATTGGCGAACAAACAAGCAACTCTGGTAAACCGTTTGTTAGTGTCATGGTATAGGAAATGGTTAATGTCCTGTCCACTCAGGGTTAACTTTTGCTGGCCTCCCTTTGGATCTGGGAGGGTATTTATACCCAGTCCAGAGGGAGATTCTCTGTCAGCTATACTTTCGTTGTGACTGTGTATTTGACCCCCTGGTTTGCGTGTATACTGCTCTGCTTGTTTGACTCCTGTGTATGACCTGGTCTGTTTGCTCACTCTGCTCTCTGTCTCACGTTTTGCTTATATTGTCTTCTCCGGTTCTGACCTCCTGGCTTGGCTATCGATACTCTGTTACCGTTTTGTCCCTATTGTACTGTCTATTGCCCGCTCTGGTTTACTGATCTATTGCTACGTCCTGACTATCCGTTCTGTCTAACCCTTTGGTACTGTCGTGCTATCTTGTGCTCTGATCTCGGCCTGTCCTGGTTTTCGTCTCTGTCTTTGCCCCTTGGTAACTTTATCTCGTCGTTACCCTGTTAGGAGTTTTCCTGCAGTTCCTAGATCTCTGGAGCTTAGGCCACGCCCCCAGCAGTCATGTGCTGCAGGTCCTGTTAGTCTGCAGTACACACCATTCATTACTGCTGCCTCTGAGAGACGTGTGGCCAGCTCCGCCCCTTGGCTGTCACATGCTGCGGAAGGTCCTGTTACACAGAAAAACACGTCTTCTCTGCTGCGGCTCTGCTTACAGGTATCTGGGGGCACAGTTAGTTTACTTAGGACACGTGCACTGGCTCAGTGAGCATGTGCAGTGCGGTGTCCTTGACAGTTAGAGGCATTCCCAGCACACAGCAGCGGTGCAGGTTCTACCACGAGCAGTACTGGGCAACATGGAAGAGGTGTTCGTGGTGCACACAGCCGAAGTGGCGTTTGAGACAGGGGTTTCATGACCATGTTGTGGACTGATTTCTCGAGTAAGGGTATGTTTCCACTATCAGGAAACAGTCCGGATTAGCTGCGTGTTTGACGCTGTGCGTTGGCGCAGCGTCAAACACGCAGCGTCCAGATGTTACAGCATAGTGGAGGGGATTTCAAGAAATCCCGTCTCCATTATGCTGCAAAACACGCAGACCGCAGCATGTCCTAGTCCCGTCGCCGCAAGGGAAATAACACAGGGCTATGCAGCCCTGCGATCATTCCGGATGTGTTCCGGAGGTGTCCTGAACACATCCGGAAAGAGCGCGCGTTCTCTAGGGGGCGGGGCTTTGGGCGGAGCGGAATTTCCGCTCCGTCCAAAGCGCTGTGGTTCCGGACCGTGGAACCACAGCTGTTGTGAATGTGCTAGAAATGAATTCTGAGCAGAAGCTCCCTCTGGTGGTTACAAACAGTACTGAACTATCCAATGAAGATTGTGAAGATTGGCGATCAGGTGTTACTGACTGGTCTTATATAAGGGAGGTTCCCTCCCATCAGGGTTGCCAGTGATAAATTGTTCTGGTCTCATCTTTGATTCCTGTTCACTTTGTAGCTTGCTGTTTCGTGCCTGCATCTTCTGCTAACAGATAAGACATTTTCTTCTTTTAGTTTTTTGTGCTTGCTTTTTGCATTTTGTCCTGCACTTCTGTGGGGGTCTGCCGGGTCCCCTCCGGGGGCTTGTGCTCCTCTCAGTTTAGTTCAGCCACTGTTGTTTGTTCATTTGCCTTTTCCAGTTTTTTCAGTGGCTGCTGTTTTGTTTTGTTACACCAGAGAACTAATTTAGGTGGTAGAGGTCGTGTGATCTCAGGTGTTTTTGTAATTAGTAGTGTTGGTACTTTTCAGGGTTTTTTGGGATTGCAGTAAGTGTCCTTCCTATCCTTTCCTATTTAGGAAGTTTGGGCCCCAACGTTTGCTCATACTATTTTCTGTCTGTGTATTTCCTCTTGTCTAACCGCCATTTCATGTTTGGGGGCTTTCTATGTTCTTTGGGGATCTGCTCCGGGGCAGATAGTTTTCCTCTTTCTGTCTTTAGGTGTAGTTAGTTTCTCAGGCTGTGACGAGGCGTCTAGGACCAACGTAGGTACGCTCCACGGCTGCCTTTAGTTGTGGTGGTTAGTCAGGGTACTGCAATCCCATAGATTCCAACCTCTCTGGTGTATTTCCTTTTTTGCCTGCTCTCCTCAGCTACCAAATCATAACAGTATCACCGGCCTGAAAACTGATATTTGTATGGTACTCACAGAAGGGAAAAATAGTGTTAAAGAAAGAAGATTGTCAGAGTTGTCAGAGATTTTTTTTTTTTCCCTCTGTTTCTCTTTCTCTGAATGCAGAGGAGGATTTTATTTTTTCCTCTCAATGGAGTTTGCACAGTTGTCTGGCCGTGTGGATCAGCTTGCCACTGAGGTTCGGAGTATTGCTATCTATCTTGCTAGGTTGCCGGTTGTGGAACCTAGGATTCCCATGCCAGATCAGGCTAAATTTCTGAATTTCAAAATTAACTGTAAGTTGTTTTTTGCCTTGAAATCTAAGTCCTCAGGGAACGCAGCACAGCAGGTTCAAATTGTCATCTCTCTCCTGCGCGGCGATCCTCAGGATTGGGCTTTTTCCCTGACACCTGGGGATCCTGTTTTGAGTAATGTTGATGCATTTTTTTTGAGGCTCTGGGGTTATTGTACGATGAGCCTAATGTCACTGATCAAGCTGAAAAAGCCTTGTTGGCATTAAATCAGGGACTTGAGGACGCTGAGTTATACTGTCAGAGATTCCGAAGGTGGGCAGTCCTGACCAAATGGAATGACGATGCTTTGGCAGCCCTTTTTCGGAAGGGTCTGTCAGAGAATGTAAAGGATGTTATGGTGGGATTCCCTGTCCCCTCTGGTCTCAATGATTCTATGTCATTAGCGATTCAAATTGACAGACGTTTGCGTGAGCGTAGAGGTATGCGTGGAACAGTGTTGCCTTGTGAACCAGCTTCTGAACCCATGCAGTGTGATAGAGTGGCTTCTGGGGCACAGCGTCATGAGTTTCGAAAACGCAATGGGTTATGTTTCTACTGTGGTGATGCCTCTCATGCTATTTCAGTCTGCCCTAAGCGGGGAAGACGTTTTGCACGTTCAGTTGTCTTGGGTAGTGTTCAGACTAAATTTTTGTTGACTGTTACCCTGATTTGCTCCCTGTCCACATTTTCTGCTCAGGCTTTTGTTGATTCGGGAGCAGCTATTTGTCATGTGTGCATCGCCACGAAGATCGTCGCGGTTGCACATTCTGACTTCTCACAGCTGAGTTGCTGTTTCTTTGTGTTTGGCAGTTAGGGAGTTAATTCTGTCTGTGCTCAGTTCTGGGACTGGGTGCAGTTTCTCCCGGCTGCAATTAATTATTTGTTGATTGGTTTCCTTTAAATCTCTGGTGGTCTGTTTTGGGAGTTGCAAGTGAAATTCTTCATGCAGACCACAGATAGGATTGTATCTGTATAGACTTAAGTTAAAGAGCTCCTTAGTTGTTTTAAGCTCACCTTGGTTAGAGTTTAATATCCCAGATCATTTATGTTCCTTCTGTGTTTGAGTGTGTATGCAAGTCTGTGTTTTCTCCAGTCTGTCTTATATTGCTAATCTGTGTATTTAGCAGAGATCAGCCCATATCCCTTTGGTGGTAATCAGAATCCTTCTTAGGACTGATTACAGGGTTCAGGGACTGATAGGAGACAGGGTTAGGCTGGAGACTTGGACCTCTGAACCATTATCAGTACCTCCAAGGTGAGGGATTAGTTAGGACCCCAGTTTAGGGTCAGGTTAGACCCCCGGTCCTCCTCTTTCCTGTGACAGTGTATCAAGTCCTCAAGATTAATCCTGAGTTCAAACGGATATCGTGTCAGGTAAATCTATTCTATATTTACATGCTGATGTTGCTAATCTATATGTTGTATAGAGTGTTGTTCTTTTAAGAATAGTTTACTGACATCGTACACATATCATAAGACCGCTTGACATTTTCACTGGCCTATAAAATTATTCCCAGTTGCCATGGATCCAGTAGCCCAGCTGGCTCTGCAGTTGCAGGGATTATCCATGGAGCTGACGGACATTAAGTCCAAAGTTTTGTCTCCCTCGGAGCAAACCAGATTTGAACCTAAAGTAGCTCTCCCGGACAGGTTCACTGGTGGGCGAGACAAATTTTTTACCTTCAGGGAAGCATGTAAATTGTATTTTCGGCTTCGGCCTCCATCATCATGGAGTGAAGAGCAGAGAGTGGGAATTGTTATCTCGCTCCTACAAGGGGACCCTCAATCCTGGGCATTTTCCCTTCCTCCGGGATCCCCGGCTCTACAGTCAGTAGATCGATTTTTTACTGCCCTGGGTTTGGTATATGATGACCCAGATCGGGTCTCTCTTGCTGAGACAAAATTACGTAAGATACAGCAGGGGGATCGTCCGGCGGAGGAATTTGCTTCTGAGTTCCGTAGATGGGCCACAGATACTCAGTGGAATGACCCAGCTCTTAGAAGCCAGTTTTGTCATGGGCTTTCTGACAAATTAAAGGACGTTTTGGCTCAGTATGATTCTCCTCCATCACTGGAGGCTGCTATGGCCCTGGCTATCCGTACTGATAGACGGCTCCGGGAGAGGTGCGAGGTAACTCCGCCCCCTGTTGTTACTCCACCTACTACTAAAGTCCCTTATGTTGAGGTTCCCCTTGTCTGTTCGGAGGAGCCTATGCAGTTGGGAGGGACATCATTTCGTAGGAGGGGATTGGCGGTATGCCGCAGGACTAGAAGGTGTTTCTTCTGCGGGAAAGAGGGACATTTTGTTGGGGGATGTCCGTCCCGTGCCTTGTTGAGCAAGAAGTCGCCGGAAAACTGTTAATCCCAGGTTGTGTGGTGGACGACAACCTGGGAGTATGTATTTCGTCCGCTAGTTCTTCTCAGTTCCTTGTACCAGTGGAGGTGGTGGTTGGTACGAGAGTGGAGAGATTTTCTGTTCTTCTTGATAGTGGGTCCGGGGCTAATCTGGTTGACGCTCAGTTTGCTCAGGCTCAAGGTATGCATCTGAGTGTATTGGTCAAACCGATCCCTATATTCTCCATTGACGCCAGGCCTCTCGGCCAAGGTAGCTTTGTTCATGAGGTTCATAACATTGACCTTCGGGTAGGGGCAATACATAGGGAACTATTATCTTGTTATGTGTTGGAGGGTCTACCTACTCCTATTGTGTTGGGACTTCCTTGGTTGGTTAAACATAACCCTGTGATTAATTAGCAGTCCAGAGAGATAAGCCAATGGGGTGAGTTTTGCAAAAGTAACTGCATGAACACAGTCATCAGTGCGGTCGTGCCTAGTACTTTGCCTCCTTTTTTGGAGGACTTTGGGGATGTGTTCTCTCAGGAGGGGTGTCAGGAGTTGCCTCCTCATCGCGTGTATGACTGCTCTATTAATTTACTTCCTGATGCTAAGTTACCTAAAGCTAGGTTATATAACCTTTCTGGTCCTGAGAGGCAGGCTATGAAAGATTATATTTCGGAAAGTCTGGCCAAAGGGCATATTAGACCTTCATCTTCCCCAGTGGCCGCGGGGTTCTTCTTTGTGAAGAAAAAAGATGGAGGCCTACGCCCTTGCTTGGATTTCCGCGAACTTAATCGGATTACTGTTCGAGATCCGTATCCACTCCCTCTGATTCCTGATCTCTTCAATCAAATTGTTGGCGCCAAATGGTTCTCTAAATTGGATCTCAGGGGGGCGTATAATCTGATTAGGATAAAAGAGGGGGATGAGTGGAAAACGGCGTTTAACACGCCGGAGGGACATTATGAGAACCTTGTCATGCCTTTTGGTCTGACTACTGCACCAGCAGTATTCCAACATTTTGTTAATGACATTTTTCGTCACCTTGTGGGGCTGTTTGTGGTCGTATATTTGGATGACATTTTAATTTACTCGCCAGATCTTGTGTCTCACCAGGAGCATGTGAGACAGGTGTTGCAGATCTTGCGAGACAATAAACTATACGCCAAACTGGAAAAGTGTGTATTCGCCGTACAGGAACTTCAGTTTTTGGGTTTCTTGGTATCAGCCTCCGGTTTCCGTATGGACCCTGAAAAGGTGAGAGCAGTGCTTGAATGGGATCAGCCAGAGGATCTTAAGGCTCTGCAGCGTTTTCTGGGGTTTGCTAACTACTACCGGAAATTTATTTGTAATTTCTCATCTGTTGTCAAACCTCTCACTGACATGACAAGAAAAGGGACGGATTTTTCTAAATGGTCGGACAAAGCTTGCCAAGCTTTTTCCTCTTTGAAAAAATGTTTTGCTTCGGCACCCGTTCTCATCCAACCAGATGCATCACAGCCGTTCGTTGTGGAGGTGGACGCGTCTGACGTAGGGGTGGGTGCAATATTGTCCCAGGGTCCGTCCCCTGGTAAATGGCATCCGTGCGCTTTCTTTTCTAAGAAATTGTCGTCCGCCGAAAGGAATTATGATATCGGCAATAGGGAACTTTTGGCCATTAAGTTGGCTTTTGAAGAATGGCGTCACTTTTTGGAGGGGGCAGTCCACCCGGTCACCGTCATTACTGATCACAAGAACCTGCTGTATTTGGAATCTGCTAAGCGTCTGAATTCCAGACAAGCTCGATGGTCGTTGTTTTTTACCAGGTTTAATTTTGTTGTCACTTATCGCCCTGGATCTAAGAATGTTAAGGCGGATGCCTTGTCTCGCAGTTTCCCAGGGGCCGGGAAAATGGATGACCCGATTCCTATCCTTCAGGAGGGGGTGGTAGTGTCGGCTGTATGTTCTGAGCTTGAGGAGGAGGTATTAGAGGCTCAGGGGGACGCCCCTGCAGGACCTCCAGGGAGACTGTTTGTCCCAAATCAGTTGAGACAAAAGGTTATTGAGGCACATCATAATTCTGCTTTAGCAGGACATCCAGGGAGTAAGGCTACTTTAGATCTCCTTTCTCGCCGGTTTTGGTGGCCTAACGTTAATAAAGATGTTTTAACTTTTGTCGCGTCCTGTGGGGTTTGTGCTCGCTCTAAGACCCCTCATACCCGTCCATCTGGGACCCTCTTACCCTTGAAACTTCCGGAGCGTCCATGGACTCATTTGTCTATGGACTTCATTACGGACCTTCCTCCGTCGTCAGGGAATACTGTCATACTGGTGGTTGTTGACAGGTTCAGTAAGATGGCACATTTCGTTGCTCTTCCTGCACTCCCTAATGCTAAAATTCTGGCGCAGGTGTTCATTGGGGAGATTGTGAGACTTCATGGGTTGCCTTCTGATGTGGTGTCAGATAGGGGGTCTCAGTTTGTGTCCAAGTTTTGGAGGGCATTTTGTTTACGTCGGGGGATGCAATTGTCATTTTCCTCGGCTTTTCATCCGCAGACCAATGGTCAGACAGAGCGTCTGAATCAAAGCCTAGAGACTTATCTTCGGTGTTTTGTCTCAGAGAACCAGGAGGACTGGTCTTCTTTCTTGCCTCTGGCAGAGTTCGCTCTTAACAACAGGCGGAGCGAGTCCACTGGTAAATCCCCATTTTTTGGGGCATATGGTTTTCATCCCCAGTTTTGTACTTTCAATGGGGGGGGGCCTTCTGGGGTTCCTGAGGAGGAGCGTTTCTCGTCGTCACTTGCTTCAGTGTGGAGAGGTGTATTGAATAATCTGAGTGCTATGGGGAACCGTTATAAACGTATGGCTGATAGGAGGAGAGTTTCTGGTCCAGATCTTAATGTGAACGATCTGGTATGGTTGTCTACCAGGAATATAAAACTTAAAGTTCCCTCCTGGAAGCTGGGCCCCAGATTCATCAGGCCGTACAGGATCAGTTCCATAATTAATCCTGTGGCATTTCGTCTGGACCTCCCTCCTACGTTTAAAATTCATAATGTGTTCCACAAGTCATTACTTAAGAGGTACGTGGCACCAGTCATACCATCACCTCTACCTCCTCCTCCAGTGGTGGTCAATGGTAATTTGGAGTTTCAAGTGTCAAAGATCATTGACTCACGTCTGAATCGCCGGTCCCTTCAGTACTTGGTGCATTGGAAGGGGTATGGTCCAGAGGAGAGGACGTGGGTTCCTGCGTCTGACATTAACGCAGATCGTTTGGTGCGGACCTTCCACAGAACTCACCCGGGCAAACCTGGCCCTGAGGGTCCGGAGGCCCCTCGTAGAAGGGGGGGTACTGTCATGTGTGCATCGCCACGAAGATCGTCGCGGTTGCACATTCTGACTTCTCACAGCTGAGTTGCTGTTTCTTTGTGTTTGGCAGTTAGGGAGTTAATTCTGTCTGTGCTCAGTTCTGGGACTGGGTGCAGTTTCTCCCGGCTGCAATTAATTATTTGTTGATTGGTTTCCTTTAAATCTCTGGTGGTCTGTTTTGGGAGTTGCCAGTGAAATTCTTCATGCAGACCACAGATAGGATTGTATCTGTATAGACTTAAGTTAAAGAGCTCCTTAGTTGTTTTAAGCTCACCTTGCTTAGAGTTTAATATCCCAGATCATTTATGTTCCTTCTGTGTTTGAGTGTGTATGCAAGTCTGTGTTTTCTCCAGTCTGTCTTATATTGCTAATCTGTGTATTTAGCAGAGATCAGCCCATATCCCTTTGGTGGTAATCAGAATCCTTCTTAGGACTGATTACAGGGTTCAGGGACTGATAGGAGACAGGGTTAGGCTGGAGACTTGGACCTCTGAACCATTATCAGTACCTCCAAGGTGAGGGATTAGTTAGGACCCCAGTTTAGGGTCAGGTTAGACCCCCGGTCCTCCTCTTTCCTGTGACAGTGTATCAAGTCCTCAAGATTAATCCTGAGTTCAAACGGATATCGTGTCAGGTAAATCTATTCTATATTTACATGCTGATGTTGCTAATCTATATGTTGTATAGAGTGTTGTTCTTTTAAGAATAGTTTACTGACATCGTACACATATCATAAGACCGCGTGACACTATTAACCTGATGGATTTTGATTTTGCTAAACGTTGTGGGTTTCCCTTGATACCCCTACGAAAGTCTATTCCCCTACTGGGGATCGATTCTACCCCTTTGGCTGAGAATAAACCTCAGTTCTCTACTCAGGTGATAATGAGGGTTGAACCTGATCATCAGGAGAGTTGCAAATTTTTGTGCTGTATAATCTGCATGACATTATCGTACTGGGTTTCCCTTGGTTACAGTCTCATAATCCTGTTTTGGATTGGAAATCTGTGTCTGTAACCAGTTGGGGCTGCCAATGTGTTAATACCAACACTCCTGTTTTTTCTGCCTTCCCCAGGCTCAGGATGTTCCTGACTTTTTGACTGATTTTTCTGATGTGTTTAGCGAAAGTAAATCTGCATCCTTGCCCCCCCATAGGAGCTATGACTGCGCTATTGAATTAGTGCCTGGTAGTAAATTCCCTAAAGGTCGCCTTTTTAACTTGTCTGTACCTGAACATGACGCTATGCGGTCTTATATCAAGGAGTCATTGGAGAAGGGTCATATCAGACCATCCTCTTCACCCTTGGGTGCCGGTTTTTTCTTTGTGGCCAAAAAGGATGGTTCATTAAGGCCGTGTAATGATTATCGTCTCTTGAACAATATCACTGTGAAATATCAATATCCGTTACCCTTGATTTCTGACCTGTTTTCCAGGGTGAAAAGTGCTACTTGGTTTACCAAGCTTGACCTCAGGGGGGCATATAACCTTATTCGCATTAAGCACGGGGATGAATGGAAGACGGCATTTAATACCCCAGAGGGGCATTTTGAGTACCTAGTAGTGTTGAGCGATACGATACTGCAAATATCGGGTATCGGCCGATATTAGCTCTATCTGTCTTTCGATACTTCGTTTCGATATTTTCGTCTTATCGAATACCGGAATCGGAAGTTCCCATAATTCTTTGCGAGGCAATGTGATTTTAGTCAGCCAATGAGGAATCCTAAGAAGTGTGGGCACATCCTGTACTGCTGCGGTCATGTTAACTAATGGCATGGCTGTGATTGGATGCTGAAATGATGTCAGAATGCACTATAAAAGGCGCCGCCGCCATTTTAGCGTCACTGTGCTGTGAATTCAGTAAGGGACAGAACGCTGCTGTGCTGACTCTGAGGGACAGTTAGAGATTGCGATTTAGTGTACTGTGCTGTAGGCAGGCTAGCACCAACCGCTGTGTAAAGCTTCCTTTTGCCTGCAGTGTTGTTTTAACAGCTCTGCAAGGTGTGTGTGTGAGAGTGCAGGTGATGCTGCAGTTTGCTCTGCATGCAACGCTGTCTGTAGGCATCTGCACATGTCACTCACAGACTCTTTTTTTTTCCCTTCAGTGTAATTCTTGCAGGTCCATGCAATTTAACTATTAGTGTGACGCGCTTCCATCTGTATCCAATACATTGGTTGCAAACACTATAGAAGTAGACAAAGGAGTAGCCTTTCACAGATTGTGAACAGTTGTGTTTCAGTGTTCACTTCAGTCTGTGTTTTTTATTTTTTGAGTGCACATCACGCTCCAGTTACTTGTTCAAGCACTGCTGCTTGTACTCTGCTGAGCGTGTCTCAGTGCCTCATCCTTTTCATTTATCTCCAATTGGTTCTGCTCCATTCCATTTAAAATATAATCTATTAGTGTGACGCGCTTCCATCCGTATACAATACATTGGTTGCAAACACTATAGAAGTAGACAAAGGAGTAGCCTTTCACAGATTGTGAACAGTTGTGTTTCAGTGTTCACTTCAGTCTCTGCGTAATAACCACACTTAGGCCTTATAACTTTTCTGACTTTCTTTATCAATCCACCAAGATGAAGAAGTCAGTGAGTAAGGCACGTGGTCGTGGCCGTGGAGTTTCAGCAGGGAGAGGACGTGGGGATTCTGTGTCTGCTGCCGCCCTCAGTGACACAGCATCCACCAGTTTTCCCCATGAGCGTTCCTTTATGCGCACTTTGGTAGGAGCTCGGCGTGCCCCCCTGCTGCTGGAAGAACAAATTGAAGCCGTTGTTGGTTGGATGGCAGCCAATGCATCGACTTCAATTCCTTCCACCTCCTCTCAGGAACACAACACTGTTGAGCAACCATCTGTCTGTTCACCGCCTGTCAAATTGCCCAGGCAGTCAGAGAGTTCTGTACAGGAGCCAGCTGAGTCTCTGCTTCTGTTCTCAGAATCTGTTGGCTCGCAAACACGGGCACAGGCAAGCAGCATTCTGCAATTTGAAGAAGAGGGAGTATGCAGTGATGCGCAACAGCTGTGTCTCTCTCAATCTGAAGAGGCGGGTGAGCCAGTGCCGATGGACAGCACACCGCAGAACGCATCTTATGATGATGATGAGACTCAGGTGCCAGGTTTTGTGGAGCATTGTGCTGCCCAGACCATCCAACAGCAGCAGGTGTTGGAAGAGGGTAGTGGAGATGATGAAGTCCGAGACCCAACATGGCGTGAGCAACAGGAAGGTGGTGGGAGCAGCTCTGAGGAAGGGATTGTCCCAACGGTACAAAGAGCAGGGAGAGGTAGGCTGCAGACTCGCTTGCCTGTAGCCTCCAGTTTGTCACCTGTTGGGAGCAGTTCTCTTAGAACTGTCAAAATTGGCGCTCCCATGACTTGCACTGCGTGGTCCTTTTTTGACAGACTTGTACATGATATTTGCTATGTTCAATGCAAGCTGTGTAAGCAAAAAGTTAAAAGAGGTAAAAATATCAGGAACCTGAATACCACAAATATGTGGAAACATGTACGGACAAAGCACGTAGCTGAGTTCCAAAGACACACTGGAGATGTAGGCCAACCTACAGCAGCACCTACATCTTTAGGTCATGTTCGAGCCTCTACCTCCAGCTCTCACACACCTGTTTCGGCTTCCTCACAGGATCTCCATGGAAGAACCTCGGTCACTGTTGTCCATAGACAAACTGTTATTCCACCCACTGCAGCAAGTTCACAGTCATCGTCACACTCCCAGAACAAAAAACAGCCATCGGTAACACAGGCATGGGATAAAAGACGGCCATACTCGGCAAACCATCCACGAGCACAGGCTCTGAATGCTGGCCTTGCAAAACTCCTGTCCCTTGAAATGCTGTCATTCAGGCTGGTGGAGACTGACAGTTTCAGGAACTTTATGGCATTGGCAGTCCCACAATATAATGTGCCAAGCCGATTTTATTTCAGCAGGCAAGCTGTCCCTGCTCTGCAAAAACATGTCGAGGGAAACATTAAACATGCGTGGACCAGTACCCATGGCCAGGGACGATACCTTTCCCTCACTGCCCATTGGGTCAATGTTGTGGAGCCGGGTACAGATCTTGCCAGTGGCGCTGTACGTGTTCTGCCAACTCCAAGGATTGCAGGAATCCAGTCTGTGCACATTGATTCCTCCTCCTACTCCAGTTCCTCAGAATCATCGCTGCACGAGCCGTCACGGTATACCTCCACATGGACCCGTGAATGCTTACCTGTTGCGACCGATATGAGCACAGCCGTGGCCAAACGTCAACAGGCCGTCCTGAAATTAATTCCCATGGGTAATCGAAGCCACACAGCGCAGGAGCTCTGGGATACCATCAAGCAGGAGAGCGACGTGTGGTTTTTGTCAGCTAATCTCCAGCCAGGCTTGGTAGTGTGTGACAATGGCCGAAATCTGGTGGCAGCTCTGGGCCTTGGCAACCTCACTCACATACCATGTCTGGCACATGTGCTCAACTTGGTCGTGCAGAGTTTTTTGAGGGACTATCCGGATCTTGATGCACTGCTGCACAAGGTCCGCCTTGAGTGCGCTCACTTGCGACGTTCCAGCATGGCCAGATCGCGCATTGCAGCTCTGCAAGTCAGATTTCGCCTTCCTGAACATCGCATCATATGTGACGTACCCACCAGGTGGAATTCCACGTTACATATGTTGGAGCGGTTGTGTGAGCAGCAGCCAGCAGTAATGGAGTATCAGCTGCAACAGGCGCAATCAACTCGCAATTTGCGCCGTTCACACTTCACCACTACTGAGTGGGCCTCTATGAAGGACATCTGCGACGTTTTGCGTGTGTTTGATGTCTCAACGCGGATGGCGAGTGCAGATGATGCACTAGTCAGCATGACTGTCCCCCTTATCTGCCTGCTTCAGAAATCACTGAAAGCACTAAAGGAAGAGGTTTTGGAAGAGGTGGAGGATGAGGAGTCACAAATTCAATTACCTTCAGGACAGTCAGCGCAACGTGGTTCCTCACAAAGGGCTGGGCAGGGCTCACTTTGTGAGGAGGATGAGGAGGAGGAGGAGGAGTCAATGGAGGAGGAAGAAATCCCTACAGAGGGAGGTACACAACGCTCTAGTCAGTATGTAGAGCGAGGGTGGGGTGATGCAGAGGAGGCAGAGATGACGCCTCTTCCAGAGGACAGCCTTTGTTGGCCAGTTGGGAGTCTGCAGCACATGGTTGATTTCATGCTTCAGTGCCTGAGAAACGACCGCCGCATCGCCCACAATCTCAGCACGTCAGATTATTGGGTGTACACCCTCCTAGACCCTCGCTACCGGGACAACTTACAAACCCTCATCACACCGGTGAACCGGGACCGTAAAATGCAGGAGTACCAAGACACACTGGTGCAATCCATACTGTTGTACATTCCAGCCGAGAGAGCTGCTGCTGCTGCTACTGCTTTACAAAGCAGCTCTGTGCGTCGAGGCAGTGTAGACACCTCTACAACAAGAGGGAGCAGAAGCAGCGCCTCTGCACAGGGCAAGAACTGTATGTTACAAATGTGGCAAAGTTTTGTGACAGCGCCAGCAAGGTCTACACCATCCGAGACGGCTCCAGTCACCAGGAAGAAACGTTTCCGTAAGATGGTGACAGACTACTTGGCTTTCCCTCTAAGTGTACTCCCAGATGCCTCTTCCCCTTTCAAATTTTGGGTCTCTAAGTTGGATACATGGCCAGAGCTTAGCCAGTATGCATAGGAGGTGCTGGCTTGCCCTGCTGTCAGTGTATTATCTGAGCGCGTCTTTAGTGCTGCAGGTGGTGTAGTAACAGACCGTCGCATGCGACTATCCTCAGAGAATGTAGACCGGCTTACTTTTCTGAAAATGAACGAGGCATGGATCTCACCTGAATTTGCCTGTCCATTTTCAGATTAAATAACTGTTTGGCAACGTTTTCCATGTCTCCTGTTATGTTCATCTTTCTACCACCTGAACTCTACTCCCTGGGCTACAACACCGCCATTTGTTGCTCGTAAGTAATTGGCAGGGGTACTGACTCCTGGCCAGCCTGGTTACAGCACAACAGCTGTTTCCTGGCAGTGTGAACGTCAATTATCCTCCAATAAGTTGTGCTGTCGTGTTGCATTCGGGTTAGCCGACTCTATGGTGCCTGCAGTTTAGGTGATTCCTATGTGTGCTGTGGGATATGTAAATAAAGGCGGTTTCCATTGTGACAATAGGATAAGCACCCACTGTAGGACTGTGTGATTCGGTAACTGCGGACGGCTTGCGTCCTGTCAACTTACATTTTCATGGGTGCGTTCTTCTACCCGTCCGGGTCCAGTACCGTAAAGTGGTTCTCCCCAGTGCCTTTGGCCTAGGTGCCTCCATCTCCGTATCCGAGTTCCAGCAACGTCTGCTGGTCCTTGGTAGTGCTTTGGAGCACAGTTACCTCCTGCTTAGTAACTGTGTCACAGTAACGTCAGCTGGTACTCGGTTGTGACATTGCCTCTTTTCCTTCTTCTACCCGTCCGGGGTCCAGTACCGTCAAGTGGTTCTCCCCAGTGCCTTTGGCCTAGGTGCCTCCATCTCCGTATCCGAGTTCCAGCAACGTCTGCTGGTCCTTGGTAGTGCTTTGGAGCACAGTTACCACCTGCTTAGTAACCGTGTCACAGTAATGTCAGCTGGTACTCGGTTGTGACATTGCCTCTTTTCCTTCTGCTACCCGTCCAGGGTCCAGTACCGTCAAGTGGTTCTCCCCAGTGCCTTTGGCCTAGGTGCCTCCATCTCCGTATCCGAGTTCCAGCAACGTCTGCTGGTCCTTGGTAGTGCTTTGGAGCACAGGTACCTCCTGCTTAGTAACCGTATCACAGTAACGTCAGCTGGTACTCGGTTGTGACATTGCCTCTTTTCCTTCTGCTACCCGTCCGGGGTCCAGCACAGTCAGCTGGTCCTCGTTACTTCCATTGTCTCTTGCTCCATCTGATACCCGTCAGGGTTCCAGTAACGTCAGCTGTTTCTCGGAAATTAGACGACCTTAAAGACCACCCAGAAGAAGATGACGACAACAAGGACGACGAGCATGAAGCCAACCAGCCTGAACACCATCACAAAGAAAAAATAAAAGATTACCTAGAAGAAGATCACCAACAGGACAAAGAAGGTTAAGACAAACTACAAGATACAGAACAAGAGACAGAAGAACAATAAGCAAAAGATCAAAAAGCAGAAGAACATGAAGTATAAGACCAAAATGAAGAGCAAAATATATGCTCTAAATTCTAAGCAGAAGAAGACTAAGCAGTGTATGGGGGTGAGTCCGTTCCTCCTCGTGGTGCCCCTGGAAAATGCCTGCTGCTGCAGGCTAAACTGAACACGGACAAATACTGTTGTAATATAAATCTTTTGTGACAGCAAGAACGGAAGGATGAACAATTCATACTTTTACAGATTACAAGTACAGGAATCTCTGTCACAAATAAGAATATGATGAAGAAGATGAAGAGGAAGAAGATGAAGAATTTGAATATGAAGAAGATTAATTAGTTTAATAATAACAATATGAGTAATGTAAAAAAAAAACATGAATAGCAAGAAGTTTAAGAAGAAGATTAAGAAGGTGAAGATAAAGAATAATTTGATGAGAAAGATGATGCTGCTGAAGATTATGAAGGAGAAAGTGTGGCACTGGCAAAAGTTAAAAAGGTGAAGAGCATGGAAGTTGTGAAACATACATATTTGACAAAATAGAAAAAAGGTTAACAACATTGTCAATTTGTTAGTCAATCCAAACGTATTTCCAAAAAAATATATATTAATGCTATTCCAATGCATTGGGATAAACATATATGCCTTTATTGTCTCCTCAACCTCCCCCAATTCATTCTACATTAGTCTTTGTTGTTTTCCTTCATGTACAATTAACCAACAAGGCAAGAATGTTTTTTTTTAGTTGCGATATTTTGTTCCCATAGACTTACATGGGACTTCCGGTATCGGAATCGGATATCGACGATATTTAGTGATATCGGCGATACCATTCCGATCCGATATTTTTAGATATCGAGCAGTATCGCTCAACACTAGTACCTAGTGATGCCCTTTGGGCTCACTAATGCTCCTTCTGTCTTCCAGTCCTTCATGAATGACATTTTCAGGGATTTTGTGGATAAATTTCTGATTGTTTATTTGGATGATATCTTGATTTTTTCCAATGACCGGGACTCTCATGTGAAACATGTTCGGACTGTGTTCCAGATTTTGAGAGAGAATGCTCTGTATGTGAAGGGATCAAAGTGTCTTTTTGGCGTACAGAGGATCTCATTTCTGGGATTCATTTTGTCCCCATCTGTTATTGAAATGGACCCGGTCAAGGTTCAGGCCATCTGTGATTGGGTCCAACCTACTTCATTAAAGGCTCTTCAAAGATTCTTGGGTTTTGCCAATTTTTATCGTAAATTTATTGGTAATTTCACTGTTATTGTTAAACCATTGACTGATTTGACCAAAAAGGGTTCTGATGTGGTGAATTGGCCTCCTGAGGCAGTCTCTGCGTTTCAGGAACTTAAGCTGAGATTCACTTCTGCTCCTGTTCTACGGCAGCCTGATGTTTCTCTGCCATTTCAGGTGGAGGTTGATGCCTCTGAAATTGGGGCAGGTGCCGTTTTGTCCCAAAGAGATCCAGAGACCTCTAAAAGTAACCCTTGTGCCTTTTTCTCTCGAAAATTTTCTCCAACTGAACGTAATTATGACGTGGGTAATCGGGAGTTATTGGCCATGAAGTGGGCTTTTGAGGAGTGGAGACATTGGCTGGAGGGAGCCAAACATCAGGTGGTGGTCCTCACGGACCATAAGAATCTGGTTTATCTGGAATCAGCCAAGCGACTTAATCCTAGACAGGCCAGGTGGGCCTTGTTTTTCACACGTTTTAATTTTGTGGTTTCCTTTCTTCCTGGCACTAAGAATGTTAAGGCGGATGCCCTCTCGAGGAGTTTCCTTGCGGACTCTCCTGAGTTATCTGATCCTGCTGTTATTTTGAAAGAGGGTGTAGTTCTTTCCGCCATCTCGCCCAATTTGAGACTGGCTCTGGAAGGGTGTCAGGAGGATAAACCCGAGCGCTGCCCTATTGGGAAATTGTTTGTCCCAGACCGGTGGAAAAAGAGTGTGATGTCTGAGATTCATTGTTCCGCGTTGGCCGGTCATCCCGGAATTTTTGGTACCAGAGACTTGGTTAGTCGGTCCTTTTGGTGGCCTACTTTGTCTCGTGACATCACGGAATTTGTGCAGTCCTGCGGGACTTGCTCTCGCTCCAAGCCTTGCTCTCGCTCTAGTGGTTTGTTGATGCCATTGCCTGTGCCCAAGAGACCATGGACCCATATCTCTATGGATTTCATTTCCGACCTCCCTGTTTCTCAGAGAATGACCGTTATCTGGGTGATTTGTGATAGGTTTTCCAAAATGATACATCTTGTGCCATTACCTAAGTTGCCTTCCTCCTCTGAATTGGTGCCTTTGTTCCTTCAGCACGTGGTTCGGTTACACGGCATTCCTGAGAACATTGTGTCTGACAGAGGAGTCCAGTTTGTTTCCAGATTTTGGAGGACTTTTTGTTCTAAACTTGGTGTTCAATTGTCTTTCTCCTCGGCTTTTCATCCTCAGACCAATGGACAAACTGAGAGAACAAACCAGACATTGGAGACTTATCTGAGATGCTTTGTGTCTGCTGATCAGGATGACTGGGTCTCTTTTTTGCCTTTTATCTGAGTTTGCTCTTAATAATAGGGCTAGCTCTGCCACTTTGATGTCTCCATTTTTCTGCAATTTTGGGTTTCACCCTCGATTTTCTTCAGGACAGACGGAGGCTTCTGTCTGTCCAGGTGTTGACTCTGTTGTGGAGCGTATGCAGCAGATTTGGGACCAGGTAGTGGAGGGGTTGTCCCTCTCTCAGGAGAGGGCCCAGCGGTTTGCCAACCGGCATGGGACTGATGGTCCTCGGTTTGAGGTGGGGGACTTGGTCTGGTTGTCCTCAAGAAATATCCATATGAGAGTTGCATCTCCTAAGTTTAAGCCTAGGTTCATTGGACCTTATAAGATCATGGAGATTCTTAATCCTATTTCCTTTCGTTTACTTCTTCCAGGGACATTTAAGATCCATAACGTGTTCCACAAGTCCTTATTGAAGAGGTTTGTCGAGCCAGTGGTTCCTATGGCTGTGCCTCCTGACCCTGTTTTGGTTGAGGGCAATCTGGAGTATGTGGTTGAGAAAATATTGAATTCTCGTTTTTCTAGACGGAAACTCCAGTATTTGGTTAAGTGGAGAGGTTATGGTCAGGAGGACAATTCTTGGGTGTTTGCTTCGGACATCCATGCTAGGAGACTCATCCGTGCGTATCACAGAGCTCATCCTAACCGACCTGGTTGCTCAAATGAGGGTTCGGTGACCCCTCCTCAAGGGGGGGGTACTGTTGTAAATGTGCTAGAAATGAATTCTGAGCAGAAGCTCCCTCTGGTGGTTACAAACAGTACTGAACTATCCAATGAAGATTGTGAAGATTGGCGATCAGGTGTTACTGACTGGTCTTATATAAGGGAGGTTCCCTCCCATCAGGGTTGCCGGTGATCAATTGTTCTGGTCTCATCTTTGATTCCTGTTCACTTTGTAGCTTGCTGTTTCGTGCCTGCATCTTCTGCTAACAGATAAGACATTTTCTTCTTTTAGTTTTTTGCGCTTGCTTTTTGCATTTTGTCCTGCACTTCTGTGGGGGTCTGCCGGGTCCCCTCCGGGGGCTTGTGCTCCTCTCAGTCTAGTTCAGCCACTGTTGTTTGTTCATTTGCCTTTTCCAGTTTTTTCAGTGGCTGCTGTTTTGTTTTGTTACACCAGAGAACTAATTTAGGTGGTAGAGGTCGTGTGATCTCAGGTGTTTTTGTAATTAGTAGTGTTGGTACTTTTCAGGGTTTTTTGGGATTGCAGTAAGTGTCCTTCCTATCCTTTCCTATTTAGGAAGTTTGGGCCCCAACGTTTGCTCATACTATTTTCTGTCTGTGTCTGTGTATTTCCTCTTGTCTAACCGCCATTACATTTTTGGGGGCTTTCTATGTTCTTTGGGGATCTGCTCCGGGGCAGATAGTTTTCCTCTTTCTGTCTTTAGGTGTAGTTAGCTTCTCAGGCTGTGACGAGGCGTCTAGGACCAACGTAGGTACGCTCCACGGCTGCCTTTAGTTGTGGTGGTTAGTCAGGGTACTGCAATCCCATAGATTCCAACCTCTCTGGTGTATTTCCTTTTTTGCCTGCTCTCCTCAGCTACCAAATCATAACACACAGCCTAACACTCACATGACTGGTAATACTGAATCGATTGCAAAAGACAGGAGACAGCAGTTGTCAACTATGGTTCAAAATTACCTCTCCTCCCCTATAAATGTTCTCCCTCACAGTTCATTCCCCTTTGACTACTGGGCCTGTAAACTGGACACCTAGCCTGAATTGGCACAATATGCTTTACAGGAGCTCGCTTGCCCTGCTGGTAGTGTGCTATCAGAAAGAGTCTTCAGTGCTGCTGGATCAATCCTGACAGAAAGAAGGACTCGGCTGTCGACCCAAAATGGTGGTGATCTCACCTTCATTAAAATGAAGCATGCCTGGGTTTCAAAGGATTTTGCACCACCTTCCCCTGATGACACATAGGTTGCCAGCAAAATGGCTCGCTTTGTCCTCCTCTTCCTCCGACTTCTCCAATTCCTCCATTTGCAGCTGGTGAACGTCCAGCCTACACCTCAACATATGCCAGTTTTTTCCACCTCCCTAACTGGGCTGTTCCCCCCCCCAGGGCCGGCGTCAGCACCTGGTGCACCCGGGCAAGTGCCGGGGCCCTGAGCAGGTGGGGGGCCGATTTGCCGTCAGAGACACCGGTATACTATGAGGGGCCCTGTGCCAGTTCCGGCGCCCACGAGTGGGCCCCCTGCTTGCTCTGGACCCCAGCACTTGCAATACTTACCTTTCCCTGCTTCACCACTGTGACGTCTTCCGCGTTTCCTGACAGTGACATTCAGGTCAGAGAGTGAAATAACGTCACATCTGTGCGCCCTCTGCCTGAACAGTCACAGTGCAGAGAGCTGGAAGATGTTGACGCTGAGGAGTCCAGAGTAGAGCAGTGCCCAGCGAGGAGAGGTATTTCATTTTTTTAAATGTTTAGAGCAATATATGGGGAGCATTATACACTGGAGAATTATATATGGGGCCCATCATACACTTGAGCATTATAAATGGGGCACATCATACACTGGAGCATCATATACAGGGCCCATTATACACTGGAGCATCATATATGGGGCCCATTATACACTGGAACATCATATATGGGGCCCATTATATACTGGAACATCATATGGGGCCCATTATATATGGAGCACTATATAGGCCCATCATACACTGGAGCATCATCCATAGGCCCCATATGTGCTTCATATAATGCTCCATATATAATGGGCCCCATATATGATGCGCCAGTGTATGTTGGGCCCATATAATGCTCCATATATAATGGCCCATATTTGATGCGCCAGTGTATAATGGGCCCATATATGATGCTCTAGTGTGTAATGGGCACCATATATGATGCTCCAGTGTATGATGGGCCACATATGATGCTGTAGTGTATAATGGGCCCCACATATGATGCTTCAGTGTATAATGGGCCCCACATATGATGCTCCAGGGTATAATGGGCTCCATATATGATGCTACAGTGTATGATGGGCCATATATGATGCTCCAGTGTATAATGGGCCCATGTAAGATGCTCCAGTGTATAATGGGCCCCATAGAGCATTATATGGGCTCATTAAACTGTATGGAGCATTATATGTGGCTCATTATACTGTATGGCGCATTGTATGGGGTTCATTATTCTGTATGGAGCACTATATTATTCACTATTCTGTTTGGCGCAATATATGGGGCTCATTATACTGTATGGAGCAAAATGTGGTGCTCATAATACTGTATGGAGCAATATATGGGGCTCATTATTCTGTATGGAGTGCTATGTGGTGTCCATAATACTGTATGGAGCAATATATGGGGCTCTTTATTCTGTATAGAGCACTATGTGGTGCACATAATGCATAATACGGAGGACTATACTGTCTGGTTTCTGAGTTATTGTAGAATTTACAATAGATATCACACACGTAATGTAAAAAGAAAGTGAAATCTTTGGCATTGTACTTAACCTTTATTTCTCTGTAGTATCTGTGCAGCATGAATTGTGGAAAGTGTTAAAGGGGCCCACTGAGATTATTTCGTCTGGGGCCCACGAAAACCTGGAGCCGGCCCTGTACACAGGACATCGTAGGGAAGAAATAACTGGACTATGAAAGAAATGGAACGTATTAATGGAAGTTCACACAAGGGAGCAGAGAGGAAATATCTGGACTACTGTGGAAAGGAATGAAGTAATGTCAATTTACAGAAGAGAGGGTATACATAGAATATTGTTTATTACTATTTGCTTCATGTTTTCCATCTTTCCTTTCTTTCACTTCTTATTCCATTTCTCTTTGTCTCGAACTCTTGTGAACTTTTACAAGGCAAGAGGAACCCATCACAGCAATACACGTCTCAAGGAAATTTTCTTTGGAGGGATCAATACATTTTTTTGAATGTTATACCTAAAGAAAGGCGAGTAGTGGGCACCTCCAGTTGTAATACAAATCCAGAGATCACCCCTGCCCTGAGGTGCCTTACTGTGATAGGATCATCATGCCTTGGGAGCTCATGGATTATGTGGCGAAGGAGTGAAATCAGGAAAGTTCATACAGTGGAGAAAATAAGTATTTGATATACTGCCGATTTTGCAAGTTTTCCCACCTACAAAGAATGGAAAGGTCTGTAATTTTTATCGTAGGTACACTTCAACTGTGAGAGACAGAATCTAAAAAAAAATCCAGAAAAGATTTTGGGGCTGTCGCTTGACAACATTAAGTTTCAGCTCCCTCCAAAGATTTTCTATTGAGTCCAGGTCTGGAGACTGGCTAGGCCACTGTAGTACCATGAAATGCTTCTTACGGTGCCACTCCTTAGTTGCCCTGGCTATGTGTTTCGTGTCATTTTCATGCTAAAAAACCCATCCATGACCCATATTCTATACTGTTACTGAGGGATGGCGGTTGTTGGCCAAAATCTTGCAATATGTGACCCCATCCTCCCTTCAATACAGTGCAGTTGTCTTGTCACATTTGCAGAAAAGCACACCTAAAGTATGATGTTTCCCCCACCATGCTTCACGATTGGGATGGTGTTCTTGAGTTTGTTCTCATTCTTCTTCTTCCTACAAACATGGCGAGTGGAGTTTATAGCAAGCAGTTCTATTTTGGTCTCATCTGACCACAAGACCTTCTCTAAGGGTGAGTTTCCACGGTCAGGAAACGCTGCGTGTTTGGCGCTGTGCGCTGGCGCAGCGCCAAACACGCAGCGTCCAGATGTTACAGCATAGTGGAGGGGATTTCAAGAAATCCCGTCTCCACTATGCGTAACAATACGCAGGTGGCAGACCTGCGTAAACGGACATGCGGCGCGTCTTTTCAGACCGCAGCATGTCCTCGCGTATTGCGGCGACGGTGCGTCGCCGCAACAGAATTAACACAGGGCTATGTAGCCCTGCGTTCTTTCCGGAGGTGTTCCGGAGGTGTCCTGAACACCTCCGGAAAGATCGCGCGTCATAAAGGGGGCGGGGCTTAGACGGAGCGGAATTTCCGCTCCGTCCAAAGCGCTGTGGTTCCGGACCGTGGAACCACAGCCTAATGCTTCCTCTGGATCATCCAGATAGTCATTGGCAAACTTCAAATGGGACTGGACATGTGATGGTGTGAGCAGGAGAACCTTGCGTGCCCTGCAGGATTTTGAGACTGTAATCTCAGCTCTCTTCAGGTCATTGACCAGGTTCTCCTGTGCAGTTCTGGGCTGATTCCTGACCTTTCTCAGAATCATCCTTACCCCACGAGGCGAGAATTTGCATGGAGCACAAGACCGAGGAAGATTCACAGTCATCTTGTGTTTCGTCCAATTTCTAATAATTGTGCCAACAGTTGTTGCCTTCTCACCAAGCTGCTTGCCAATTGTCCTGTAGTACATCCCAGCCTTGTGCAAGTGTATAATTTTGTCCCTGCTGTCCTTAGACAGCTCTTTGGTCTTGGCCATGGTGGAGAGGTTGGAGTGTGATTTGATTGAGTGTGTGGACAGGTATATTTTTGTTGGCAGCAGGTTACTCACGATACTCTCCAAGCATGTGACAGCATAACTTGTTTATTCATGAAGAATCAGGAGCAATATATGATAAGCTTAATAGATCAGGAACAAATCATTTGTGTGTCTCTATCTGAGCATCTACAGCAGGCTGCTTCTCTCATACACAGACACAGGAAAACAGGAAATACAGTCACATGCTCTTCCTGTGTGAGCCTCTGGGATTTTTTTTTTAACTTTATAAACAGCATACAAATCTAGCCACTAAACACTCATAGACAGGAATGGAGTTGTTGCACCAAACATATTCCAACACCCCCACTCAACAACTACTTATCCTGTTAGTCCGATTGCGGTTCTGAAGTCCACAAACTTGGCTCTTGATAATGGCTTTGTCGTACCAGCAGCTGTCTTCTTGTCAGACTTGCAATAAACAAACCCGAGTTCCACTAAGTCACTTTAGAGGTGATGTTTTACATCAATGTGCTTAGTCCTTGCACTAATCTTTTCACTGCTGGCAAGTTTAATGCATCCTTGGCTGTCCTCATAGATAACTGTTGGTTGAGCTAGTGGCTTGCCGGAATCTTCCAAAAGTTGTTTCAACCAAATTACTTCATGACTTGCATAAGGAGCAAACATATATTATGCTTCTGTAGAAGATAATACGACTGACACTTGTTTTCTGCTGGACCAAGAAATTGAATTTTCTCCTAAATTGAACAAGTAACCACTTGTTGATTTCCGATCACTTGAATCTCCAGCCCAATCTGCATCCACATAACCTCTTAGAGCAGGGGTCTCAAACTCGCGGCCCGCGGGCCAACTGCGGCCCTCGGGACACTAGTTTGTGGCTCTCACCTCATGGGCCCTCGGTACAGTATTTTGCGACCCTCGGCTGGGATCTCACATGCGAGAAACACTGCATGTGAAATCCCAGTCACTCGTAGTACCGCTCATTAAGGTCATGAATATGGACGCCATTCCACTCTCATAGGCGTGGCGCCCATATTAATGAGCTTAATGAGCGGTACCACAAAAAGATGTCAGTGCGGGCGCCGGGCATACTCACCTCATCTCCTGCTGCTGCCGCTGCCCGTGATTCCTGTCTCTGATACAGAGAGCAGCGCTGCTGGATGACGTCATCATTCAGCGGCCTGCTCTCTCAGAGCGAGGAAGCGCGGGCACCGGTAATGCTACGGACAGGTGAGAGGTGGTGTGTGTGTGTACAGGTGAGAGGTGGTGTGTGTGTGTGTGTGTGTGTACAGGTGAGAGGTGGTGTGTGTGTGTGTACAGATGAGAGGTGGTGTGTGTGTGCAGGAGAGTGATGGGGAAAAACAGTGATGGGAAAAGCAATGATGGGAGTGATGGGGAAAAGCAATGGGGAAAAACAATGATGGGAGTGATGGGCAAAAGCAATGATGGGAGTGATGGGGAAAAGGCAATGATGGGAGTGATGGGGTAAAAGCAATGATGGGAGTAATGGGGAAAAGCAATGGGGAAAAACAATGATGGGAGTGATGGGCAAAAGCAATGATGGGAGTGATGGGGAAAAACAATGATGGGAGTGATGGGCAAAAGCAATGATGGGAGTGATGGGGAAAAGCAATGGGGAAAAACAATGATGGGAGTGATGGGCAAAAGCAATAATGGGAGTGATGGGGGGAAAGCAATGATGGGAGTGATGGGGAAAAGCAATGGGGAAAAACAATGATGGGATTGATGGGCAAAAGCAATGATGGGAGTGATGGGGAAAAGCAATGATGGGGAAAAAGCAATGATGGGAGTAATGGGGAAAAAGCAATGATGGGAGTGATGGGGTAAAAGCAATGATGGGGTGATGGGGAAAAAGCAATGATGGGAGTGATGGGGGAAAAGCAATGATGGGGAAAAAGAAATTATGGGAGTGATGGGGAAAAGCAACGATGGGGTGATTGGGAAAAAGCAATGGGGGAGAATGAGCACTGGGGGAGAATGAGCGCTGGGGGAGAATGAGCGCTGGGGGGATTGACTTCTTGCTGTTAACCAGTTAATGTTTACTTGTCCACCACACTGCAGTGTCAAAAGAGGAAGACAGCGAGACAGGCAGCAACATTGCATCAGAGAGCTCTTGACCTCGAAACAGAAAATCCTCAGATCCAGATCCTGGTATTGTAACATAATATTAAGAATAATATTTATTCATTGATATTGGGCCATTAACTCCACAGCACTATACATACATCATCAACACTGTCCCCATTGGGACATTTGATAACATTGGAATGTTTTTGTAAGAGCTTTTCTTGTGGAAAACCTGATGCGGTCCAGCATCACCCAGATTCTACCTCCAGCGGCCCCGGGTAAATTGAGTTTGTCTTAGAGTGAGATCTCCTGATGCAGATATCTTAAGATTTAGCCTTTGAGTTTCTTTAAGATATTGAAGAATTCTGTTAATTGCATTCCAGTCTCTTTGGCATGGCTTGCTTACACGTCGGCAGAGAATTCCAACTGTGGATGTGATATCCAGACGAGTTGTGGTCGCTATGTACAGAAGCGCCCTCACTGCTTGTCTGTAACTCTCATTGCTGGGTAGCAGATCTTCTTTTCCTTCCAACTTTAAGTAGGACGGATCCATTGGTGTTGACGCACCTTTGGCTTCTGACATTCCAAACTGGTTTAGGAAGTGTTCTGACCATATAAGAAAGGAGTCTAGCTGGGATACCTTTGTTTGGCCTTTCTGAACTCCTGACTGGAGGTTGACTTGGTTCTGCATCTTCCTTGGTGGCTTCAGAGCTTATCCACACTTCAGGGTTTTCCTTTTCGGTGTCTGGGTTTGGTGATTAAGATTCTTGTTCTTGCTTCTTAGGTTGAATAACTGGTGTAACTTCATGGAATTTTAGCGATATAGAGTTTTCATCAATCATTACAGTACATCTCTGCTGATTGTTACTGTGTTGGTCTCGGTGCAGGATTCTGTATCCCTTTTGAGTTTCGCTATAGCCCACCAGGACTCCTTGCTTTGCATGTAATTCCCACTTGGAACGTTTTTCTTTGGGAACATACACAAACGTTTTGCTTCCAAATATCCTGAGGTGCTTCAGGTTAGGCTTCTCGCAGTTCCATAGCTCATATGGAGTTTTATTTGTGGCTTTACCTGGCACTCTGTTTTGAACATAGCAAACTGTCATGATGGCTTCTCCCCAATACGTTGTAGGTAAATTCGCATCAAACAACATGCTCCTTCCACTTTCACAGAGAGTACTGTTCTTTCTCTCTGCAATGCCATTTTGTTCTGGGTTGTATGGAATGGTAGTCTGGAACTCGATCCCATTCTTTTTCAAAATGGTTTGCACCTTACCACTTGCATATTCGGTTCCATTATCTGCACGCAGGGCTTTTGGCATTCTTCCAAATTTGTTAAACACTACAGCAAGATATTCTTCAAGTTTCTGTGGAACTTCACCCTAAAGCCCCGTCACACTAAGCGAGATTTGTTATGTTTCGGTAGCTGAGGAGTGCAGGTAAAAAAGGCAATACACCAGAGCAGTTGGAATCTATGAGATTGCAGTACCCTGACTAACCACCACAACTAGAGGCAGCCGTGGAGCGTTCCTACGTTGGTCCTAGACGCCTCGTCACAGCCTGAGAAACTAACTACACCTAAAGATAGAAAGAGGAAAGCTATCTGCCCCGGAGCAGATCCCCAAAGAACATAGAAAGCCCCCAAACATGTAATGGCGGTTAGACAAGAAGAAATACTGACACAGACAGAAAATAGTATGAGCAAACGTTGTGGCCCAAACTACCTAAATAGAAAAGGATAGGAAGGGCACTTACTGCAATCCCAAAAAACCCTGAAAAGCACCAACTCTACCAATCTCAAAAACACCTGAGATCACACGACCTCCACTACCCAAATTAGTTCTCTGGTGTAACAAAATCAAAACAGCAGCCACTGAAAAAACTGGAAAAAGCAAATGTACAAACATCAGTGGCTGAACTAAACTGAGAGGGCAAAAGCCCCTGGAGGGGACCCTGAAGGCCCCCACAGAAGTGCAGGACAAAATGCAAAAATCAAGCACAAAAACAAAAAGAAGAAAATGTCTTATCTGTTAGCAGGAGATGCAGACACGACACAGCAAGCTACAAAGGAAACAGGAATCAAGGATTGAGACCAGAACAATTGATCACCGGCAACCCTGATGGGAAGGCGACTCCCTTATATAAGACCAGTCAGTAACACCTGATTCCCAATCCTCACAATCTTCACTGGACAGTCCAGTACCGCTTGTAACCACCAGAGGGAGCCTCTGCTCAGAACTCATTTCAAGCCCATTCACAACAGTACCCCCCCTTGAGGAGGGGTCACCGAACCCTCATTTGAACAACCAGGTCGGTCAGGATGAGTTCTATGATACGCACGGATGAGTCTCCTAGCATGGATGTCTGAAGCAAACACCCAAGAATTGTCTTCCTGACCATAACCTCTCCACTTAACCAAATACTGGAGTTTCCGTCTAGAAAAACGAGAATTCAATATTTTCTCAACCACAAACTCCAGATTGCCCTCAACCAGAACAGGGTCAGGAGGCACAGCAGTAGGAACCACTGGCTCAACAAACCTCTTCAACAGGGGCGTACATAGAAATCATGGGGCCCCATAGCAAAAGCCTGAATGGGGCCCCCCCAAAAAAAAAAACAGGTGCTCTTAACTCCACACACACACACACCTGCAGTGCATGCAGGGCCCCCTACACCCTCCACAGTGCGTGCAGCCGGGCCCCCCTCCTAAGGTGCAAAGTGCAGCCAGAGCCATTGTAAATGTAAAGTGCCAGCACAGTGAGGGGACACATTTAACAAAAAAAATCGACCCCCAGCCAGGCTCACCATCTTGTGTGTGCAGTGGCGTAGCAACTGTTTGTGGGGCCCGGGGCGGCTGAAAAATTTGCCGCCCCTTTGGTCATTGATAATCCTGAAGCATTCACCATTACAACCAAAAAAAGGCTCAAAGTAAATACCTTTCACCTGTAAAATCAGCATGGCAAAAATACACACTGCAAAGCAGCAACACACAGTATGGACTTGTGTTTATGATGTGCTTTATCCTCCTTGGACAAAAAGGACTTCTTTAGGCTTGGCTCACATTTATACAGTGCAGTCTGCTGGACATATATGTCTGAATTGCAAAAAAAAATGCTATTCAGACGTATATGGAGGCATACACAAACCATAATGGGCAACACGTAGTGTAAAAAAAATGTTCTTCTGACTATGTTTTGCCCTGATCACGTTGTATTGTGGGAAAAAAACATAATTGACCAAAGGTACGCGTTTTTAATGTGGGGTGAAAAAAAGTTTATTCCTCTGGACACCTCCTCACAGAACTGATGCCAAAATGGAGTGGGATGGGACTGTTGACACCAGTAAAACTGGATGGAAAAAAAATGATTCTTTTTAAGTAAAAAAACATATAGAGACAAAGATGGAAGTACGATATGTATCAAATGTACTTGTTTAAATTCGTAGGTTGATGCATGGCATACGTTTTAATGTATACGTCCAACGCATTAAGTCTGCAGGCGTATAAATGTGAACCTAGCCTGACAGGGAACATGCTGCATAGTGTGCTCCGATGTAAGAAGTGTGGTGCCTAATCTGACAGCAGGTACAAGCAATGCCCATCATTCATGGCATCATATAAGACAGGTAGACGGATGTCATATCTTTGTATATGAAATGATTGGAATATGTAAGCTATGCAAAGTTCCAACATGTGTACAAACTACAAGACACATTTTATCACAGGTAAGGGGACACAGAAATGCCGCACACAATATCTTCCATAACATCTGCAGAACTTCCACTCTCAGGCACCTCATGAGCTCAGCACGCCCCATGTAATTGCTGTCTCCCAGGTGCATGCCTCTGGGGTGAAGGAGCAGAATAAATTAGTAACATTTATTGGCTGCACCATGATTTCCAGGGCATTGCACATTTTTAGTATTGCATGAACATGCATTGTTGCACACCTTGACAGTGAAGTTGGTGGTGGGACATAGACTGGAGGTCTTACCTACAGCTAGGAAGCATCATCCTGCCTGGTGGTGGTACAGGGGTTAAATCACATGAAACCAGCTCTAATGGAGAAGCATTGTGAGGAGTACAGAAGGGTGGCTGCAGTGCATGCAGGGCAATCCTCCTCCTCAATACAGTGCATGCAGAGCCCCCCTCCTCCACCCTCCACAGTGCCTGCAATCAGGACCCCCTCACTCCCTAAGGTGCAAAGTGCAGCCAGAGGCTAGCCATTGTAAATATAAAGTGCCAGCACAGTGAGGGGACACATTCAACAAAAAAATCCACCCCATACCCCAGCCAGCAGGGCTCACCTTCTTGTGTAGTGTATCTCTCCCTGAGTGAAACTTATGAATGTTTTCTGCTTCCTGTGATGCAGGTGTCTCTGGCTGCAGGCTGGCTTTCTTATGCAAATGCAGCCAGAGACTTAAGCCAACTGCTGACCAGGAGACAACAAGGAAAGGGGACCTTCAAGGGGGTTTACAGTGTCCGGCCGTCGCTTATATTTAATTAAAGGAGATAGTACTGTGTCAGCACAGCACAGCTGCCAAACGACAGCGGCCGTCGTGGGCCCCCTCACCTGTCTGGGCCCCATAGCAGCTGCTTAGTCTGCTCTATTCACGGAATGCCACTGCTCTTCAACAAGGACTTGTGGAACACGTTATGGATCTTAAATGTCCCTGGAAGAAGCAAACGAAAAGAAACAGGATTAAGAATCTCCATGATCTTATAAGGTCCAATGAACCTAGGCTTAAATTTAGGAGATGCCACTCTCATAGGAATATTTTTTGAGGACAACCAGACCAAGTCCCCCACTTTAAACCGAGGACCATCAGTCCTGTGCCGGTTAGCAAACCGCTGGGCCCTCTCCTGAGAGAGGGACAACCTCTTCACTACCTGGTCCCAAATCTGTTGCATACGCTCCACAACAGAGTCAACACCTGGACAGACAGAAGCCTCCGTCTGTCCTGAAGAAAATCGAGGGTGAAACCCAGAATTACAGAAAAATGGAGACATCAAAGTGGCAGAGCTAGCCCTATTATTAAGAGCAAACTCAGCCAAAGGCAAAAAAGAGACCCAGTCATCCTGATCAGCAGACACAAAGCATCTTAGATAAGTCTCCAATGTCTGGTTTGTTCTCTCAGTTTGACCATTGGTCTGAGGATGAAACGCCGAGGAGAAAGACAATTGAACACCAAGTTTAGAACAAAAGGTCCTCCAAAATCTGGAAACAAACTGGACTCCTCTGTCAGACACAATGTTCTCAGGAATGCCGTGTGAACGAACCACGTGCTGAAGGAACAAAGGCACCAATTCAGAGGAGGAAGGCAACTTAGGTAATGGCACAAGATGTGTCATCTTGGAAAACCTATCACAAATCACCCAGATGACGGTCATTCTCTGAGAAACAGGGAGGTCGGAAATGAAATCCATAGAGATATGGGTCCATGGTCTCTTGGGCACAGGCAATGGCATCAGCAAACCACTAGAGCGAGAGCAAGGCTTGGAGCGAGAGCAAGTCCCGCAGGACTGCACAAATTCCCTGACATCACGAGACAAGGTAGGCCACCAAAAGGACCGACTAACCAAGTCTCTGGTACCAAAAATTCCGGGATGACCGGCCAACGCGGAACAATGAATCTCAGACATCACACTCTTTTTCCACTGGTCCGGGACAAACAATTTCCCAACAGGGCAGCGCTCGGGCCTATCCTCCTGACACCCTCCAGAGCCAGTCTCAAATTGGGCGAGATGGCGGAAAGAACTACACCTTCTTTCAAAATAACAGAAGGATCAGATAACTCAGGAGAGTCCGCAAGGAAACTCCTCGAGAGGGCATCCGCCTTAACATTCTTAGTGCCAGGAAGAAAGGAAACCACAAAATTAAAACGTGTGAAAAACAAGGCCCACCTGGCCTGTCTAGGATTAAGTCGCTTGGCAGATTCCAGATAAACCAGATTCTTATGGTCCGTAAGGACCACCACCTGATGTTTGGCTCCCTCCAGCCAATGTCTCCACTCTTCAAAAGCCCACTTCATGGCCAATAACTCCCGATTACCCACGTCATAATTACGTTCAGTAGGAGAAAATTTTCAAGAGAAAAAGGCACAAGGGTTACTTTTAGAGGTCTCTGGATCTCTTTGGGACAAAACGGCACCTGCCCCAATTTCAGAGGCATCAACCTCCACCTGAAATGGCAGAGAAACATCAGGCTGCCGTAGAACAGGAGCAGAAGTGAATCTCTGCTTAAGTTCCTGAAATGCAGAGACTGCCTCAGGAGGCCAATTCACCACATCAGAACCCTTTTTGGTCAAATCAGTTAATGGTTTAACAATAACCGAGAAATTACCAATAAATTTACGATAAAAATTGGCAAAACCCAAAAATCTTTGAAGAGCCTTTAATGAAGTAGGTTGGACCCAATCACAGATGGCCTGAACCTTGACCGGGTCCATTTCAATAACAAATGGGGACAAAATGAATCCCAGAAATGAGATCCTCTGTACGCCAAAAAGACACTTTGATCCCTTCACATACAGAGCATTCTCTCTCAAAATCTGGAATACAGTTCGAACATGTTTCACATGAGAGTCCCAGTCATTGGAAAAAATCAAGATATCATCCAAATAAACAATCAGAAATTTATCCACAAAATCCCTGAAAATGTCATTCATGAAGGACTGGAAGACAGAAGGAGCATTAGTGAGCCCAAAGGGCATCACAAGGTACTCAAAATGCCCCTCAGGGGTATTAAATGCCATCTTCCATTCATCCCCGTGCTTAATGCGAATAAGGTTATATGCCCCCCTGAGGTCAAGCTTGGTAAACCAAGTAGCGTTTTTCATCCTGGAAAACAGGTCAGAAATCAAGGGTAACGGATATTGATGTTTCACAGTAATATTGTTCAAAAGACGATAATCAATACACGGCCTTAATGAACCATCCTTTTTGGCCACAAAGAAAAAAACGGCACCTAAGGGCGAAGAGGATGGTCTGATATGACCCTTCTCCAATGACTCCTTGATATAAGACCGCATAGCGTCATGTTCAGGTACAGACAAGTTAAAAAGGCGACCTTTAGGGAATTTACTACCAGGCACTAATTCAATAGCGCAGTCATAGCTCCTATGGGGAGGCAAGGATGCAAATTTACTTTCGCTAAACACATCAGAAAAATCAATCAAAAAGTCAGGAACATCCTGAGCCTGGGGGGAGGCAGAAAAAACAGGAGTGTTGGTATTAACACATTGGCAGCCCCAACTGGTTACAGACACAGATTTCCAATCCAAAACAGGATTATGAGACTGTAACCAAGGGAAACCCAGTACGATAATGTCATGCAGATTATACAGAACCAAAAATTTGCAGCTCTCCTGATGATCAGGTTCACCCCTCATTATCACCTGAGTAGAGAACTGAGGTTTATTCTCAGCCAAAGGGGTAGAATCGATCCCCAGTAGGGGAATAGACTTCCGTAGGGGTATCAAGGGAAACCCACAACGTTTAGCAAAATCAAAATCCATCAGGTTAATAGCTGCTCCCGAATCAACGAAAGCCTGAGCAGAAAATGAGGACAGAGAGCATATCAGGGAAACAGTTAATAAAAACTTAGTCTGAACACTACCCAAGACAACTGAGCGTGCAAAACGTCTTCCCCGCTTAGGGCAGACTGAAATAGCATGAGAGGCATCACCACAGTAGAAACATAACCCATTGCGCTTTCGAAACTCATGACGCTGTGCCCCAGAAACCACTCTATCACACTGCATGGATTCAGAAGCAGATTCACAAGGCAACACTATTCCACGCATACTTCTCCGCTCACGCAAACGTCTGTCAATTTGAATCGCTAATGACATAGAATCATTGAGACCAGAGGGGACAGGGAATCCCACCATAACATCCTTTACATTATCTGACAGACCCTTCCGAAAAAGGGCTGCCAAAGCGTCGTCATTCCATTTGGTCAGGACTGCCCACCTACGGAATCTCTGACAGTATAACTCAGCGTCATCAAGCCCCTGATTTAATGCCAACAAGGCTTTTTCAGCTTGATCAGTGACATTAGGCTCATCGTACAATAACCCCAAAGCCTGAAAAAATGCATCAACATCACTCAAAACAGGATCCCCAGGTGTCAGGGAAAAAGCCCAATCCTGAGGATCGCCGCGCAGGAGAGAGATGACAATTTGAACCTGCTGCGCTGCGTTCCCTGAGGACTTAGATTTTAAGGCAAAAAACAATTTACAGTTATTTTTGAAATTCAGAAACTTAGCTCGATCCCCTAAAAACAAATCTGGCATGGGAATCCTAGGTTCCACAACAGGCAACCCAGCAAGATAGGCAGCAATACTCCGAACCTCAGTGGCAAGCTGATCCACACGGCCAGACAACTGTGCAAACTCCATTGAGAGAAAAAATCCTCCCCAGCACCCAGAGATACAGAGGGAAAAAAAAAATGCAACAAACAGAAAAATATCTCTGACAACTCTGACAACCTTTTTTCTTTCACAATATTTTTCCCTTCTGTGAGTACCATACAATTTTCAATTTTTAGGCCAGTGATACTGTTATGTTTCGGTAGCTGAGGAGTGCAGGTAAAAAAGGCAATACACCAGAGCAGTTGGAATCTATGAGATTGCAGTACCCTGACTAACCACCACAACTAGAGGCAGCCGTGGAGCGTTCCTACGTTGGTCCTAGACGCCTCGTCACAGCCTGAGAAACTAACTACACCTAAAGATAGAAAGAGGAAAGCTATCTGCCCCGGAGCAGATCCCCAAAGAACATATAAAGCCCCCAAACATGTAATGGCGGTTAGACAAGAAGAAATACTGACACAGACAGAAAATAGTATGAGCAAACGTTGGGGCCCAAACTACCTAAATAGAAAAGGATAGGAAGGGCACTTACTGCAATCCCAAAAAACCCTGAAAAGCACCAACTCTACCAATCTCAAAAACACCTGAGATCACACGACCTCCACCACCCAAATTAGTTCTCTGGTGTAACAAAATCAAAACAGCAGCCACTGAAAAAACTGGAAAAAGCAAATGTACAAACATCAGTGGCTGAACTAAACTGAGAGGGCAAAAGCCCCTGGAGGGGACCCTGAAGGCCCCCACAGAAGTGCAGGACAAAATGCAAAAATCAAGCACAAAAACAAAAAGAAGAAAATGTCTTATCTGTTAGCAGGAGATGCAGACACGACACAGCAGGCTACAAAGGAAACAGGAATCAAGGATTGAGACCAGAACAATTGATCACCGGCAACCCTGATGGGAAGGCGACTCCCTTATATAAGACCAGTCAGTAACACCTGATTCCCAATCCTCACAATCTTCACTGGACAGTCCAGTACCGCTTGTAACCACCAGAGGGAGCCTATGCTCAGAACTCATTTCAAGCCCATTCACAACAGAGATTGCTAGCGAGATCGCTGAAGCGTCACCGATTTTTTGATGCAACAGCGACCTAGCCAGCGATCTCGCTTAGTGTGACACGCAGCGATGACCAGCCCACCTGCTGGGTATCACTGATCGTCGTTGAATGTTTTGGACCATTTTTTTGTCGTTGGTGTCCCGCTGGCCAGTGCGCATCGCTGCGTGTGATAGCGGGAGACCAACGATCAGCGAGCTGGTATCCAATGTACATATCGGGTAACTAAGCACTGTGCGGCACCTAGTTACCCGATATATACCCTGGTTACCGGCTCACAGCTTCTGCTGTAGAGCGCTGAGAGCCGGTATCTAGGGTACATATCGGGTAACTAGGTGCCGCACGGTGCTTAGTTACCAGATATGTACGCTGGATACCGGCTTCCAGCGCTCTACAGCAGAAGCTGAGTGCCGGTATCTAGGGTACATATCAGGTAACTAGGTGCCGCGCGGTGCTTAGTAACCCGATATGTACGCTGGATACCGGCTTCCAGCGCTCTACAGCAGAAGCTGAGAGCCGGTATCTAGGGTACATATCGGTAACTAGGCGCCGTGCAGTGCTTAGTTACCCGATGTGTACATTGGATACCAGCGTGCTCGCTGGTCCTGATCGCTGGTGATTCTGCCCATGTGACAGCTCACCAGCGATCAGCTAACGATTTCCCCACGTCGTATCGTTGGTGGGATCGCTGGGACATTAAAGAGTGTGACGGGACCCTTACTGTGAAGCAGGTAGGCGACTGTATATCTGGAGTAGTCATCAATAAATGTGAGAAAATATCTCTCCTTGCTAGGAGTTTGAACACTCATTGGATCACATACAGCTGTATGTATCAGATCCAGAGGCTGTGAAGATCTTGTTGTGCTTATTTTAGGAAAGGATTTTCTGGACATTATCCCTTTAAGACAGCTAGTGCATTTCATCATTTGACTACACTGGTTGATTTCAATACCATTTGCAAGTTGAGCTAACTTCCTTACTGCTTCTGGGTCTCTGTGCCCAAGATGTCTGTGCCATACATGGATACAGTTCTTATGCAGATCTTGTCTAGCACTGTGCACTCTTTCTTTGCATTTTAGCTGATAAAGTTTATATTGGATTTTTCCTTCTGCAAGAGTGTGACCCTTCTTTGAGATGATGCAGCTGTTATCTCTAAAAGCAACTACATTCCCCTTTTGCATGAGCTTCTTCACTGACAGAAGATTGCTTTCAAGGCTGGGAACATAGACAACATCCTTTACTGGGATCTTTCTGCTTTGTGCTGAGGAAACTGGACAGTGGAGGTAGCAGTCTCCTAATCCTTCTGAAGTTATATAGTGACCGTTAGCTGATGACCTTTTCTGACATGCTCTCATTAAGGTCAGTGAAGAAATCCTTTTTATTTGTCATATGACTGCTTGCAACAGAATCAATACACCGTACAGGTTTTTGAGGGCCCCGGGTGAAAGAGTCTCAGTGCCCCCCCTTTAACACATACCACGATTCATGATGCACAGATTCAGCAGAGAGATATAGGTATAGTAAAATGCCAGATTTCACTTCTTACATAAGTGATAGCTATTGTAAATTCTACAATATCATACAGCAGAGGGGCTTTATATAACTCAACCCCTTATATGCCAATTTTTGTGACCTACTCACTCTCCCTCAGTTACCAGTAGGCATTTTATTGTTAGCTAAACTTGCTGCAAAGAAAAAACTGCATACATTCTGCTCCACCTGTATAACCACACACAGAACTGCAGAGGTCTGCTCCACCTGTATAACCACACACAGAACTGCAGAGGTCTGCTTGACCTGTAAAACCACATACAGAACTGCAGAGGTCTGCTCCACCTGCAAAACCACACACAGCCTGCTCTAATATGTTATCACTTTGTTTGTATGAGGGCTTGCTTATTTTGCAGGGTGAGCTTTAGTTTTATTAGTATGACACGGTGCCGCCACTCTGTACTCACTGAGTCATTGCCACAGGAGCCGCCACTCGGAGGAGCCTCAGCGTTTTGCGGGATGTGCCGGACCATTTCTCAGAGCTGCGCACGAAGCTTCTGTCCTTCGCCCGCCTCATCCTGTCTCCACCTCGTCACTTCCTCCCTGCAGCACCCATGAGAAGAGACAGGGGAGCTCTCCACCAATCACAGGTAGACAATCCTGACCGTCTGGACTCTGATTGGCTGACTGATTGATTGATGACTGTTCTGCTTTTTAAGCTGACTCATTTGTTTTCCAAATTCTGCAGTCTGCTTTAAGGAGACCGGGCTTTTTACAGACAAAGCATTCATGAGTTTCTGTTAGATTGCTCTTATATTTATGGAAATTCTGTGTCTTTAATGCTCTGTTTCTGCTCATGCTTCGTTTTTCTCTTGAATTCATCCACAAGTTTGCCTTTAACATATTCTAGTGTCAGCTCATCATCTGGCCGTGCATCTAGTGCAGTCACAAGTGTGTCATAACTCTCTGGAAGACCACTTACTCGAAGTGCAGCAGCAAGAAAATCTTTAAATTCTTCTCCAATACCCCTGAGACGCTCTACAATCTCTAGGGTGTTTCTTATATAGTCCTGCATATTCTGTTTATCACTTTGCTTAGACTGATACAGCTTTCTCATGAGATAAAGCTTATTGCTGAGATTTGATCTTTCATGCACTTTCTGTAACTCATCCCACATCTCCTTTGCAGTTGCACACTTACATATATGCACTATCTGATTATCATCTACACTGAAGGAGATTGTGCTTTGTGCTTTCTGATCCTTCTCTAGCCAATCATCTGGTAATGGATGAGGTTCTTGTTCCTGAGTATATTTTCACGTACCTCCTCTTCTGAGCAGCATCTGCACCTTGAATTTCCAGGACTGGTAGTTCTGGTTAGTGAGGCTTGGCACTGAGAACTTCTCTGTTGCTCTGTGCTGCTTTTGCTTTGGGCTTTTGTTGCTGTGTTACTCTGGGGTTCTGTGTCACTCTGGGCCCATAACCTGTTGGCAGCGGATTACTCTCGATACTCTCCAAGCGTGTGACAACAGAACTAGTTTATTCAGGAACAATCAGGAACAATATATGATAAGCTTAATAGATCAGGAATAAATCATTTGTGTGTCTCTATCTGTGCATCATCTACAGCAGGCTGCTTCTCTCATACACAGACACAGGAAACAGGAAATACAATCACATGCTCTTCCTGTGTGAGCCTCTGGGAGTTTTTTTTTTTTTTTAACTTCATAAACAGCATACAAATCTAGCAACTAAACACTCAGACAGGAATGGAGTTGTTGCACCAAACATATTCCAACAATTTTATACAGGTAATGAGTTCAAATAGGTGCACTTAATACAGGTAATGAGTGCAGAGAGGCCTTCTTAAAGAAAAACTAACAGCTCTGTGAGAGCCAGAATTCCTGTTGGTTGGTAGGTGATCAAATACTTATTTCATGCAATAAAATGCAAATTAAATATGTAAGAATCATACAATGTGATTTTCTGTTTTTTATTTGTACAGTAGATTCTGTCCCTCACAGTTAAAGTGTACCTACGATAAAAATTACAGACCTCTCCATTCTTTCTAGGTGGGAAAACTTGCAAAATCGGCAGTGAATCAAATACTTATTTTCCCAACAGTATAATGGTGATTTATGCTTAAAAGAAATATTTTAAAAATCATACTTTAAGTATCTGTGACAGTAAATAAAAATGATACAAAATCTGCCCCTCAGCCTACCAATATCCCTAACATTGTCCAATCTGGTCAATATCCTTTGGGTAACTGGTCCGCAATGTTTGACCGCTCTTTCTCGTAGTCTGATCTTAGGGGTTGTTTTAAAGAATTTCGTGACAATTGCTTATAATTTAGGGGGAATAGTCTACCATCAGCGGAATATGCGGAAAATATGATTTATCCTGGGTGGAATATTAATGCGGTAATTCCGGATAAAGGCAAACATTTTCTTGTTATTTGTCAGCTTAGACATCAAGAAGTGAGAGCTTCACTGCAATCAACTATCTGCTTCTCTGTGTATCTGACCTATCATGTGTGCTGTTGTCTGCTGAGCCATGTATCTAAGCCCTTGATGTGTGATACTGTCTCTGCATCATGCCGTGTGCCTCCTCCTGTAGTTTTCTCACCTGCATGGATGATGGGTGAAGAGTTAAGAGCAGCAATTACATGCAAAGACACAAACTACTATGAGCCACTTAGAGGCCTATTAACACCTTTCTAATGTGTCTCTGCGTGCAGCGTTCGGCCATTTTTCATCCTCTCAGCGTAATTAAATTTATATTAACAACAATTCCTTGACCCTCCATCAGAATACATTAATAATACACCGTGATAATCGCCTGTACGAAAGGGCCGGACGGGGGAGGAGAAAATAGTCAAAATGATGGGGGCAGAAAGGATCTGCTGTTTGTATGAAGTCCGCCTTCTTCACAGGAGATTGTTAGACATCTTCCTGCTGAGAAAGTCATGGAGTATTCGTGTAATCCTCTCCGGACATCTTACAGAAGAAACTCAGTGTCTGTTCGAAACTTTATATTTTCTATCTTTCACACAACTTTCAAAGTTGTATTAACAGTGACCACCACAGTGCCCCCATAAGAGTGACAGCCACAGTGCCCCCATAAGAGTGACAGCCACAGTGCCCCCATAAGAGTGACAGCCATAGTGCCCCCATAATAGTGATAGCCACAGTGCCCCATAAGAGTGACATCCACAGTGCCCCCATAACAGTGACAGCCACAGTGCCCCCATAATAGTGACAGCCACAGTGTCCCATAACAGTGACAGCCACAATGTCCCCATAATAGTGACAGCCACTGTGCCCCCATAAGAGTGACAGCCACAGTGCCCCATAATAGTGATAGCTACAGTGCCCCCATAAGAGTGACATCCACAGTGCCCCCATAACAGTGACAGCCACAGTGCCCCTGTGTGGCCCAGCTATGCAAGGCACACATAAAAATCCAGGAGAGTGCACAGGAAGGTAATCGCAACGCTTGATATGCATTCACTGCCACTCACTCTTTCAGACACACCCATCTGAGATATAGGAGGGAGTGACACGTAGCAGAGGGAGTTAGTCAGTCAAGATCCTGCCTGAGGAGAGAACAGTCAGGCTCTGGGTGGCTCAGGAGTGAGTCATCCCTCAGGGAGTGTTCCTTTTGACTTCAGTCAGTTAGCTTCTGTTCAAGGACAGAGCAGCCATTCAGTTTCCTGTCGGAGGACAGTGGAGTCCAGAACAGTACAGTCTGGACTTGGAGGATACTGAGAGCTGTGCAGCGAGCTCTGGAGAAAGCTGACATTTCTACCAAAAGCTACAAGTGCTTATGTTAAGAGCGGGAAGCAGGGCGAAGGGCGCAGTGGAGAAGATAGAGAAGTGCCTTGGGTATTGGATTACCTGCACTAAATTGCCGGACACCGGGGTCCGAAGTGTTGCTACAGTTTCAAGCTTAGTAACAAGAAACCCGGAGGCATCTGGACTACAGGTCGCAGAGTGCAGCCCAAAGCGTCAATACGTAACCGGAGTCAGGGAGAACGGGGACTTTGAGTCAAGTGCACGACAAAAGTAAGGACTTAGTTCTCACCACTTAGAAGGCTCCACCACAATGTTGGCCGGGCGTAGTTGCTACAGAAAGAGTTAACTTCGCTTTATGCAAGTTTGGACTCAAGTACATTTTTGAAGTAAAGGAGGCCTCTAACCTGCTCAGCGGTTACCCGAATGTGCATTCTCCACCTCGACCAGCTCCCCGGGACCTGCTTGAACCATCTGCAAGTAAAAGGTATGAAAAGAAGCTGCATTGTGTGTGACTGACTTCTTAT
>JARQOD010000003.1:101167264-101215511 GCA_033576555.1 Oophaga sylvatica
GGGGGGGAGCCGTTGGGTATGAGCGGGTTAACCCTTTAATGCAAGAACTGCCCTTTAGCTAAAGGGTCACACCCCCAAAAAAGGGGCAGTCGAAAAAACTGGTGTTCCCTTAACTAAAGCTTTCTTGCTTTCCTAACGGGTACTAGTATAATAAAAGGGTCCCTTGGATCAGATATTTTAAATTAGTTTCTAATTTTTATATTTCTGATTCAAAATATATTATTTTGAATTAAATAAGGGACCCATCCCCCCAATATATAATGAAGATTTTTTTTTCTAGGAGGACCAGCAATCCAGGCATTTACAAAACAAAAGTGTTTACTAGCTCCCTGAATTTTCCCTTTTCCCCCCTGGGGGGTCTGCAGGAAAACTGAAGACTTTCTGAAAGGGTCTTCCATAGAATAAAGGCGATCACTAAAGGGTCTAGCACTAAAAATCCTTGTTTGCGTGTTTACTTTTGGAACAAAACAACAAAAAGAATTGTTAGGGAAAAAGAACTCATTTGTTACCTAAATACTTATTTTACCGATATATCAAATTGTTCTTGAAGTTGTAATCTCACAGCAGGTTTCCCTTTCCTTTTGGAAATTTATTGCCCCAAAACCCCATTTTGTATTTAGCTTTTAATAAACCTCCGGAAAACAATGCTTGCAAAATAAGTCCGAAATAAACATGACCCGGGACTGAGTTAACTCTGATCGTTGTTTGACTGAAGCGAAAACCCCTTTTGAGTAGTGTCAAAGAGGTGTAGTTGAATAGGCCATCAATTTTATCAGTCGGGGGTTTTATCCGGGGGCCCAAACCAATTCAATATAAAGGGTATGCATACTCCCTTTAAAGGGAACTTTTCCCGGATTTCACCCCCAAACTCTTTATAACTCATGTAGCTCCTTTAGAAACAAATCCACTACCTTTCCATGGCCGGGCCATTCCTCCATTACTCAAAACCAGGTTTGAATGTATATCAAATAAGGCTGAAGATCTTTTTGTAGATCTGAAATCTCTGTCACTCCAGCTCTATTCCCCGTCCAGCACCACCTCCTCCTTCATGACTGACAGCCTCTATGCTGCGTGACTTCAGGAAAAGGAACCGCCAGTCAAGCAGGAGGAGGCGGCACTGGGCGGGGAATAGATCTGAAATGACAGAGGCTTCAGATCAACAAATAGATTTTCAGCCTCATTTGCATATCAATTCAAACGCTGTTTTCTTAGTAACGGTAGAACGGACCGACCATGTAAAGGTATTGCTGGACTCGTCTTATAAAGCGCTACATGTACATATAAATAGCTTAGAGTGAAAAATCCTGCTGACAGATTCCCTTTAACTGTCGACACAGGCAGAGCGCCATATATATGGTTTTGGCAGTGTCTGGTACTGTATCCCAGTCCCCTTCATTGGAATGGTACTTATCACCTGTGCCAGGCAGAGTAACCAATATGAACAAGCGCTGGTATCTGTGTAAACAATAAAGGGACAACTTAATTCTCTTAAAAGGATTGATCAACAATATTTCCCATAAAAATGGTTACAATACAGACTATGGCCCACTCTAACTTCCAGAAGGTCTATAAGCAACATGGAGGACATGAAAGATGTATGAGGTATCAGGGACCACTCATACCCAGAAGTGCTCAACTCAGCTGATCATTCCTGTGCTTTCAACAGGGAGAGGGGAGCAAGCCTCTGCTGGACTCTGCTCTCTTATCTTCCCTGAATAGAAAAGGATCATGCAATGAAACTCCTACTGCTGGATCTGTCCCTCCTCTGACATCATGTGTCGGGAAAGAGTCAGGAGACCCCCATATACACCAGATGATGGATAGACTTTAATGTGTATGGGTGACTTTACATAGCAAAGAGGCAAACCAGGGAACTGCTATGAGACCCTTGGGATAGAGGTCCAACCTTGGTATCTCTGATCCCTTCGGATCCACCTTTCTGCAGAAGACCAGTATTGCTAGCAACTGGTTTGGCAGCTTTAATTCAATGTGTATAGGGGTCTGTACTTGATACTTGCCAACTGTCCTAGAACATCCAATGGGACCAATAATGTTAATGTGGTCCACCCCGTTAACTCATTCTGCAGCCAGCGGCTATAACAGGCAAACAGTGCTAACATTTTTAATGAAACCCAATTGCAAAAATTATTTTTAGCCCCAATCGTATGCATTTAAGTAAGGAAAATACTTATCCCCAAAAGGTGGACAACCCCTTTAAGACTGAAGCAAAATGAATTAATTGGCCCATCGCAGTGCGAGTATCTTTTAAAGTGGTGCTTCTTCACACAGTAGTTCCTATATTTTGCCCATATGTTCAAAAAGTGTTTTAGGCACTAGTGGGTAGTCACGGCCCCGCCCCTAGTGTGTAAAATTAAAGGAGAACACCTACGATATTTCTTTATCCTTTAATGGGCATTTCAGTTTCTCTACAAGGGAAGCAGATCCTCGACGTGAGCTCCGGCCTCACCTCCACAGCCTATAAACCACAGAGAGATTATCTGTACACTGAATCAATGTCACAACTTCAAATTGTGAGATCTGAACAAGAGCCAAGGTCGTAACCGTGATTTAAGAAGCAAAACGCTCGCAGCTCGACGCTCCACTCACATGTTCGATCGTTAACGATCCTGCGATTACTGGAGCACTGAATCATGCGGAGCAAACGATTAGATCCTGTAAATATCGATGATTCTTAAAGGGCCAGTCCAGACGTCTGTAAATATAGATTATATATATATTGTTTTCCTTACAGAAGACTGACTATTCATAGTGTAACTGTAACAAACCCTCAGCTGTGAGAAGTATTAGGTTTGTATAGGAAGGAGTCTCTGAATTTGTACCCTGCAGTCGCTTGGTGTCTGACACACATGTAATGAGTTTTTTTTTTCCCAATTCATCTGGTTTCAAATTAGGTCAAAGGATTTCCTTTGGTGCAACTAACCGACTGTCCAGTCTAGATATTCCAGATACTCCAATATAAGTACAGATGGGGAAATGATGAAGATATAAAAAACTAAAAAATAAAATAAAAATACAAAAATAATAATTATATATTTTATTGTACTTTTTTAATTTACTATTCATTTTATGTCTATTTTATGTCATTATATCATTTTTTTCTAATTTGTATTTTCTATGTATTAATTTCAAAGTATAAATTGCATTAATTTATTTTATTATCATAAAACGAATAAAGGTAGCACCGATATTGATAAAGTATAAATGTAAAATAATATATATATATATATACATATATATATATATAATATGAACTGAAATTTACTCATTTAATGAAATGGTATTAAATTCATAAAATAAATGATATTCTGATATTTTTTTTAACTACCTGGATGTTGATTCTTAAAGAGCCTTTACAGGATATCTTCAACATGTAGAATGATTTTTTTTTTTGCTGTTGTGATGTTTATTCCAGAATGGCTAAATTTTCTGAAAATGATCTATTGCTTTGTGTCACAAGCAAAAAAAAAAGTTTTATTCCCAAACACATATTGTGATACGCAAACAAATAAATAAAAAAATGTAATATATGAATAAATAAACCATATTTTCTAATATACTCTATATATCAATTTCTCACTGTTTTCAAGATCTCTATTTGTTGTCAGTGAATGGGAGAGTGATTGTAGTAACGTGCATGAAGTATCTGTCAAGCACAAGCCGTGTCCACCATACCAGGGCTTTAACTCAGCTTGGCTGTGTGCCTGAAGCAGCCACATACCACTAAAGTATTGGAAAAGAACATAAAATAGATATAATGCACTTATATGACATATCCATGTACTGTGCACATTCGTATATGTTTGCGACCTGGTGGGTTTTGTAGAGGCAGGGTTGGTACACAACTACATATAGTGCTGAGCCCTATTCCACTGCAATAAGCCAGAATATGGCAAGAATCAATCAACTAAGTAAAGAGAAAAATGGCAATCCATTATTACTTTAAGACATGAAGGTCAGTCAATCCAGAAAATTCCTAGTACCATGAAGTTATCCTCAACTGCAGTCATGAAAACCCATTAATCGCTGTGATGGAAAAGGCTCTCACAAAGATCTCCCAAGGAAAGAAGACCAAGAATTACCTCTGCTGCAGAGGATATGTTCATCAGAGTTACTAGCCTCAAAAACTAAAAATTGACAACATCTCAGATAACAGTCCTAATAAAAAATGCCTAGACATCAAGTCACGTCAACATCAACTGTCCAGAGGAGACTGCAAGAAGCAGGTCTTTACGGTCTAATTGCTGAAAAAAAGCCATTAAGAAAGGCTTCAAACAAGAAAAGACCTGCTTGAGCCAAGCAACACAAGCACTGAATATTAGATCAGTAGAAATTTGTACTGTGGTCTGATGAGCCAAAATTTGAGAATCTTGGTCCTGACCATTATGTCTTTCTGAGATGCAGAAAAGGTGAGCTGGTGATTTCTACATGTGCATGCCCACAGTGACGCATGGAGGGGGAGCTATGATAGTTGCAGCTGCTTTGCTGATGATTTATTCCAAATTCAAGTAACACTTAGGGTATGTGCACACGTTGCAGATTTGCCTGCGGAATTTTCTGCACAGAATCCGCAGGTGCATTTTTGATGCGTTTTTATGCGGTTTTGATGCGAATTTTTATGCATTTTTGTTAGCTAAATAAAGATATGTTATTTAACCCCTTAACCCCCAAGGGTGGGTTGCACGTTAATGACCTGGCCAATTTTTACAATTCTGACCACTGTCTCTTTATGAGGTTATAACTCTGGAACGCTTCAACGGATCTTCGCGATTCTGAGATTGTTTTCTCGTGACATATTGTACTTCACGTTAGTGGTAAAATTTCTTCCATATAACTTGCATTTATTTTTGAAAAAAACGCAAATATGGCGAAAATTTTGAAAATTTAGCAATTTTCAAACTTTGAATTTTTATTCCCTTAAAACAGAGAAATATGTCACACAAAATAGTTAAGAAATAACATTTCCCACATGTCTACTTTACATCAGCACAATTTTGGAACCAAATTTTTTTTTTCTTAGGAAATTATAAGGGTTAAAAGTTGACCAGCGATTTCTCATTTTTACAACAAAATTTACAAAGCCATTTTTTTAGGGACCACCTCATATTTGAAGTCAATTTGAGGGGTCTATATAGCAGAAAATACCCAAAAGTGACACCATTCTAAAAACTGCACCCCTCAAGGTACTCAAAACCACATTCAAGAAGTTTATTAACCCTTCAGGTGCTTCACAGGAGCTGAAGCAACGTGGAAGGAAAAAATGAATGTTTAACTTTTTAGCCACAAAAATGATCTATTACAAACTTTTTTTTTTATTTTCACAAGGGTAAAAGAAGCAAATGGACAGATAAAGTTGTTGTGCAATTTCTCCTGAGCACGCCAATAGCCAATATGTGGAGGAAAACCACTGTTTAGGCACACGGCAGAGCACGTAAGGGAAGGAGCGCCGTTTGACTTTTTCAAACTAAAATTGGCTGGAATTGAGATTGGACGCCATGTCGTGTTTGGAGAGCCCCTGATGTGCTTAAACAGTGGAAACCCCCCACAAGTGACACCATTTTGGAAACTAGACCCCCTAAGGAACTTATCTAGATCTGTTGTGAGCACATTGAACCCCCAAGTGTTTCACAAAAGTTTATAATGCCTGGGTCTGAAAAATAAAAAAAACAATTTTCCACAAAAATGATTTTTTTAGTCCCAAATTTTTGATTTTTCCCAAGGAAATTGGACCCTAAAAGTTGTTGTCCAATTTGTCCTGAGTACGCTGATACCCCATATGTGGGGGGGGGAAACTGTTTGGGCGCACGACAGGGCTTGGAAAGGAAGTAGTAACATTTTGGAATGCAGACGTTGATGGGGGTCATGTTCCGTTTGCAGTGCCCCAGATGTGCCTAAACAGTGGAAACCACCCACAAATGACCCCATTTTGGAAACTAGACCCCCTAAGGAGCTTATCTAGATCTTTGGTGAGCACTTTGAACCCCAAGTGCTTCACACAAATTTATAATGCCCGAGCATGAAAATAAAAAATCCTATTTTTTTCCCACAAAAATTATCTTTTAGTCACTAATTTTTTATTTTCCAAAGAGTAACAGGGGAAATTGGACCACAAAAGTTGATGTCCAATTTGTCCTGAGTACGCTGATACCCCATATGTGGGGGGGAACCACTGTTTGGGCGCACAGCAGAGCTCGGAATGGAAGGAGCACCATTTGACTTTTTCCAAACAAAATTGGCTGGAATTGAGATTGGACGCCATGTTGCATTTGGAGAGCCCCTGATGTGCCTAAAAAGTGGAAACCCCCCACAAGTGACCCCATTTGGGAAACTAGACCCCCTAAGGAACTTATCTAGATCTTTGGTGAGCAATTTGAACCCCAAAGTGCTTCACACAAGTTTATAACGTAGAGCCGTAAAATTAAAAAATCATATTTTTTCCACAAAAATGATCTTTTCACCCCAATTTTTATTTTCCCAAGGGTAACAAGACTCCAAAAGTTATTGTGCAATTTGTCCTGAGTACGCTGATACCCCATATGTGGGGGTAAACCACTGTTTAGGTGCATGGCAGAGTTTGGAAGGGAAGGAGCGCCGTTCGACTTTTTCCAACACAGAATTGGCTGGATGCCATGTTGTGTTTGGAGAGCTCCTGATCTGCCTAAACAGTGGAAACCCCCAACAAATGACACCATTTTGGAAACTAGACCCGTCAAGGAACTTATCTAGATGTGTGGTGAGCACTTTGAACCCCGAAGTGCTTCACAGAAGTTTATAACGTACAGCTGTAAAATAAAAATCTTTTTTTTATTTTACAAAAATGATTTTTTCGTCCCCAATATTTTATTTTCACAAGGGTAACAGGAGAAATTGGACCCCAAAAGTTGTTGTCCAATTTGTCCTGAGTACGCTGATACCCAATATGTGGGAGTAAACTACTGTATGGGTGCACGTCGGGGATCGGAAGGTAAGTAGTGACGTTTTGGATTGCAGACTTTGATGGAATGGTCTGGGGGTGTCATGTCACATTTGGAGAGCCCCTGGTGCACCTAAACAGTGGAAACCCCCACAAGTGACCCCATTTTGGAAAATAGACCCCACAAGGAACTTATATAGATGTGTGGTGAGCACTTTGAACCCCGAAGTGCTTCACAGAAGTTTATAACGTAAAGCCGTAAAAATAAAAAATCCTTTTTTTTTTACAAAATGATTTTTTCGCCCCCAATATTTTATTTTCACAAGGGTAACAGGAGAAATTGGACCCGAAAAATTGTTGTCCAATTTGTCCTGAGTACGCTGATACCCAATATTGTGGAGAGAACTACTGTATGGGAACACGTCGGGGCTCGGAAGGGAAGTAGTGACGTTTTGGATTGCAGACTTTGATGGAATGGTCTGGGGGTGTCATGTCGCATTTGGAGAGCCCCTGGTGCACCTAAACAGTGGAAACCCCCCACAAGTGACCCCATTTTGGAAAATAGACCCCACAAGGAACTTATCTAGATGTGTGGTGAGCACTTTGAACCCCGAAGTGCTTCACAGAAGTTTATAACGTACAGCCGTAAAAATAAAAAATCTTTTTTTTTTACAAAAATGATTTTTTCGCCCCCAATATTTTATTTTCACAAGGGTAACAGGAGAAATTGGACCCCAAAAGTTGTTGTCCAATTTGTCATGAGTACGCTGATACCCAATATGTGGGAGAAAACTACTGTATGGGTACACGTTGGGGCTCGGAAGGGAAGTAGTGACGTTTTGGATTGCAGACATTGATGGAATGGTCTGGGGGCGTCATGTCGCATTTGGAGAGCTGATGCGCCTAAACAGTGGAAACCCCCACAAGTGACCCCATTTTGGAAAATAGACCCCACAAGGAACTTATCTAGATGTGTGGTGAGCGCTATGAAGCCCCAAGTGCTTCACAGAAGTTTATAACGTACAGTCGTAAAAACAAAAAATCATTTTTTTTTTTTAAATTATATTTTTACCCCCAGTTTTTTATTTTCCCAAGGGTAACAGAAGAAATAGGACAAATTACACAATAACTCTTGGGGTCCAGAGTACACTGATACCCCATATGTGGGGGTAAACTATTGTTTGGGCGCATGGCAGAGCTCAGAAGTGAAGGAGCACCGTTTCACTTTTTTAATGCAGAATTGGCTGGAATTGAAATCAGACGTCACATTTGGAGAGCCCTGATGTGCCTAAACAGCGGAAACCCCCCAATTCTAACTCCAACCTAACCCCAACACACCCCTAACCCTAGTCCCAACCCTAACCACAAACCTAACCCTAACACACCCATAACCCTAATCCCAACCCTAACCCTAATCCTAACTTTAGCGCCAACCCTAACCCTAACTTTAGCCACAACCCTAACCCTAATGGGAAAATGGAAATAAATACTTTTTTTTAATTTTATTATTTTTCCCTAACTAAGGGTGTGATAAAGGGGGGTTTGATTTACTATTTATAGCGTGTTTTTATGATTGGCAGCTGTCACGCTAAAAGACGCTTTTTATTGCAAAAAATAGTTTTTGCATCATCACATTTTGAGAGATATAATTTTTGCATATTTTGGCCCACAGTCATGTGAGGTCTTATTTTTTGCGGGATGAGGTGACGTTTTTATTGGTACCATTTTTGAGCATGTGACATTTTTTGATCGCTTTTTATTTCGATTTTTGGGAGGTTAGAATGAACAAAAATCAGCAATTCATGAATTTCTTTTGGGGGAGGCGTTTATACCGTTCCGCGTGTGGTAAAATTGATAAAGCAGTTTTATTCTTCGGGTCAGTACGATTATGGCGATACCTCATTTATATCATTTTTTTATGTTTTGGCGCTTTTATAGAATAAAACCAATTTTATATAAAAAATTATTATTTTTGCATCGCTTTATTCTGCGAGCTATAACTTTTTTATTTTTTTGTTGATGATGCTGTATGGTGGCTCGTTTTTTGCGGGACAAGATGACGTTTTCAGCGGTACCATGTTTATTTATATCCGTCTTTTTGATCGCGTGTTATTCCACTTTTTGTTCGGCGGTATGATGATAAAGCATTGATTTTTTGCTTTGGTTTTTTTTTTTTTTTAAGAGGTTCACTAAAGGGGTTAACTAGTGGGAAAGTTTTATAGGGGGGGTCGTTACGGACGCGGCAATACCAAATATGTGTACTTTTATTGTTTTTGTTTTTTTATTTACAGGAAAAAATGAATTTATTGGGGAATATTTATTTTTTTTAATGATTTTTTTAAACAATTTTTATTTTTATTTTTTTAACTTTTTTACCTTGTCCCAGGGTGGGACATCACTGTATTTTAGCATATCGCTGGTGTGACAGTGTGCACAGCACTCTGTCACACCAGCGATCGCTCTGGCATCGCTGCAGGCTTCTCAGTGCCTGCTCTCAGCAGGCACTGAGGAAGCCGCCTCCCTGCAGGACCCCGGCGCCATCTTGGATCCGGGGACCTGGAGGGAGGACGGACCCTCGGAACAGCGCGACACATCGCGCTGCTCTGAGGGTCTCGGGAGCGCGCAGGGAGCCCCCACCCTGCGCGATCCTCCCCTGTGCCCCCAGTACACCGCGATCATGTTTGATCGCGGTGTGCCAGGGGTTAATGTGCCGGGAGCGGTCCGTGACCGCTCCTGACACATAGTGACGGGTGTCAGCTGTGATAATCAGCTGACACCCAGCCGTGATCGGCTGCGCTCCCCCTGGGAGCGCGTCCGATCGCTGGGACGTACTATCCCGTCCATGGTCATACGGGCCCAGGTACCATGGACGGGATAGTACGTCGGATGGCAGTAAGGGGTTAACAAAAAAAAAAAGATTTGTGACGTAATTTCTTGTCCAACCTCCTCTTTTACATTTGTCCAACCCACACTCCATTACACACACAGATAGACAGATGATAGATAATAGATAGCTAGATAGATACCGTATATACTCATGTATAAGCCGACCCGTGTATAAGCCGACCCCCTAATTTTGCCACAAAAAACTGGGAAAACTTATTGACTCGCGTATAAGCCTAGGGTGAAAAATTATTATGCCCCCATATGATTCTCCACAGATTATGCCCAATATGCTCCAGATTATGCCCCCATATATTCCACAGATTATGCCCCCGTATGATCCACAGATTATGCCCCCATATGTTCCACAGATTATGCCCCCATATGCTCCAGATTATGCCCAATATGCTTCAGAGATTATGCCCCCATATGCTCCAGATTATGCCCCCATATATTCCACAGATTATGCCACGTATGATCCACAGATTATGCCCCCATATGCTCCAGATTATGCCCCCATATGATCCACAGATTATGCCCCATATGTTCCACAGATTATGCCCCCATATGCTCCAGATTATGTCCAATATGCTTCAGAGATTATGCCCCCATATGCTCCAGATTATGCCCCCATATATTCCACAGATTATGCCCCGTATGATCCACAGATTATGCCCCATATGCTCCAGATTATGCCCCCATATGTTCCACAGATTATGCCCCATATGCTCTAGATTATGCCCCATATGTTCCACAGCTTATGCCCCCATATGCTCCATATTATGCCCCCATATGCTCCAGATTATGCCCCATATGTTCCACAGTTTATGCCCCCATATGCTCCAGATTATGCCCCATATGTTCCACAGTTTATGCCCTCATATGCTCCAGATTATGCCCCATATGTTCCACAGCTTATGTCCCCATATGCTCCAGATTATGCCCCATATGTTCCACAGCTTATGTCCTCATATGCTCCATATTATGCCCCCATATGCTCCAGATTATGCCCCGTATGTTCCACAGTTTATGCCTCCATATGCTCCATATTATGCCCCCATATGCTCCAGATTATGCCCCCATATGCTGCACAATTATGCCCCATATGCCCCATAGTATAGGCCTCATATGCTGCTGCTGCAAAAAAAAAAAAAAAGACATACTCACCTCTCGTCGCTGGGGGCCAGGTGCCGGTGTCCTGAGCAGGCGGGGACACCAGCGCGCTATGGGGGACAGGTGCCGGTGTCACCGCTCGCTCTGGACCCCGGCACCTGAGATATTTACCTGTCCTCTCTGCACCGCTGCGCTGCTCCCTCGGTCTGACTCCTCTGGCTGTGAATGATCTCGCAGGGGGCGGGGCGCGCACTAACGACGTCATCGCGCCCTCTGCCTGATCATTCACAGCCAGAGGAGTCAGACCGAGGGAGCAGCGCATCAGTGGAACGGGACAGGTAAATATCGCTATACTCACCCCTCCGCCGCGAGTCCCTGCAGCCTCTCCTCTTCTCCCGGCGCTCTCCGCAGCGCTTCAGTCCTGCAGCGGTGACGTGGTACTGCTCATTAAAGTCATGAATATGTGCATATTCATGACTTTAATGAGCGGTGCCATGTGACCGCTGCAGGAAGGAGCCGGAGATCGTGGGAGAAGCAGGGGGGCTGCAGAGACCGTGCCGGCGGAGGGGTGAGTATGATCCGACACCCCCGATCCCCCTCCCCCGCCGACCCCTGTATATGACCCGCGTAAAAGCCGAGAGGGGGACTTTCAGCCCTAAAAAATGGGCTGAAAATCTCGGCTTATACATGGGTATATACGGTATATAATAGATAGATAGATAATAGATAGATGATAGATAGATGATAGATAGATAGATAGATAGATAGATAGATAATAGATAGATAGATATTAGATAGATAGATAAAATGGTACATAAATAGTTAAAGACACACACAAAATATTCACGTAATATCTTTAATTTAAAAAAAAAATGGGAAAAAAAATGGCGTGGGCTTCCGCGCAATTTTCTGCGCCAAAGGGGGAAAGCCGATGGTCAGGGCCAATATTTCTAGCCTGAGAAGGGGTTAATACCCATGGAGCTTCCCAGGCTATGACTATCCGCCCGCAGCTAGCCTTTACTGGCTATTAAAATAGGGGGATCCAAAAAAAAAATGAAGTGGGGTCCCCCTATAATTTATAGCCAGAAAGGCTATGCAGACAGCTGCAGGCTGATATTCATAGCCTAGGAGGGGGCCATGGATATTGGTTCACACCCTTGGCTAAAAATACCAGCACCCAGCCGCCCCAGAATTGGCGCATCTGTACGATGCACCAATTCCGGCACTCAGCCCCTCTAATCCCACTGCTGTGTAGCGGTGGCATATGGGGTAATAAGGGGTTAATGACACCTTGCTATTATAAGGTGACACTAAGCCCAGTTAATAATAGATACGCGTCAATAAGACTCCTATCCATTATTAATCTTATAGTTTGAAAGGGTTAAAAAAAACACACACACATAAGAATAAGGTATTTTAATGAAATAAAACACAACACGGTTTTCATATTTTTATTGCACGCCTAATCCTTGCGATGCCCTCGGTCTCCTATAATAAAAAGTAAAAAAATAAACCAACCGTATACTCCCGGTCTGACGCAGACCAATTAATAACAAGCGTCCCACGACGATTTCCCCTATAGAGTAGTGACATCAGGTGATTTCACTGCTCTATAGGGCCTCCCAGTGATGAACTGACAGGAGACAATGGCTCCTGCAGTGCATCACTGAGGTTACCTGAGTTCAGTTTCTCACTTTATGGCAATGGTGCATGGGAATTTTTTCACCCAGCATTGCCGGTGAAAGAATGAACTTAAGTGACCTCACTCTCTCCCGGTGGCGGAGGGATATACATCGCGGAGGGTTCCCTCCGCTGTCAGTGCATCGTGAAGGCCGTGTAGAGCATTGACATCACCCGATGTCAGTGTTTTACACCAGAGATCGTCGTGGGACACTCGTTAATAATTGGATTATGGCGGAAAGGTAAGTATAGGTTGTTTTATTATTTTACTTTTATTAATGGAGACAATGGCATCAGGGATTAGGTGATTGGGGAGTATGTACTCTATGTTATGTGTTGTATGTTATATGTATGTTTTGTATGTTATATGTATTGTATATTCTGTAAGTTTTTTTTGTTTTTTTTTTACATTCAGCACATTAGCCGGATGATGGGACTACTACTGTCCCATCATTGGCTAATGTGTCACTCACTGTCACTGTAGCAGGCATAGCCGGATGGGACTTGTGGGTTGTCATTATGATTTAAAAAGAGAAAACACAGTAGTTTGACAATAAATGGCTTCACCCAATGACTAACCATAAATGGAGGAAATGTTTTGGTGATATCATTCATATTCTCTGAAAAAAGGCCAAAAAAGCAAAAATTCTGCTGGAGTATGTAAACTTTTGAGCACAACTGTATCTACCAGGTGTACCTTTGAGTAAGAATGAGGAAAACTATTAGATGAACATGTGTGTCCACATTTTTGACTGGTACTAAACACATATAACTCATATGCACACACATAAAAATATACAGTATATACTCAGGTGCACATTCATATTTAGGCTATGTTTCCACGGTCAGGAAACCATCAGTATTTGCTGCGAATTGGACGCAGCGTCCAGTCCGCAGCGTCCAGATGTTACAGCATAGTGGAGGGGATTTTATGAAATCCCGTCTCCACTATGCGTGCATGGATGCATCCGGCGGCCCTGGGTATCCGGACATGCGGCGCGTCTTTCCAGACCACAGCATATCTATTTATCTTTCGGAGATGCTCCGTCTCCACAAGATAAATAACCCAGTCTATGGATAGGATGCAGTGCTTACATATATAATTACATGCACATATCTATATTTACACACATTCATACATTCTCTACCTACACCCACATTTAAATATGGAGACTTATAGCCAAAGGTTTTGAGGCTGAGACAAATTTTGTTTTTCACAGTTTGCTGCTTCAGTGTTTTTAGGTCTTTTAGTCGTTTCTCTGGTTACTGCATTACAATTATCAGCATTTCATCAGTTTTTAAACTTTTATTGACAAATATATCAAGTTTATGGAAAGACTCAATATTTACAATATCACAGAAATTGTGATAAACTCCAAACAGTGATTAGATTGGGTGGTCATCAGTCAGGATTTGGCCCAGAAGCCGATATCCAGCTAGCATGGGGAAGGGCAGAAGTCTTGAAGAATAAAGGACAACACTGTAAATATTGAATCTTTCCATAAACTTGATGAATTTCTCAAAAAAGTTTAAAAACTTATAAAATTATTTTAATGGTACTAAAAGAGCTAAAAACACTGAGGCGGCAAACTTTGTGAAAACCAAAATTTGTGTCAGTCTCAAAACTTTACCACGACTGTACGTTTCTTCTCATTGAAACTACAACACCAAGAAGGAAAAGTCATGTCATTATGAGAATGACAGGATGGTTAAACATGGTAATAATATGAAAATGATGAAAAAAATTGAAACAAAAGTTTCAAAACATATTGATTTATTCAATCTGGAGTATAAGCGTCATGTGCAGAAATCCACAAACTTACAGCCTTGGCTGCTATCAGTGAGGTTAATAACCCTTCATGCCATGGCCATTTTCCATTTTTTTCATTTATTCTTCCCCTTCTTCCAAGAGCCATACGTTTTTTTACATATAAAATAGCCATATCAGGGCTTGTTTTTTGCGGGATGTTTTACTTTTGAATGGCACCATTGATTTTACCATATACAGTCATGGCCAAAAGTTTTGAGAATGACACAAATATTAATTTTTACAAAGTCCACTGCTTCACTTTTTCTAATGGCAATTTGCATATACTCCAGAATGTTATAAAGAGTGATCAGCTTAACAGCAATTACTTGCAAAGTCAATATTTGGCTAGAAAATGAACTTTATCCCCCAAAACACATTTCAACATCATTGCAGCCCTGCCTTAAAAGGACAAGCTAACCTCTTTTCAGTGACTGTGTAAGGTTCTATGTATATATTCCTGAAACTCAGTTTGTTCGTCAGCCATTTTACTTTCTGTCTTGCTGCAGCTATCTTGCCCTCAGTCAAAATGGAGTTTCCAGCTTGCATGTTCCCGCCCTGATTCTCTCCTTTGCTTCTTAAGCAGCCACAGCTGAGCAATCAGTGCTTCAGAATCTAGCCTGCAGTGAACCTGTGACTTGACTCCTGTAAGCCTTGGACCTTGTACTCCAGCTATTCCTACTGAGGAACTCTGAAGCACTTGTGGACTCTGAACCCTGCCTTTTGAAAGACCCACGTTTGCATGGACTTACGGTAACAGAGAAGATCCTGAATCTGTATTGGAGAGTGATTGCTGAGCTTGGATTACTCTGGCCTGCTGTGTCTCCTGTTTCTGTGTCTGCAAACTGTGTGACTATTTCTGCCAACTTGTATGAAGTAATACAGGACTTTTCTATATCAAACCTGTGACTCCTGTGTTTTCATCGCACCCAAGCACAAGACGCTATATGAACTGTACTACATACATTACAAGATTCTGAAGCCAAAACGTTAGTGTCTGCTGGGTCTGGAAGGCTGTGTCTGCTGTACTGTGGATATCAGACGTCCGGTTGTACCTTCTGTGATGACAGTGGTTGTGACTTCTCACAACCATTCCAGGTGAGCAATTCCCTTAAGTTTTTTCTTTTTGCAGTGTTACCACAGGTAAACACTATTGTTTTTTTTTTTTTTTTTTCCTTTCTTTTCTCTTTTTTTTGTCTGCTGTAACTCTGGATATCAGATGTCTGGTTGAAACTTTCTGTGATGATAGTGGTTGTGACTTCTCACAACCATTCCAGGTGAGCAGTTCTCTTAATTTTTTTTTCTCTCTGCAGTGTTGCCACAGGTGAACACTATTGTTTTTTTTTTCTCTCCTCTTCTTCAGTACTCCTGTCTTAAAAGATCTGGAAAATGGAGGCCCGCATAAAGGAACTTTGCGGAGTGACTGATAATATCCTTGCAGATTTGCAGAATATAAAGACCCGTTTTACAAATCTACAGGACCTCAATAATCACAATTTGCAAGTGGTTGGACAGACTACCCAGGATTTGCGAGCCAGGATTGAGGTTCTAGAGGGGCGAGTCCAGGCTCCTGCCGTAGCCCCGAGTGCTGGGATTCCCAAGTTGCCCCCTTTTCGTTTTGGCGGTGAACGTGAGAAATTCAGGGGATTTATTAATCAATGCAATCTTTTTTTTTCTGCACATGCTTCACAATTTCCCACTGAACGATCTAAGGTGCTTACTATAATTATGTTGCTTACCAACAAGGCTTTAATGTGGGCAAACCCTCTGATTGAGACTGAGGATGATTGTTTGAATCACCTTGATGATTTTATTTCAGCCATGGGGCAGGTGTTTGATGACCCCAATCGAGGTGCAACAGCTGAAGCAGCCATGTTAGCTTTGCGCCAAGGTAAGCACTCGGTAGCTGAATATGCCTTGGATTTCAGGAGATGGGCCCTTGATACCACCTGGGACAGTTCCGCCAAAAAATCTATTTTTCGTAAGGGGTTATCTCCACTGATTAAGGATGAACTTGCTCGTGCCGACCCTCCCACTGCGTTAGGTGACTTTATTAACTACTGCATCCGTATTGATACTCGTCTGACTGAACGCAGGCAAGAGAGATGGTTCGAAAGCAATCGTACTAACCTTTTCCTACCTTCCTCTCCAGCTAAGGAACCTTTGAGTAGGATTACACGGGAACCTGAACCTGAACCCATGCAGGTAGACTCTTTACAACGACGGGTTAGTGATGCACGCAAGGAACATCGTTTTAAGGAGAATCTATGTTTCTATTGTGGTAAGTCAGGGCACTTCATTATAAACTGCCCCAGCCGTTCTCGTAAGACTACTGCAGCACTCATTCATTGTGAGTGTTGCGAGAGGGGATCTGTCAGGTCCGAGCCTCAGGCTCCAGAGAGATCTGCAGCAACAGATCTTGATTTCTCGGACTTAAACTCCGTTACCTCTGAGGACGTTGACTGTGTAAACGCTGCCATTTTTCAAGTTTCCTCAGCGGTGTCCCAGCTGAGTTGTAAGAAAAACAATTCTCATTGCTTTCTTTCCATCAAACTCTGGGTTGACTCAGCTTGGGTGTCTAGCTCTGCTATGATCGACTCAGGGGCAAGTGGAAATTTTATGGATGTCTCCTTTGCTCTGAAACAGGGAATACGTTCAGTGAAGAAGGCTACTCCAGTACAGATGGAAACTGTGGATGGCTCCCTGCTGACCTCTGGACCAGTGGATCAGGAAACAGAGCCTTTGAGGGTTCTTATGGGTAAAGATCATCAAGAGAAACTGTCCTTTATGCTTATCTCTTCTCCCCACTTTCCCATTATTCTAGGGCTACCATGGCTGCAGGCTCAGAATCCTACCATTAACTGGGAGACCAAGGAATTACACTTTCCAGAGAAACAGATGAGTCCAAAAGTTTCAGCTTGCTCTGTTCCTAAAGGAATCATGTCAGTCCCTGAACTACCAGCTGTATACCAGGACTATGTGGATTTATGTGACAAGAAGAACGCTGACCAGCTTCCTCCTCACCGTCCATATGATTGTCCAATTGAATTATTGCCTGGAGCAGAGATACCTTTTGGTAAGATCTACCCCCTGGCGGGGGCCCGAGCTAACGGCTTTAAAGGATTAGATAGATGAAAATCTAGCCAAGTGCTTCATACGCCCCTCTTCATCTCCTGCAGGTGCACCCATCTTCTTTGTAAAGAAGAAAGATGGATCTCTGAGACCATGCGTAGACTATAGGGAACTCAATAAGGTTACTATTAGAAACCGTTATCCATTGCCTTTAATCCCTGAGTTATTGGAGAGAGTGCGACATGCCAAAATTTTTTCTAAACTAGATCTTCGTGGGGCCTATAACTTAGTCCGTATTAGACCTGGGGATGAATGGAAGACTGCATTCAGGTCACGCTATGGACACTTTGAATATCTAGTTATGCCTTTTGGTCTGAGTACCGCCCCAGCCACTTTCCAACACTTGGTGAATGACATCTTCAGGGATCTCCTAGATACATTCGTGGTAATTTATTTGGATGATATTCTAATTTTTTCTAACTCCACAGAGGAACATCATGGACATGTGAGAATGGTCTTGGAACGTCTAAGACAAAATCATCTTTACATCAAACTTGAAAAGTGTGAATTCCATAGGACCGAAATTCAATTTCTGGGGTATGTACTGTCTACACAAGGAATTAGTATGGATGGAAGCAAAACCCAAGCCATCAAGGATTGGCCAAGTCCTAGAAATGTGAAGGAGGTACAGCGCTTCATCGGGTTTGCCAACTTCTATAGACGTTTCATTAGAAATTTCTCTGAGGTAGTGTCACCTATCACTCAACTTACCCGGAAAGAGTCTAGGTTTTCCTGGACTCCCCAAGCCCAGGAAGCATTTTCCCGTCTAAAAGATAAATTTACCACTGCACCTATCCTAGTACATCCCAACCCCGAGCTTGCCTTCATAATAGAGGTGGATGCTTCAGACTGTGCCGTTGGAGCTATACTCTCTCAGAGAACAGGTGAGAAGAATGTCTTGCATCCCTGTGCCTTCTTTTCCCAGCAGTTGTCTTCGGCTGAGAGGAACTACGATGTGGGCAATAGAGAGTTGTTGGCCATTATTGCCGCCTTCAAAGAATGGAGACACCTTCTTCAGGGAGCTGCACAGCAAATAGTCGTCCTGACAGACCATCGTAACCTTGAGTTTATCAGGTCGGCTAAGTGCCTGACTCCTCGCCAGGCTCGCTGGAATCTTTTCTTAAACCAATTTAATTTTATCATCTCTTATAGACCAGGATCGCGCAATGGAAAGGCTGATGCACTCTCTAGGATTTACTCAGCAGAGACACGTCCAATTACTCCTCCTAAGACTATTCTTCCTGACTCTAGATTCCTAGGAGTAATTCATAATCAAGACCTACTTAAGGACATCAAGGAAGCATACCATGCGGATTCCTTTTTGGCACAACCCCCAAGGGACGTAAGTCTTGTCTTTAAGAATGGTGTGTGGATTCAGGGACAACGTCTGTATATTCCTGAAACAGTCAGATTAAGAGTATTGCAACTCATTCACGATTCCAAGATAGCTGGGCATAGAGGAATTCTAAAGACACAGGAATTTCTTTCTCGTTTCTTTTGGTGGCCCACTTGCAGGAAGGATGTTTTGAATTATGTCACTTCATGTGAGGTCTGTGCAAGATGCAAAACACCTCGCTCCTCACCAACTGGTCTGTTACAGCCTCTTCCCACCCCGTCCCGCCCGTGGGGATCCATTTCTATGGACTTCATTGTGGAGTTACCAACCTCTCAGGGGAAGAACACCATTCTAGTGGTGGTTGACCGTCTAACAAAGGCAGCTCATTTTATCCCTTGTGTCGGCTTACCCACTGCAAAACAGACATCAGATTTGATGATTAAAGATGTGTTTCGCTTACATGGAGTACCGGATGAGGTTATTTCGGATCGAGGGGTGCAATTCACTTCTAGGTTTTGGCAAAATTTCTGTGCAGCATTGGACATTAAAGTAAACCTTTCTTCTGCTTTTCATCCCCAGACTAATGGACAGACCGAACGAACCAATCAAACCCTGGAGCAGTATCTCCGCTGCTTTATCTGCCACCTACAGGATGATTGGGTGGATCTACTTCCATTAGCTGAGTTCTCGTATAACAACACTCAGAGTGCCTCCACTAAACAGTCTCCTTTTTACTCTAATCTAGGTTATCATCCTAACATTCTACCACGATTTCCCATAGAAACGCCTTTACCAGCAGTGGCTGAAAGAATCACGTCTTTACAGAAGAATATGGATCTTCTAAAGGAAAATCTGGAATCGGCTCAAGAAAGGTACAAGAAAGCAGCAGATAAATTTCGTAAACCTGCACCAGCTTTCAAGGTAGGAGACTTGGTCTGGCTGTCAACCAGAAATCTTAAGTTAAGGATTCCATCGTCTAAGTTGGGACATAAGTACATTGGACCCTATAAAATCAGTAAAATTATAAGTGCCGTTGCTTGTCGTCTTCAACTGCCCAGAACTATGAGAATCCACCCTGTCTTTCATGTATCCCTACTAAAGGCTGCGACACCCAATACGTTTCCTGGACGTTCCTCTCCTTGCCCTGACCCAGTGCTAGTCGATGGTCAGGAAGAATTTGTGGTGGAAAGGATTTTAGATTCCAGGTTGTATAGAAATCAGTTACAATATCTGATTAAATGGGAGGGCTACCCAGTGGAGGACAACTCATGGGAACCGGTCAATAACGTTAATGCTCCTCGCTTGCTCCGTCAGTTTCATCAGAGGTACCCACACAAGCCTGGTCTGAGGTCATCCGGAGGTTGTCCTTAAGGGGGGAGTAATGTAAGGTTCTATGTATATATTCCTGAAACTCAGTTTGTTCGTCAGCCATTTTACTTTCTGTCTTGCTGCAGCTATCTTGCCCTCAGTCAAAATGGAGTTTCCAGCTTGCATGTTCCCGCCCTGATTCTCTCCTTTGCTTCTTAAGCAGCCACAGCTGAGCAATCAGTGCTTCAGAATCTAGCCTGCAGTGAACCTGTGACTTGACTCCTGTAAGCCTTGGACCTTGTACTCCAGCTATTCCTACTGAGGAACTCTGAAGCACTTGTGGACTCTGAACCCTGCTCTTTGAAAGACCCACGTTTGCATGGACTTACGGTAACAGAGAAGATCCTGAATCTGTATTGGAGAGTGATTGCTGAGCTTGGATTACTCTGGCCTGCTGTGTCTCCTGTTTCTGTGTCTGCAAACTGTGTGACTATTTCTGCCAACTTGTATGAAGTAATACAGGACTTTTCTATATCAAACCTGTGACTCCTGTGTTTTCATCGCACCCAAGCACAAGACGCTATATGAACTGTACTACATACATTACAGACTGCTCCATTAACACAGGTGTGGGTGTTGATGAGGACATGGCTGGAGATCAATCTGTCATGATTAAGTAAGAATGAGACCACTGAACACTTTAAAAGGAGGCTGGTGCTTGGCATCATTGTTTCTCTTCTGTTAACCATGGTTATCTGTAAAGAAACATGTGCAGTCATCATTGCAATGCACAAAAATGGCCTAACAGGGAAGAGTATCGCAGCTAGAAAGATTGCACCTCAGTCAACAATATATCGCATCATCAAGAACTTCAAGGAGAGAGGTTCCATTGTTGCCAAAAAGACTCCAGGGCGCCCAAGAAAGACCAGCAAGCGCCATGACCGTCTCTTAAAAGTGTTTCAGCTGCGGGATCGGGCTACCAGCAGTGCAGAGCTTGCTCAGGAATGGCAGCAGGCAGGTGTGAGTGCATCTGCACGCACTGTGAGGCGGAGACTCTTGGAGCAAGGCCTGGTCTCAAGGAGGGCAGCAAAGAAGCCACTTCTCTCCAGAAAAAACATCATGGACAGACTGATATTCTGCAAAAGTTACAGGCAGTGGACTGCTGAGGACTGGGGTAAAGTTATTTTCTCTGATGAATCCCCTTTTCGATTGTTTGGGACATCAGGAAAACGCCTCATTCGGAGAAGACAAGGTGAGCGCTACCACCAGTCTTGTCTCATGCCAACTGTTAAGCATCCTGAAACCATTCATGTGTGGGGTTGCTTCTCAGCCAAGGGAATCAGCTCTCTCACAGTCTTGCCTAAAAACACAGCCATGAATAAAGAATGGTACCAGAATGTCCTCCAAGAGCAACTTCTCCCAACCCTCCAAGAGCAGTTTGGCGATCAACAATGCCTCTCATGCCTTTTATCGCCTCTCATTGCATTTTATTGCAATGTTGTGGTGGCAAAAAAGGTAATACTGGCTTTTTGATTTTTTTTTCTGGTTACGTCATGTACCGATCAGATTTATTTATTTTATATTTTGATAGATTGGACATTTCTGAACTCAGTGATACCAAATATGTGTATTTTTTGTGTTATTTTCAGAGAGGCAAAAGGGGGGTGGTATGAACTTTTGCGCTTTGTTTTGTTTTCATATTTTTAAAACTTTTTTTTGCTCACTTTTTAGTATATTTTGTAGTCCCCTTAGGAGACTTGAAGCTGTGATCGTCCGATTGCCTGTGCTATAAATCGCAGTGCATCGTTCCATGACCAAATCAAGTGAAACTGGTATGAAGACTAGAGGGGTCCGGCCACTGTACATTATACCACCCCACAACATAATCCTGGGAGTAGAACTAGAATAGTTATATTATGAAGGCCTCATCATGGTGTTGCCCAAGTGGTTTCCAGATGGAGACTGGAATGGTGTAATGAAAGCAGTAGCGTAGCTACCGGGGGGCAGAGGGGGCTGTGGCCCTGGGCCCCACGCTCTGAGAGGGCCCACCCGGAGCTACGCTACTGTACCTGTATTGGCGTGCACAGCGCGCCGATACAGTTACATACTGCGGCAGAGCAGGGAGAATCGCTCTCCCTGCTCTGCCGCCGGCCGCTATGGGGCCCCTGAGCAGCGGTCATCGGAGGGTCAGCTGTATCGGCACCTAGCAGATACAGCTGACCGCATTGTGAGAGAAGAAGCGAGCTCCTTTTCTCCCATAATCCCCCTCTCAGCGTCTGACAGCGGGCGCGATGACATCACTGCCCGGCGCCCGCTGTCAGGAGATGAGAGGGAGAGCAGTGAGCAGGGCAGGAGCCAGGAGCAAGAGAGGTGAGTACAGGATTTATTATTTTTGTAAAGGGGGTGCATTATACTACAGAGGCTCTATATGGGGGTGCATTATACTACAGAGGCTCCATATGGGGGTACATTATAAAAAAGGCTGCCTGTGGGGGTGCATTATAAGTAAGACTGCCTATTGGGGGTGCATTATAAATAAGACTGCCTATGGGGTTGCATTATAAATAAGGCTACCTATGGGGTGCATTATAAATAAGGCTGCCTATGGGGGTGCATTATAAATAAGACTGCCTATGGGGTGCATTATAAATAAGACTGCCTATGGGGGGTGCATTATAAATAAGGCTACCTATGGGGTGCATTATAAATAAGGCTGCCTATGGGGGTGCATTATAAATAAGACTGCCTATGGGGGGTGCATTATAAATAAGGCTGCCTATGGGGTGCATTATAAATAAGGCTACCTATGGGGTGCATTATAAATAAGACAGTCTATGGGGGTGCATTACAAATAAGGCTGCCTATGCGGGTGCATTATAAATAAGACTGCCTATGGGGGGTGCATTATAAATAAGGCTACCTATGGGGTGCATTATAAATAAGGCTGCCTATGGGGGTGCATTATAAATAAGGCTGCTTATAGGGGTGCATTATAAATAAGTCTGCCTATGGGGGTGCATTATAAATAAGGCTGCCTATGGGGTGCATTATAAATAAGGCTGCCTATGGGGGTGCATTATAAATAAGGCTGCCTGTGGGGTGCATTATAAATAAGACTGCCTATGGGGGTGCATTATAAATAAGACTGCCTATGGGGGTGCATTATAAATAAGGCTGCCTATGGGGGTGCATTTTTAATAAGACTGCCTATGGGGAATGCATTATAAATAAGGCTGCCTATGGGGTGCATTATAAATAAGACTGCCTATGGGGGTGCATTATAAATAAGGCTTCCTGTGGGGTGCATTATAAATAAGACTGCCTATGGGGTGCATTATAAATAAGGCTGCCTATGGGGTGCATTATAAATAAGGCTGCCTATGGGGGTGCATTATAAATAAGACTGCTATGGGGTGCATTATAAATAAGGCTGCCTATGGGGGTGCATTATAAATAAGACTGCCTATGGGGAATGCATTATAAATAAGACTGCCTATGGGGGTGCATTATAAATTAAGACTGCCTATGGGGGTGCATTATAAATAAGGCTGCCTATGGGGCTGCATTATAAATAAGGCTACCTATGGGGGTGCATTATAAATAAGACTGCCTATGGGGGGTATATTATAAATAAGGCTTCCTGTGGGGTGCATTATAAATAAGGCTGCCTATGGGGGTGCATTATAAATAAGTCTGCCTATGGGGGTGCATTATAAATAAGACTGCCTATGGGGGGTGCATTATAAATAAGGCTACCTATGGGGTGCATTATAAATAAGGCTGCCTATGGGGGTGCATTATACTACAGAGGCTCCATATGGGGGTACATTATAAATAAGCTGCCTGTGGGGGTGCATATAAATAAGACTGCCTATTGGGGGTGCATTATAAATAAGACTGTCTATGGGGTTGCATTATAAATAAGGCTACCTATGGGGTGAATTATAAATAAGGCTGCCTATGGGGTGCATTATAAATAAGACTGCCTATGGGGAATGCATTATAAATAAACTGCCTATGGGGTGCATTATAAATAAGGCTGCCTATGGGGGTGCATTATAAGTAAGACTGCCTATTGGGGTGCATTATAAATAAGGCTGCCTATGGGGGTGCATTATAAATAAGACTGCCTATGGGGTGCATTATAAGTAAGACTGCCTATTGGGGGTGCATTATAAATAAGGCTGCCTATGGGGGTGCATTATAAATAAGACTGCATATGGGGTGCATTATAAATAAGGCTGCCTATGGGGGTGCATTATAAATAAGACTGCCTATGGGGAATGCATTATAAATAAGACTGCCTATGGGGGTGCATTATAAATAAGACTGCCTATGGGGGTGCATTATAAATAAGGCTGCCTATGGGGCTGCATTATAAATAAGGCTGCCTATGGGGGTGCATTATAAATAAGACTGCCTATGGGGGTGCATTATAAATAAGGCTTCCTGTGGGGTGCATTATAAATAAGGCTGCCTATGGGGGTGCATTATAAATAAGGCTGCCTATGGGGGTGCATTATAAATAAGACTGCCTATGGGGGGTGCATTATAAATAAGGCTACCTATGGGGTGCATTATAAATAAGGCTGCCTATGGGGGTGCATTATACTACAGAGGCTCCATATGGGGGTACATTATAAATAAGGCTGCCTGTGGGGGTGCATTATAAGTAAGACTGCCTATTGGGGGTGCATTATAAATAAGACTGCCTATGGGGTTGCATTATAAATAAGGCTACCTATGGGGTGCATTATAAATAAGGCTGCCTATGGGGGTGCATTATAAATAAGGCTGCCTATGGGGTGCATTATAAATAAGGCTGCCTATGGGGGTGCATTATAAATAAGACTGCCTATGGGGAATGCATTATAAATAAGACTGCCTATGGGGGTGCATTATAAATAAGACTGCCTATGGGGGTGCATTATAAATAAGACTGCCTATGGGGGGTGCATTATAAATAAGGCTACCTATGGGGTGCATTATAAATAAGGCTGCCTATGGGGGTGCATTATACTACAGAGGCTCCATATGTGGGTACATTATAAATAAGGCTGCCTGTGGGGGTGCATTATAAGTAAGACTGCCTATTGGGGGTGCATTATAAATAAGACTGCCTATTGGGTTGCATTATAAATAAGGCTACCTATGGGGTGCATTATAAATAAGGCTGCCTATGGGGGTGCATTATAAATAAGGCTGCCTATGGGGGGTGCATTATAAATAAGGCTTCCTGTGGGGTGCATTATAAATAAGGCTGCCTATGGGGGTGCATTATAAATAAGGCTGCCTATGGGGGTGCATTATAAATAGACTGCCTATGGGGGGTGCATTATAAATAAGGCTACCTATGGGGTGCATTATAAATAAGGCTGCCTATGGGGGTGCATTATACTACAGAGGCTCCATATGGGGGTACATTATAAATAAGGCTGCCTGAGGGGGTGCATTATAAGTAAGACTGCCTATGGGGGTGCATTATAAATAAGACTGCCTATGGGGTTGCATTATAAATAAGGCTACCTATGGGGTGCATTATAAATAAGGCTGCCTATGGGGGTGCATTATAAATAAGGCTGCCTATGGGGTGCATTATAAATAAGGCTGCCTTGGGGGTGCATTAAATAAGACTGCCTATGGGGGTGCATTATAAATAAGACTGCCTATGGGGTGCATTATAAATAAGCTGCCTATGGGGTGCATTATAAATAAGGCTGCCTATGGGGTGCATTATAAATAAGGCTGCCTATGGGGATATAGCGATTTATTATAAAAGACTGCCTATGGGGAATGCATTATAATAAGGACTGCCTATGGGGGTGCATTATAAATAAGACTGCCTATGGGGGTGCATTATAAATAAGGCTGCCTATGGGGATGCATTTATAAATATAGACTGCCTATGGGGTGCATTATAAATAAGACTGCCTATGGGGTGCATTATAAAAGCTGCCTATGGGGGTGCATTATAAATAAGGCTGCCTATGGGGTGCATTATAAATAAGGCTGCCTATGGGGTGCATTATAAATAAGACTGCCTATGGGGTGCATTATAAATAAGCTGCCTATTGGGGTGCATTATAAATAAGGCTGCCTATGGGGTGCATTATAAATAAGGCTGCCTATGGGGTGCATTATAAATAAGGCTGCCTATGGGGTGCATTATAAATAAGACTGCCTATGGGGGTAATGCATGTTATAAATAAGGCTGCCTATGGGGATGCATTATAAATAAGGCTGCCTATGGGGGTGCATTATAAATAAGACTGCCTATGGGGGTGCATTATAAATAAGGACTTGCCTATGGGGTGCATTATAAATAAGGCTAGCCTATGGGGGTGCATTATAAATAAGGCTGCCTATGGGGGTGCATTATAAACAGAGGCTCATATGGGGGTACATTATAAATAAGGCTACCTATGGGGTGCATTATAATAAGGCTGCCTATGGGGCTTAAGAGTGCAATAGGGTAATTAAATAAGGCTGCCTATGGGGTGCATTAAAATAAGGACTGCTATGGGGTGCATTATAAATAAGCTGCCTATGGGGTGCATTATAAATAAGGCTACTATGGGGTGCATTATAAATAAGGCTGCCTATGGGGGTGCATTATAAATAAGGCTGCCTATGGGGTGCATTATAAATAAGGCTGCCTATGGGGGTGCATTATAAATAAGGCTACCATATGGGGTGCATTATAAATAAGGCTGCCTGTATGGGGTGCATTATAAGAAGGCTCCATATGGGGGTGCATTATAAATAAGACTGCCTTGGGGTGCATTATAATAAGAGTGCCTATGGGGTGCATTATAAATAAGCTGCCTATGGGGTTGCATTATAAATAAGGCTGCTATGGGGTGCATTATAAATAAGCTGCCTATGGGGGTGCATTATAAATAAGGCTACCTATGGGGTGCATTATAAATAAGGCTGCCTATGGGGGTGCATTATAAAAAGGCTGACCTATGGGGTGCATTATAAATAAGGCTGCCTATGGGGGTGCATTATAAATAAGCTGCCTATGGGGGTGCATTAAAATAAGGCTGCCTATGGGGTGCATTATAATAAATATGGTGCTTAAGTGGGGGTGCATTATAAATAAGGACTGCCTATGGGGGTGCATTATAAATAAGACTGCCTATGGGGTGCATTATAAATAAGACTGCTATGGGGTGCATTATAAATAAGGCTGCCTATGGGGTGCATTATAAATAAGGCTGCCTATGGGGAGCATATAATAGCGCTATGGGTGCATTTTTAATAAGACTGCCTATGGGGAATGCATTATAAATAAGGCTGCCTATGGGGGTGCATTATAAATAAGACTGCCTATTGGGGGTGCATTATAAATAAGGCTTCCTGTGGGGTGCATTATAAATAAGGCTGCCTATGGGGGTGCATTATAAATAAGACTGCCTATGGGGGGTGCATTATAAATAAAGCTGCCTATGGGGGTGCATTATAAATAAGGCTGCCTATGGGGGTGCATTATAAATAAGACTGCCTATGGGGTGCATTATAAATAAGACTGCCTATGGGGAATGCATTATAAATAAGACTGCCTATGAGGGTGCATTATAAATAAGACTGCCTATGGGGTGCATTATAAATAAGGCTGCCTATGGGGTGCATTATAAATAAGGCTGCCTATGGGGAATGCATTATAAATAAGGCTGCCTATGGGGGGTGCATTATAAATAAGGCTGCCTATGGGGTGCATTATAAATAAGACTGCCTATGGGGAATGCATTATAAATAAGACTGCCTATGGAGGTGCATTATAAATAAGACTGCCTATGGGGTGCATTATAAATAAGGCTGCCTATGGGGTGCATTATAAATAAGGCTGCCTATGGGGAATGCATTATAAATAAGGCTACCTATGGGGGTGCATTTTTAATAAGACTGCCTATAAGGTGCATTATAAATAAGGCTGCCTATGGGGTACATTATAAATAAGGCTGCCTATGGGGGTACATTATAAATAAGACTGCCTATGGGGGTGCATTATAATACAGAGGCTGCTTATGGGGGTGCATTAATACTATATTGAAGACTATCTGGTGTATTATGCTATATGGAGGCTATCTAGGGGGCCATCATACAGTGTTGGAGCCATTAAATAGTTTGGGGGTATTAAGGGGTCAGTATATCCAGTGAGGGGCATTATATGGTGTATAGAGGAGCTGTACAGGGGGAGACTCGGGACATTATTAAATGTAAAGTGGGCACTTATTGTTATAGGGGAACTCTGGTTACTGTGACTGTCAAAGGGGCACACAGGGCAATATTACATTCTAGGGGACAACATGCGGGCACTGTTTTCTAGGGCCCATGCACCTGTCATTACTATATTATAGAGGGGTGCTTTAGAATTTAGAGGTCACACAGAACCACACAATAGGTGCAGTAATAGGGACACATACGGCAGCAGCGGCTCAGTATTGGGGTATCAGGAGCAGTAATAGGGACACATACGGCAGCAGCGGCTCAGTATTGGGATTTGAGGTGCAGTAATAGGGACACATATGGCAGCAGCGGCTCAGTATTGGGGTATCAGGTGCAGTAATAGGGGCACATACGGCAGTAGCGGCTCAGTATTGAGGTATCAGGTGCAGTAATAGGGACACATACGGCAGCAGTGGCTCAGTATTGGGGTATCGGGCAGTAATAGGGACACATACGGCAGCAGCGGCTCAGTATTGGGGTATCAGGAGCAGTAATAGGAGCACATACGGCAGCAGCGGCTCAGTATTGGGGTTTGAGGTGCAGTAATAGGGACACATGGCAGCAGCGGCTCAGTATTGGGGTTTGAGGTGCAGTAATAGGGGCACATACGGCAGCAGCGGATCAGTATTGAGGTATCAGGTGCAGTAATAGGGACACATATGGCAGCAGCGGCTCAGTATTGGGGTATCAGGTGCAGTAATATGGACACATACGGCAGCAGCGGCTCAGTATTGGGGTATCAGGTGCAGTAATAGGGGCAGATACGGCAGCAGCGGCTCAGTATTGAGGTATCAGGTGCAGTAATAGGGACACATACGGCAGCAGTGGCTCAGTATTGGGGTATCAGGTGCAGTAATAGGGACACATACGGCAGCAGCTGCTCAGCATTGGGGTATCAGGTGCAGTAATAGGGGCACATACGGCAGCAGCGGCTCAGAATTGGGGTATCAGGTGCAGTAATAGGGACACATACGACAGCAGCTGCTCAGCATTGGGGTATCAGGTGCAGTAATAGGGGCACATACGGCAGCAGCTGCTCAGCATTGGGGTATCAGGTGCAGTAATAGGGACACATACGGCAGCAGCGGCTTAGTATTGGGGTATCAGGTGCAGTAATAGGGGCACATACGGCAGCAGCGGCTCAGTATTGAGGTATCAGGTGCAGTAATAGGGACACATATGGCAGCAGCGGCTCAGTATTGGGGTATCAGGTGCAGTAATAGGGACACATACGGCAGCAGCGGCTCAGTATTGGGGTATCAGGAGCAGTAATAGGGACATATACGGCAGCAGCGGCTCAGTATTGGGGTATCAGCAGGATGAGGAGTTTGTGCAGGTTGGGGATAGATGGTGACAGTGCTGAAAATATGAGAAGTGAAACGTGTCTTTGTTGTATTCTCTGCAGTCGAGTCCTGGCTGGAGGAGTCGTCATGTCGGTCTGGGCCAGATGGAAAAGACATGAAAAGTGAACGATTCCACCAGAAAGAACGTCAGCGGTAAGTCATTATCTGTAACTCTGCTACGATCTCTTATATGTTCTGTAGGACTGGTGTTATTTACCACTGACCATATGGCGGTGATATCAATATTGGTCTTTTATATATAGATTATTTTTGACAACAGCGCGGTCATTTGCTGAGGTTCTCTGGTTAGGGGCCCACTCAGATGTTTCGCCCCCCCCCCCCCTAAACCGAAACCCTAGCTACGCCTCTGAATGAAAGTCTATTCTCTTCAACCATTAGTAACCTCACGACTGAAGAGACCCTGGTGGCGTATAGCGGTGCTTCCCCGCCTCCCACCAATCCCATAATAACAAAACAACGGCAGGCCTGGATGGGTTGAACAGGTCGGTCACAGTTTATTAAATTATAAGCAGAGAGGGGCAAATACAATCCGCCACCGCCTCTCTGCCGAGGACCCCGGCGATGCCGGTGGGCGTAATTTACAAGGGAGGAGGGGCAAATACAATCCGCAACGGACTCTCTGCCGAGGACTCTCTGCCGAGGACCCCCGGCGACGCCGGTGGGCGGGCATGCAGATGAGAGGTTACGAACCGTTGCCCCCCCCCATACTACCGCTGTGACAATGCATATGACAGCAACCTTGTAAGTATTGACAAGGTATAACAAACTGTACATATATATATATATATATATATAAACACAACTAATCTTTTTTTTTTTTTTCTGTACAATCGCTGCACAGCAAAAAACTTCTAATATAAAAGGGGAGGGAGGGTGGGACAAAAACTTCCACTGGTCAGACGAGGGAGAAAGAGGAAGAATCCGGCCCATACCCGAGCATTTAACCCCTGAGGGTGCGGCCGGACTCCACTTCCTCCTTCTCCCCGTTGGTCAGTGGAGTCCGTTATATGGCTTTACCTGGGGAGGGGGAGTGACGGGAGGAGGGAAGCACAGCCCACAGTTCCTTCTAGCTAAAGAGTCTATATGGGCTCTTCAGTCAGAAGCTCGAACCCTATTCGGTGCCGTGCTTACCAGACTGAAGAGACCCTGGTGGCGTATAGCGGTGCTTCCCCGCCTCCCACCAATCCCATAATAACAAAACAACGGCAGGCCTGGATGGGTTGAACAGGTCGGTCACAGTTTATTAAATTATAAGCAGAGAGGGGCAAATACAATCCGCCACCGCCTCTCTGCCGAGGACCCCGGTGCTGCCGGTGGGCGTAATTTACAAGGGAGGAGGGGCAAATACAATCCGCAACGGACTCTCTGCCGAGGACCCCCGGCGACGCCGGTGGGCGGGCATGCAGATGAGAGGTTACGAACCGTTGCCCCCCCCCATACTACCGCCACGGAGGATCATGTGTATACCTACACAGGACTCCGACCCCCACACAACAACATTAAGGCCTGTTCAACCCCATCCTGTAAATTGGTTAGAAATATATCAAGCCCGATATCATTCAGATGCACGCCGTCCGGTCTGAGCAAATTTACATTGTCCTTCTGAAGATCGTGGTGGTTAACCACAATGCCGTAGTTTTCCTTGACGAGTTTTGCCATCCTCTTGTTAATTTTCTTCCTTGATTTATCAATGGCTTTCGGGTCCTTTGCTCCCTGCCAGGCGGTGCGTGATATTATGTCAGACCACACCACCACCGTATCTGGGCATAAGCAGGTAAAGTGCCCAATATCAGTCGACATCATTGAGTATAGGTCGGCGCCTTTTCTTGTGACTAAATCATTTCCACCGGCGTGCAACACCAATATAAGAGGCCCCTTGGCCGTTTTTACGATGTTGGCCATTTCAGGGAATATTTGCTGCCAACGCAGCCCTCTGACACCTCTCCAGATGACCTCCAGTCCAGGGAAACCAAATTTTTTTCCGCCTGGGCGTAGGCTTGCCCTTTTGTACGCCCAGTAAACATAAGAGTGCCCTAGTACCCAAATTGTGGGTTTGTGGTCGCCTGGAAGAAACGAGAGGTGTTAGAGCAGATCTGGTCTTATGTATCTTGCGAAGCATGCGGATTTCCAACGGCCTAATCTCTGGACTTCAGCTTCCGATACGCCGGCCCTAGCCGCTTCGGTGGCCGCCCCTATTCTGAAGGAATGCGTCCCGTATTGTTTCGGGTTAACACCGACTGCCTCTATGCAGTGTTTAAAAATCGAGTCGAACTGATATTTGGTAAGCGGGGACCCGTCGGTGTGTGAGAGGAAGAATCTACTGTCGTGTCTTATACCCACGAAGCGTCTTACTATTTTTAAAGGGCATATTGGGCCATCTAAGGCCTTGAGTAAGACCCACGCACCTCTACCGGTTGGATCGCACTTGGATTTTCGTACCCTAATGCGCAAAGCATCGCTACATATGACGATGTCCTCGAAGATCAACCCGCCCACCGATGCTGTTTTCGACCGCGGCACTAGTTCGCCGACGCGCAGAGCCCCGAAAAATGCAATTGCAAATGCTGTCGATACTAGAGCCGCCTCGTACTGCGACTTGCACACCGACGTTGAGATTGTGATGATATCACGCAACAGGCTTAGAGACACGGGGCGACGACATTCCTGACTAGGTTGGAGCCTCTTCCAGCCTTTAACGGCTTGCCTGACGAGGAAGTATTTAGTAACGTCGTCCCAACCTAGAAGCTGGAAGAAGAAGGCTATTCCTGCCAGATGTCGCTGCGCTGCGGTACCCGACGCTCCTCTATTCCTGAGCAGATTCAGGAGTTCTATCAGAACGTCGCATCTAGCCCGGTTACACGTATCGACCGGTCTTCCTTTGATTAAAGAGCGCCATTCCTCCCATGCCTTACCGTAGACCTGCCAGGTAGCCGGTGTCACTGAGGCTTGGATCAAGGGCATCAGTGATTGGCCACGGTGTCCCAGAGGGAGGGAGGACATTGTAGGCCCAGTGGTTGAGCTTTGGGCGGAATGATTTGAAGGCCTGCCAATCGGAAGACAACAGAGAGTTAACAATCACATCTTCAGCGGTAGACGTAACTCTGGCGCGGCACCAGATGTTGTGTCTAAGGCATAGTAGCGCAAGGCGGCGCAGCAGCGCGAGAACAGGCAGGGAGGAAGAAGACATGCTGTTTAAACTTATTGCAGTTCCTGGGTGTCTGGTTAGAAATCTGATGTTAGTGTTTTTTAGTTGGGTACCCCAGAGCTCGATGGATGCTACTATCGCAAAGATCTCCTGCAGCGCCGTGTTGCGGCCCCAGCTGCATGTGGACCATAGAATGGGCCAACTGCATTTGCACCACTCATCCTTGTAGATTGCCACAAAACCGTTATTTGCGTCACTACCAACCTCTAGACCTATGTTTTTGCTCGGCGTTTCCTGTGCCATTACACAAGTGTGTCCGTTGTAAGAATCTAGGAACGATTTCCAGACTAACAGATCTGCTTTCAAGGGGCGGTTAAGTCTAATTCTGTGTCCCGGCTGTGTAATGCCTTTAGTTGACAATGATAGACGGCGTGAAAATGCTCTGCCCACGGGCATAATGCGGCACGCGAAATTGAGCAGACCTAGCAGCGACTGCATCTGCTGAAGGGTGACTTTTTTAACTTCGATGAAACTTTCGACCGTTTGCCGCGTTTTTTGTAATTTGTCCGGCGGCAGACGGAAAACCATTTCGTTGGTATCTATTTCGATGCCGAGAAAAGGGAGCACGTTGCATGGGCCGATGGTTTTTTCGGGTGACAGTGGTACCCCGAAGAGCCGCGCTATATATTTAAACTTCTGGAGGAGGAAGTTACAGAGTTTTGAGTTCATTGGCCCGACAAACAAAAAATCGTCGAGGTAGTGAGTGGTTGAATTGCTGCCCGTTTCGTGTCGCACTACCCAGTCCAAGAAGGTGCTGAAGAGTTTGAAATAGTTGCATGAGATAGAGCAGCCCATTGGTAAGCACATGTCGAAATAAAGGAGCTGGTCCACCCTGAAGCCTAACAAATGAAAGCATTCAGGGTGCACCGGCAACAGGCGAAACGCTGACTCTATGTCGGATTTCGCTAGGAGCGCACCAGGCCCCGCAGTGCGTACCAGATTGATTGCTCTGTCAAAAGACGCATATGTTACGGAAAAATCTTCGGGGGTAATCGCGTCGTTAACCGAGCCGCCCTTCGGGTAGGAAAGGTGATGGATTAGCCGAAATTTACCGCTTTCTTTTTTGGGGACGATGCCTAGAGGTGAAATTCTGAGATTTTTAAAGGGGATTGCTGTGAAAGGGCCCGCGACTCGGCCTAGTTCTAATTCTTTTTTGATTTTTTGTTTCAAAATTTCGGGGTACTCGTGTGCGGATTTTAGGTTATTTGCCAAAGTTGGTGTTTGATTGGAATGGAATGGAATGAAAAACCGTTTTGAAACCCGTCGCGTAATTGCTGGGCCGCGACTTTATTTGGATAAAGGTTTAGCCACGGGCCCATTGCGGCTACGCTCACCGGGGTTTTGCCTCGTAGCTGTTCCGTTTGGGAGGCGGGTACACCTGGATGCAGGGTGTCCACCTCCGCAGGCTGAGCAATCATGCCTAAATCTGCATGATGCCTGGAATCGGCAGCTTCCTTCATTAAATAGCATGCAGGCCCCTGGTCTAAGCACGACCACTGAGTTTGGGCCTGTAGCGGTTGACAGGCTAGTGGCCGTTGCTTGAAAGGGGGAATTTTTTTGCTCCATCATTAGCCGGAGCCAGACCTCGGTGGCTTTAACGCCCCATCCTAGGTCCGGCTGGAGGGCTAGCCTCATGCGGAACTCTTCGTCGTAGCGTCTCCAAGCGACGCCGCTATGAGCCTTGTAGGAGTTATATATTAAGTCTAGGTAAATGAAGAGCTCCGCGCAGCGCTCGGGGTGTTTTTGACCCATGATACAGCCGAGGACAGCGAAGGCTTGAATCCAGTTATTCATTGTATACGCTATTTTTCCTCTCCGTTCGCCAACTCTCCTTTCCTTGTCTACTGACTGCTGGTCAGGCGACAGAAGCGACCATATATCAATGTAATCATTTTTCCAGATTTTTTCTTTTGTCTCTAGGTCTATGTGTGCGCCTAGAGGGCTGATACCACAGTAAAACGCGTCCTTGTGTAGGCTCGCTGAATTAGCTTTAGGTGTTGTTTTGGTGACGGATGACCCAGTAGGGTAATCCAGTTTTTTAATCAGCGCCCTGACGGCAGATGCCAAATCGCTGTCTCCAGTGGTGTGTTGTGCAACGTTAGGTTCGTTTATCGTGCGTAACTCACCACTGTCGGTCGTAGGCGGGGCGTCCTGGGCGCTGGCGGCTCCGGCTGATGGAGACTCTCCGTCAGCAGTGGAAGTGCTGGCTTGTTGGCTGCTAATAAAGGGGTTATTAGGAGATGAGGCTTCGCCTCCGCGGGTGCGTGACAACCCTTGGTCGTCGTGCGCCAGGGGCCGAGTGACAAACTCTGTAGGCGGGTTATCCACGCCGTAGAGGATGTCGTTCTGGCCAGGTGCCCTGTGGGCTGTGGCGGATTCCCTCCGCCGGGAAGACCGCGTCGCGGAACGTGAGCGCCGTCTTGCGCTGGATCCATATGACCGTCTGTCGTGACCCTCAGACGTGTCGGACCGTCCCGAAGTTGACGGTGAGCGCCATCTGGAGGACCGTGATCTGCGGTAATCCTGTAGGTGCTGCGTCTTTCTCTGTCCCTGAAACGAGAACAGCAACAACCCGGGGGACAGCGAAAATGTCTGTGGGAATCCTCTGAGGAAGAGGGTGAGGGTCGACGACGTTCATGATTACTGCGACCGTGGCTACGGACTGCGTTAGGGGCGTTATGATCTCGTGACGGGGGAACGGGATTCTGGAGCTGGCTAAGTAACAGCTCCGGGGCAGTATTGTGTGGCGGAGGAGACGGCATATTATACAGCCGCGACGGCGCGGGGGATGTGAGTGGGTGGGGGGTAATTGTGTGATCGCTGAAACTGTGTTCTTGGGTCGCGGGGGGGGGTTGGTGGCATGTTCGGTGTATTGGTGTTTTTGTGGTTACGTGATTGAGACGTATTACTTACTCGCGCAGAGCGCGCTGAGCGGTCGGGTTGGACCGGACAGCGCGCTCTGCAGTCGCAGAAACCATATTGACCCGGGCCGTGCGATATCCCGAGCAGGCGGCACTGCTGCGCCTGCCAGGGAAAAGCTGCGGCCCGGGCGGGAGGCGACGGGCACTTGCCGGCGAGTGCCACACTGCAGCACAGGGGCTGACAGGTGCTTGTGGCATTCCTTTGTCTTTTTGCTGCAGCCTGACCTGCCTGCATGTGCAGGTGAGGCTGAGCTCCCTGATACCAGCGCTGGGCTGCAGCGCCGGAAGTGCCCGCCCCCTGACAGGAAGTGGGCGGGGCCTGGACGCCGGGAGCAGTGGAGGAGGCCTGCAGGCCTGCCCGACGCTGCAGGCCTGCCAGAGGACGCTGGGGGATGGTGGCAGGAGAGCGGGCGACGGCGCCAACGGCGCGCCCGCGGCGGCAGGGCAGCGGCGATCCACCGCCCACGTGAAGACGCTCAGGGGGGCGGGTGGACCGCGCCGAACGCCTGCCTGATGGCGCCGCTGCTCCTTTGTTTGCTCGTGCGGCCACCGAGGCCGGAGCGTCGGAGGCCGGCGCCGCTGTAGGAGCGGCCGTGGGCGCCGGTGCGGCCCCCAATGCGAAGGCCGGGGCATCGGTGACCACCGGAGGGACCGGGAGAGTGCCGGGACCGATGGCAGATGGTGAGCTATGGGCTGCCTGGTGAGGAGGAGGAAGGGGGGGACCGGGGCAGGCGACCGCTGGGCTGGGGAGGTGGCTGGAGGCCACCTCTGAGTACAGGGGCCTAGGCGAGGGGGCCAGCAGACCGGGGGACATAGGGGAGGCCGGGACACCGAGGGATATAGGGGGGGCCCGAATACTGGGGGATATAGGGGAGGCCGAGATACGGGGTGATATAGGGGGGACCCGAATACTGGGGGACCTAGGGGAGGCCTGCAGCGATGCTGGAGAGGGCACAGCAAGGTGGGCATTAATGGAGGACATTACTGACCGTAACCATGGCGCACCTTCCTGTGCTGCTCTCTGTAGCAGGGCCTCGATCAGGGGATCAGACATTGCTGCAGGACACTCGGACAAAAACTTCCACTGGTCAGACGAGGGAGAAAGAGGAAGAATCCGGCCCATATGTGTAGCCCTGGTACACAATACCAGGAGGATGAGTGGAGAGGTAACAGTTAAGGTCTCTTCATGACATCATGTACACTTCTGACACACCCAGCAGGGGTGTGGAAGGGAGTGATTTTCAAGTCAGTCAGTTTCCTGTCCTTGGACAGAGTAGACGTGTCCAGTTTGAGCCTGTCATCAGTTCAGAAAGTGAGGCTGGTACAGGTGGTCTAATTCACCTTAGTCTAGTCAGAGCTGTGCCCCACTGGAAGAAAGACTGAACTAGCTATTAAGAGTTGAGCAAATCGAAGGGCAAAGTGGAAGGAAGATTATTGGAAAAGTGCGTTTGGCTTGGAAAAGTCCTGCACATTGCTACCGGTCACTGGGGACCGAAGGATCACTATTAGCTACAAGCATAGTGAAGAGAAAACCAGAGATTTACCGGACCCTAGGTCGCGGCAAACACCCCCTTATAGTCAGTACGTATCTGGGGTCAGGGGAAGTGAAGACTTTGAGTCTCTGCAGGACAAAATAAGAATTCAGCTCCCTCATAGAAAGGCTCCTAACACTAAATTGACTGGGAAGCACAGCTTTGGATAAGCTGGAATCATAGAGGGGACTACGCTTCAGGCTGGTCGTACTCATCTTCATTGGACAGTAAAGGAGGCCCCTAACTTGCTTAGCTGTTGCCTCAAAGCTCATCCTCCATCAACCCCATCAGCCTCCCTGGGACCTGCTTGAACATCTTACAAGTAAAGGTATGGAAAGACGCTGACGGTGTGAGATTGAGTTATTATTGCATGCCTGCACAATCCCTACCTAACTACCGACCTGAGGGAAGAGTCCCACCTGTAGGGGACCCGACATCTAGCTGCCTCACCATCCCCTCAGAGATCTACAGCAGCGCTGGTACAAATTACCAGAATACTACAGGTGGCGTCACGAACTGTATATAAACCTATCCCTGTAAATATATCCCCAACATACGCCAGACCGCCAGGGCCACAGACCGAGCCACAGCTACCTGTGACAATCCCCATAGACTTCCATGGGCTCGGCTCTGAGTACCCCATTGCCCTGGTAACCCACAATTGTGGTGGCGGGTCGACACAAAAACTTGGCGTCACGAACAGGATACGAAACTTGCAGCATTGCGAGCCCTGTGTGCCTGTGGAGTGTTTTTGTGAAAAAGGACTGTTTGCACTTTTGGCGCCAAAATCGCCATTTTTGTCGCCATATTCGCGCCCTCAGGCGCTGGAGAAGAAGGTGGGCGTACCTGAAAGAGCGCGCAAAGTCTTGGACACGCCCCCGGCTCTGACTCAGCGGCAGGTCCTGCAACAGGAAGTGAACGCTCTGACATCAGAGCGCCTGCGACGAAGGTCCTGTTCCCACTGCGGTGCCTGTGAAGTAGCAGCATCTGAAACCGGTAGGCTCCGTTTAACCAAGGGGGCGCTAAGATGTCACAACAACCGGCTGACAGTGCGGCCCCAGCCGGAGGCCCCAATCCCGCACCGTCTGGTATTGTAGCGCCAGATGGGGGTGCAGGTCCAGCACCCAGTCCGGTAGTCCCGATCATGCCACTAACGCTCCCATATATGCCTGGGGCGAAATGGCTTCCCCAATACAGCGGTGAGCCAGGCACATTAGCAGGCTTCAAGCGGAAGTTATGCAGCATCCTAGAAATGTACTCCATGCCTGAGAGACAAAAAGCTGCTGTGCTAATAGGGCAGCTAACTGGCGCTGCTGAGAGGGAAGTGGAGACTTGGGATACCGTTGATCAGGAGTCGGTACCTGCGATCTTCCTGAAGCTGCATGCCATATTTGAAGACCGCACAGAAACGGATCTCCGGATGGCCTTCTATCACTGTTCACAACAGCCAGGTGACAGCATCCGGGACTATGCTTGCCGACTACAGGGAGCCCTGAAAGCACTCAAGCAAATTAACAATTTAAATGCTATCGACGAGAATAGAATGCTGAAAGAACAATTTATACAGGGATTGAGATCCCCAGAGGAACGCAGAACTGTAAATTGGTGGTCCTTAGATCATCCGGATGCTACCTTTGATGCCCTAAAGGACATGGCAATAAAAGGGCTGCGGCCCCTGGGCAAACCTGAGGTGGCCACCCAACATCATCAGGGTGAAGTCACTCTGGAACCGGCAGTAACCCCCTGTTCCCGCTAGTGGCTGAAGCCAAAGCGCAGGTGACACCTCCTAGTGAATTGGACTGTCTGCGCTCAGAGGTGCGCCAGCTGACTAAAAATCTGGCTGCTGTAATGAGTGCCCTGCAGCTGCGGAAAGAGGAGGAAGGAAAGATCTTGTTAGCTGACTGCCCAGAAGACGTCCGTGGATGCACCGGAGAAGAAAGAAGACGTCGCCCCCCCGGAGGAGGACAACGCCACCCCAGGAGCAACCTCTGATCAACACCCTTCTCGTCGAGAGATCATCTGTTATCGCTGCAACCGGAAAGGTCATCTGTCTACACAGTGTCCTTTAAACGGGCAGAACCTGGGTCCAAGGGCCAACACCCAGGAGAATACCCGTCAGGCCCCCTAGACTGGAACCGCAGGTATGTGGGCGGGCGACCCTACCTGTCTATTATTCTAGATGGTATTGCTGTTCCAGCATTGTTAGACACTGGGTCCCAGGTGACCCTAATACCTGATGCTCTATATACCAAGTACTGGTCAATGGACAGTCTTAAACCTCCGAGCCTTGACTTTACTGTGTATGCTTCGAATGGTCTTCCTGTAGAAGTACTCGGAACAAAATGTGTAGATGTAAAGGTGGGCAGAGAGGAGTTGAAAGACCAAGGGCTTCTGGTAGTAAAGACTGTAAATGAGGAGAACGGTTTAAATATAATTTTGGGTACTAACATTATCGGTAATTGTTTGGGAGAAGTTGTGTTCTTGCTCCAACAGCTCGCTGAGATTGCCCGACCAAGGCAGAGAGGAGTAATCCAAAGAGAGATCCGGGCCCTGGTGTGTCAGCAGCAAGCGAAGCTTACCGACGGCGAAATTGGTAATGTACGGGTCACTGACTCGGATCCTATTGTGATACCCCAATGAGTGAAATGATCATTTGGTGCAGGGCAGCCATAGGTCTGAGGGGACAGAATTACCAAGCTGTAGTAGAACCCCATCATTCAGAACATAGACCTACACTTATGACTGCTAGAGGAGTAGTAGAAGTGGTGAATGGAAGAGTACCGGTACGGCTTCTCAATTGGGGAGATAATGAGGTAAACTTACCCCGTTATGCAACCATTGCTAAACTTCATGCTGTTGATAATAATTCTATTCTCCCAGCTGAGTCCTTAGACTCCTGTCAAATAGCGGAGGACAATGACCCAGCAACTCAGGTGGCGGAATGGTGTCAGCAACTCCATGTTGGGACGGACACCACTCCCGCTCACCAGAAGCAAGGGGTATTACGGGTGGTGCAAGAGTACGCCCAAGTGTTTAGCAAGAATCCACTTGATTTTGGGATAATTAAGGGAGTACAACATCATATCCCTACAGGCAATCATCCTCCCATCAAAGAGCGGTATAGGCCCATACCTCCAGCTCATTATCAGAAGGCTAAAGAAATGTTGCATGATATGAAGAAAGCTGGGGTGATAAGGGATAGTTGTAGCCCCTGGGCAGCCCCTCTAGTTCTGGTTAAAAAGAAAGATGGTAGTATGAGAATGTGTGTGGATTACAGGCAGGTGAACCGCATAAACACACAAGGATGCATACCCGTTACCACGTATAGAGGAATCATTAGCTGCTCTGAAAACGGCTAACTACTTTTCTACCCTTGATCTGACTAGTGGTTACTGGCAAGTGGCTGTGGCTGAGGAGGATCGTGAGAAAACGGCTTTCACCACCCCAATGGGGCTCTGTGAGTTCGACAGAATGCCGTTCGGGCTCAGTAGTGCCCCAGGAACATTTCAGAGAGTGATGGAAAACTGTCTGGGACATCTCAATTTTGAAACCGTGCTGCTATACCTAGACGACGTTATCGTGTATTCCAAGACATATGAGGACCATCTGAAGCACCTGGCAGAAGTATTCGAGTCCCTGTCCAGGTACGGGATGAAATTAAAACCCTCAAAATGCCATCTACTCAAACAGAAGGTACAATACTTGGGGCACATCGTCAGTTCGGAAGGAGTAGCGCCGGACCCAGAGAAAGTCACTGCCATCCAGAAGTGGCCGGAGCCGAAGAACCTTAAGGAAGTGCGACAGTTCCTGGGACTAACGGGTTACTACAGGAGATTCGTGAAAGATTACACGAAGAAGGCAGCTCCTTTACAGGACCTCCTGGTAGGACAATCCTTAAAGAGCAGAAACCCTCCCTTTAATTGGGTTAAAGAACAGGCTGAAGCATTCCAAAAGATGAAAGAGATCCTGACAGGTGATGAGATCTTAACCTATCCTGATTACAGCCAACCGTTCCTGTTGTACACCGACGCCAGTAATGAAGGGCTGGGAGCAGTTCTCAGTCAGAAGCAGAATGGCCAAGAAAAAGTCATCGCTTATGCTAGCAGAAAACTCAGGCCAACGGAGAGGAATCCGGAAAATTATAGCAGCTTCAAGCTAGAGTTTCTGGCGCTGGTCTGGGCCATTACTGAAAGATTTAAGCACTATCTAGCCTCCAATAAGTTCACGGCGTACACAGACAACAACCCGTTAACGCACCTGGAAACCGCCAAGCTGGGTGCCATGGAGCAGCGATGGATGGCTCGGTTGTCCAATTACCAGTTTACTATCAAGTACCGGGCAGGTCGAAAGAATGCTAATGCTGATGCATTGTCCCGAATGCCGCATGACTCTGATACGGAAGAAGAATCGGACGACCTGGAAGAAATTGAGCTACCCGCGTTCCATCGAAATGGGGTAGTCCACGAGCATCGAGTCCACAGAAAGCAGAATGGTGCAACATTAAATCCTTTACCCCATCACAGCTGGAAAGAGACTCAGGACAGTGATCCAGTGGTCAGCCGCATCAAGGAGTTGTTAAAACAGGAAGGTTCCTCCTTGGAAAAGGATGCACCTATGTCAGCCAAGCTCCTGTGGAACGAGAAAAGCAGGTTGTTCCTATACCGTGAGAAGTTGTGCAGGAGATACGTCAACCCCAGAACCCATGAAATGGTCTGGCAAATCGTGGTCCCCAAGGCAGACGTCCCAATGGTGTTGGAAGCATACCACGATCAAGCAGGACACTTTGGCTGGAGAAAGCTGGAGACCCTGTTGAGATGCCGGTTCTACTGGGTAGGGATGCGCAGCTCCATCGAGAGGTGGTGTCGGAACTGTGGACCCTGTGGTCTCAGAAGAAAGGACTACGGTAGTCAAAAGGCCCCCTGCAACCTATCCGGACGACTCGTCCTCTGGAGATTGTGGCCCTGGACCACGTCAAATTGTCGCCAAGTAGATCTGGATACTCATACGCCTTGACCATGGTGGACCATTACTCCAGATTTCTGGTAGTTGTTCCAGTTAAGGACCAGACCGCAGTGACGGCCGCGAAGACCTTTCAAGCAAGCTTCTGCAGACCGCATGGGTATCCCGAGCAAGTCTTAACCGATCAGGGACCTGCTTTCGAAGCTGATTTATTCAAGGAATTCTGTCATATGTACGGGTGCAAGAAAATAAGAACAACACCATACCACCCTCAAACCAACGGTCTTTGTGAAAAGATGAACCATATTGTCCTTGACTTGTTGAGATCCATACCGTTGGAAGACAGGAATCGATGGCCGGATTTACTACCTGATTTGGTTGATTTGTATAATCATATACCTGTAAGCTCAACTAACTGCACTCCAGCTTATCTTATGCGAGCAAGAACCCTACGTCATACAAGATTCTAAATATGACAACAGAAAAGTTTGTGTCGTCAGTAAGGACGGAGGAAGAACAACAATCACTGTGTCCAGAGATCATTTGAAATTGTGTCCAGAACACTTAAAGAGTTGTGAAAAGAACCCTGTCCTCAATCAAGGAGAAAGAAAGGAAGAGGTCATACACACCGATCTGGGAGATTTTCCTGCGGATTGGCCTAGACTGGGAGATGCTGTGATAATTCCAGTGTTGCAGTTTTATCAGCCACAAGAGGAAGCTCTACCTCCAGTTGTGCCTGTGGTGCCAGTTGAGCCCGCTCAGGAGTTACCAATCCCAGCAACACCTCAACCTGTGGAACCTCAAGATGGATCATCTGAAGCAGCGCCCCATACTATGGGATCTCCTGGTGAAGCTGACTCACACCGCCCAGCCATCAGTACGCTTGCCAGATCCATAGAAAGATTAAGGCAGTTCTATAGTTTGCCGTTACGCAGTGCAGACAGATCGCAACTTGATATACCTGAAACTACACCACGTAGATCAGAGAGAATCACAAAAGGGAAATTACCCATTAGATATCAGCAGTGATTATAACGAATTCATGTGAATATATTGTGAAAAGTCTATATGTAAATGTGTTTTCCTATTATGTCTTCGTTTAACAATGGACTCAGAGGCTGAGGACTGAGCCACCCCAAAAACTGTATCCTGTAAATAGTTGCACTAAAGTGCCTTCTTAATGGTTTCACATGAAACCTTGACTTACCTCTGAACCAAAAACCCGTGTGGTGTGGCACTGAGTGAGGTCTGCAATCGGATGTCCTGCAGCCCACCCAGGACCTACGTTGAAGGTTTGGTGCGGGTCCTTCACAAGTATACTGTATATTTATTGAATGCTATTTAATATTTGTATTTCTATATATAATGTTATTGTTCGCAACGTTCAAGATATCCTCACCTCCCGGATGGGACGAATTACTGTTTACTGTTTAATGTTTTCATGCATAAACAAAAATGTCTCTTTATATTTTACAGCCCGGGAGTGCTGTCGTTTACCATGGGGGAATGTGTAGCCTGGTACACAATACCAGGAGGATGAGTGGAGAGGTAACAGTTAAGGTCTCTTCATGACATCATGTACACTTCTGACACACCCAGCAGGGGTGTGGAAGGGAGTGATTTTCAAGTCAGTCAGTTTCCTGTCCTTGGACAGAGTAGACGTGTCCAGTTTGAGCCTGTCATCAGTTCAGAAAGTGAGGCTGGTACAGGTGGTCTAATTCACCTTAGTCTAGTCAGAGCTGTGCCCCACTGGAAGAAAGACTGAACTAGCTATTAAGAGTTGAGCAAATCGAAGGGCAAAGTGGAAGGAAGATTATTGGAAAAGTGCGTTTGGCTTGGAAAAGTCCTGCACATTGCTACCGGTCACTGGGGACCGAAGGATCACTATTAGCTACAAGCATAGTGAAGAGAAAACCAGAGATTTACCGGACCCTAGGTCGCGGCAAACACCCCCTTATAGTCAGTACGTATCTGGGGTCAGGGGAAGTGAAGACTTTGAGTCTCTGCAGGACAAAATAAGAATTCAGCTCCCTCATAGAAAGGCTCCTAACACTAAATTGACTGGGAAGCACAGCTTTGGATAAGCTGGAATCATAGAGGGGACTACGCTTCAGGCTGGTCGTACTCATCTTCATTGGACAGTAAAGGAGGCCCCTAACTTGCTTAGCTGTTGCCTCAAAGCTCATCCTCCATCAACCCCATCAGCCTCCCTGGGACCTGCTTGAAATCTTACAAGTAAAGGTATGGAAAGACGCTGACGGTGTGAGATTGAGTTATTATTGCATGCCTGCACAATCCCTACCTAACTACCGACCTGAGGGAAGAGTCCCACCTGTAGGGGACCCGACATCTAGCTGCCTCACCATCCCCTCAGAGATCTACAGCAGCGCTGGTACAAATTACCAGAATACTACAGGTGGCGTCACGAACTGTATATAAACCTATCCCCTGTAAATATATCCCCAACATACGCCAGACCGCCAGGGCCACAGACCGAGCCACAGCTACCTGTGACAATCCCCATAGACTTCCATGGGCTCGGCTCTGAGTACCCCATTGCCCTGGTAACCCACAATTGTGGTGGCGGGTCGACACAAAAACCCGAGAATTTAACCCCTGAGGGTGCGGCCGGGCTCCACTTCCTCCTTTTCCCCGTTGGTCAGTGGAGTCCGTTATATGGCTTTACCTGGGGAGGGGGAGTGACGGGAGGAGGGAAGCACAGCCCACAGTTCCTTCTAGCTAAAGAGTCTATATGGGCTCTTCAGTCAGAAGCTCGATCCCTATTCGGTGCTGTGCTTACCATAATAGCAGCCGAGGCTGTGAGTTGTGGATTTCTGCATGTGGCTCACACTCCATACTGAATATATCGAAAATTTTGTTTGCATTTTTTATCATTTACATGACTATCCATCCTGTGATTTCCATAATTCCACACTTTTCCTTCTTGGCTTTGTATGGTTATTCGTGTGGAGTGTATACACATACACTTACAGTGGTGTGAAAAAGTGTCTGCTCCCTTCCTGATTTCCTATTATTTCGCATGTTGGTCACACTTAAATGTTTCAGATCACCAAACAAATATAAATATTAGACAAAGATAACACAAGTAAACATAAAATGCTGGAGCATTGCAATGTATTATACCTGCAACAAAAGTGAATAAGTGAAAGTCCCATAAAGGGACAAGGTAAAAAAACATTTTTTCAAAAAAATATGTAAAAAAAATTAATAAAAAATAATAAAAAAAATTCCCCTAATAAATACATATTTTTATGTAAAAAAATAAACAAAAAAATACACATGTTTGGTATCGCCGCGTCCGTAAAAATCCCTTCTATAAAAGTGTCACCCTAGTTAACCCCTTCAGTGAACGCTGTAAAAAAAAACACATAAAAGCAGCAAATTATACTTTTTCCAAGCGGTATCATCATACCGCTTGGAAAAAGTGAAATAACACGCGATCAAAAAGACAGATATAAATAAACATGGTACCACTGAAAACGTCATCTTGTCCCGCAAAAAACAAGCCACCATACAGTGTCATCAGCGAAAAATAAAAAAGTTATAGCTCACAGAATAAACTGATGCAAACATATTTTTTTCTATAAAAGTTTTTATTGTGTAAAAAAACACCAAAACATAAAAAAAAGATATAAATGAGGTATCGTTGTAATCTTAGTGACCCGAACAATAAAGCTGCCTTATCAATTTTACCACAAGCGCAATGGAGAAAAAAAACAAAAAAAAAAAACAATTCCTGAATTGCTGTTTTTGTTCATTCTGCCTCCACAAAAATCGGAATAGAAAGCGATCAAAAAACGTTATGTGCCCAAAAATAGTATCAATAAAAACGTCAGCTTGTCCCGCAAAAAACAAGCCTCACATGACTGTCGGCCAAAATATGGAAAAACTATAGCTCTCAAAATACATCAAAGCAAAAATTTCTTACAAAAACTCTTACAAAAAAAGCATCTTTTAGCGTGTGACAGAAGCTAAACTTGAAAAAGAGTATAAATCTGGTATCGCTGTAATCACACCGACCCGAAGAATAAAGTCGACTAATCACTAATATCGCACAAGGAACTGTGTAAAAAATAAAACCAATTCTTCACCTTTTGTGGATTTGTTCATTCTGCCTCCCAAAGATCGCAGTAAGGCGATCACAGTGGTCCCCCCCCACATATAGGGTATCAGCATACTCAGGACAAATTGCATAACAACTTTGGGGGTTTAATTTCTCTGTTACCTTTGTGAAAATAAATATTTGGGGGCAAAAAGATCATTTTTGTGGAAAAAAATATGATTTTTTTATTTTGACGGCTTTACTTTATAAACTTCTGTGAAGCACTTGGGGGTTCAAAGTGCTCACCACACATCTAGATAAGTTCCTTGGGGGGTCTAGTTTGCAAAATGGGGTCACTTGTGGGAGGTTTCTACTGTTTAGGCACATCAGGGGCTCTGCAAACGTAACATGATGCCCGCAGACCATTCCATCAAAGTCTGCATTCCAAAACGGCGCTCCTTCCCTTCCGAGTTCTGCCATGCTCCCAAATCGTGGTTCCACCCCACATATGGGGTATCAGCGTACTCAGGACAAATTGCACAACAACTTTTGGGGTCCTATTTCTCCTGTTACCCTTGTGAAAATAAATATTTGGGGGCAAAAAGATCATTTTTGTGGAAAAAAAATGATTTTTTTATTTTCACGGCTCTATGTTATAAACTTCTGTGAAGCACTTTGGGGTTCAAAGTGCTCAGCACACATCTAGATAAGCTCCTTGAGGCGTCTAGTTTCCAAAATGGTGTCACTTGTGGGGGGTTTCTACTTTTTAGGCACATCAGGGGCTCTCCAAACACGACATGGCATCCAGTCTCAATTCCAGCCAAAAAAGTCAAATGGCGCCAGTTCCCTTCCGAGTTCTGCCATGCGCACAAATAGTGGTTTACCCCCACATATGGGGTAACAGCGTACTCAGGACAAATTGCACAATAACTTTTGGGGTCCTGTTACCCTTGGAAAAATAAAAATTGGGGGTGAAAAGATCATTTTTGTGGAAAAAATATGATTTATTAATTTTACGGCTCTACGTTATAACCTTCTGTGAAGCCCTTGGGGGTTCAAAGTGCTCACACACACATTTAGATAAGTTCCATGGGGGATCTAGTTTCCTAAATGGGGTCACTTATGGGGGGTTTCCACTGTTTAGGTACATCAGGGGCTCTCTAAACGCGACATGGCGTCCGCTCTCGATTCCAGCCAATTTGACATTCAAAATCTCAAATGATGGTCCTTCACTTCTGAGCCCTGCCGTGTGCCTAAAGATTGGTCTTTCTCCACACATGGGGTATCGGTGTACTCAGGAGAAATTGCACAACAAATATTTTGGTTCATTTTCTCCTGATACCCTTGACAAAATAAAAGAAATTGTGTCCGAAAAAAATTGGGGGGAAAAAAAGTTAAATGTTCATTTTTTCCTTCCACATTGCTTCAATTCTTGTGAAGTACCTAAAGGGTTAATAAACTTCTTGAATGTGGTTTTGAACACCTAGAGAGGTGCAGTTTTTAGAATGGTGTCACTTTTGGGTATTTTCTGCATATTGACCCTCAAAGTGACTTCAAATGTGAGGTGGTCCCTAAAAAAATGGTTTTGTTGGAAAAATGAGAAATCGCTGGTCAACTTTTAACCCTTATAACTTCCTAACCAAAAAAAATTTGGTTCCAAAATTGTGCTGATGTAAAGTAGACATGTGGAAAATGTTATTTGTTAACTATTTTTGTGACATATCTCTCTGATTTAAGGGCATAAAAATTATCAGTTTGAAAATTGCAAAATTTTTAAAATT
>JARQOD010000003.1:101215611-101334399 GCA_033576555.1 Oophaga sylvatica
CCTGCCCCTTAAGGGCTCAAAGGTAGCATCTAGATGACCCAAAGGGACCACCAACGCACAGTCCTGCTCTCCGCTTGGGACCTCAGCCCCCGTAACAATTGTTCTTTTAGCATTTTACTCTCCTTGGTGACGCTTATACGGATTAACCTGTTTGAGAGCTCGCAGGGCCCCTTGTAAACGGCAGGCATAGTCCCTAACGCTGTCCTCCGGTTTCTGAGAGCATGGTAGAACCTCATCCGGAGGTCTGCTTCAGTGCGGTCTTCAAAGGCAGTCTGTAACTTTTTGAAAATTGCGGGCACTGATTCCTGGTCTGCAACCGACCACGTCTCTACTTCTCTCTCCGCAGCACCAGTCAATTGCCCCACTACTATTGCAGCCCTTTGTTTGTCTGACATAGAATACATATCCAGTATGCTGCATATTTTGCGCTTGAATCCCGACAGGGTATCTGACTTGCCGCTATACTGGGGAAGCCACTTTGCTTCAGGCATGTACGTAAAGTCAGTGGTACTATAAGGGCTATAGGCCCGGTGATGGGGCGGCTGCTCCAGCCTGCGCAGCAGCGGTCGAGGGAAGATCATCAGGGCTGTCGGCCTGGGCCGTGCCGTCGGACGGGTTGCTGCGACATCTCGGCGCACCCCTAGCGAACCGTGGCCTACCTTCCTTCTGTGGCCGCAGCTCCACAGGGCACGGTCTGCTGATAGGACCTGCGTCGCCGACGTCCCACGTCAGAGCGTTCAACTGGAGCTCCCTGCAGGATATGACGCTGCGTCAGCGCGTGGGGGTGTGTCCAAGACTTTGCGCGGTTTCACAGGTACGCCTCCTAGTTTACCGCGGTGACGTAAATAATGGCGGACAATGGCGGGAAATCTTCACCACAATTCAATATACAGTCTTTTAGTAAGGCGCACAGTACCCGGTGGCAACGGCACAACTTCTTACGTTGCCGCGGGCACGCGATCCTGTTCGTGACGCCAGATAGATGAGCCGCCCGCCAGGGCTGTGGGGTACTCGGACCCGAGCCCGTTGGTCCGTGGCCCTGGGTGCTCACCAAAAAGGGGAATATATTTACAGGAGATAATGTTCGTATAGTGATTTGTGACGCCACCTGTGGTTCTGGTGAGGATCACCAGCGCTGCAGCAGTCTACTGAGGCCGGTGTTGTGGCAGCTTAGATGGTATCGCTCCCCACAGGTGGAGCAGGCCTTCAGAGCAGCGCAAATGTAGGGATGCAGGTCGGAGGGAACCCAGCCGGGTAAGAACAAGCATGGGAGCACACACACAAGTTACTTCTGTACCTTTACTGGAGTTAGTGCAGGAACATCCCGGAGTACTGTAGGGTGAAGGGTGCACATCTGGATTCACCCCAGTGAGCAGGTATAGGGCCTCCTGTTACTTGCTTCTCTTGTAGTCAGTTTCTGACCTGCCTGTAGCTAGGCCTAACTTTGTCTCTGTCCTGCACCGGTTGACTTTGTGGTAGGGCCTTCTCCTGGAGTACACACTCCCTGCTTGTAGGGTCTCCGTGTCCCCTGGCTCTGTTACGTATCAGCTCTTGGGTGCTCTTGGGACCTGTAGTCCTCCAGGAATTCCGGTTGTCTCCTACTGGGTAGTAGAGATCCTGTAGCTCTGACCCGGTATCCGGTATGTGCTTTCTGGGATGAGACTGGTACTACTCTCTCCTCTAGCCTTCGGCCTACTCGGGCCCTCACAGGCTATACACAATGGCAGTTAGTGGGCTGCCTCTTCTGCCACTCTCTAGAGCGTCGGCACGCTCCTAGCTCGCTGACTTGAGCTAATTGAGTCTCACACTGCAGACTGACCTGTTTCTGTGTCTCAGAGTGTGCTCTTAGAGTGTCTTCTCTAGAGTCTGTTCTTTCTTCTGCCTCCTCCCTCCTTTTTATCTACCTATACAGGCTCCCTCTGGTGGTCTGAGGAAGGTGAAGGTGTGTGTATGCTCTGAGGGCCTCTTGTGGATGAATCCTTTAATGCACCCTTCTAGGATCTGTGGCACCAAGAGCAGCTGATCTCACACATTTACCGAGCCTCGTGTCTATACGGATGACGCTATCCATAACAAGAAAATACATTATATACTAATCTAATATATAAAGCGAATGTATGTATGTGTGTATAAATGTGGGTATGTTTGTCCGGGATTGGAATCCGCACCGTCGCACTTACGGGCATGAAATTTTGCACGCCCGCACGTCTCGACCCCGAAAGCGTCCTAGGCTATGTTTTGAATCGAAATTTTAACCCCGCGCATTCCAAATCGCCAAACATTTTGGCCTATCTACATAATGGGGAGAAAGCTGAATGCTTGTGTGTATGTCCGGCATAGGAATCTGCATTTACGGGCATGAAATTTTGCACACCCGCACGTCTCGACCCGGGAGCGTCATAGGCTAGGTTTTGAGTCGAAATTTTAACCCCGCGCATTCCAAATCGGCAAATAATTTTGGCCCGGATAGGAATCTGCACCGTTGTACTTACGGGCATGAAATTTTGCATGCCCGCACATCTCAACCCCAGGGCATCATAGGCTATGTGTTGAATGGAAATTTTAACCCCCGCACGTTCCAAATCGCCAAACTATTTTGGCCCTATCTACATAATGGGGAGAAAGCTGAATACTTGTGTCTATGTCCGGCATAGGAATCTGCATTTACGGCATGAATTTTGCACACCCGCACGTCTCGACCCCGAAGCGTCCTAGGCTATGTTTGAATCAAAATTTTAACCCCGCGCGTTCCAAATCGCCAAACAATTTTGGCCCTATCTACATAATGGGGAGAAAGCTGAATGCTTGTGTGTATGTCCGGCATAGGAAACTGCATTTACGGGCATGAAATTTTGCACACCCGCACGTCTCGACCCCGGGAGCATCATAGGCTAGGTTTTGAGTCGAAATTTTAACCCAGCGCATTCCAAATCGGCAAATAATTTTGGCCCGGGATAGGAATCTGCACCGTTGTACTTACGGGCATGAAATTTTGCATGCCCGCACATCTCAACCCAGAGCATCAAAGGCTATGTGTTGAATGGAAATTTTAACCCCCGCACGTTCCAAATCGCCAAACTATTTTGGCCCTATCTACTGAGAAATTTGGATCCACCAAAGCTGTGTAATGGCACAAGACTCTTGATTAAGAACCTGTTTCAACATGTAATTGAAGCAAAACATTTTGACAGGATGTGCCAAAGGAGAAGACGTTTTCATTCCAACAATTCCTCTCATTCCATCTGATTGCCTTTTGATTTTTAAACGCCTCCAGGTTTCCTGTTCGACTGGCATTTGCTATGTCCATCAACAAGGCTCAAGGACAGTCCTTGAAAGTAGTTGGAATCGATTTACAATCTCCATGCTTTTCGCATGGTCAACTTTATGTGGCCTGTTCAAGAGTTGGAAATGCCCAAAATCTGTTCGTTCTTGCACCTGAAGGAAAAACTAAGAATGTCGTTTATCAAAAGGCTCTCGAATAAGGAGTAGAAGATAAATGACTTCACATCACTTGGCTATTTAATTAATCTGTGTGGAATATCTATGCTGTTGAATATCTGTTGTGAAATGGTTCTGTTACTTTAGTTTTTGCTTTTTAAAAATTTGTCTATTTGGTGTGTGATTTTATGTGCAGAATAAATTTTTGTTAACATAGTCTATTTTGTTACAGCTAACAGCAGTTATTAATTAACCCGGGCGAAGCCGGGTACTACAGCTAGTATCACTATAAAAGTGATGAGGTAAAGCATAAAAGAGAGTACACTATATATTAAAGAACAGTGCTATACCTAATAAGCCTACGTTCAGTATCTGATTGAAGTGTTGAAGTGCTGACTGATATGCTCTCTGGAAACACATAGACCCTGTTACGCTTACGCCCTGACTGCTGGCAAGAGCCAGGGGGTTGTGGCCCCACTGTGCCACAAACCAGACTACCCTGGAAGGGGCGTGACTAGGACAGCTGCCTCGGTCTTCACTGGAGCCTCTGATGGTGAGGTCAGGCTTGTGCGGCAGGCACCTGCCAGGTGCACTCCCAGGGTGGTGTCTGGCTGTGGCTGCTGATCCCACTTGGGGAGACAGTGGCACGGCTGGGACACAGGGCATTCAGGCACGGATGAGACACAGGGCTGGCAGGCACAGATGAGACAGGGCTGGCAGGAATGGATGAGACACAGGGCTGGCAGGCACGGATGAGACACAGGGCTGGCAGGCACGGATGAGACACAGGGCTGGCAGGCACTGATGAGACACAGGGTGGCAGACACGGATGAGACACAGGGCTGGCAGGCAGAGATGAGACACAGGTCTGGCAGGCACGGACGAGACACAGGGTACCTGTTCACACAGCAAGTGCAGGTACTGATACTGACTGGATGGAATGGTGTATGGAGAAACAGGTAGAGACCTGTTCACACAGCATATGTAGATACTGGAACTGACTGGAAGGAATGGTGTATGGAAGAACAGGTAGAGACCTGTTCACACAGGAGGAGAACCGCAAGGCTGCGAAGAAGGGCTGTAGAGCAGCAAGAGGTTCTGCAGTGGCAGGAGCAAAGCAAAGCCGACTGCAAGGTGTTAGCAGCGGATTAACCAGCGTAACATCCGGAGTCAGCAACAGAGAATGTAGATTTATTCACATCCAGTATAGACAGCTTTACAACACAGCATGAAATGTGATCAGCCTGATATCTGCTATGGCTGCAGCATGAAAACATTACAACAACACAGGAAGAGAAGAAGGAGGCATCCTGTCTGTGAGTGAGGGTTTTTTTTTTCTTACAAACTTTGTTAACAACCTCACAATATGCACAACATATCAAACAGTACAGTAGTAGTTGTTGCAATACATACAAATCAATATGCATTATTCCAACACCCCCACTCAACACTACTTATCCTCTTATTCCCATTGTGGTTCTCAATTCTTGGAACCTGGCTCGTGTCAATGGCTTTGTCATAATGTCAGCTAGCATCTTATCAGTTTCACAATAGACAAACTGAATTATGCCACGATCTATCAAATCACGTAGATGATGGTGTCTGATGTCAATGTGCTTGGTTCTAGCACTGATCTTTTCACTGCAAGCAAGTTTAATGCATCCTTGGTGGTCCTCATAAATCACCGTCGGCTGAGTTGACGGTTTGCCAAGATCGTCCATCAATTGTCTTAGCCAAACGACTCCTGGCTTGCATAGGCTGCGGACACATACTCCGCTTCTGTGGATGACAAGGCAACAGACACTTGTTTCCTACTAGACCAGGAGATTGAACTTTCTCCAACTTTAAACAAGTATCCCTTGTGGATTTACGATCACGCGAATCACCAGTCCAATCCGCATCTACATAGCGGTAAGTTCTAGATCTCCCGCTGCAGATAGTTTTAAATTTACATCTTGCGTTTCTTTCAAATATCGCAGAAGTCTTTTAACATGCATTCCAGTCTCTTTGGTGCGGTTTTTCCACATATCTGCAAAGGATTCCAACTGTTGTATGTGATATCGGTCGAGTCGTAGTTGATATGTACAGAAGTGCCCCCACTGCCTGAAGATATTCTCATTGTTAGGCAACAGGTCATCTTCTTCTTCCAGCTTCAGGTAGGATGGTTCCATTGGGGTTGATTATACCTTTGGCCTCTGACATTCCAAATTGATTCAGAATCGAATTAATTTTTGCACTTTGGTTTAGAGAAAACTCCCATCTTCCTCTCTCTGGATTTGGATTCCTAGATAATATGTCACACTTCCAAGGTCTTTGTTTCAAAATGCTGATTCAGAATTTCAGTCATTTTTCCAATTTCTGCGTCTTCTTGATGAACTACAATCACATCGTTCACATATAAGAGAATATACATCCACTTTCCATCTGTATATTTTGTGTATAAGCATGGATCTGCTTGACCTCTTTTAAATCCTTCTTCGAACATGACTTTATTCATCTTGGTGTTCATGCTCTTGCTGATTGCTTAAGACCATAGAGAGATTTTTGTAGTTTGCAGACAAGATTCTCTTCACCTCTTTTTACATAACCTTCAGGTTGAGTCTTGTATAAGGGTCCCCTAAATGTCACCATTTAAGAAAGCAGTTTTTTTTATATCCAAATGGTCTGACATACATCAGATGAAGAAAACCTGATTTAGTCTCGAAAGCTTGCAATTTGTTACCATCTTTTCAGTTAGCCATTAAAAGGTATCACCACTGAGAACTCTCAACTCTAAATATTGATGAAAGTAAGATGCTGAAAGAACAATTTGTGCAAGGACTCAGGTCCCAATCGGAAGCAGAACTGTAAATTGGTGGTCTTTAGATCATCCAGATGCCCCTTTTGATGCCCTAAAGGACATGGAAATTTAAAGGACTGCGACCCCTGGGCAACCTTTAAAAGTGGCAACCCAACATCACCAGGGTGAAATCACTCTGGAACCGGCAGTTACCACCTTTTCTCCGCTAGCGGCAGAAGCCACAACGCAGGTGATGCCCCTAGTGAATTGGACTGTTGCGCTCGGAGGTGCGCCAGTTGACTAAAATTGGGCTGCTGTGATGAGTGCCCTGCAGCTGCGGAAAGAGGAAGAAGGAAAGATCTTATTAGCCGACTGCCCGGGGATGTCCCATGGATTGAACGGAGGAGAAGGAGGACGTCGCCCCACCGGAGGTGGACAACGCCAAACCCCCAGGAGCAACCCCTGACCAGCACCCTCCTCGCCGGGGGAGATCATCTGTTACCGCTGCAACCGGAAAGGTCATTTTGTCGACACGGGTGTCCTTTAAAACGGGCAGAACCTGGGTCCGAGGGCCAACACCCAGGTGGAGACTCGTCAGGCCCCTTAGATTGGAACCGCAGGTTCTGGGTGGACGACCCTACCTGTCCATCATTTCTGGATGGGATTGAGTTCCGGCGTTGCTAGATACTGGGTCTCAGGTGACCATAATACCTGATGCCCTATTATACGAAGGTTCTGGTCTATGGATAGTCTTCAACCCCGAGCCCTGACTTTACCGTGTATGTTCTAATGGTTCTCCCTGTGGAAGTATCGGGCCAAAAGTGTGGATGTGAAAGTGGGCAGAAAAGGAGTTGAAAGACCGGGGGGTTTAGTAGTAAAGACTGTAAATGAAGAGAACCCGGTTTAAACATAATTCTGGGTATTTAACATTATCAGAAACTGTCTGGGGAAGTTGTGTTTCAAACTCCAACAGCTCGCTGAGATCGCCCGACCAAGGCAGAAGGGAGTGATCCAGAGAGAGATCGGGCCCTGATGTGTCAGCAGCAAGCGAAGCTTACAGACGGCAAAAATTGGTAATGTACGGGTCCCGACTCGAATCCTATTGTGATACCCCCAATGATTTGAAATGATAATATGGTGTAGGGCAGCCATAGGTCTGAGAGGACAAAACTACCAAGCAGTAGTAGAAACCCATTGCTCAGAACATGACCCACACTCATGACAGCGAGGGGGGTAGTGGAAGTGATAAATGGGGGGGAGTTACCGGTACGGCTTCTCAATGGGGAGATGATGAAGTAATTTACCCCGTTATGCAACAGTTGCTAAATTACATGCCGTCGATAATTAAATTTTCCCTTTCCCGACTGAGTCCTTGGGCTCCCGCCAAAATAGCGGAGGATAATTTACCCGGCAACTCAGGTGGCGGATTGGTGCCAGCAACTCCATGTCGGGACAGACACCACTCCCGTCCACCAGAAACAAGGGGTATTTACGGGTGGTACAAGAGTACGCACAAGTGTTTAGTAACACCCCCTCGCTTTGGGGCCATTTTAAGGAGTACAGCATCATATCCCTACAGGTGGGGCATCCTCCCATCAAAGGCGGTCAGGCCTATACCTCCAGCCCATTATCAGAAAGCTAAGGAAATGTTACATGATAGAAGGAAGCCGGGGTGATAAGGGATAGTTGTTGCCCCTGGGCAGCACCCCTAGTTCTGGTTAAAAAGAAAGATTTGGGAGTATGAGAATGTGTGTGGATTACAGGCAAGTGAATCGCATAACACATAAAGATGTTACCATTTTCCACGAATTGAGGAGTCCTTAGCTGCTCTGAAAACGGCTAACTACTTTTCTACCCTTGATCTGACTTGTGGGTACTGGCAAGTGGCTGTGGCTGAGGAGGATCCGTGAGAAAACGGCTTTCACCACCCCAATGGGGCTTTGTGAGTTCGACAGGAATGCGTTTGGGCTCAGCAGTGCCCCGGGAACATTTCAGAGAGTGATGGAGAACTGCCTGGGACATCTCAATTTTGAAACCGTGCTGCTATACCCAGACGACGTCATCGTGTACTCCAAGACATATGAGGACCATCGAAGCACCTGGCAAAAAGGAAGTATTCAAATCCCTGTCCAGGTACGGGGGAAAGAAGTTGAAAACCCTCAAAATGCCATCTACTCAAACAGAAGGTTAACAATTACTTGGGGCACATCGTCAGTTCAGAGGGGAGTAGCGCCCGGACACAGAGAAGTCACCGCCATCCAGAATTGGCCGGAGCCGAAAGAACCTCATAGGAAGTGCGACAGTTCCTGGGACTTTAACGGGTTACTTTACAGGAGGTTCGTGAAAGATTACACGAAGAAGGCAAGCGCCTCTACAGGACTCCTAGTAGGGACAATCCCTAAAGAGCAGAAACCCTCCCTTTAATTGGGTAAGGAACAGGCTGAAGCATTCCAAAAGATGAAAGAGATCCTTACAAAGGTGATGAAATCTTGACCTATCCTGATTACAGCCAACCGTTCCTGCTTTTACACCGATGCCAAATAATGAAGGTTTGGGAAGCAGTTTTCTCAGTCAGAAGCAGAATTGGCCAAGAAAAAGTCATCGGGATACGCCAGCAGAAAACTCAGGCCAACTGGAGGAATCCAGAAAATTATAGCAGCTTCAAGCTGGAGTTTCTGGCGCTGGTCTGGGCCATTACTGAAAGATTTAAGCACTACCTTGCCTCCAACAAGTTCACGGCGTACACAGACAACAACCCGTTAACGCACCTGGAAACAGCCAAGTTTGGGACCCAAATGAGCAGCGTTGGATGGCCGGTTGTCAAATTACCAGTTTACCATCAAGTACGGGCCAGGCCGTAAGAATGCTAACGCCGACGCATTGTCCCGAATGCCGCATGAATCTGACACGGAAAAAGGGAATTGGACGACCTGGAAAAAATTGAGCTACCTGCGTTCCATCAAAATGGGATAATCCATGAGCGGTGTCTACAGAAAGCAGTTGGCGCAACATTAAATCCCTTACCCCATCCCCAGCTGGAAAGAGACTCAGGACAGTGATCCAGTGGTCAGCTGTATCAAGGAGTTGTTAAGACAGGAAGGTTCCTCCTTGGAAAAAGATGCACCTATGTCAGCAAAGCTCCTGTGGAATGAGAGAAGCCGGTTGTTCCTATACCGTGAGAAGTTGTGCAGGAGATACGTCAACCCCAGAACCATGAGATGGTTGGCAGATAGTGGTCCCCAAGGCAGACGTCCCAAAAATGGTGTTGGAAGCGTACCACGATCAAGCAGGACACTTTGGCTGGAGAAAGCTGGAGGACCCTGTTGAGGGGGCCGGTTCTATGGGTAGGAATGCGCAGCTCCATCGAGAGGTGGTGTCGGAACTGGGGGAACCTGTGGTCTCAGACGAAAGGACTACGGTAGTCAGAAGGCACCCTCCCAGCCTTTATCCGGACGACTCGTCCCTTGGAGATCGTGGCCTTGGACCACGTCAAATTGTCGCCAAGCAGGTCTGGTACCCCATATGCCCTGACTATGGTGGTCATTATTCGAGATTTTTGGTGGTCATCCCGTCAAGGATCAGACAGCAGTGACGGCAGCAAGGACCTTCCAAGCAAGCTTCTGCAGACCGCATGGTATCCAGAGCAGGTACTGACTGATCAAGGCCCTGCTTTTGAAGCGGATCTGTTTAAGGAATTTTGTCACTTGTATGGGTGTAAGAAAATTAGAACGACGCCATACCACCCCCAAACCAACGGCCTTTGCGAGAAATGAACCACATTGTCGTTGACTTGCTAAAATCCATACCGCTGGAAGAAAGAAATCGGTGGCCAGAATTGTTACCTGACCTGGTTGACTTGTACAACCACATACCAGTGAGTTCTACCAACTGCACACCAGCTTACCTTATGAGAGCAAGGCCTGGAAGACTGCCAATGGACTTGGAACTTGGTGTGGTGGAACCAGAGGCAGATGACACCGTTGGAAATTGGGACACAAATCGGCAAGAGCAATACAGAAGAGTGCAAGCCGCGTAGAAGAAAGTCTTAATAAAGCTCGGAAAAGCAGGAGAATATTTACAACAAGAATGCTCCCGCTAAGCCTTTGATGCCTGGAGAAATGGTGTTAAAAAGGAAAAGGAAGATGCACAAGTTGGACAACCAGTGGGAACAAGACCATATGTCGTACAAGATTCCAAATATGATAACAGAAAAGTCTGTATCATCAGTAAGGATGGAGGAAGAACGACCGCCACTGTGTCTAGAGACCATTTAAAATTATGTCCAGAGCCATTAAAGCTTCGTGAAGAGAACCCTATTGTGAATCGAGAAGAAAGTGAGGAGGAGGTCATACACGGATCTGGGAGATTTACCTGCGGATTGGCCCAGACTGGGAGTATGCGGTAATCATTCCTGTGTTGCAGTTTTATCAGCCACAAGAGGAAACTCTACCTCCAGTCGTACCCATTGTGCCAACAGAGCCAGTTCTGGAGGTACCTATTCCAGCAGAGCCCAGCCTGCAAAATCTCAAGAAGTAGAATCACCAGAAGCAGCGCCCCATGCTATGGGATCCCTGGTGAAGCTGACTCACACCGCCCAGCCTCAGTACGCTTGCCAGATCCATAGAAAGATTGAGGCAGTATTATAGTTTGTCGTTACGCAGAACAGATAGATCAGAGACCAATATACCTGATGCTACTCCACGTAGATCGGAACGAACAACGAAAGGGAAGCTACCTATTCGTTATCAACAGTAGTCCTAACAAACTAGTTTATTATGACTCAGAAAAGGGTTATTATCTATGATCAATTGTATAAAGTTGTATAAAGAAGTTTATTGCCCTTGAAGGAATTAGAGTATTGTGATAGAATGTGAATTACTTGAAAATGTCTTATAATGGACTGCGTGGCTGAGGACTGAGCCAGCCAAAAACTGTATCCTGTAAATAGTTGCACTTTTTGCACTTGTCTTGGTTTCACACGAAGCCTTGACTTACTCTGAACATAAAACCCGTATGGTGTGGCACTGAGCGAGGTCTGCAGTCAAATGTCCTGCAGCCCACCCAGGACCCACGTTGAAGGTTTGGTGCGGGTCCTTCACAAGAATACTATGTGTAAATTTTTTGAATGTCTTGATGATTTGATACTTTTGTATTTTCCTAACTGTACAAAATGCAAAAGTTTTAAGGAATTTCTTACCTCCCCGATGGGAAGAGTTTGATGTTAATTGTTTGGATGCAAAACAAAAAGTCTTTCTTTTTATATTTTACAGCCCGGGGTGCTGTGTTTTACCAAGGGGGGATGTGTAGCCCTGGTATGTAAGGCACACATTATCCTGGAGTCTGCACAGAAAGGTAACAGTTTAAGGGTATGCCACACTAAACAATATCGCTAACGGGATCGCTAAAAAACGTCACTATTTAGCGATCCCGTTAGCGATATTGTTCAGTGCGGCAGCTTCCAGCGACGAGCTTCCTGCTGTGATCTCGCTCGTCGCTGGAATCGCTCCGGACCCCATTTCATCGCTGGCGCTCCCGCTGGGTAAGTATCTAATCGCTGTGTGGCACCTTTTCTTAGCGATTTAGCGGTACTTTTGTACCGCTAAAGTCGTTAAGAAGATCGCTAACGGCGATAGCGTCGTTAACTATATCGCTAAATGTGGCAGCATTTAGCGATATAGAAACAATCCGCTAGCGATCGCATTAGTATGCGTCGTTATCGTGATCGCTAGCGGGATTGTTTAGTGTGGCAGTACCTTTAAAGCTCACATCATCCATTCACACTTTAGACACACCTCAGGGTATATAAGCTAGTGACATGCAGCAGAGGAGGGAAGTAGTGAGGAGTCTTCGAGGAAGTGAAGTGAAAGACAGCCACTCAGTTGGTTCCTGTCAGCAGTTCATAAAGTGGAGGCTAGTAAGGGTGAGCCAGTTCATCCTAGCTAGTCAGAGCTGTTCCTTAACCTGAAGGCAGAGACAGCTTTGAAGAAAGGAAAGTTTGCAGCAGAAACTTCTGTCGCCTGTCCCAAGGACAGTGAAGTTCAGTTGATGTGTTCCTGAACTAGGAGTATTACTGAGAATCTGTCAGCGAGCTCCAAGGAAGAAGCAAGAAAGGATTGACTTGTACTACCTTAGGAAGTGTGCAGTGCCTGTGTTGAAGTGGGAAAGCAGGGCGAAGGGCACAGTGGAGAGGACGGAGCAGTGCCTTAGGTAGTGAATTGCCTACACTAATTATCCGGTCATTGGGGACCGAGGAGTTGCTATTGATTCACTCATAGTAACGGGACAACCAGAGTCTTACTGGACCTTAGGTCGCAGAAAGCAGCCTTGAAGTGTCGGTACGTAATCGGGGTCAGGAGGAACAAGGACTTTTAGCTAGGCCTAGCATAGAAGGACTCTGTTCTCACCAACATAGAAGGCTCCACCACAATACTGACCGGGCAGTACAGCTATGGAGTTAGTGAGTATTCGGAGTTAACTTAGTTCCATGCTAGTTGGACTCATCATATTGAAAGTTAAGGAGGCCTCTAACCTGCTCTGCTGTTACCTGGACGGCAGTCTCCACCCCGACCAGCTTCCCGGGACCTGCCTAAACATCTGACAAGTAAAAGGTATGGAAAGACGCTGGATGGTGTGAGACTGATTCATTTATCTGCACCCTACATCATTATAACCATAGACTTTGAGGGACCAGCCCCACCTGTGGGGGACCCGTCATCTAGCTGCCATAACATCCCCTCAGAGATCTACAGCAGCGCTGGTCTTAGTGACTAGAAAACTACAGGTGGCGTCACAAACTGTTATCTACCAATCCCCTGAAAATAATCCCCCCATCATACGCCTGACCGCCAGGGCCACGGACCGAGCCACCGCTGCCAGTGACACAAATCCCATAGACTTCCATGGGCTCGGCTCCGAGTACCCCATTGCCCTGGTAACCCACAATTGTGGTGCGGGTCACACAAAAACAGCTAACAAAGCTCTGAACGTAGTCTGTTTAGCGACTGGAGCAAATGTAGCATCGTAATCTTCGCCATACTTTTGAGAATATCCTTTTGCGACCAACCTTGCTTTAAATCTGTGGACTTTACCTTTAGAGTCATATTTGGTTTTAAAGACCCACTTGCACTTGATTGCCTTTTTGCCCTGTGGTAGCTTGGTGAGTTTCCAAGTTTGGAGTTGATGAAGCGACTTGATTTCCTCATTAGCGGCATCAATCCACTTTGTTCTTTCATGGATAGGTAGTCCTTGCATTTCATCCCATGACTGCGGCTCTGACTCAGGTAGTGTCTTGACAATGTAGGATAGAGGTTTAGCTGGTATACCTTTGTTTGATCTTGACGATCTTCTGATTTCAGATTCTTCTGATTTTTCTGTTGTTCCTTCAGTGGTTGAAGAATCCAGCCAGACTTCTACATCCTCCTTGTTGTTTTCTTGTAATTGTGACTTCAGCTGGACTACTGGTGTGATGTCACAAAACTTGGGTGATACAAAGTTCTCATCAATCACTAATCTCTGCTTATTGTGACCTTGTTTGTTTCTGGGTGTAGAATCCTATAACCTTTCTGGGTTTCACTGTAGCCTACCAGGATACCTTCTTTAGCGTGAGATTCCCACTTAGTTCGCTTCTCTTTGGGAATATGTATAAATGCTTTACTTCCGAATATTCTTTATGTGGTGCAGTTCTGGCTTTCTGCTGTTCCATGCTCAAATGGAGTTTTCTCTGTAGCTTTACCTGGTAGTCTGTTCTGAAGATAGCAAGCTTTCATGATTGCCTCATCCCAATAAGTTGTAGGCAGATTTGCATCAAATAACATACTTCTTGCACTTTCACAGAGTGTTCGGTTCCTTCTTTCCGCAACACCATTTTGCTCAGGGTTTGTACGGTACAGTGATCTGAAATAGGATTCATTTTTCTTTAGAATGCTCTGTGTCTCATTGCTTGTATATTCAGTCCCATTATCTGCACGTAGAATCTTTGGCATTCTTCCAAATTTATTATTACCTCAGCTAGATATGTGTGGCCCAGCTGCGCTTGGTACACATGTCTCCAGGAGGATGCACAGATAAGGTAACTGTGAAACCTAATATTCATTCACATTCACACATTTCCAACACTGCCACCAGAGGGCATCTTAGACTATTTAAGTCAGTGTGACGTTAGCAGTAGCCAGTGGAGTCTGAGTCTAGTCTGAGTATGTTTCCTGTCTCAGGACAGAACAGATCAGTTTCTAGTCTTGGAGGGAGAGGAGAGAAGACTGAATCCTGACAGAGCTTGTGTAGCTCATCTTGAATTGAAGTGGAGGCTAGTACGGGTAAAAGGAATTACTCTAGCCTAGTCAGAGCTATAGCCAAACTGCTATTCAGAACAAGCTGCCTGTAGTCTCTTAGAACGTGAAAGTGACTCTGGGAGCACAGCGTGTATACAGTCTGACGGAACCGTCCTGTGAGCTTGCTCTGGACTGAGTTTAAAAGGAAAGAAAGAAGGGGATTACAGCAGTTATAACATCGATTTAAACTGAGAGCAGGTCAGGAGCATTGGAAGGAAAGCTGACAACTACACCTACTGCTTCCCGTGCTTATGTTAAGGGTGAGAGCAGGGCGACAGGCGAGTGGAAAGAAAGAAGGAAGAGTGTTTTCGGTGACAGATCACCTTCACTCAATTGACCGACCCCGGGTCCGAAGCATTGCTATACTTCCCCGGCTAGTGATAGAAAATCCGGAGGCCTTGCTGGACTTCAAGTCGCAGAAGGTAGCCCTAAGTGCTGATACGTAACTGGAGTCAGGGAAACGGGACGGTGTGGGCCTGATCAGCCACAACGACTTAGTTCTTTCCAGCATTGATTTTCAGAGACAAAAAAGGGCTCTACCACAATGTCGGCCGGGCGTAGCTCTTGCATTAAGAGTTAAACTTGACTTCATGCAAGTTAGGACTCCTATATTTCGAAGGTAAAGGAGGCCTTACACCTCTCAGAAATTACCTGAATTGTGCATTCTCCACCCCTGACCAATTTCCCCGGACATACCTGCCAACAACATCAGTAAAGATAGGGAAAGAGACTGAATTGTGTGTGACTGCGTTATTATCTGCACCCTGCACCATCATAGACTTTGAGGGAAACAGTCCCACCTGGGGGGGACTTAACATCTAGCTGCCTAATAACATCCCCTCAGAAGATTTACCCTGCAGCGCTGGTTTACTTGATGAGAAACCACAGGTGGCGTCAACAAACTATTCTAAAATCCCCTGTAAATACCCCCCTTTGAATGAGCGCCCAGGGCTACGGACGAGCTCTGCTGCCGTGACATCCCATAGACTTCCATGGGCTGGGTTTGCCGAGTACCCCATACCCCGGGAAACCCCCTGTATTTGGTGCGCGCAGATATATTTCAAGTTCTCTGGAACTCTATCTTGCTGTGAAGCAGATGGCAACTGTATATCTGGAATGATCATCAATAAATGTGAGAAAATATCTCTTCTTCCCAGGAGTCTGAGTGCTCATTGGACCACAGACATCTGTGTGTATTAAATCTAGTGGCTGTTCTTTTTCTTGTAGTACTTCTCTTAGGAAAAGCTTTCTAGACATTTTCCCTTTTATGCAGCTATACACTTCATTGTCTGGTTACATAGATCAATTGTGTTTATCATCAGCTAGTTGCTTCTGAAATAACTTTCTTATTGCTTCTGGGTCTCTGTGTGCCAGACGCCTATGCCATACATGAATACAGTTATTGTGTCTTTTTGTTGAGCAGTATACACACACCTTTACATTTAAAGCTGATAAAGTTCATCTGTGATTTTTCCCTCTGCTAGTGTGTGACCCTCTTTTGAATGATGCAGCTATCATGCTTAAATGTAACTTAATTTCCTTGTTTTGTGATTTCTTCACAGATAGTAAATTACTCTCAAGACTAGGCAAATAGAGACTTCTTTACTGGAATCTTCCTGCTTTGTGTTGGTGAGATTTGACAATCAATATAACCATCTCCTATGCCTTCTGAACTCATGTACGACCATTAGCCATAATCACTTTCTTTCACTTATTTTGATTAAGCTTAGAAAAAAAGTCTCTGTTATTAGTCATGTGACTAGTTGCTCCGGTCTATAACCATGCATGCTTTGATGTATTTGCACTGAACAGTAAATGCAATTTTCAGTATTCACAGAATCATTTCTCCAGACACAGCACTCTTAACCTTTGCTGACTGTTTTGCTTTTTCAACTGATTAATTCTAGCTTTCCAAACTCTGCAGTAGCTTTAAAATTTTCCCTGATTTCTTGCAAACAAAACATTCACGTGTTTCTTTTGGGTGCTTTCTGTTATCATATAGACTCTGTGTTTGAAAAGCAGACTCTGTCTTGGTGCTTATACATTCTGCCTTCCGTTTATATTCATCTATAGCTTCCCTCTTACATACTCCAGAGTAAGCTCATAAACTGGGCGCGCATTCAGTGCGGTCACAAGCGTGTCATAGCTCTCTGGAAGACCACTAAGCAGTAATGCGGCTACATGAAAGCCCTTCAGATCTTCCCCAATGCCTCTCAAGCGTCTACAAGCTCTAAATTTCTCCTGAAATACTCCTGCATATCCTGGCCTTTCTGTAGCTTAAACTGGTACAGTTTTCTCATAAGATACAGTTTATTGCTTAAATTAAACCCTCTCAGTCCCTTTTTGCAGCTGCTCCCACATTTCTCTTGCAGTATCACTTTTAAACACAATCTGATCATCATCTATGCTGAGTGATATGGTACTCTGTGCTTTCTGACCATCTCTTTTCCATCCTTTTGGGGTACTGGGTCAGGTTTAGGCTCCTGTGTGTATTTCCACGTCCCTTCCCTTATCAGCAGCTTTCTTCACTTTGAATTTCCAGGATTGATAGTTCTGGTTAGTGAGACTTGTATTGTAAACTTCATGGAGTTGCTGCTGCTGGTGGCCATCTTTGCTGTTTTTCTTTCTTTTCTCTGTGTTCGGGGGATCTCTGGGACTCTGGATCTGGGCACTCTGGAACTCTGGGCCCATAACCTGTTAGCAGGGGAAAACCAGCGTAACATCCGGAGTCAGCAACAGAGAATGTAGATTTATTCAATCCAGTATAGACAGCTTACAACACAGCATGAATGTGATCACCCTGATATCTGTGGGCTGCAGCATGAAAAACAATTACAACCAAACACAGGAAGAGAAAAAAGGAGGCACCCTGTGAGTGGGGTTTTTTTTTTTTTTTTTTTACAAAACTTTGTTAACAACCTCACAATATGCAAAACAATCAAACAGTACAGTAGTAGTTTTTTGAAATTTACATACAAATCAATATGTATTATTCCAACACAAGTATGAGAGAGGAGCTTTTTATGATTTTTTTTCAACAAATTTTCCCCTTGGTTCTCCCCGAAGTCCACTTTGGAAAAAGTGGGTGGGGCTCACCTGATTTCCTTTATTGAATTCACCTTTAACTTTTTTAAAATTTTCTTCTCTTTTTTACCATTCGATTATCTCTCTTTTATTTGCATCAATTTTTTCCTGCCACTCCGGGGGTTTGGGGGCAGTCCCATGGGGCCTTTAAAATTTTTGAATAATATGTGCAACTGTATTTTACAGGAAAAACAAGCTGCTTGGAGTTTGGGCTTTTAAAATTTAAACCTTTAAAAAGTTTGTCTAAAATTTTTTTTTCAAAACCCTGAGCAAAATCTTTTTCCCCGCCCCTCTGGTCCCTGTTGATGTGATAAAAATGCACCCAAAAAGCCCAGTGAGTATTGTAGCCCCTTTTTTCAGGCCCCTCAATGATTGTGACTCTCCCCAATTCATTATATGTATATGTCCTGTGCCCTCTTTGCCAAATTCATTATAATTCCCTGTTAGAGTCTTCCCCAGTTCATTACAAGTCCCTGTATAATGTAACATACATAGTTATTAAGGTTGAAGGAGACTTTAAATCATCTAGTTCAACCGAATGCCCCTATCCAAACCCTTTTCCCTAAAATGTTGATCCAGAGGAAGGAAAAAAAAAAATGTGGCAACAGTGAGCTTCACATTGGGGAAAAAATTTCCCTTTCCCCGACTCCCACATACGGCAATCAGACTAGCCCCTGGATCAACGCAGTATCTAGGAGACTAGTGTATATAACCTGAAAGGGCTGTGTTTTCCATGATCAGGAAACACAGCGCTTTGGACGAGCGGAAAGTCCGTCCGCCCAAAGCCCCGCCCCTACTGAAGCGCGGTCAATCCGGATGTGTTCATGGAACACATCCGGAATGACCGCAGGCTACACAGGCCTGTGTTATTTCCCTTGCGGCGACGCAGCGTCCCCACAAGGGAATAGGAGATGTCGGCTTAAAAAGACGCGCCGCATGTCCGTTAAAGGGGTCTTCCCCTGCGTCTTTTTAGCATAGTGGAGACGGGATTTCTTGAAATCCCCTCCACTATGCTGTAACATCTGGACGCTGCGTGTTTGACGCTGCGCCAGTGCACAGCGCAAACACGCAGCACTTCTTGACTGTTTCCTGACCGGGAAAGCATACCCTTTATATTGTACTTTTCAAGAAAGGCATCCAGGCCCTTTTTAAAATTTTTAGTAGGGAATCACTCATTACAACATTATAAGGCAGAGAGTTCCATAGTCTCACTGCTCTTACAGTAAAGAATTTGCGTCTGTTTTTTATGACTAAACCTTCTTTCCCCCAATGTAGAGGATCCCCCCTTGTCCCCGTCACAGGTCTAAAGTAAAAGTCATTAAAAAGGTCTTTGTACTGTCCCCTTGTGTAGCCCAGCTGTGACTGGAGCCACATGTTACCTGGGGATGCACGAAAGGTAATCCATGAAACCTATAAGCACACAACACTTCACATTTTCCCTGGTTCCACCAGAGGGAGCCCTTGAGACGACAGTATGAGATGAAGGCAGTCTAGCTGGGAATTAGCTAGTCGTTGGTTTTACCTCAGAGTGTCAGATCTTGTCAGAGCGTTTTGCAGAGCAGACAAGCTAAGTTACCTCAGACGAGTAGAGAGGGAAAGATAGAGAAAGAAAGATTATCTGAAAGCCTGAGGACTTCAGGAACTACTCAGCTTACATCGGGGAAAGTCCAGTAGCAGTGGAAGGGATTGCCACTTAGTCTGGTCAAAGTTGAGTCCACTGGAGTGCTTCAGTGAGCGTTTCAGTAAGTAACGTGCCGACGCTTGGAGAGCGGTGAAGAAAAGAAAGCTGACATCTGCTGCTATTTGTGCTTAGGGATAGTGGTGAGAGTAGGACGAAAGGCAGGTGGAAGAAAGAGGAAAGAGAGCGACCGAGGTCAACCAGCATTGATAGCTTACCTTCACTTGAAACCACCGGACCCCGGGGTCTGCGCTTACCAGCACCCTGACGACTGGTAGGAGACACCGGAGACCCTGGACTTCAAATTGCAGGGGCCCAGCAGTGCTGATATGTAACCGAGGTTAGGAAGACAGGGGTCTGGGCAGGTACCGCCACAAAGAAACTGTTCTGTCCACAAAAAGACCTCACCACAAGGCAGCCGGGCGTAGTGAAACACGGAGTTAAGCTTTGTTTTTTGCAAGTCAGAACCTCACACACATTAAAGGGTAAGGAGGCCCTACACCTACTCAGTGGATTACTGGACGGCATCCTCCACCCTGACGGCTTCCCGGGAAGTGCCTGCAAATATCACCAGTAAAGGTACAGAAAGAGACTTGCTTGTGTGTGTCTGCATTTTGCCCTGCACCCCTACACCACCATATACTCTGAGGAAATCAGTCTCCCCTTGGGAGACTTAACACTTTGCTGCCTCAAACCCTCAGAGGACCTACCCGGGCAGGCTGGTCACCCTGACCAGGAACCACAGGTGGCGTCACGAACATTCATCACCCCCTGTAAATAACCCCCTTTATTTGGACGCCCAGGGCAAGGGACCGAGCTGCGCTACCCGTGACACCCCCCTTTGAAGTGAAGGGGCTCGGTCCCAAGTACCCCACATCCCTGGCTGTGCGACTCATCTTTTGGCGTCACGAACAGGATACGAAACTCGCTATACGTCAGTCCTGTGTGCCTAAAGTGGACTGTTTTTGTGCTAGAGACTGTGTTGCTGTTTTGAAAATTTTTGGCGCCCAATTGTCCGCCATTGCCCGCCAAATTACAGCGCTACAGCGCAAAAGAGAAGGGGCGTACCTGCAAAAAGCACGCGGAGTCCCGGACACGCCCCAACGCTGACGCGGCGGCAGTTCTGTGGAAAACTTCAGGATCTCCTGACGTCAGAGCCGCGGCGACGCAGGTCCTTCCACATTGCTGTGCTGGCAGAGCTGCAGCCTTCAGGAGAAGGTGGCCACGCTTAACTAGGGGGGCGCAGACATGTCGCAGCGCAAGCGACAGCGCGCCCAGGGCGATGCCCCGGTGACTTACCCCCGGCGCTGCCGCGTGGGGTGGAAACTTGGCCCCTCACTGGTCCTGTGCCCCGATGTACCGCTAACGCTGCCAAATGCCTGGAGCGAAGTGGCTCCCTCAGTACAGCGGTAAGCCAGATACCCTGTCAGGGTTTAAACGCAAAATATGCAACATAAATGGACATGTACCCTATGACAGAGGAAACAAGAGCTGCAGTGGTAGTAGGGAAATTGACTGGTGCTGCAGAGAGGGAAGTAGAGACTTGGAAAAGCGGGCAGACCAAGAATCAGTGCTTTCATTTCCTTAAAGCTGCAGACTATTTTTGAGGACGCACTAAAACAGATCCCCGGGATGAGGTTTTACCAATGCTCCCAGAGACCGGATGACAGTATTAGGACTACGCCTGCGACCTACAGGGGGCCCTGCGAGCTCTCAAACAGGTCAACCCTATAAGTGCCATTAATGAAAGCAAAATGTTGAAGGAAAAATTTTATTGTACGGGGACTGAGGTCCCAAGCTTAAAGCAGAACTGTGCACTGGTGGTCCTTGGGATCACCCTGACGCTACCTTGATGCCCTAAAAGATATGGCTATAAAAGGACTGCAACCCCTGGAGAAGCCTGAGGTGCAACCCCAGTGTCCCCCGGGGGTTGAAGCCACTATAAAGCCGGGCAGCACCCACCTTTTCCCGCTGGTGGCGGAAGGGCCAAAACGCAGGTAGCGCCCCCTACTGAGTTGGACTGTCTGCGCTCAGAAGTGCGCCAGCTGACTAAAAACCTGGCCGCTGTAATGAGTGCCTGCAACGCGGAAGGAGGAAGGAGGAAAGATCCTGCTACTGACTGCCCCGAGGACGTCCCTTGGATGAACTGGAGGAAAAAAGGGGGGACGTCGCCCCACCGGAGGAGGACAACGACACCCCAGAGCGACCCCTGATCAGCACCATCCTCGCCGAGAGATCATCTGCTTTCCGTTGCAACAGAGAAGGTCATCTAGCCCGACAGTGTCATTTAAAAGGGAGATCCTGGGTCCGAGGGCCAACACCCAGGTATAGACTCATCAGGCCCCTCCGAATGGAACCGCAGGTTTGTGGGAGGAAGACCCACCTGTCCATCATCCTGGACGGGATCGCATCCTGCCCTGCTGGACACTGGATCTCAGTATGAAGTAGCTAAACCAAAAAGTTCCCCCAAAGATCCCCCAGGAAAGGATGCAGATGGCGGGGAAGGAAAAGGAGGCCCCAAGGAAACCTCTGATTGCCAACATTCCAAATCCATCGAGGGTTTGGATCGGGGAAAACCAATCAGCCCCCTCCCTATTTTTGGCCTGGGACTACGGTAGGCCTTAGTGGGCCAAAAGTTTTATGTTCGGCCTGGCGTTTACAGTGGGTTTTGGGACATGGGGCCGGCACAATGCAGGAATATAGAAGACCCCAAGAAACCCTGCAAGGGGTGTGTGGAGTGATACTCTTCAGATTCCCAGGGAGCAAGAAGATGGGGAAAAAACACCAGGATGTCTTTTTTTAAGGTTTTTTTTTAATTTGGAAGAAAACATGAGAGGGCTATGGGAAATGCCATTGGGGATCATTACTAATTTCGGGCAAAAATGGGGGAAATTTTTACTAAGTGGTGCCAAGTGGTAACTTTTTCCATCGCCCCAATATTAATAATATTCTTTGTGCCCCGACATAGTAAGGCCCCCTGTTTGACCCCCCAATTAGTAATTCCTCCATTTGAGCTAACACTTTAAGTTCCACTTAGTAAATTGTGAGGTGGGAGATGCTATACAGGGACTTAAGGGACGAAGAGGATGTTATAAGGAACTTATAATAAATTGGGGAGGGGGAAAGAGGATATTATACAGGGACTTATAATGAATTGGGGTGCAGAAGACACTATCAGGGACTTTTATTGAATTTGGGGTGGGGGAGAAAGCTATCAGGGACTTATAATGAATTAGGGTCCCGTCACACATAGCGACTCACCAGCGATCCCAACAATGATATGAACTTGTTAGGATCGCTGGTGTGTCGCTACATGATCGCTGGTGAGCTGCCAAACAGGCAGCTTATGCAGCGATCAGGACAGCGACACTGCGGGTAACAAGTGATGCACGTCGCTTAGTTACCCGCAGTGTACGTTGGATACCAGCGCGCTGGTGCAGGGAGCTGGTAACCAAGGTAAACATCGGGTTTCCAAGCGCGGCGCGGCGCTTAGAAACTCGCTGTTTACCTTGGTTACCAGCTCCCCCGCACCAGCGCGCTGGTATCTAACGTACACATCGGGTTTCCAGGCGCCGCGCGGCCCCTAGAAACCCGATGTGTACCTTTGTTACCAGCTTCAGCTCACTGATTGCTGGTCTTCCGCATGTCACACGCAGCGGTGCGTGCTGGCCAGCGGGAGACCAACGATCAAAAAAATGTCCAGGACATTCAGCAAAGTCAGGGCTCGGGGGCTGGAGACTGTCCATGGACCAAAACTTATTATACAGGACATCAGGTATGATGGTCACCTGAGATCCAGTGTCCAGCAGGGCAGGGATTGCGATCCCGTCCAGGATGATGGACAGGTAGGGTCTTCCTCCCACAAACCTGCGGTTCCATTCGGAGGGGCCTGATGAGTCTATTCCTGGGTGTTGGCCCTCGGACCCAGGATCTGCTCGTTTAAATGACACTGTCGGGCTAGATGACCTTCTCTGTTGCAACGGTAGCAGATGATCTCTCGGCGAGGATGGTGCTGATCAGGGGTCGCTCCTGGGGGTGTCGTTGTCCTCCTCCGGTGGGGCGACGTCCTCCTTTTCCTCCAGTTCATCCAAGGGACGTCCTCTGGGCAGTCAGCTAGCAGGATCTTTCCTCCTTCCTCCTTCCGCAGTTGCAGGGCACTCATTACAGCGGCCAGGTTTTTAGTCAGCTGGCGCACTTCTGAGCGCAGACAGTCCAACTCAGTAGGGGGCGCTACCTGCGTTTTGGCTTCCGCCACCAGCGGGGAAAAGGTGGGTGCTGCCGGCTTTATAGTGGCTTCACCCGGGTGACACTGGGTTGCCACCTCAGGCTTCTCCAGGGGTTGCAGTCCTTTTATAGCCATATCTTTTAGGGCATCAAAGGTAGCGTCAGGATGATCCAAGGACCACCAGTGCACAGTTCTGCTTTAAGCTTGGGACCTCAGTCCCCGTACAAATTGTTCCTTCAACATTTTGCTTTCATTAATGGCACTTATAGGGTTGACCTGTTTGAGAGCTCGCAGGGCCCCCTGTAGTCGGCAGGCGTAGTCCCTAATACTGTCATCCGGTCTCTGGGAGCATTGGTAAAACCTCATCCGGAGATCTGTTTCAGTGCGGTCCTCAAAAATAGTCTGCAGCTTTAAGGAAATTGAAAGCACTGATTCTTGGTCTGCAGCTGTCCAAGTCTCTACTTCCCTCTCTGCAGCACCAGTCAATTGTCCTACTACCACTGCAGCTCTTTGTTTCTCTGTCATAGGGTACATGTCCATTATGTTGCATATTTTGCGTTTAAACCCTGACAGGGTATCTGGCTTACCGCTGTACTGAGGGAGCCACTTCGCTCCAGGCATGTATGGCAGCGTTAGCGGTACTATCGGGGCCACAGGACCAGGTGAGGGGCCAACGTTTCCACCCCACGCGGCAGCGCCGGCGGGTAAGTCACCGGAGCAGTCGCCCTGGGCCGCGCTGTCAGCTTGCGGCTGCGACATGTCTGCGCCCCCCTAGTTAAGCGTGGCCTACCTTCTCCTGAAGGCTGCAGCTCTGCCAGGCACAGCAATGTGGAAGGACCTGCGTCGCCGGCGCTCTGACGTCAGAGAGATCACTGAAGTTTTCCACAGGACCTGCCGCCGCGTCAGCGTTGGGGGCGTGTCCGGGACTCCGCGTGCTTTTGCAGGTACGCCCCTTCTCTTTGCGCTGTAGCGCTGTAATTTGGCGGGCAATGGCGGACAATTGGCGCCAAAAATCTCAAAAACAGCAACACAGTCTCTAGCACAAAAACAGTCCACTTCAGGCACACAGGACTGACGTATAGCGAGCTTCGTATCCTGTTCGTGACGCCAAAAGATGAGTCGCACAGCCAGGGATGTGGGGTACTTGGCACCGAGCCCGTTCACTTCAATGGGGGATGTCACGGGTAGCGCAGCTCGGTCCGTTGCCCTGGGCGCTCACTAAAGGGGGATATTTACAGGGGATGATAGAATGTTCGTGACGCCACCTGTGGTTCCTGGTCAGGGTGACCAGCGCTGCAGGGTAGGTCCTCTGAGGGTTTGAGGCAGCAAAGTGTTAAGTCTCCCACAGGCGAGACTGATTCCTCAGAGTATATGGTGGTGTAGGGGTGCAGGAGCAATAATGCAGACACACACAAGCAAGTCTCTTTCTGTACCTTTACTGGTGATATTTGCAGGCACTTCCCGGGAAGCCGTCAGGGTGGAGGATGCACGTCCAGTAATCCACTGAGTAGGTGTAGGGCCTCCTTACGCCTTTAATGTGTGTGAGTTTCTGACTTGCATAAAACAAAGCTTAACTCCGTGTTTTCAGCTACGCCCGGCTGACCTTGTGGTGAGGTCTTCTTGTGGACAGAACAGTTTCTTTGTGGCGGTACCTGCCAGACCCCTGTCTTCCTAACCTCGGTTACATATCAGCACTGCTGGGCCCCTGCAATTTGAAGTCCAGGGTCTCCGGTGTCTCCTACCAGTCGTGCAGATGCTGGTAAGCGCAGACCCGGTGTCCGGTGGTTCAGAGTGAAGGTAAGCTATCAATGCTGGTTGACCTCGGTCGCTCTCTTTTCCTCTTTCTTCCACCTGCCTTTCGTCCTACTCTCACCACTATCATAAGCACAAACTAGCAGCAGATGTCAGCTTTCTTTTCTTCACCGCTCTCCAAGCGTCGGCACGCTTACTTACTGAAACGCTCACTGAAGCACTCTCAGTGGACTCAACTTTGACCAGACTAAGTGGCAATCCCTTCCACTGCTACTGGACTCCACGATGTAAGCTGAGTAGTTCCTGAAGTCCTCAGGCTTTCAGATAAGTCTTTCTTTCTCTAGTCTTTCCCTCTCTACTCGTCTGAGGTAACTAGCTTGTCTGCTCTGCAACACGCTCTGACAAGATCTGACACTCTGAGGTAAAACCAACGACTAGCTAATTCCCAGCTAGACTGCCTTCATCTCACTACTGTCGTCTCAAGGGCTCCCTCTGGTGGAACCAGGGAAAATGTGAAGTGTTGTGTGCTTATAGGTTATCATGGATTTACCTTTCGTGCATCCTCCAGGGTAACATGTGGCTCCAGTCACAGCTGGGCTACACAAGGGGACAGTACAAAGACCTTTCTAATGATCTTTTTACTCTTAGACCTGTGACGGGGACAAGGGGGCATCCTCTACATCTGGAGGAAAGAAGGTTTAGTCATAATAACAGACGCAAATTCTTTACTGTAAGAGCAGTGAGACTATGGAACTCTCTGCCTTATAATGTTGTAATGAGTGATTCCCTACTAAAATTTAAGAAGGGCCTGGATGCCTTTCTTGAAAAGTACAATATAAGGGTATGCTTTCCCGGTCAGGAAACAGTCAGGAAGTGCTGCGTGTTTGACGCTGTGCACTGGCGCAGCGTCAAACACGCAGCGTCCAGATGTTACAGCATAGTGGAGGGGATTTCAAGAAATCCCGTCTCCACTATGCTTAAAAAGACGCAGGCGGAAGACCTCCTTTAACGGACATGCGGCGCGTCTTTTTAGACCGCAGCATCTCCTTTCCCTTGTGGCGACGCTGCGTCGCCGCAAGGGAAATAACACAGGCCTGTGTAGCCTGCGGTCATTCCGGATGTGTTCCATGAACACATCCGGATTGACCGCGCGTTCAGTAGGGGGCGGGGCTTTGGGCGGAGCGGACTTTCCGCTCCGTCCAAAGCGCTGTGTTTCCTGATCATGGAAACACAGCCTTACAGGTTATATACACTAGTCTCCTAGATACTGCGTTGATCCAGGGAGCTAGTCTGATTGCCGTATGTGGAGTCGGGAAGGAATTTTTTTCCCCAATGTGAAGCTCACTGTTGCCACATGTTTTTTTTTGCCTTCCTCTGGATCAACATTTTAGGGAAGGTTAGGATAGGACATCGGTTGAACTAGATGGATTTAAAGTCTTCCTTCAACCTTAATAACTATGTATGTTACATTATACAGGGACTTGTAATGAACTGGGGAAGACTCTATACAGGGACTTATAATGAATTTGGCAAAGAGGGCACAGGACATATACATATAATGAATTGGGGGAGAGTCACAGTGATTGATTAATTTCTATTTATTGGGTGGTAATTATAATTAATGGGGGCCCAGTGCTGGTATATCAATTATATTTTTAATGATGCATGATTAATTGTATATTAAGGGCGTGGTCAATATTTATATTCAGATGCACAATGTGGGGGATTTTTTATTCAGGAGGCAAATGTATATATACAATATATGTGACCTTGTTATTTTCAGGGCCACAATGATCAGTGTGACAAGACGAGTCATGACTGTATGCAGCATCGGGCTATGGTGTCTGGGTCCCACAGGAGGAATTGACTCTAGGGAACCACGCTACAGCTATATACAAAAAGCTGTTAGTCATTGTCCCTATTATAGTTGAGCTTTGACATTAAAATACCGGTGGCTCCTGCACATCTACTGTACGCACACCATGACTGAGACATACAATTATGGTAGGTACAGTAGTTTGCATTAAATGTGTTGTTTGGCAAAAATAAGTGATGATAGGATGTGTGATAACTTATTGATTGGTGGAATCCGACCATTGGGAACCGCACCAATCGGAAAAATGGGGAACTTTTATCACTTACATGGCACTTTTAACCCCATTTTGGAGCAGTGGGTTAGATGTGTGACCTCTGCACCATTCATCCTTTTTGAGGCTGCAAAAAAAAAAGCTAAGAGCATTGCTCAGAGCCACTTAGGGAATGAATGGATCAGTGGTAGAGTCGAACATGTCACTCCATTCTAATGGGGATAAAAATTTCACATTTTGCTGATCTGTGCTGTTTCCAGAAGTCAGATCCCCTACCAATCAACATCACTTATTCTATGGATCGGTGATATGTTTTCACTGTAGAATCCCAGTAAGCGCATCTTTGCCATTATGTAACTATATGTTACAAGACAGGGAGTTGTTAAAATTCCAATTACCGTATATAATCTGTAATGTAAATAAAGAATCTTCAACTTATTGATATCAGAGAAAAAAGTGATCTCCATACACAACACAATCCACTATGCAAGAACTAATATGCCAATAATACAACATACAATGGACAAATACCACCACACCGTGATCAGACCACATATTACCACCACATAGTGACCAAATAATACCACATACAAGGGACAAAAACCACCACACCATGACCAGACCACATATTACCACCACATAATAAGTGAATACTGCAATACTAATCACTAATATAAACCACAATACTAACAATACTAATATCATCACTACCATTATACACAGGCGCTATGTATATATATATAGTTTTCAGGTAATATAATGATCAATGGTGACATTATACACAGGAGCTCTGTATATAGTGTAAGTGTACAGGTTTTACAGTGACTTACCTGTGATATCTCTAGTTAAAATCATTTATCTTTGCTTCTCTTCTTCGTCAGACGCAGACCGATGTAATTTCTTCCTGCCAGGACTCATCTCTGCAGAAAATAACAAACACAGACATCTATAGCTTATCGCTTCCACAGCACATTTCCAACTTTTTCCCCAACTTCTACACCGTGCCAAATAAATAAAACAAACTATATAGTGCCAACCTGGACAGTAACATAATCTCTCTTTTGATCCCCCTATGGAAAACAGTATCATCGAAAGTAAAATATATTACAGCAGTAGGAATGTCCCCTAATGGCCCCTACAGTATTTTTTACCACAATTGCAACAATAAACAAAATAAAATGTATGTTCCTCAATCTGGCCCCTTCAGTAATTTTGTCACCCATTGTGGATCGCTTCCTGTATTAATGTTCTCCATCCTGTAATAATGACCACCATTTTGGCCCCTTTATTTAATAATGTCTCGTCTCCCATTCCTGGCATCTCTCCTGAACACAGAAAAAAAAAGATTCTTCTTACCTGCTCGCGCTCTCACTACGAGCGGTGTCCTCTTGCTGCTCCATATGCAACGCATGTCTGTGAGATATCTGTGTACTACCTGATTTTTTATTGGACAATACATAGACCAATATAGTTTCATATATCTATTCACATACAATTATGTTATGTTTAATGACAGAAAAACCCACAATGTTCACAGAAATAACTTGAATCTGACAAAAGTAATAATAAATAAAAAATCTATGAAAATGAACAAATGAAAGTTAGACATTGCTTTTTAACCATGCTTCCACAGAATGTTTACAAAAATAGTTCTGGACAGAAATGATGGTACCCCTGAAAATAATGTGACAAAAAGGACATGTTAAATCAAGGTGCATCCACTAATTAGCATCACAGGTGTCTTTTAATCAGTGAGTGGGCCTGTATAGAGGGCTACACATACTCACTGTGCTGTTTTGTGACATGGTGTGTATCACACTCAACATGGACCAGAGGGGGCGAAGGAAAGAGTTGTCTCAGGAGATTAGAAAGAAAATTATAGACAAACATGTTAAAGGTAAAAGTTATAAGACCAACTCCAAGCAGCTTGATGTTCCTGTGACTACAGTTGCACATATTATTCAGAAATTTAAGCTCCATGGGACTGTACCCAACCTCCCTGGACGTGACCGCAGGAGGAAATTGATGACAAATCAAAGAGACGGATAATACGAATGGTAACAAAAGAGACCAGAAAACTTCTAAACAGATTAAAGGTGAACTTCAAGCTCAAGGAACATCAGTGTCAGATCGCACCATCCATCATTGTATGAGCCAAAGTGGACTTCATGGGAGACTACCAACGAGGACATCATTGTTGAAAAAAAATCATAAAAAAGCCAGACTGGAATTTGCCAAACTCCATGTTGACAAGCCACAAAGCTTCTGGGAAAATGTCGTATGGGCAGATGAAGCAAAAATGGAACTTTTTAGCAAGGCACATCAGCTCTATGTTCACAGATGGAAAAATGAAGCATATCAAGAAAAGAACACTGTCCCTACTGTGAAACATGGAGGAGGCTCTGTTATTTTCTGGGGCTGCTTTTCTGCATCTGGCACAGGGTGTCTAGAATCTGTGCAGGGTATAATGAAATCTCAAGGCTATCAAGGGATTCTAGAGAAAAATGTGCTGCCCACTGTCAGAAAGCTTGGTCTCAGTCGCAGGGCATGGGTCTTGCAAAAGGATAATGGCCCAAAACACACAGCTAAAAACACACAAGAATGGCTAAGAGGAAAACATTGGACGATTCTGAAGTGGACTTCTATGAGCCCTGACCTAAATCCTATTGAGCATTTTTGGAAAGAGCTGAAACATGCTGTCTGGAAAAGGAAACCTTCAAACACAAGACATCTGGAGCAGTTTGCTCTTGAGGAGTGGGCAAAAATACCTGTGGAGAGGTGCAGAATTCTTATTGACAGTTACAGGAATCGTTTGACTGCAGTGACTGACTCAAAAGGTTGTGCAACAAAATATTAAGTTAAGGGTACCATCATTTCTATCCAGGCCTATTTCATGAGTTTTATTTTTTTTTTTTAATTCTGTAGAAGCATGGTTGAAAAGCAATGACTGACTTTCATTTGTTCATTTTCATAGAGGTTTTATTTATTATTACTTTTGTCAGATTCAAGTTATTTCTGTCACCATTGTGGGTTTTTCTGTCATTAAACGAGGTGTACCAACAATTTTGAGCATGTGTGTATCTGTAAAATTCACAGATCCAAGATTGAGATTTTTGAGACTCAGAGCATGTCCTATTCTGATTTTAAGACTCAAAATAGGACCTGCGCAATGGGTCTGTAACAACCCTGCTGGCATCACTGCATGACCTCCTATCTCCCACACATCAACATACTCACTGCTCCAGGTCTTGCTGTGATTTCTGTCTGCTGCCAGCTCCATGTTATGCGCCTCTTGCTTTCTATCGGTTCTGTGCATGTTTCCTGACTGTGTACATAGGGGGGGCGGCGCCAGAACTCTCTGGTTCTTATGGAGTCAGGGTGCATCTGTTTAATTTGTCCCTAACCAATTACCATTAGCCCTCTAGTATTGAAGGCAGCTCCACCCTGTGGATCTTGCCTGTGCAATGTGTTAACTCAGTTAGTGTCTTGCTGCTGAGCTGCCAGGTCTTGCTTTGTGTTCCTCCATCTTGGAGGCTTCACTCCTAGCTTTGCCTTGTACCTGTTTTTTCCGCCCTCCAGGAGGCAGAATATCCTGGTCTCTGTGCTATTGTTCCTGACCTTGTCTTGTACCTGTTTGTCCGCCCTCCAGGAGCCAGAATATCCTGGTCCCTGTGTCTTTGTCCCTGTACTTTGTCTCGTGTCATTACCTTGTCTGAACTCTGTCCTACCACTGTCTCTTAGTCTCCTTGTCTGTGGTTTCTTCCCTGCTGTGTCTTTCCTAGTGTTCTCTCTGAATCTCATTCTGCATCTTGTCCGCACTCCTGCGGTACGGCTCCGTTCCTCTCTGCTTTGCTCCAGCAGCTGCAGTAATCTCTTGCTGCAGCTTCTCTCCGCATATCTTGCGGTTCCGCTCTGCATAACTCCTGCAGATGCAGAACTTCTTGCTGCAGCTCCTCTCCGCATATCTTACGGTTCCACCCTGATTCACTCCTGCAGCTGCAGAGCCTCTTGTTGCAGCTCCTCTCTCCATACTTTGTGTTGGAATAATACATATTGATTTGTATGTATTGCAACAACTACTACTGTACTGTTTGATATGTTGTGCATATTGTGAGGTTGTTAACAAAGTTTTGTAAAAAAAAAAAAAAAACCCTCACTCACAGGATGCCTCCTTCTTCTCTTCCTGTGTTGTTGTAATGTTTTTCATGCTGCAGCCACAGCAGATATCAGGCTGATCACATTTCATGCTGTGTTGTAAGCTGTCTATACTGGATGTGAATAAATCTACATTCTCTGTTGCTGACTCCGGATGTTACGCTGGTTAATCCGCTGCTAACAGGTTATGGGCCCAGAGTTCCCAGAGTGCCCAGAGTCCTAGAGTCCCAGAGATCCCCAGAACACAGAGAAAAGAAAGAAAGACAGCAAAGATGGCCACCAGCAGCAGCAACTCCATGAAGTTTACAATACCAAGTCTCACTAACCAGAACTATCAATCCTGGAAATTCAAAGTGAAGATGCTGCTGATAAGGGAAGGTACGTGGAAATACACACAGGAGCCTAAACCTGACCCAGTACCACAGGAGTGGATAGAGATGGATCAGAAAGCACAGAGTACCATATCACTCAGCATAGATGATGATCAGATTGTGTAAATGTGATACTGCAAGAGAAATGTGGGAGCAGCTGCAAAAGGTACATGAGAGGATTAATTTAAGCAATAAACTGTATCTTATGAGAAAACTGTACCAGTTTAAGCTACAGAAAGGCCAGGATATGCAGGAGTATATCAGGAGTATTCTAGAGCTTGTAGAACGCTTGAGAGGCATTGGGGAAGATCTGAAGGACTTTCATGTAGCCGCATTACTGCTTAGTGGTCTTCCAGAGAGCTATGACACGCTTGTGACCGCACTGAATGCGCGCCCAGATGATGAGCTTACTCTGGAGTATGTAAGAGGGAAGCTTATAGATGAATATAAACGGAAGGCAGAATGTATAAGCACCAAGACAGAGTCTGCTTTACAAACACAGAGTCTATATGATAACAGAAAGCACCTAAAAGAAACACGTGAATGTTTTGTTTGCAAGAAATCAGAACATTTGAAAGCCTACTGCAGAGTTTGGAAAGCTAGAATTAATCAGTTGAAAAAGCAAAACAGTCAGCAAAGGGTTAAGAGTGCTGTGTCTGGAGAAAATGATTCTGTGAATACTGAAATTGCATTTACTGTCAGTGCAAATACATCAAAGCATGCATGGTGTATAGACTCTGGAGCAACTAGTCACATGACTAATAACAGAGACTTCTTTTCTAAGCTTAATCAAAATAAGTGAAAGAAAGTGATTATGGCTAATGGTCAGTACATGAGTTCAGAAGGCATAGGAGATGGTTATATTGATTGTCAAATCTCACCAACACAAAGCAGGAAGATCCCAGTAAAAGATGTGCTCTATGTGCCTAGTCTTGAGAGTAATTTACTATCTGTGAAGAAACTCACAAAACAAGGAAATTAAGTTACATTTAAGCATGATAGCTGCATCATCTCAAAAGAGGGTCACACACTAGCAGAGGGAAAAATCACAGATGAACTTTATCAGCTGAAATGTAAAGAGTGTGTGTATACTGCTCAACAAGAAGAGCACAATAACTGTATTCATGTATGGCATAGGCGTCTGGCACACAGAGACCCAGAAGCAATAAGAAAGTTATTTCAGAAGCAACTAGCTGATGATATCACAATTGATCTATGTAACCAGACAATGAAGTGTACTAGCTGCATAAAAGGGAAAATGTCTAGAAAAGCTTTTCCTAAGAGAAGTACTACAAGAACAGAACAGCCACTAGATTTAATACACACAGATGTCTGTGGTCCAATGAGCACTCAGACTCCTGGGAAGAAGAGATATTTTCTCACATTTATTGATGATCATTCCAGATATACAGTTGTCCATCTGCTTCACAGCAAGATAGAAGTTCCAGAGAAACTTGAAATATATCTGACGCGCACCAAATACAGGGTTCCAGGGCTATGGGGTACTCGGCACCGAGCCCATGGAAGTCTATGGGGATGTCACTGGCAGCAGAGCTCGGTCCGTAGCCCTGGGCGCTCATTCAAAGGGGGATATTTACAGGGGATTTTAGAATAGTTTGTGACGCCACCTGTGGTTTCTCATCAAGTAAACCAGCGCTGCAGGGTAAATCTTCTGAGGGGATGTTATTAGGCAGCTAGATGTTAAGTCCCCCACAGGTGGGACTGTTCCCTCAAAGTCTATGATGGTGCAGGGTGCAGATAATAACGCAGTCACACACAATTCAGTCTCTTTCCATATCTTTACTGATGTTGTTGGCAGGTATGTCCCGGGAAGTTGGTCAGGTTGGAGAATGCACATTCAGGTAATTGCTGAGCAGGTGTAAGGCCTCCTTTACCTTCGAAATATATGTGAGTCCTAACTTGCATGAAGTCAAGTTTAACTCTTAATGCAAGAGCTACGCCCGGCCGACATTGTGGTAGAGCCTTTTCTGTCTCTGATAATCAGATGCTGGAAAGAACTAAGTCGTTGTGGCTGATCAGGCCTACTCCGTCCCGTTCTCCCTGACTCCAGTTACGTATCAGCACTTAGGGCTACCTTCTGCGACTTGAAGTCCAGCAAGGCCTCCGGATTTTCTATCACTAGCCGTGAAGTACTAGCAATGCTTCGGACCCGGTGTCCGGTCAATTTGAGTGAAGGTGATCTGTCACCGAAAACACTCTTCCTTCTTTCTCCACTCGCCTGTCGCCCTGCTCTCACCCTTAACATAAGCACGGGTAGCAGTAGGTGTAGTTGTCAGCTTTCCTTCCAATGCTCACTGACCTGCTCTCAGTTAACTCGATGTTATAACTGCTGTAATCCCCTTCTTTCTTTCCTTCTAAACTCAGTCCAGAGCAGCTCACAGGACGTTCCGTCAGACTGTATACACGCTGTAGCTCCGAGAGTCACTTTCCACGTTCTAAGAGACTACAGGCAGCTTGTTCTGAGATAGCAGTTTTGGCTATAGCTCTGACTAGGCTAGAGTAATTCCTTTTACCCGTACTAGCCTCCACTTCAATTCAAGATGAGCTACACAAGCTCTGTCAGGATTCAGTCTTCTCTCCTCTCCCTCCAAGACTAGAAACTGATCTGTTCTGTCCTGAGACAGGAAACATACTCAGACTAGACTCAGACTCCACTGGCTACTGCTACGTCACACTGACTTAAATAGTCTAAGATGCCCTCTGGTGGCAGTGTTGGAAATGTGTGAATGTGAATGAATATTAGGTTTCACAGTTACCTTATCTGTGCATCCTCCTGGAGACATGTGTACCAAGCGCAGCTGGGCCACACATATCTAGCTGAGGTATATAATAAATTTGGAAGAATGCCAAAGATTCTACGTGCAGATAATGGGACTGAATATACAAGCAATGAGACACAGAGCATTCTAAAGAAAAATGGAATCCTATTTCAGATCACTGTACCGTACAACCCTGAGCAAAATGGTGTTGCGGAAAGAAGGAACCGAACACTCTGTGAAAGTGCAAGAAGTATGTTATTTGATGCAAATCTGCCTACAACTTATTGGGATGAGGCAATCATGAAAGCTTGCTATCTTCAGAACAGACTACCAGGTAAAGCTACAGAGAAAACTCCATTTGAGCAATGGAACAGCAGAAAGCCAGAACTGCACCACATAAGAATATTCGGAAGTAAAGCATTTATACATATTCCCAAAGAGAAGCGAACTAAGTGGGAATCTCACGCTAAAGAAGGTATCCTGGTAGGCTACAGTGAAACCCAGAAAGGTTATAGGATTCTACACCCAGAAACAAACAAGGTCACAATAAGCAGAGATGTAGTGATTGATGAGAACTTTGTATCACCCAAGTTTTGTGACATCACACCAGTAGTCCAGCTGAAGTCACAATTACAAGAAAACAACAAGGAGGATGTAGAAGTCTGGCTGGATTCTTCAACCACTGAAGGAACAACAGAAAAATCAGAAGAATCTGAAATCAGAAGATCGTCAAGATCAAACAAAGGTATACCAGCTAAACCTCTATCCTACATTGTCAAGACACTACCTGAGTCAGAGCCGCAGTCATGGGATGAAATGCAAGGACTACCTATCCATGAAAGAACAAAGTGGATTGATGCCGCTAATGAGGAAATCAAGTCGCTTCATCAACTCCAAACTTGGAAACTCACCAAGCTACCACAGGGCAAAAAGGCAATCAAGTGCAAGTGGGTCTTTAAAACCAAATATGACTCTAAAGGTAAAGTCCACAGATTTAAAGCAAGGTTGGTCGCAAAAGGATATTCTCAAAAGTATGGCGAAGATTACGATGCTACATTTGCTCCAGTCGCTAAACAGACTACGTTCAGAGCTTTGTTAGCTGTTTTTGTGTGACCCGCACCACAATTGTGGGTTACCAGGGCAATGGGGTACTCGGAGCCGAGCCCATGGAAGTCTATGGGATTTGTGTCACTGGCAGCGGTGGCTCGGTCCGTGGCCCTGGCGGTCAGGCGTATGATGGGGGGATTATTTTCAGGGGATTGGTAGATAACAGTTTGTGACGCCACCTGTAGTTTTCTAGTCACTAAGACCAGCGCTGCTGTAGATCTCTGAGGGGATGTTATGGCAGCTAGATGACGGGTCCCCCACAGGTGGGACTGGTCCCTCAAAGTCTATGGTTATAATGATGTAGGGTGCAGATAAATGAATCAGTCTCACACCATCCAGCGTCTTTCCATACCTTTTACTTGTCAGATGTTTAGGCAGGTCCCGGGAAGCTGGTCGGGGTGGAGACTGCACGTCCAGGTAACAGCAGAGCAGGTTAGAGGCCTCCTTAACTTTCAATATGATGAGTCCAACTAGCATGGAACTAAGTTAACTCCGAATACTCCAGCTAACTCCATAGCTGTACTGCCCGGTCAGTATTGTGGTGGAGCCTTCTATGTGGTGAGAACAGAGTCCTTCTATGCTAGGCCTAGCTAAAAGTCCTTGTTCCTCCTGACCCCGATTACGTACCGACACTTCAAGGGCTGCTTTCTGCGACCTAAGGTCCAGTAAGACTCTGGTTGTCCCGTTACTATGAGTGAATCAATAGCAACTCCTCGGTCCCCAATGACCGGATAATTAGTGTAGGCAATTCACTACCTAAGGCACTGCTCCGTCCTCTCCACTGTGCCCTTCGCCCTGCTTTCCACTCTCAACACAGGCACTGCACACTTCCTAAGGTAGTACAAGTCAATCCTTTCTTGCTTCTTCCTTGGAGCTCGCTGACAGATTCTCAGTATACTCCTAGTTCAGGAACACATCAACTGAACTTCACTGTCCTTGGGACAGGCGACTGAAGTTTCTGCTGCAAACTTTCCTTTCTTCAAAGCTGTCTCTGCCTTCAGGTTAAGGAACAGCTCTGACTAGGCTAGGATGAACTGGCTCACCCTTACTAGCCTCCACTTTATGAACTGCTGACAGGAACCAACTGAGTGGCTGTCTTTCACTTCACTTCCTCGAAGACTCCTCACTACTTCCCTCCTCTGCTGCATGTCACTAGCTTATATACCCTGAGGGTGTGTCTAAAGTGTGAATGGATGATGTGAGCTTTAAAGGTACTGCCACACTAAACAATCCCGCTAGCGATCACGATAACGACGCATACTAATGCGATCGCTAGCGGGATTGTTTCTATATCGCTAAATGCTGCCACATTTAGCGATATAGTTAACGACGCTATCGCCGTTAGCGATCTTCTTAACGACTTTAGCGGTACAAAAGTACCGCTAAATCGCTAAGAAAAGGTGCCACACAGCGATTAGATACTTACCCAGCGGGAGCGCCAGCGATGAAATAGGGTCCGGAGCGATTCCAGCGACGAGCGAGATCACAGCAGGAAGCTCGTCGCTGGAAGCTGCCGCACTGAACAATATCGCTAACGGGATCGCTAAATAGTGACGTTTTTTAGCGATCCCGTTAGCGATATTGTTTAGTGTGGCATACCCTTAACTGTTACCTTTCTGTGCAGACTCCAGGATAATGTGTGCCTTACATACCAGGGCTACACATCCCCCCTTGGTAAAACACAGCACTCCCGGCTGTAAAATATAAAAAGAAAGACATTTTGTTTTGCATCCAAACAATTAACATCAAACTCTTCCCATCAGGGAGGTAAGAAATTCTTAAAACGTTGCATTTTGTACAGTAGGAAAATACAAAAGTATCAAATCATCAAGACATTCAATAAATACACATAGTATTCTTGTGAAGGACCCGCACCAAACCTTCAACGTGGGTCCTGGGTGGGCTGCAGGACATTTGACTGCAGACCTCGCTCAGTGCCACACCATACGGGTTTTATGTTCAGAGGTAAGTCAAGGCTTCGTGTGAAACCAAGACAAGGCACAAAGTGCAACTATTTACAGGATACAGTTTTTGGGCTGGCTCAGTCCTCAGCCACGCAGTCCATTATAAGACATTTTCAAGTAATTCACATTCTATCACAATACTCTAAATTCCTTCAAGGGCAATAAACTTCTTTATACAACTTTATACAATTGATCATAGATAATAACCCTTTTCTGAGTCATAATAAACTAGTTTGTTAGGACTACTGTTGATAACGAATAGTAGCTTCCCTTTCGTTGTTCGTTCCGATCTACGTGGAGTAGCATCAGGTATATTGGTCTCTGATCTATCTGTTCTGCGTAACGACAAACTATAATACTGCCTCAATCTTTCTATGGATCTGGCAAGCGTACTGAGGGCTGGGCGGTGTGAGTCAGCTTCACCAGGGGATCCCATAGCATGGGGCGCTGCTTCTGGTGATTCTACTTCTTGAGATTTTGCAGGCTGGGGCTCTGCTGGAATAGGTACCTCCAGAACTGGCTCTGTTGGCACAATGGGTACGACTGGAGGTAGAGTTTCCTCTTGTGGCTGATAAAACTGCAACACAGGAATGATTACCGCATCTCCCAGTCTGGGCCAATCCGCAGGTAAATCTCCCAGATCCGTGTGTATGACCTCCTCCTCACTTTCTTCTCGATTCACAATAGGGTTCTCTTCACGAAGCTTTAATGGCTCTGGACATAATTTTAAATGGTCTCTAGACACAGTGGCGGTCGTTCTTCCTCCATCCTTACTGATGATACAGACTTTTCTGTTATCATATTTGGAATCTTGTACGACATATGGTTCTTGTTCCCACTGGTTGTCCAACTTGTGCATCTTCCTTTTCCTTTTTAACACCATTTCTCCAGGCATCAAAGGCTTAGCGGGAGCATTCTTGTTGTAAATATTCTCCTGCTTTTCCCGAGCTTTATTAAGACTTTCTTCTACGCAGGCTTGCACTCTTCTGTATTGCTCTTGCCGATTTGTGTCCCAATTTCCAACGGTGTCATCTGCCTCTGGTTCCACCACACCAAGTTCCAAGTCCATTGGCAGTCTTCCAGGCCTTGCTCTCATAAGGTAAGCTGGTGTGCAGTTGGTAGAACTCACTGGTATGTGGTTGTACAAGTCAACCAGGTCAGGTAACAATTCTGGCCACCGATTTCTTTCTTCCAGCGGTATGGATTTTAGCAAGTCAACGACAATGTGGTTCATTTTCTCGCAAAGGCCGTTGGTTTGGGGGTGGTATGGCGTCGTTCTAATTTTCTTACACCCATACAAGTGACAAAATTCCTTAAACAGATCCGCTTCAAAAGCAGGGCCTTGATCAGTCAGTACCTGCTCTGGATACCCATGCGGTCTGCAGAAGCTTGCTTGGAAGGTCCTTGCTGCCGTCACTGCTGTCTGATCCTTGACGGGGATGACCACCAAAAATCTCGAATAATGATCCACCATAGTCAGGGCATATGAGTATCCAGACCTGCTTGGCGACAATTTGACGTGGTCCAAGGCCACGATCTCCAAGGGACGAGTCGTCCGGATAGGCTGCAGGGTGCCTTCTGACTACCGTAGTCCTTTCGTCTGAGACCACAGGGTCCACAGTTCCGACACCACCTCTCGATGGAGCTGCGCATTCCTACCCAGTAGAACCGGCACCTCAACAGGGTCTCCAGCTTTCTCCAGCCAAAGTGTCCTGCTTGATCGTGGTACGCTTCCAACACCATTTGGACGTCTGCCTTGGGGACCACTATCTGCCATACCATCTCATGGGTTCTGGGGTTGACGTATCTCCTGCACAACTTCTCACGGTATAGGAACAACCGGCTTCTCTCATTCCACAGGAGCTTTGCTGACATAGGTGCATCTTTTTCCAAGGAGGAACCTTCCTGTCTTAACAACTCCTTGATACAGCTGACCACTGGATCACTGTCCTGAGTCTCTTTCCAGCTGTGATGGGGTAAGGGATTTAATGTTGCGCCATACTGCTTTCTGTAGACACGCTGCTCATGGATTATCCCATTTTGATGGAACGCAGGTAGCTCAATTTCTTCCAGGTCGTCCAATTCTTCTTCCGTGTCAGATTCATGCGGCATTCGGGACAATGCGTCGGCGTTAGCATTCTTACGGCCTGCCCGGTACTTGATGGTAAACTGGTAATTTGACAACCGTGCCATCCAACGCTGCTCCATGGCTCCCAGCTTGGCTGTTTCCAGGTGCGTTAACGGGTTGTTGTCTGTGTACGCCGTGAACTTGTTGGAGGCAAGGTAGTGCTTAAATCTTTCAGTAATGGCCCAGACCAGCGCCAGAAACTCCAGCTTGAAGCTGCTATAATTTTCTGGATTCCTCTCAGTTGGCCTGAGTTTTCTGCTGGCGTATGCGATGACTTTTTCTTGGCCATTCTGCTTCTGACTGAGAACTGCTCCCAAACCTTCATTACTGGCATCGGTGTACAGCAGGAACGGTTGGCTGTAATCAGGATAGGTCAAGATTTCATCACCTGTAAGGATCTCTTTCATCTTTTGGAATGCTTCAGCCTGTTCCTTACCCCAATTAAAGGGAGGGTTTCTGCTCTTTAGGGATTGTCCTACTAGGAGGTCCTGTAGAGGCGCTGCCTTCTTCGTGTAATCTTTCACGAACCTCCTGTAGTAACCCGTTAGTCCCAGGAACTGTCGCACTTCCTTGAGGTTCTTCGGCTCCGGCCATTTCTGGATGGCGGTGACTTTCTCTGTGTCCGGCGCTACTCCCTCTGAACTGACGATGTGCCCCAAGTATTGTACCTTCTGTTTGAGTAGATGGCATTTTGAGGGTTTCAACTTCATTCCGTACCTGGACAGGGATTTGAATACTTCTGCCAGGTGCTTCAGATGGTCCTCATATGTCTTGGAGTACACGATGACGTCGTCTAGGTATAGCAGCACGGTTTCAAAATTGAGATGTCCCAGGCAGTTCTCCATCACTCTCTGAAATGTTCCCGGGGCACTGCTGAGCCCAAACGGCATTCTGTCGAACTCACAAAGCCCCATTGGGGTGGTGAAAGCCGTTTTCTCACGATCCTCCTCAGCCACAGCCACTTGCCAGTACCCACTAGTCAGATCAAGGGTAGAAAAGTAGTTAGCCGTTTTCAGAGCAGCTAAGGACTCCTCAATTCGTGGTAATGGGTAAGCATCTTTATGTGTTATGCGATTCACTTGCCTGTAATCCACACACATTCTCATACTACCATCTTTCTTTTTAACCAGAACTAGAGGTGCTGCCCAGGGGCTACAACTATCCCTTATCACCCCGGCTTCCTTCATATCATGTAACATTTCCTTAGCTTTCTGATAATGGGCTGGAGGTATAGGCCTGTACCGCTCTTTGATGGGAGGATGACCACCTGTAGGGATATGATGCTGTACTCCCTTAATGGCCCCAAAGTCGAGGGGGTGTTTACTAAACACTTGTGCGTACTCTTGTACCACCCGTAATACCCCTTGTTTCTGGTGGACGGGAGTGGTGTCTGTCCCGACATGGAGTTGCTGGCACCAATCCGCCACCTGAGTTGCCGGGTCATTATCCTCCGCTAGTTGGCGGGAGTCTAAGGACTCAGTCGGGAGAATGGAATTATTATCGACGGCATGTAATTTAGCAACTGTTGCATAACGGGGTAAATTTACTTCATCATCTCCCCAGTTGAGAAGCCGTACCGGTACTCTCCCATTTATCACTTCCACTACCCCCCTCGCTGTCATGAGTGTGGGTCTATGTTCTGAGCAATGGGGTTCTACTACTGCTTGGTAGTTTTGTCCTCTCAGACCTATGGCTGCCCTACACCATATTATCATTTCACTCATTGGGGGTATCACAATAGGATTCGAGTCGGTGACCCGTACATTACCAATTTCGCCGTCTGTAAGCTTCGCTTGCTGCTGACACATCAGGGCCCGGATCTCTCTCTGGATCACTCCCTTCTGCCTTGGTCGGGCGATCTCAGCGAGCTGTTGGAGTAGAAACACAACTTCTCCCAGACAGTTACTGATAATGTTAGTACCCAGAATTATGTTTAAACCGTTCTCTTCATTTACAGTCTTTACTACTAGAAGCCCCTGGTCTTTCAACTCCTCTCTGCCCACTTTCACATCCACACTTTTGGTCCCGAGTACTTCCACAGGGAGACCATTAGAAGCATACACGGTAAAGTCAGGGCTCGGGGGTTGAAGACTATCCATAGACCAGAACTTCGTATATAGGGCATCAGGTATTATGGTCACCTGAGACCCAGTATCTAGCAACGCCGGAACTGCAATCCCATCCAGAATGATGGACAGGTAGGGTCGTCCACCCACGAACCTGCGGTTCCAATCTAAGGGGCCTGACGAGTCTCCACCTGGGTGTTGGCCCTCGGACCCAGGTTCTGCCCGTTTAAAGGACACTGTGTCGACATATGACCTTTCCGGTTGCAGCGGTAACAGATGATCTCCCGGCGAGGAGGGTGCTGGTCAGGGGTTGCTCCTGGGGGTGGCGTTGTCCTCCTCCGGTGGGGCGACGTCCTCCTTCTCCTCCGGTTCATCCATGGGACATCCTCCGGGCAGTCGGCTAATAAGATCTTTCCTTCTTCCTCTTTCCGCAGCTGCAGGGCACTCATCACAGCAGCCAGATTTTTAGTCAACTGGCGCACCTCCGAGCGCAGACAGTCCAATTCACTAGGGGGCATCACCTGCGTTGTGGCTTCTGCCGCTAGCGGAGAAAAGGTGGTAACTGCCGGTTCCAGAGTGATTTCACCCTGGTGATGTTGGGTTGCCACTTCAGGTTTGCCCAGGGGTCGCAGTCCTTTTATTGCCATGTCCTTTAGGGCATCAAAGGTGGCATCTGGATGATCTAAAGACCACCAATTTACAGTTCTGCGTTCCGATTGGGACCTGAGTCCTTGCACAAATTGTTCTTTCAGCATCTTACTTTCATCAATATTTAGAGTTGAGAGTTCTCAGTGGTTGATACCTTTTAATGGCTAACTGAAAAGATGGTAACAAATTGCAAGCTTTCGAGACTACTCAGGTCTCTTCATCTGATGTATGTCAGACATTTGGATATAAAAACTGCTTTCTTAAATGGTGACATTGAGGGGGACTTATACAAGACTCAACCTGAAGGTTATGTAAAAAGAGGTGAAGAGAATCTTGTCTGCAAACTACAAAAATCTCTCTATGGTCTTAAGCAATCAGCAAGAGCATGGAACACCAAGATGAATAAAGTCTTGTTCGAAGAAGGATTTAAAAGAGGTCAAGCAGATCCATGCTTATACACAAAATATACAGATGGAAAGTGGATGTATATTCTCTTATATGTGAACGATGTGATTGTAGTTCATCAAGAAGACGCAGAAATTGGAAAAATGACTGAAATTCTGAATCAGCATTTTGAAACAAAAGACCTTGGAAGTGTGACATATTATCTAGGAATCCAAATCCAGAGAGAGGAAGATGGGAGTTTTCTTCTAAACCAAAGTGCAAAAATTAATTCGATTCTGAATCAATTTGGAATGTCAGAGGCCAAAGGTATATCAACCCCAATGGAACCATCCTACCTGAAGCTGGAAGAAGAAGATGACCTGTTGCCTAACAATGAGAAATATCTTCAGGCAGTGGGGGCACTTCTGTACATATCAACTACGACTCGACCGGATATCACAACAACAGTTGGAATCCTTTGCAGATATGTGGAAAAACCGCACCAAAGAGACTGGAATGCTGTTAAAAGACTTCTGCGATATTTGAAAGAAACGCAAGATGTAAATTTAAAACTATCTGCAGCGGGAGATCTAGAACTTACCGGCTATGTAGATGCGGATTGGACTGGTGATTCGCGTGATCGTAAATCCACAAGCGGATACTTGTTTAAAGTTGGAGAAAGTTCAATCTCCTGGTCTAGTAGGAAACAAGTGTCTGTTGCCTTGTCATCCACAGAAGCGGAGTATGTGTCCGCAGCCTATGCAAGCCAGGAGGTCGTTTGGCTAAGACAATTGATGGACGATCTTGGCAAACCGTCAACTCAGCCGACGGTGATTTATGAGGACCACCAAGGATGCATTAAACTTGCTTGCAGTGAAAAGATCAGTGCTAGAACCAAGCACATTGACATCAGACACCATCATCTACGTGATTTGATAGATCGTGGCATAATTCAGTTTGTCTATTGTGAAACTGATAAGATGCTAGCTGACATTATGACAAAGCCATTGACACGAGCCAGGTTCCAAGAATTGAGAACCACAATGGGAATAAGAGGATAAGTAGTTGTTGAGTGGGGTGTTGGAATAATGCATATTGATTTGTATGTATTGCAACAACTACTACTGTACTGTTTGATATGTTGTGCATATTGTGAGGTTGTTAACAAAGTTTTGTAAGAAAAAAAAAACCCTCACTCACAGACAGGATGCCTCCTTCTTCTCTTCCTGTGTTGTTGTAATGTTTTTCATGCTGCAGCCATAGCAGATATCAGGCTGATCACATTTCATGCTGTGTTGTAAGCTGTCTATACTGGATGTGAATAAATCTACATTCTCTGTTGCTGACTCCGGATGTTACGCTGGTTAATCCGCTGCTAACACCTTGCAGTTCGGCTTTGCTTTGCTCCTGCCACTGCAGAACCTCTTGCTGCTCTACAGCCCTTCTTCGCAGCCTTGCGGTTCTCCTCCTGTGTGAACAGGTCTCTACCTGTTCTTCCATACACCATTCCTTCCAGTCAGTTCCAGTATCTACATATGCTGTGTGAACAGGTCTCTACCTGTTTCTCCATACACCATTCCATCCAGTCAGTATCAGTACCTGCACTTGCTGTGTGAACAGGTACCCTGTGTCTCGTCCGTGCCTGCCAGCCCTGTGTCTCATCTCTGCCTGCCAGCCCTGTGTCTCATCCGTGTCTGCCAGCCCTGTGTCTCATCAGTGCCTGCCAGCCCTGTGTCTCATCCGTGCCTGCCAGCCCTGTGTCTCATCCGTGCCTGCCAGCCCTGTGTCTCATCCATTCCTGCCAGCCCTGTCTCATCTGTGCCTGCCAGCCCTGTGTCTCATCCGTGCCTGAATGCCCTGTGTCCCAGCCGTGCCACTGTCTCCCCAAGTGGGATCAGCAGCCACAGCCAGACACCACCCTGGAGTGGCACCTGGCAGGTGCCTGCCGCACAAGCCTGACCTCACCATCAGAGGCTCCAGTGAAGACCGAGGCAGCTGTCCTAGTCACGCCCCTTCCAGGGTAGTCTGGTTTGTGGCACAGTGGGGCCACAACCCCCTGGCTCTTGCCCAGCAGTCAGGGCGTAAGCGTAACAGGGTCTATGTGTTTCCAGAGAGCATATCAGTCAGCACTTCAACACTTCAATCAGATACGTGAACGTAGGCTTATTAGGTATAGCACTGTTCTTTAATATATAGTGTACTCTCTTTTTATGCTTTACCTCATCACTTTTATAGTGATACTAGCTGTAGTACCCGGCTTCGCCCGGGTTAATTAATAACTGCTGTTAGCTGTAACAAAATAGACTATGTTAACAAAAATTTATTCTGCACATAAAAATCACACACCAAATAGACAAATTATTAAAAAGCAAAAACTAAAGTAACAGAACCATTTCACAACAGATATTCAACAGCATAGATATTCCACACAGATTAATTAAATAGCCCAAGTGATGTGAAGTCATTTATCTTCTACTCCTTATTCGAGAGCCTTTTGATAAACGACATTCTTAGTTTTTCCTTCAGGTGCAAAGACGAACAGATTTTGGCATTTCCAACTCTTGAACAGGCCACAAAAGTTGACCATGCGAAAAGCATGGAGATTGTAAATCGATTCCAACTACTTTCAAGGACTGTCCTTGAGCCTTGTTGATGGACATAGCAAATGCCAGTCGAACAGGAAACTGGAGGCGTTTAAAATCAAAAGGCAAATCAGATGGAATGAGAGGAATTGTTGGAATGAAAACGTCTTCTCCTTTGGCACATCCTGTCAAAATGTTTGCTTCAATTACATGTTGAAACAGGTTCTTAATCAAGAGTCTTGTGCCATTACACAGCTTTGGTGGATCCAAATTTCTCAGTAGATAGGGCCAAAATAGTTTGGCGATTTGGAACGTGCGGGGGTTAAAATTTCCATTCAACACATAGCCTTTGATGCTCCTGGGGTTGAGATGTGCGGGCATGCAAAATTTCATGCCCGTAAGTACAACGGTGCAGATTCCTATCCCGGGCCAAAATTATTTGCCGATTTGGAATGCGCTGGGTTAAAATTTCGACTCAAAACCTAGCCTATGATGCTCCCGGGGTCGAGACGTGCGGGTGTGCAAAATTTCATGCCCGTAAATGCAGATTCCTATGCCGGACATACACACAAGCATTCAGCTTTCTCCCCATTATGTAGATAGGGCCAAAATTGTTTGGCGATTTGGAACGCGCGGGTTAAAATTTTGATTCAAAACATAGCCTAGGACGCTTTCGGGGTCGAGACGTGCGGGTGTGCAAAATTTCATGCCCGTAAATGCAGATTCCTATGCCGGACATAGACACAAGTATTCAGCTTTCTCCCCATTATGTAGATAGGGCCAAAATAGTTTGGCGATTTGGAACGTGCGGGGGTTAAAATTTCCATTCAACACATAGCCTATGATGCTCCTGGGGTTGAGATGTGCGGGCATGCAAAATTTCATGCCCGTAAGTACAACGGTGCAGATTCCTATCCCGGGCCAAAATTATTTGCCGATTTGGAATGCGCGGGGTTAAAATTTCGACTCAAAACCTAGCCTATGACGCTCCCGGGGTCGAGACGTGCGGGTGTGCAAAATTTCATGCCCGTAAATGCAGATTCCTATGCCGGACATACACACAAGCATTCAGCTTTCTCCCCATTATGTAGATAGGGCCAAAATTGTTTGGCGATTTGGAATGCGCGGGGTTAAAATTTCGATTCAAAACATAGCCTAGGACGCTTTCGGGGTCGAGACGTGCGGGCGTGCAAAATTTCATGCCCGTAAGTGCGACGGTGCGGATTCCAATCCCGGACAAACATACCCACATTTATACACACATACATACATTCAGCTTTATATATTAGATTAGTATATAATGTATTTTCTTGTTATGGATAGCGTCATCCGTATAGACACGAGGCTCGGTAAATGTGGAGATCAGCTGCTCTTGGTGCCACAGATCCTAGAAGGGTGCATTAAAGGATTCATCCACAAGAGGCCCTCAGAGCATACACACACCTTCACCCTTCCTCAGACCACCAGAGGGAGCCTGTATAGGTAGATAAAAAGGAGGGAGGAGGCAGGAAGAAAGAACAGACTCTAGAGAAGACACTCTAAGAGCACACTCTGAGACACAGAAACAGGTCAGTCTGCAGTGTGAGACTCAATTAGCTCAAGTCAGCGAGCTAGGAGCGTGCCGACGCTCTAGAGAGTGGCAGAAGAGGCAGCCCACTAACTGCCATTGTGTATAGCCTTGTGAGGGCCCGAGTAGGCCGAAGGCTAGAGGAGAGAGTAGTACCAGCTCATCCCCAGAAAGCACATACCGGATACCGGGTCAGAGCTACAGGGATCTCTACTACCCAGTAGGAGACAACCGGAATTCCTGGAGGACTACAGGTCCCAAGAGCACCCAAGAGCTGATACGTAACAGAGCCAGGGGACACGGAGACCCTACAAGCAGGGAGTGTGTACTCCAGGAGAAGGCCCTACCACAAAGTCAACCGGTGCAGGACAGAGACAAAGTTAGGCCTAGCTACAGGCAGGTCAGAAACTGACTACAGAGAAGCAAGTAACAGGAGGCCCTATACCTGCTCACTGGGGTGAATCCAGATGTGCACCCTTCACCCTACAGTACTCCGGGATGTTCCTGCACTAACTCCAGTAAAGGTACAGAAGTAACTTGTGTGTGTGCTCCCATGCTTGTTCTTACCCGGCTGGGTTCCCTCCGTCCTGCATCCCTACATTTGCGCTGCTCTGAAGGCCTGCTCCACCTGTGGGGAGCGATACCATCTAAGCTGCCACAACACCGGCCTCAGTAGACTGCTGCAGCGCTGGTGATCCTCACCAGACACCACAGGTGGCGTCACAAATCACTATACGAACATTATCTCCTGTAAATATATTCCCCTTTTTGGTGAGCACCCAGGGCCACGGACCAACGGGCTCGGGTCCGAGTACCCCACAGCCCTGGCGGGCGGCTCATCTATCTGGCGTCACGAACAGGATCGCGTGCCCGCGGCAACGTAAGAAGTTGTGCCCGTTGCCACCGGGTACTGTGCGCCTTACTAAAAGACTGTATATTGAATTGTGGTGAAGATTTCCCGCCATTGTCCGCCATTATTACGTCACCGCGGGTAAACTAGGAGGCGTACCTGTGAAACCGCGCAAAGTCTTGGACACACCCCCACGCGCTGACGCAGCGTCATATCCTGGCAGGGAGCTCCAGTGAACGCTCTGACGTGGGACGTCGGCGACGCAGGTCCTATCAGCAGACCGTGCCCTGTGGAGCTGCGGCCACAGAAGGAAGGTAGGCCACGGTTCGCTAGGGGTGCGCCGAGATGTCGCAGCACCCGTCCGACGGCACGGCCCAGGCCGACAGCCCTGATGATCTTCCCTCGACCGCTGCTGCGCAGGCTGGAGCAGCCGCCCCATCACCTGGGCCTATAGCCCTTATAGTACCACTGACTTTACCGTACATGCCTGAAGCAAAGTGGCTTCCCCAGTATAGCGGCAAGTCAGATACCCTGTCGGGATTCAAGCGCAAAATATGCAGCATACTGGATATGTATTCTATGTCAGACAAACAAAGGGCTGCAATAGTAGTGGGGCAATTGACTGGTGCTGCGGAGAGAGAAGTAGAGACGTGGTCGGTTGCAGACCAGGAATCAGTGCCCGCAATTTTCAAAAAGTTACAGACTGCCTTTGAAGACCGCACTGAAGCAGACCTCCGGATGAGGTTCTACCAATGCTCTCAGAAACCGGAGGACAGCGTTAGGGACTATGCCTGCCGTTTACAAGGGGCCCTGCGAGCTCTCAAACAGGTTAATCCGATAAGCGTCACCAAGGAGAGTAAAATGCTAAAAGAACAATTTGTACGGGGGCTGAGGTCCCAAGCGGAGAGCAGGACTGTGCGTTGGTGGTCCTTGGATCATCTAGATGCTACCTTTGATGCCCTTAAGGACATGGCTATAAAGGGACTGCAACCCCTGGAAACACCAGATATGGCAATCCAGCGTTACCCGGGTAAGGCCACTCTAACGCCAGCAGCACCCACCTTTTCCCCGCTGGTGGCTGAAGCCAGAACGCAGGCAGCGCCCCCTACTGAGCTAGACTGTTTGCGCTCAGAAGTGCGCCAGCTGACCAGAAACCTGGCCACTGTAATGAGTGCCCTGCAACTACGGACGGAGCCAGAGACGGAAGGAAGGATCCTGCTAGCCGACTGCCCTGAGGATGTCCCCTGGATGAACCGGAGGAGAAGGAGGACGTCCCCACCCAGGAGGAGGACATCGCCACCCCCAGGAAGGCCCAACGACCAGCGCCATCCTCACCGAGAGATCGTCTGCCACCGCTGCCAGAAGGAAGGTCACACTGTACGCTAGTGTCCTTTAAACGAGCAAACCCTGGGTCCGAGGGCCAGCACCCAGGAATAGACTCACCAGGCCCCTCATACTGGCACCGCAGGTTTGTGGGAGGAAGAAATTTCCTATCCATCATACTGGATGGCATCGCAATACCTGCCCTGCTGGACACCGGATCCCAGGTAACCATCATACCTGATAACCTTTATAACAGATACTGGTCCATGGACAGTCTCCAACCCCCAAACCCTGACTTTGCAGTATACGCCTCTAACGGCCTCCCTCTTGACTTACTTGGGGCCAAGAATGTAGCAGTAAAAGTGGGGAGGGTGGAGTTAAAGGACCAGGGACTTATTGTAGTGAAGACTGCCAATGAGGAAAATGGACTGAATGTGGTACTAGGCACTAACATTATTGGTAACTGTTTGGAGGAGGTTGTATTTTTACTCCAACAGCTCGCCGATGTTGCCAGACCAGGGCAGAAGAGAGCGATCCAGAAGGAGATCCAGGCCCTGATGTGCCAGCAGCAAGTGGAACTGACCGGTGGTGAGATTGGTAGTGTGCGGGTAACAGATCCGACACCCATTGTGATTCCCCCAATGAGTGAAATGCTTACTTGGTGTAGAGCAGCAATAGGTCTGAAAGGGCAGAGCTACCAAGCAGTAGTAGAACCCCTTTGCTCAGAGCACAGACCTACACTCTTAACTGCCAGAGGGGTAGTGGATGTACATAATGGGAGGGTGCCCGTCCGTCTTCTCAACTGTGGGGAAGATGAAGTCAGATTACCACGTTATGCCACTGTTGCCAAGTTACATGCTGTAGATAATAACTCCATTCACACGACGGAGTCCTTAACCTCCCCAAACCCAGTGGAGGATAAAGGCCCGGCAACCCAGGTGGAGGATTGGTGTCAGCAGATCCATGTTGGGACAGACACCACTCCAGCTCACCAGAAACAGGGGTACATCAGGTGGTCCAGGAATACACACAGGTATTCAGCAAACACCCACTTGACTTTGGGAAGATTAAGGGGGTGCAACATCACATCCCCACAGGCAAGCATCCCCCCATTAAGGAACGGCACAGGCCTATACCTCCAGCACACTGCCAGAAAGCCAAGGAGATGTTGCAGGACATGAAGGAGGCAGGGGTGATAAGGGATAGTTGTAGTCCCTGGGCAGCTCCCCTAGCTCTAGTCAGGAAAAAAGATGGAAGCATGAGAATGTGTGTGGATTACAGACAAGTAAATCACATTACACATAAAGATGCATAGCCTTTACCGCGTATTGAGAAATCTCTAGCTGCCTTAAAGTCTGCTAATTACTTTTCCACCTTTGACCTCACTAGTGGGTACTGGCAAGTAGCTGTGGCTGAGGAGGATCGGGAGAAGACGGCCTTCACCACCCCGATGGGACTCTGTGAGTTAGACAGAATGCCGTTTGGACTCAGCAGTGTCCCCGGAATGTTCCAGAGAGTGATGGAGTGCTGCCTGGGACACCTCAACTTCGAGACTGTGTTACTATATCTGGATGACGTGATTGTGTAATCCAAAACGTATGAAGACCACTTGAAGCACCTGGCGGAAGTATTTGAGTCACTGTCCCGGTATGGGATGAAACTGAAGCCCTCAAAGTGCCACCTGCTCAAGCAAAAGGTACAGTACCTGGGACACATTGTCAGTTCAGAGGGAGTAGCGCCAGACCCGGAGAAGGTCACTGTCATCCAGAAATGGCCGGAACCGAAGAACCTCAAAGAAGTACGTCAGTTCCTGGGATTGACAGGATACTACCTGAGATTTGTAAAAGACTAAACTAAGAAAGCAGCGCCTCTGCAAGACCTCCTGGTAGGACGGTCCCCCAAGGGCAGAGATCCCCCATTCCACTGGGGTAAAGAACAGGCTGAATCATTTCAAGAAATGAAGGAGATCCTGACAGGTGACGAGATCCTAGCCTACCCTAACTACAACCAACCGTTCCTGCTGTATACGGATGCCAGCAATGAAGGACTGGGAGCTCTCTTAAGTCAGAAGCAAAATGGCCTAGAGAAAGTCATCGCCTATGCAAGCAGGAAGCTCCGCCCGACCGAGAGGAACCAAGAGAACTATAGCAGCTTCAAGTTGGAGTTCCTGGCGCTGGTCTGGGCCATTACTGAAAGGTTTAAGCATTACCTAGCCTTCAGCAAGGTCACTGCCTACACTGACAATAACCCCTTGATGCATCTTGAAACAGCCAAGCTGGGAGCCATGGAACAACGATGGATGGCTTGGCTGTCGAACTACCAATTCACAATCAAGTACCGGGTGGGCCGCAAGAACGCCAACGCTGATGCCCTGTCCAGGATGCCTCACCAGTCAGACACAGAGAAGAAGATGGATGACCTGGAGGAGATTGAACTACCTCCCTTTCACAGGAATGGGATGATCCACGAGCAACGAGTCTCCAGGAGGCAGCGTGGTAAGACGTTAAATCCTTTACCTCACCACAGCTGGAAGGAGACCCAGGATAGTGATCCGGTTGTCAGCCGTATAAAGGAGTTGATAACTCAAGAAGGTTCCTCCCTGGAGAAGGATGCGTCTCCACAAGCAAGGCAGCTGTGGAATGAGAGAAGCCGGCTGTTTATCTACCTTGAGAAGCTGTGCCGGAGGTACGTCAATCTAAAACCCATGAGATGGTATGGCAGATAGTAGTCCCCAGGACGGACATCCAGATGGTGTTGGAAGCCTACCACGATCAGGCGGGGCACTTTGGCTGGAAAAAGCTAGAGAAACTGTTGAAGTGTCAATTCTACTGGGTGGGAATGCGCAGCTCCACTGAGAGATGGTGCAGAGACTGTGGACCCTGTAGCCTCAGAAGAAAAGACTACAGCAGCCAGAAGGCACCCCTGCAACCCATCAAGACGACTCGACCCCTGGAGATCGTGGCCCTGGACCATGTCAAGTTGTCACCCAGCCGGTCAGGATACTCCTATGCCCTGACTATGGTGGATCACTACTCCAGGTTCCTGGTGGTCACCCCTGTCAAAGATCTGACGGCAGAGACAACAGCAAAGATGTTCCAAGCATATTTCTGCAGACACCATGGATACCCTGAGCAGGTGCTAACTGACCAAGGCCCAGCGTTTGAGGCCGAATTGTTCAAAGAGTTCTGCCATCTGTACGGATTTAAAAAGATAAGAACCACACCGTACCACCCACAAACCAATGGTCTCTGTGAAAAGATGAACAACATCGTCATCGACCTGCTGAAGACCTTACCACTTGAGGAGAGAAATCAGTGGCCAGACCTACTACCTGACCTGGTAGATCTGTACAATCACATACCTGCGAGTTCCACCAATTGCACCCCAGCTTACCTCATGCGGGCAAGACCAGGAAAGCTGCCCATGGATCTGGAGCTTGGTGTGGTAGAACCAGAAGCAGATGTGACCACTGAGGACTGGGACACGACCAGACAGGAGCAGTACAGAAAAGTACAGGCCTGTGTCGAAGATAGTATCACTCGGGTGAGAAACAAGCAAGAGACTCACTACAACAAGCGTGCCCCCGCAGAACCCTTCACACCTGGTGAAGTCGTGCTGAAAAGAAAGAGGAAAACTCACAAACTCGACGACCAGTGGGAGAGAGAGCCCTACACTGTGTTGAATTCAAAGTTTGATAACAGGAAAACGTGTTTGATCAGCAAAGATGGAGGGAGAACGACTGCAACTTTAACTAGGGACCACCTGAAGTTGTGTCCAGATCTGCTAAAGGCCCAAGAAGTAGTGCCTTTCATCACCTCGGAGGAACCTGAAGAAGCAGTAATACATACTGAGTTGGGAGACTTTCCGACAGATTGGCTTCGAATCGGAGAAGCAGTACTCCAATTCTTCCAACAGCCAATTCTTCCAAGTTGAACCTGTAAGTACTGCAGAAGAGCCTAGTGCCACAGAAGAGCCTGTTCCAGAAGAATCCCAGGAAGAAGGATCCCCGGCAGAAACAGAGCAAGACAGCCCAGCCAATGGTACACTTGCCAGTCCCATAGGGAGGTTAAGGCAATTTTACAACTCACTAGTACATAGAGCAGACAGGGTAACTGAAACCTCACATACTCCCGCACCACGCAGATCAATACGTAGCACAAGAGGTCAACCCCCTGCTAGGTACAGAGAATAGTCAAACCTCTGACAGATGTAGATAGTTATCCCTGTGGTATTGTATATTACTGTATATCTTGTTATTTCCATGTGTTCATTGACATACCTGCTTACTAATTTATATTTTGCCCCTAATGGACAATCCAAGTGATATGGACACTTGATCATTTGCTTTCTACTACCCTTTGGGCAATCAAGGACTCCGTGGCTGGGAACTATGTGCAGCCCACATACTTTAATTGTATATAGTTGCACTCTTCAAGTGCTTCTCTTTGAGTAACCTTTCCGAAAGAGACTTGGACTTTCTGGTTGCTCATTTTCTTACTGCTTTTGCAATGTATATATATATATATATATATATATATATATATATATATAGTTAATTACCTTCTATGCAACGTTCAAGTGTCCTAACCTCCCATAAAGGGAAGATTGTTTATGGTTATGTTTTTGAAAAATGTACTTCAGCCCGGGAGTGCTGAGCTTTGCTAGGGGGGAATGTGGAGCCCAGCTGCGCTTGGTGCCACAGATCCTTGAAGGGTGCAATAAAGGATTCATCCACAAGAGGCCCTCAGAGCATACACACACCTTCACCCTTCCTCAGACCACCAGAGGGAGCCTGTATAGGTAGATAAAAAGGAGGGAGGAGGCAGGAAGAAAGAACAGACTCTAGAGAAGACACTCTAAGAGCACACTCTGAGACACAGAAACAGGTCAGTCTGCAGTGTGAGACTCAATTAGCTCAAGTCAGCGAGCTAGGAGCGTGCCGACGCTCTAGAGAGCGGCAGAAGAGGCAGCCCACCAACTGCCATTGTGTATAGCCTTGTGAGGGCCCGAGTAGGCCGAAGGCTAGAGGAGACAGTAGCATGGGGCAGAGGGGCCTTACTAGCTCACCCCCAGAAAGCACATACCAGACATCAGGTCAGAGCTACAGGGATCTCTACGACCCAGTAGGAGACAACCGGAATTCCTGGAGGACTACAGGTCCCAAGAGCACCCAAGAGCTATACATAACAGAGCCAGGGGACACGGAGACCCTACAAGCAGGGAGTGTGTACTGCAGGAGAAGGCCCTACCACAAAGTCAGCCGGTGCAGGACAGAGACAAAGTTAGGCCTAGCTACAGGCAGGTCAGAAACTGACTACAGAGAAGCAAGTAACAGGAGGCCCTACACCTGCTCACTGGGGAGAATCCGGATCTGCACCCTTCACCCTACAGTACTCCGGGATGTTCCTGCACTAACGCCAGTAAAGGTACAGAAGTGACTTGTGTGTGTGCTCCCATTCTTGTTCTTTCCCAGCTGGGTCCCCTCCGTCCTGCATCCCTACATTTGCGCTGCCCTGAAGGCCTGCTCCACCTGTGGGAGTGATACCATCTAAGCTGCCACAACACCGGCCTCAGTGGACTGCTGCAGGTGATCCTCACTAGACACCACAGGTGGCGTCACGAATCACTATACGAACATTATCCCCTGTAAATATATTCCCCTTTTTGGTGAGCACCCAGGGCCACGGACCGAGTCGTGGCTACCGTGACATCCCTCATAGAAACCAACGGGCTCGGGTCCGAGTACCCCACAGCCCTGGCGGGGGCTCATAGGGGCTCTCGTCTGCTGTCCTGGCTGTATTTAGAAAGACCGCACTGGCTGGGGCTCATCTTACTGAACGCCAATACTCCTTCCTCATGGGCCGAACACTACTCAGACAACACAGGATAGGGTACCACTCTCCAGTAAGACTTTATTGGGTCACCAACAGTTAACAGCAGATAGTACATTCCCAGCAAGGACACAAGATAGTGGAAATGATAGTCTCACCCTTACGCTGGCTCACTAGGGATTAGAACCTTCATGACTTCGGGGGCCTCCAGGTCCAACTACCCTAACCAGCAGTAGTCAGTTTTTGGCGGGCACCCACAGAGAGGAGGAGGTTGCGGCAAGCTTTGGAAGCTGACCGAGCACATCGATGTATGTGGCCAGGTAACCGGATTGTCACTACCTGGGTTATCCAAATGAATTTGTGGGCTCAATGTTGACAGTGAGCAGTTCTGTAAACCAGCAGCTGGAAATATGGTCCCTAGGCTGAAGTCCCATAGAATCACACCAGTGACAGGAGCAGGCCCCTTTTATATCCCTCAGCTCTCATTTCAGAGCATTGTGCCCCACAGGATTTGGGGGCAGATAATCATGGCTGTTCCCTCATTGTTTGCTAGTTCAATTAGACTGCATAAATGTCCTCCAAATGATGGAGACTAGTAGAATCATAGAATGTTAGAGACGAAGGGACCTCGAAATTATTACAGGAAATAAAGTGTTTCCCCCAGAAAAATAATGCAATTACACATGTTTTGTTATACACATGTTTCTTTCCTTTGAGAATGCTGGGTCTGGGGGAAAATGTGTGTAAATGGATAAGTAACTGGCTTAGTGATATAGGAAAGATGTATATCTTCGTACCGTGTTAGCCAGTAGATAGAAAAATATTTAGACTTGAGAGTCCTCAGTGGTTGATACCTTTTAATGGCTAACTGAAAAGATGGTAACAAATTGCAAGCTTTCGAGACTACTCAGGTCTCTTCATCAGGCATAGACTAATACAAAATCTGAAGAATCACATATTTATACACAAGAGGACACAGGAATAATGCAATAGGTAAGACATGTGACGTGAAGCAGAACTGTCATCATGGCAGAGGGATGAACATAAATATTGGAACAGTTCATAGATAAGGAGTGAGAGTTTTATTGCCCTCTGATTGGGGTCTGGTATTGTGTTTTGATGCCCCAGGTCAGAGAAGCAGATTCCTTAATTGATGTACACAGACATGAATCCATGTGACACGTTCATTCCAGCACTAAGAGTGTCAAAGGTCATCATAAGTTTATATTCCCAAGTCTTTCTATCTTTCTCAGATTTGAAGTTAGATTTTAATACCAGTAATTCCATATCCATCATGCTATGACCGGGCATACAAAAGTGTTTTGCCACAGGTAGATCCATTCTTTTTTCTCTTATTGTGTGGCGATGAGAATTCATCCTTGTTCTCAGTTTTTGCCCGGTCTCCCCCACATACAGACCCCCAGTTGGACATTTCGTACAAATAATTAGGTACACCACATTAGATGTGATGCAGCTGAAAGTACCTGGGATCTTGTAGTCCTGATGGGAGTTGGGGATCTTTATCTTGTCCATGGTCATTATAGATGGACAGGTTTTGCACTTCTTCTGTTTGCAAGGAAAGGTTCCTGCAGCTGTTGGGGAGGACAGGGAGCTTCTGACGATGATGTTTCTTAGATTTGGGGGCTGCCTAAAACATAGTAGTGGGGGGTCTGGAAATATGGATTGTAATCGGGCATCTTTTTGTAGTAAAGGTTGTAGTTTCCGTGCAGCTCCCTTAGCATCTCCAGATTTGGATTGTAGGTGACCACTAGAGGCACCCGGTTATTTTCTTCTTTAGCTTTGTAATGTAGCAGGTGATTCCTTGATATTCTGGTGGCTCTTGTAATTTGGTTCTCAATTGTTCTTGGATGGTAGCCCTGGTTCAAAAAGGTCTTTCTGAGGCGTATAAGGTGTTCATCTCTATCCATGGGGTTGGAACATATACGGTTGTATCTGATGGCTTGGCTGTAGACAATAGAGTTTTTTATGTGTTTTGGATGGAAACTGTCCCATTTAAGGTATGTTGGACGGTCGATTGGCTTCTGATACAGGGATGTCTCTATTTCATTGTTCTTTAGCTTAATGGTGGTGTCTAAAAAGTTAATTTCAGTGCTGGAGTAGTTAAGTGTTAAGTTGATGGTGGGATGAAATTGGTTGAACTGTTCATGGAACGTCTTTAGCTGTTGTTCAGACTCCGTCCAGATGATTAAAATGTCATCAATGTAGCGGTAGTAGGCGCGAGGCCTGATGGGACATGAGGACAAAAATTCGCTTTCAAGATGGCCATGAAAAGATTTGCATACTGTGGAGCCATTTTACTTCCCATCGCTGTGCCAGTCTCCTGAAGATATATCTTGTTGTCAAATTCAAAGTAATTGTGGGTGAGGATGAATTTTGTGAGTTTCACCACAGAATCAGCATCATTCCCGGTGTTTCCCATGAAGACTTTGCAGGCATTTAATCCATCCTGGTGTGGGATATTAGAGTACAAAGATTCCACATCCATGGTGGCCAGGATGGTTCCTTCTGGTAAGGGACCTATTGCTGCTAGTTTATTCAGTAGGTCAGTTGTGTCCTGAATGTAGCTGGGTGTATCCTTTACCAGGGGTTTAAGAATACCCTCTACCCATCCAGATACCTGCTCAGTAAGGGTGTCCACACATGAAATAATCGGCCTCCCTGGATTCCCAGCTTTGTGGATTTTGGGAAGCATGTAAAACGTCCCTGTTCTTGGACTTTCTGGTATCAGGTCATCAGCTCTTATGGATTTGTCAGACAGACAAGATACCAACTTGCTTAGTTCCTTGTAATAGTCCTGTGTAGGGTCCGACTCCAGTTTTCTGTAGTAGCGTGTGTCCGTAAGTTGTCTGTTTGCTTCCTTCATATAGTCTGATGTGTTCATCATGACTATTGCACCTCCCTTGTCAGCAGGTTTAATGATGATTTCTGTGTTGGTTTTCAGAGACTGTATGGCCTTTCTCTCCTGGGCACTGATGTTGGAGGTTTGTCTCTTGTTGGTGGCTATGATGGTGGATTTTATCAAATGTCTGAATGAGTCTATATATTTATCCAAATGAGGGTTACGTCCAGGTGGAGGTGTCCAGTCTGACCGCTTCTTGGTTGTTGGGATCCCTTTTCCTTCAGTCCGAGTGTTTTCTGAATCTTCTGTATCATTGAAGTATTCCCTCAGGCGCAGTCTCCTGAAAAAATGTTCCATATCACTGCAGAGTTCGGTTTTATCCAGGGCCTTAGTAGGACAAAATGAGAGTCCTCTAGAAAGCACGGCAAGCTCCACTTTGTTGGGTTTGTAATCTGAGAGATTGATGACACAGTTAGATGCTTTTGTGTCTGGAATGGAGTGGTTGTCAGAGTTGTCAGGTTTTGGTTTTGTTTTGTATCTGTTTGTATAGAGTCCGGAATGGAGGCGCAGTCTGTGTAGTTTCTTTTCCTTGTTTTGAATCAGAAAGGTCCATAGTTTGTTATAGTATTGTTGTGATTCTGTGGTGAAACTCACAAAATTCATCCTCACCCACAATTACTTTGAATTTGACAACAAGACACTTAACTACTCCAGCACTGAAATTAACTTTTTAGACACCACCATTAAGCTAAAGAACAATGAAATAGAGACATCCCTGTATCAGAAGCCAATCGACCGTCCAACATACCTTAAATGGGACAGTTTCCATCCAAAACACATAAAAAACTCTATTGTCTACAACCAAGCCATCAGATACAACCGTATATGTTCCAACCCCATGGATAGAGATGAACACCTTATACGCCTCAGAAAGACCTTTTTGAACCAGGGCTACCATCCAAGAACAATTGAGAACCAAATTACAAGAGCCACCAGAATATCAAGGAATCACCTGCTACATTACAAAGCTAAAGAAGAAAATAACCGGGTGCCTCTAGTGGTCACCTACAATCCAAATCTGGAGATGCTAAGGGGAGCTGCACGGAAACTACAACCTTTACTACAAAAAGATGCCCGATTACAATCCATATTTCCAGACCCCCCACTACTATGTTTTAGGCAGCCCCCAAATCTAAGAAACATCATCGTCAGAAGCTCCCTGTCCTCCCCAACAGCTGCAGGAACCTTTCCTTGCAAACAGAAGAAGTGCAAAACCTGTCCATCTATAATGACCACGGACAAGATAAAGATCCCCAACTCCCATCAGGACTACAAGATCCCAGGTACTTTCAGCTGCATCACATCTAATGTGGTGTACCTAATTATTTGTACGAAATGTCCAACTGGGGGTCTGTATGTGGGGGAGACCGGGCAAAAACTGAGAACAAGGATGAATTCTCATCGCCACACAATAAGAGAAAAAAGAATGGATCTACCTGTGGCAAAACACTTTTGTATGCCCGGTCATAGCATGATGGATATGGAATTACTGGTATTAAAATCTAACTTCAAATCTGAGAAAGATAGAAAGACTTGGGAATATAAACTTATGATGACCTTTGACACTCTTTAGTGCTGGAATGAACGTGTCACATGGATTCATGTCTGTGTACATCAATTAAGGAATCTGCTTCTCTGACCTGGGGCATCAAAACACAATACCAGACCCCAATCAGAGGGCAATAAAACTCTCACTCCTTATCTATGAACTGTTTCAATATTTATGTTCATCCCTCTGCCATGATGACAGTTCTGCTTCACGTCACATGTCTTACCTATTGCATTATTCCTGTGTCCTCTTGTGTATAAATATGTGATTCTTCAGATTTTGTATTAGTCTATGCCTGATGAAGAGACCTGAGTAGTCTCGAAAGCTTGCAATTTGTTACCATCTTTTCAGTTAGCCATTAAAAGGTATCAACCACTGAGGACTCTCAAGTCTAAATATTTTTTTCTGGCTTAGTGATAGAAAGCAGAGGGTGGTTATAAATGGTATATTCTCTAACTGGATCGCTGTGACCAGTGGGGCGCTGCAGGGGTCAGTGTTGGGACCTATTCTCTTCAACATACTTATTAACGATCTGGTAGAATGTTTACACAGTAAAATATCGATATTTGCAGATGGTACAAAACTATATAAAGCAGTCAATACTAGAGAAGATAGTATTTTGCTACAGATGGATCTGGATAAATTGGAAACTTGGGCTGAAAGGTGGCAGATGCGGTTTAACAATGATAAATGTAAGGTTATACACATGGGAAGGAATCAATATCACCATTACACACTGAACGGGAAACCACTGGGTAAATCTGACATGGAGAAGGACTTGGGGATCCTAGTTAATGATAAACTTACCTGGAGCGGCCAGTGTGCTGCAGCGGCTGCCAAGGCAAACAGGATCATGGGGTGCATTAAAAGAGGTCTGGAAACACATGATGAGAGCATTCTACTGCCTGTGTACAAATCCCTGGTTAGACCGCACATGGAGTACTGTGTTCAGTTTTGGGCACCATTGCTCAGGAAGGATGTAATGGAACTAGAGCGAGTACAAAGGAGGGAAACAAAATTAATAAAGGGGATGGGGGAACTACAGTACCCAGAGAGATTAGCAAAATTTGGATTATTAAGTCTAGAAAAAAGACGACTGAGGGGCGATCTAATAGCCATATATAAGTATATAAGGGGACGATACAAATATCTATCTGAGGATCTTTTTATATCAAGGAAGGTGACGGTCACAAGGGGGCATTCTTTGCATCTGGAGGAGAGAAGGTTTTTCCAATAAACATAGAAGAGGATTCTTTACTGTTATGGCAGTGAGAATCTGGAATTCCTTGCTTGAGGAGGCGGAGATGGCGAACTCAGTTGAGGGGTTCAAGAGAGGCCTGGATGTCTTCCTGGAGCGTAACAATATTGTACAGTTATACGAAAAAGTTTGGGCACCCCTATTAATCTTAAGCTTAATGTTTGTTAAAAATTGGTGTTTTTGCAACAGCTATTTCAGTTTGATATATCTAATAACTATTGGACACAGTAATGTTTCTGCCTTGAAATGAGGTTTATTGTACTAGCAGAACATGTGCAATCTACATTCAAACAAAATTTGACAGGTGCATAAGTATGGGCACCCTTATCATTTTCTTGTTTTAAATACTCCTACCTACTTTTTACTGACTTACTAAAGCACTTTTTTGGTTTTGTAACCTCATTGAGCTTTGAACTTCATAGCCAGGTGTATGCAATCATGAGAAAAGCTACTAAGGCCTCTTTCACACATCCGGCGGGCGCCTTGCGGCGCCCCCGGCATTTTGCCGCAGCGCCGCATCAGAAAACCTGATGCGCCGCATGCGGCTTTTTTCGCATTGACATGCATTAGCGCCGGATGGCGCCGCATGTCAATGCGTTGCATGCGGTTTTGTCCAGATGCGGCGCAAATGTACATTGCGGCGGCCGGACAAAATGCTGCATGTAACGTTTTTTGTTTTTGCCGGATGGTTTCTGATGTCTCCAAGCATCAGAAACCATCCGGCAAAAAACCGCATGCGGCCGCCGGCGGTGCATCAGGTTTCCTGATGCGGCGCTGCGGCAAAATGCCGGGGGCGCCGTCAGGCGCCCGCCGGAAGTGTGAAAGAGGCCTTAAAGTGGCCACTTGCAAATTGTTCTCCTGTTTGAATCTCCTCTGAAGAGTGGCATCATGGGCTCCTCAAAACAACTGTCAAATGATCTGAAAACAAAGATTATTCAACATAGTTGTTCAGGGGAAGGATACAAAAAGCTGTCTCAGATTTAACCTGTCAGTTTCCACTGTGAGGAACATAGTAAGGAAATGGAAGAACACAGGGACAGTTCTTGTTAAGGCCAGAAGTGGCAGGCCAAGAAAAACATCAGAAAGGCAGAGAAGAAGAATGGTGAGATCAGTCAAGGACAATCCTCAGACAACCTCCAGAGAGCTTGCAGCATCAACTTGCTGCAGATGGTGTCACTGTGCATCGGTTGACTATACAACGCACTTTGCACAAGGAAAGCTGTATGGGAGAGTGATGCAAAAGAAGCCGTTTCTGCGAGCACGCCACAAACAGAGTCGGCTGAGGTATGCAAAAGCACATTTGGAGAAGCCAATTTCTTTTTGGAAGAAGGTCATGTGGACTGATGAAACCAAGATTGAGTTGTTTGGTCATACAAAAAGGCGCTATGCATGGCGTAAAAAAAACACAGCATTCCAAGAAAAACACTTGCTACCCACAGTAAAATTTGGTGGAGGTTCCATCATGCTTTGGGGCTGTGTGGCCAATGCCGGCACCGGGAATCTTGTTAAAGTTGAGGGACGCATGGACTCCACTCAGTATCAGCAGATTCTTGACAATAATGTTCAAGAATCAGTGACAAAGTTGAAGTTACGCAGGGGATGGATCTTTCAGCAAGACAATGATCCAAAACACCACTCCAAATCTACTCAGGCATTCATGCAGAGGAACAATTACAATGTTCTGGAATGGCCATCCCAGTCCCCAGACCTGAATATCATTGAACATCTGTGGGATCATTTGAAGAGGGATGTCTATGCTCGGCGACCATCAAACTTAACTGAACTGGAATTGTTTTGTAAAGAGGAATGGTCAAAAACATCTTCATCCAGGATCCAGGAACTCATTAAAAGCTACAGGAAGCGACTAGAGGCTGTTATTTTTGCAAAAGGAGGATCTACTACATATTAATGTCACTTTTCTGGTGAGGTGCCCATAATTATGCACCTGTCAAATTTTGTTTGGATGCAGATTGCACATTTTCTGTTAGTACAATAAACCTCATTTCAAGGCAGAAACATTACTGTGTCCAATAGTTATTAGATATATCAAACTGAAATAGCTGTTGCAAAAACACCAATTTTTATAAAACATTAAGCTTAAGATTAATAAGGGTGCCCAAACTTTTTCATGTAACTGTATCTTACAGTTATTAGGTTCTTTAGAAGGATGTAGATCTGGGGATTTATTCTGACGGAATATCAGCTGAACTGGATGGACAAGTGTCTTTTTTCGGCCTTGCTAACTATGTTACTATGTTATGTTGTGTGTATTGGAACAATACAAAAAACAACAGGGAAAAAAAGGTAAATTGGAGATCATTTCATACAAAACTCCCAAAATGTGCCAGACAAATTTGTAGCCACCTTTCCAAAATTGTGGCTAAACAACTTTGTTTCATTCAAACTCACCTGTGGTAAATAACAGGTGTGGGCAATATGAAAATCACACCTGAAACCAAATAAAAGGGGGGAAGAAGTTGACTCAATCTTTGCATTGTATGTCTGTGTGTGCCATATTAAACATGCAGAAAAAAAAGAACAGTCTGAGGACTCGAGAACCGAAATTGTTGAACAATATTAACTATCTCATGGTTATAAGTCCATCTGCAGAGATCCTGATGTTCCTTTTTGCATAGTGTGCAACATAATCAAGAAGTTTACAACCCAAGGCGCTATAGCTAGTCTCCCTGGACGTGGACGACAGAGAAAAATTGATGAAAGGTTGCAACGCAGGATTGTCCGGATGGAGGATAAGCAGCCCCAATCAAGTTCCAAAGAAATTCAAACTGTCCTGCAGGCTCAGGGTGCATCAGTGTCAGCATTATTTATCCATTGACATTTGAATGAAATTAAACGCTATGGCAGGAGATCCAGGAGGATCCCAATGCTGACAAAGGGACTTAAAAAAGCTAGACTGCAGTTTGCCAAAATGTACTTGAGTAAGCCAAAATTCTTCTGGGAAAGCGTCTTGTGGACAGATGAGACTAAGATAGAAGTTTTTGGTAAAGCACATCTTTCTACTGTTGACCGAAAACCGAATGAGGCCTACAAAGAAAAGAACACAGTGCCTACAGTCAAATATGGTGGAGGTTCATATATGTTTTGGAGTTGTTTTGCTGCCTCTGGCACCGGGTGTTTTGACTGTGTGCAGGAAGTCTGAAGATTACTAAAGGATTTTAGGTCTCAATGTAGTGCCAGTGTCAGAAAGCTGGGTTTGCGTTCTAGGTCATGGATCTTCCAGCAGGATGATGACCCCAAACATACTTCAAGAAGAACCCAAAAAGGAATGGAAACAAAGTGCTGGAGAGTTCTGAAGTGTCCAGAAATGAGTATGGATCTAAATCACATTAAACACCTGTGGAGAGATCTTAAAACTGCTGTTGGGAGAAGTCACCCTTCAAATATGAGAGACTTGGATCAGTTTGTAAAAGAAGAGTGGTCAAAAATTCTAGAGAGTTTTAAGAAGCTTGTTGATTGCTATATGAAGCGATTGCTTGCAGTTATTTATTCCAAAGCGTTTGCAACCAAATATTAAGTTGAGAGTGCCAATAATTTTGTCCTTTTTTTCCTTCAGTTTTTGCTTTCAGTTGTTCCAATACAAAGGATTTAAAGGGAATCTGTCACCCTAAATTGGCGGGATATTTAAATGATGGCAGTCAGGTCAGATGGGCGGTGTTTTGGGTACTTGCCTTAACATGTTGTTCGTCGCTGTCTCCATTATTTCTGGGAATTGTAGTCGTTGCCCTCCATATAACGCACTTGCGCATTGCAATCTTGAATTGCGCACGCGCAGTATGCTTGGCCCGCAGATTGCAATGCGCAGGCGCGTTATATGGAGGGCAACGACTACAATTCCCAGAAATAATGGAGACAGCGGCGAACAACATGTTAAGGCAAGTACCCAAAACACCGCCCATCTGACCTGACTGCCATCATTTGAATATCCCGCCAATTTAGGGTGACAGATTCCCTTTAAACATGTTGTCAGGATTCCTGTTGTCCTTCCACAGTTTGATCTCTAGTGGCTGCTATTGTTCACCTTGATAATTGTGCTGCAATTCCACTCCTTACTACTGGAGGCTGATGTTGTGTTCTGCTATTGCCCTATACTAAGATGGCAGATTCTGAACCCTCACTCATCACTTGAGTATTGTGTCTAGCAGTTAGGCCGGCATCAGACACAACGTATAAAAATACGGACCGTATTGTACAGCCGTAATACGCAGTAAAGTTCCCTGAACAGTGATCCGTATGTCATCCGTTGTCAAGGTGTGGCTGCGTATTTTACGCATGTAAGCATCCGTTTGTCATCCGTATGGCGAGATTTTCTCGCCGGCTTGCAAAACCGACATATAATGGATCCCAATGACAGGTTTTAAATAAAAAAATAAAGAATAGATATATACACATAGAATACATATATATATATATATATATATATATATATATATATTGTGAGGCAGTGACCGGGATCGTTTACGAGGGACGTTATATTTCCCCCAGAATGTGTACAGAGACCTATTAAAGCCATTGGAGTGCATTGCAGTCACACACACAGCTGCGGCTGCAATGCAGGAATGAAGGTGAGCAATGACCTAGTCAGACTACCTGGCTAAGGCAGATTAAGTAAAATCCGGCAGGGCCTTCATTTCTTGGAGGAGGTCACAGGAGGCAGTGGGGCGGCCTCCTCCCTCCAACCCGGGTTTTCCAGTGGCTTTTGCCACAGGTCTTTAAAACTCCTGCACTAAGGATTAGAGTTGTTCTATGTTGGGACCCTGCAAGGAGCATAGCAGGAAAGCTCCACAGGACTGTGTGTAGCAGAACCCAGGCCTGGGACGGCTCTGCACCAGTCAGGCTCTGTTCGGCCCGGCGCGGCCGTTGTCCCCGGCAACCAGTGTTTATGGACTGATGTTAACCCGGCTGCGTACCGGAGGACTTTTCCTGTTTTACCCGTGAGTTGCTGAATAAAAGCTGTTTACTTTGGACTTGCTTGGGTCACTGCCTCAGTTACTTCACGGTGTGAACACCGCCGTCTTACAATTGGTTGGAGAATGCGGGCATTGTGACTGAGGTATACCCCCACCGGCAGCTTCATGACCCCAATCCGGCCGGCCACTTTTCAGCCTCAACCCGTGGACAAAATGGAGGAGCTGGTAAAGAAGTGGCTCCAGCCAGAGACTTTGTCTCCAGCCCAGATGGTGGAGAGGGTGGTGGTTGACCGGCTGGTAAGGACTCTGCCGGCTGCTATCCAACGTTGGGTGGGGCAAGGCGACCCCGGCACACTCGACCAGGTAGTCAGTTTGATCGAGCGCTACTCGGCCACTCAAGACTTTATTCGAGACTCCGCCCCCTCTCGGCTGTCACGCCGATCCCTGCCAACCCAGGAATCGGGAAAGGGGTCGCGTCCCTCTGCTGGGGACAGTCAGCACCGTACCCGTGCTGAAGGGGAACCCCGGAGTGAGAGTGGCAGGAGACCGGTTCCCTCCCAAACTGTCATAAGACCTAACAGTACTTCCACCCTTAGGTGCTGGCGGTGTCAGGGACCGGGACATGTGATGGCTAATTGTCCCATGACTACGGAACCCATGGACTGCGGATATAGCCGCCGGGTCTCAATGTATGCCCAGACTGTCTGCACAGCAACCCTCGACCCCCAGGACACTGAACTCCAACTATGCCAGGTACTGGTTAATGGGTACCCTACGGAGGCTCTCCTGGACTCAGGGAGCCTCGTGACTCTGGTACATGGGTCACTGGTGGCAGGAGACAACCCCAGCGGACGGCAGGTCGGGGTTGTATGTATCCATGGGGACCTCCGAGACTATCCAACTACGGAGGTAATTTTGTCCACGCCATGTGGAGACATAAAACATGTGGTGGGAGTGGTAAAAAATCTTCCCTATGGGGCTGTGTTGGGAAGAGACTTGCCCCTGTTCTGGACTCTGTGGAAAAACAAAATCCATTCTCCCCTGGTAAGATGTATTACAGATGCTGTACCCGACGAACCTGCCGTAGGGGTGTCCCATATAGGGATAGAGTGTGACCCCGATAGGTTTCCCTTAGAGGTGCTGGCAGGAGAGGTTGAGGAGACCGCATCGATTCCCGAGCTGGAAGTGTCCAGGGCCACGTTTGGGACAGCTCAGCTACAAGATCCCACCCTGACTCAGGCGCGGGAAAGGGTGCTAGAGGTAAACGGCGTAGCCCAACAGCCCAATGCAGATACGGTATTTCCACGCATGGTAGTCAGTGGTGAGTTGCTTTATAGGGTAGATAAAATCAGGGACGAGGTTGTGGAACAGTTGGTAGCACCTCAGTCGTATCGTAGGGTGATTCTAGATTTGGCACACTCACACTTGCTGGGGGCCACTTAGGGGAAAAAAAACTCTAGAACGTATCTTGCAGCGGTTTCTTTTATTATTATTTTATTATTATTATTATTATTATACATTTATATAGCGCCATTTATTCCATGGCGCTTTACATATGAAAAGGGGAAAAATATAGACAGGTACAATAAACATGTGCTGGACAAGGGACACACAAGTACAGAAGGAGAGAGGACCCTGCCCGCGAGGGCTCACAGACTGCAGGGATGGGTGAGAATACACTAGGAAAGGGTAGAGCTGGTCGTACGATGGTTCAGTACACTGAGGATCATTGCAGGTTGTAGGCTTGTCGGAACAGGTGGGTCTTCAGGTTTTTCTTGAAGGTCTCCGTTGTTGGTGAAAGTCTGATGTTTTGCGGCAGGGAGTTCCAGAGTATGGGGGAAGCCCGGGAGAAGTCTTGTATGCGTTTATGGGAAGAAGAGATGAGGGGGAGTCGAGAAGGAGATCTTGAGAGGATCGAAGGTTGCGTGTAGGTAGGTAGCGGGACACCATGTCACAGATGTATGGAGGAGAAAGGTTGTGGATGGCTTTGTATGTCATGGTTAAGGTTTTGAACTGGAGCCTCTGGGCAATAGGGAGCCAGTGAAGGGCCTGGCATAGGGGGGAGGCTAGGGAATAGCGGGGAGACAGGTGGATTAGTCGTGCAGCAGAGTGCAGGATGGATTGGAGTGGTGCCAGAGTGCTAGAGGGGAGGCCAGACAGTAGGAGGTTGCAGTAGTCGAGGCGGGAGATGATAAGGGCGTGCACTAGTGTTTTTGTGGTTTCATGGTTGAGGAATGAGCGGATCCGGGAAATATTTTTGAGTTTGAGGCGGCAGGAGGTGGCGAGGGCTTGGATATGTGGTTTGAAAGAGAGGGCAGAGTCGATGATCACCCCAAGGCACCGAGCATGTGGGACTGGGGAAAGCGAGCAGCCATTGACATTGATGGACAGGTCTGGTGAAGGGGTAGAGTGAGGTGGGGGAAAGATGATGAATTCTGTTTTGTCCATGTTCAGTTTGAGAAAGCGAGCAGAAAAGAAGGCTGAGATAGCAGACAGACACTGTGGGATTTTGGTCAGTAGGGAGGTGAGGTCAGGTCCAGATAGGTAGATCTGCGTGTCATCGGCGTAGAGGTGATACTGCAAGCCGTGGGATTCTATGAGCTGTCCCAGGCCGAAGGTGTAGATGGAGAAGAGTAGGGGTCCTAGGACTGAGCCTTGAGGAACACCGACAGACAGGGGATGAGGTGAGGAGGTGGTGTGTGAGAGGGAGACACTAAATGTTCGGTCTGTTAGGTATGATGAGATCCAGGATAGGGCCAGGTCTGTGATGCCAAGAGATGAGAGAATCTGTAGCAGGAGGGAATGGTCCACAGTGTCGAAGGCAGAAGACAGGTCCAGGAGAAGGAGGACAGAGTAGTGTCGCTTGCTCTTGGCGGTTAGCAGGTCGTTAGTGACTTTAGTTAGGGCAGTTTCAGTTGAGTGATGCGGTCGAAAGCCGGATTGTAACCGGTCAAAGAGGGAACAGGAAGAAAGGTGGGAGGATAGTTCAATATATACATGCTGTTCCAGTAGTTTTGAGGCATAAGGGAGAAGAGATATCGGGCGATAGTTAGACGCAGAGGATGGGTCAAGGGAGGGCTTTTTGAGGATCGGTGTGATTGAAGCATGTTTGAAGGATGAAGGAAAGACACCATTTGTAAATGAAAGGTTGAAGAGGTGTGTGAGAGTAGGGATGAAGACTGTGGCAAAGTTAGGAATGAGGTGGGACGGGAGTGGGTCAAGTGCGCAAGTGGTGAGGTGTGATCTTGACAGGAGAGTGGAGAGCTGATCTTCTGTCATGGTGGTGAAGCTGGTTTTGGAAGAACAGGGCTTCTTTTGGCCGGGAGTTTACGCGGAGGTCAAAAGGTACTGCGAATCCTGCCCCGAATGTCAGTTGACCTCACCCACTGCAAGTTTCCGTAGTCCATTGGTACCCCTGCCAATAATAGAGGTACCTTTTGAACGGATTGCAATGGATCTGGTAGGGCCCATTGTAAAATCCGCCCGTGGCCACCAACACATACTGGTGGTCGTCGACTATGCCACCCGATACCCGGAGGCTATACCACTACGCCACACCTCGGCAAAACTTATTGCCCGAGAACTGTTTGCCATGTTCTGTCGCCTGGGACTACCTAAGGAGTTCCTGACAGATCAGGGGACCCCCTTTATGTCCAAGGTGACAAGAGAACTGTGCAAACTGCTAAAAATTAAACAATTGCGCACCTCGGTGTACCACCCTCAAACCGATGGGTTAGTAGAACGGTTCAATAGAACCCTCAAGTCCATGTTAAAAAAGGTGATTTCTAAGGATGGAAGGGATTGGGACATGTTGCTACCCTATTTGATGTTCGCTGTCCGTGAGGTACCCCAGGCTTCCACAGGGTTCTCTCCCTTTGAGTTATTGTACGGCAGACACCCTAGGGGTCTGTTGGACGTAGCCAAAGAGACATGGGAACAAGAGCCGACTCCACATAAGAGTATAATTGAACACGTGGCTAGTATGCAGGACCGGATCGCGGCGGTCATGCCCATCGTGAAAGAACATCTGTTAGATGCCCAGGCAACCCAGAGGCGCACATATAATAAAAGAGCCAGAGTCAGGTCTTTTAACAAGGGCGATCGGGTATTAGTACTGGTACCCACAGCCAAGAGTAAGCTCATGGCCAAGTGGCAAGGGCCATATGAGATTCAAGAAAAGGTGGGGAGGTAAATTACCGGGTGTATCAGCCCGGAAGGAGGAAACCTGAGCAGATTTACTATATAAACCTGCTAAAGCCTTGGAAAGATCGAGAGTGTTTAGTTACAGACATCACCCCGGGCATATCACCAGAGAGTTCTATACCTTCAGCCAGGGAAGCATCCAAGGGGGAGGTCAGGATAAGTGATGCCCTCACTAAACAGCAGCGACGGGAGGCTCGCTCCCTGGTGCAAAACAATACCGACGTGTTCTCAGAGCTACCAGGTAGGACTTCGGTTATCCAACATGACATTGTCACCGAACCTGGGGTAAGGGTGCGAATAAGACCGTACCGGGTGCCCGAAGCCCGGAGGCAAGCCATTTCGGCTGAGGTAAAACAAATGCTTCAGTTAGGCGTCATAGAGGAATCACGGAGTGAGTGGGCTAGCCCCATTGTACTGATTCCAAAGCCAGACGGATCATTACGCTTTTGTAATGATTTCCGAAAATTTAATGAAGTGTCAAAGTTCGACCTTTATCCAATGCCCCGGGTGGACGAGCTGATTGAGAGACTGGGGCAGGCCCAGTACTTTACCACGCTCGATCTCACCAAGGGTTATTGGCAGGTACCTCTCACAGATTCGGCGAAGGAAAAGACCGCCTTCGTAACTCCGGAGGGTCTATTTCACTATGTGGTCTTACCTTTTGGGTTACATGGGGCCCCGGCTACATTTCAGAGATTGATGGACATAGTGCTCAAGCCTCATCAGGAATACGCGTCCGCGTATCTAGATGATATCATCATATTTAGCTCCGACTGGCAAACGCACCTATCACAGGTACAAGCGGTGCTGGATTCTCTTAGAGCCGCGAGGTTAATGGCAAACCCAAAAAAATGTGCCAGATAGGGCTGGAGGAAGCTCGATATTTGGGGTATGTGATAGGCCGAGGAGCTATCAAGCCCCAAATCAGTAAAATTGAGGCCATAAAAAACTGGCCTAAACCATCGAGTACAAAACAGGTGAGGGCGTTCCTTGGCATCCTTGGGTATTACCGCCGGTTTATACCTAATTTTGCTGGGCGAACGGCGGCCTTAACCGATCTTTGAAGGGAAAGAAAACGGTAATGGTTCAGTGGAACCCTCAGGCAGAAGAAGCCTTTCAGTCCATGAAGTTGTCCCTGTGTGGATAGCCGGTCCTCATCAGCCCTAACTTCAATGAAACCTTCATTGTACAGACAGATGCCTCGGAGGTAGGACTAGGGGCGGTGTTGTCACAAAAAGTGAATGGTGAAGAGCACCCGGTCACCTACTTGAGTAGAAAACTTGTCCCGGCAGAGAAAAACTATAGCGTAGTAGAGAAGGAGTGTTTGGCTATTAAGTGGGCCTTGGAATCACTACGTTATTATTTACTCGGGCGTCAGTTCCGCTTGGTGACGGACCACTCACCCTTGGTATGGATGAGGAATGCAAAAGAGAGGAATGCGCGAGTCACCAGGAGGTTCCTGTCACTGCAAAATTTCAGTTTCTCTGTAGAACATCGCCCTGGGAAGTTGCAAGCAAACGCGGATGCCCTGTCCCGGGCACCCTGTATGGGGGCAAATGTTCAAACCCACAAGTCTGAACAGAGGGGGGGGATATGTGAGGAAGTGACCGGGATCGTTTACGAGGGACGTTATATTTCCCCCAGAATGTGTACAGAGACCTATTAAAGCCATTGGAGTGCATTGCAGTCACACACACAGCTGCGGCTGCAATGCAGGAATGAAGCCAATATTCCTCTGTCCAATGTCTGTGTTCTTTTGCCCATATTAATCTTTTCCTTTCATTTAAGCCAGTCTTAAATATGGCTTTTGTTTTGCCAATCTGCCCTGAAGGCCAGCATCCCCAAATCGCCTCTTCACTGTAGATGTTGACACTGGCGTTTAATGTGTACTGTTTAATGAAGCTGCCAGTTGAGGACCTGTGAGGCGTCAATTTTTCAAACTAAAGACTCTAATGTACTTGTCTTGTTGCTCAGTTGTGCAGCGGGGCCTCCCACTTGTCTTTCTTCTCTGGTTAGAGCTTGTTTGTGCACTCCTCTAAAGGGAGTACTACACACCATTGTATGAATTCTTCAGTTTCTTGGTAATTTTTCGCATGGAATAGCCTTCATTTCTAAGAACAAGAATAGACTGTCGAGTTTCACAAGAAAGTTCTTTTTTTTTGGCCATTTTGAGAGTTTAATGGAACCAACAAATGTAATGCTCCAGATTCTCAACAAGCTCAAAGGAAGGTCAGGTTTATAGCTTCTCTAATCAACCAAACGGTTTTCAGCTGTGTTAACATACTTGCACAAGGGTTTTAAAGGGTATTTTAACCATCTATTAGCCTTCTTACACAGTTAGCGAACACAAAATACCATAAGTACACTGGAGTGATGGTTGTTGGAAATGGGCCTCTATACACCTATGAAGATATTGCATTACAAACTAGACGTTTGCCACTAGAATAGTCATTTACCACATTAACACTGTATAGAGTGTATTTCTGAATCATTTAATGTTAGCGTCATTGGAAAAAAACTGCTTTTCTTTCAAAAATAAGGAAATTTCTAAGTGACCCTAAACTTTTGACCGTAGTGTATATACACTGTGTGCAGAATTATTAGGCAAATGAATATTTTGATCACATCATCCTTTTTATACATGTTGTCCTACTCCAACCTGTATAGGCTTTAAAGCCAACTGCCAATTATGTAAATCAGGTGATTTGCATCTCTGTAATGAGGAGGGGTGTGGTCTAATGACATCAACACCCTATATAAGGTGTGCTTAATTATTAGGCAACTTCCTTTCCTTTGGCAAAATGGGTCAGAAGAGAGATTTGACGGACTCTGAAAAGTCAAAAATTGTGAGATGTCTTACAGAGGGATGCAGCAGTCTTGAAATTGCCAAACTTTTGGAGCGTGATCACCGAACAATCAAGCGTTTTATGGCAAATAGCCAACAGGGTCGCAAGAAGCGTGTTGATAAAAAAAAGGCGCAAAATAACTCCCCATGAATTGAGGAAAATCAAGCGTGAAGCTGCCAAGATGCCATTTGGCACCAGTTTTGCCATATTTCAGAGCTGCAATGTTACTGGAGTATCAAAAAGCACAAGGTGTGCCATACTCAGGGACATGGCCAAGGTAAGGAAGGTTGAAAAACGACCAACTCTGAACAAGAAACATAAGATAAAACGTCAAGACTGGGCCAAGAAATATGTTAAGACTGATTTTTCTAAGGTTTTATGGACTGATGAAATGAGAGTGACTCTTGATGGGCCAGATGGATGGGCCCGAGGCTGGAAAGCTCCACTCCGACTCAGACGCCAGCAAGGTGGAGGTGGGGTACTGGTATGGGCTGGTATCATCAAAGATGAACTTGTGGGACCTTTTCGGGTTGAGGATGGAGTGAAGCACAACTCCCAGACCTACTGACAGTTTCTGGAAGACACCTTCTTCAAACAGTGGTATAGGAAGAAGTCGGTATCGTTCAAGAAAAACATTATTTTCATGCAGGACAATGCTCCATTACATGCCTCCAAATACTTCACAGCGTGGCTGGACCGTAAAGGTCTAAAAGAAGAAAAAATAATTACATGGCCCCCTTGTTCACCTGATCTGAACCCCATAGAGAACCTGTGGTCCCTCATAAAATGTGAGATCTACAGAGAGGGAAAACAGTCCACCTCTCGGAACAGTGTCTGGAGGCTGTGGCGGCTGCTGCACGCAATGTTGATCGTAAACAGATCAAGCAACTGACAGAATCTATGGATGGAAGGCTTTTGAGTGTCATCGTAAAGAAACGTGGCTATATTGGTCACTGATTTTTTTTTTTTGTTTTTGAATGTCAGAAATGTTTATTTCTAAATTTTGTGTTGTTATATTGGTTTACCTGGTGAAAATAAACAAGTGAGATGGGTATATATTTGGTTTTTAATACGTTGACTAATAATTCTGCACGGTAATAGTTACCTGCACAAACAGATATCCTTCTAAGATAGCCAAATCTAAAAAAAAAACACTCCAACTTCCAAAAATATTAAGCTTTGATATTTGAGTCTTTTGGGTTGATTGAGAACATAGTTGTTGTTCAATAATAAAAAGAATCCTCTCAAATACAACTTGCCTAATAATTCTGCACACAGTGTATACAGTATATGTCACAATGACATGTATATATATATATTCTATCACACATTTTTTTCTGCTGACATGTCAAACTTTTAATATGCTTAAATAAATGTGAGGTTTTATAATTACCAGTTTTTCCATCATCGCTTGGGAACCACCTTTTTTACCCAATAACTGGGGTTCAACTGCTGGGACCCCAATCATTCCCAAGTACCAGGGCTTGGAAGACCCCATGTGAATGGAACTCTGGTCAATCATGCATACCTCCACTCCATTCATTCTTAATGAAACCGCCTGAGATCGCTGAGTGCTGTGTTCGGCTGATCTTCGCCACTCACATAAAAATGAGCAGAGTGAAGGCGCTCATGATCGACCTCTGCTGCATTCACATAGGTCTCTTCAGAACCCCATGATTCTGTGGATCACTGGGGGTGGCTCTAGCAGTCGGACCCTCATCGATCGTAAGGTATGCCTTATCCAATAGCTTTGCTACCGGGAGGGGCAAGGGATTGGTCTTAACTTGGAGGGATTTACCCGGAAACCACCACCCTTAACTGTATAGACATGTATAGTGTAAGGAGATGAACAGGAACGGTGTTGTCGGTTCGAGATACGCTTTGGAGCCGGAACTATCGGGGCCGTCATCACTGTTGCAGGGGGACGACTTGTCTGTGCGGGAAGAGCCTGAGCACCTGACAGAAAAGGGTGTGGGGGATATAAAAGGGGCTGAGCGTGGGAAATCTTCTCCTGAACTGTGTGATTCCGTGCGAGGCCTTGTCACCCCTGCGGCCTGTACGGCGTTGTGCTCTCGGTGTACCGCGTCACTCTCAAGGAACCAGCAGAAGGAATTATACCCACGCGTCAACGGACCCAAGATCAACGGACTCAAGGCTAACAGATCCGGATACTTCGGCACGGTCAGGAGACTGCATCTCGTACCTACGCAGCAGAGCAAGTGACTTTGTTCACGGACTGCGACATCGTCGGGAGCTGTTCCAACCGTTCCCCAACAGGAACTCCAATCGATAAGTCATTACCTTCATTTCTCCCTTCTTATTTCGCTTATTCCTGGTATGTTATTTGCTTAACCATCTCCCTGCTCAGAATTGTAAATTCTTCTTAATCCCTTCTCTGCCTCCTGCTCTTTACTGCATCCGACGAACCTTTACAATAGCACGCTGATACAGTTAAATTCTGCATTAGAGCAGGTAGACACGGTCTACCTGCACTATCGCTCTCAATTCTGTAGATCACAGGTTGCCTTGGGCCTGCAGCCTGCAGATCAGCAGGTCCTGGGCGGCAAGACATGAAAACATCATTGCGCCAGTACTCTGACATACTTTTTGTGCCCTGGCTGTCACGATGACTTCACTGTGTCGGTCCCCCTGCACCTTGCTGTTATCTGCCAATGGACTTGCCGGGGTTAGGTGAGTATATGTCTATTTTCTTATTTAATATTGTGGGAGTGCCATCATACAGTGTGGAGGCTACTAAGTGGGCCCTCATACAATGAGGGGGCTTCTGTGAAGGTCATCTTACAGTGTGGGGGCTATTGCATGGGCCATTATACAAAGTGGGAGTTACTAAGGGGCCCATCATACAGTGTGGGGTCTACTGTGGGGCCATCGTACAGTGTGGGGGCAATTATACAGTGTGGAGGCCACAATACAGTTTGTGGGGCATTATACTGTGCATAAGGGAACTGTGGACGCATCATAGTGTGTATAGGGGAGCTGTGTGCTTGCTATATTGTGTAAAGGGGAGCTGTGGGGCCATCATACTGTGTATATGGGAACTGTACAGAGAGGAACTCAGGGACATTATCAAATGTTAAATGGTTACTTATTGTTATAGGGGCACTCGTGTGTTATTGTGACTGTCAAAGGGACACACAGAGGGCATTATTTCTGGGGGGCAAAATGTGAACACTGTTTTCTAAGGCATTAATATTTTACAATATAGAGGGCACAGAGGAGGCATTATACTTTGTGGCGGGCATTATTATGTGGGGCAATAAGAGGAGCGCTGTTTTTGTGTCACAGCAGGTGCAGTAATAGGGACACATACAGCAGCGGTGGCTCAGTATTGGGGTGACAGTAGGATGACGATTTTTTTTGCAGGTTGGGACTGGATGGATACGGTGCTGGAAATGTGGGAAGTCAAATGTGTCTTTGTTAGAATCTCTGCAGATGAGTCCTGGCTGGAAGTTGTCATAGTGGTCTGGGAAAGATGGCATGTCATTTGAGTACATGCAGTCTGATGTTTTCCATGCACTTGTAATGACCAGTACGCCGGTTGTTGTTTTAGAATGGGATACGGTGCTGCTATGAACGACTCTGACCACGATTTGATACCGAACTAGCTTCTCTGTATAACTTGTGAAACAGATAGCAGGATTTTACTTTTCAACAAAATATAGGTCACAACAGCCAGAAACGACACAATACAAATTATGCAGCCTAAGAGATCCCAAGTGCCAGTTTCACGGACAGGAGAAAGACTACCCCAAGACTATGCCACTCCCTCCCTTATCCGGGGTTCTACCGCAACCGTGACACATAGTTCTCTCAGGTATATAATCTTACACCCGCCTCCCGCCTTAATTACAATAGATTCTGGGTACCCTATTTTCCCCTTGAAATATTTATATATATTTACATGACAAATCACTTAAACCAACACAATATGTACACAGTGCACAGTCCTCTTTGTGAGCGCTCAGAGTGGACGCCCTGACAGAATATACTCAACAGTAAACAACTGGACTTGTTGTCCTGACGTCCGGCCACTGGATTTAATCAGGCTTCCTAGGTCACCAAATCCTCTAATACAAGAGCAGATGAAGATTCCAATTAGTCCCAGTAATATTTCACGGAGCTCTCCTATGGCATTCACGTTTTACCAGAATATTGATATACAGGAATTCACACAGTCTCTGTCAGTCCATATGCAATCTCAGTAACAGGAGTGTTCTTGAATACGCCGCTTCTTCTATCTAACGCTCCCTAACTAACTAGTCGGTGACCGGTCACACATCTCAGTTTACTCACGGGAGCCACTCCCCCTGGATCATGGAGCACCCGCCATGGCAGTGGGGATACTCAGTACCGGGCCGCTTCTTAAAGGGGAAGTGTCACAGCAGCAGTGACCCGGTCCGTGGCCCTGGGCGTCAAATAAAAGGGATAGTGAAAAAGGGATAATAAAGTTTGTACTAAAATGTTCGTGACACCACCCGTGGTATTCGGTCAGGGGACCGATGCTGCAATGCAGATCCTCTGGGACGATGATAGGGCAGCAGCGATGGTTAAGCTCTCCACGGGTAGAGCTGTGTCCCAGGGCAGTTAGGATATTAAAGGTGATGTTGGTGGTGAGTGTGGTGCAAGGCAGGTGACGCAGGAATGATTCAGAGGACACAGCAGGGTGCAGTTTCCAAAGTTTTACTCACAGTTCACTTGTGCGCAGATGCCTGCTTGGTGCCCTGTCTAAGTGAGGGGTCCAGCAAACTCCCAGATAGATCAGGATATACATTTCCAGGACTCCATTCAGTGTGTACCTCTCCTGGCCGTCTCACTGCGCTGGCTTCCTCCCTCCAGCCCAGCACCTACACAATCAGAGTCCCAAGCCAACAGCCACGGACCTTGTCCGGCGACATCCTCTGCGTCCCCTTGCTCCTATATGGCTGCCTTTACAGCGAATAATTGTGGATGCGGCTGAGGCATGTACAGATTCCTCAGCCTCCGGCTTGCTAGCTGAGTCTTGCAGTCCTCCATTAGTCTTGGGGCCGGTACCCCTACTGCGACCTGGTCCCTCCACTACTGGATTCAGGTCTCACTGGTGACTTCAGCACTCTCCATGTCCCTAGGACCCCTTCTGTCCTCCCGGGAGCTTCCTTCAGCCTCTCAATTCTCTCTCTGCAGCCTCTCTGCTGCACTCCTTCTCCTTTGGTCTCCTCAGACCAACTGCTGCTCTGTTTTTCCTAGCTCCCTCTGACTGGGATCTCCTTGTCAGCATGTCTGCTCACTTTCACTTCCTCCTTACAACTCTCTGTTCTTCCCGCTCTATAAGCTCCTCCCCCTTTTTCTACCTTCTCCACCCACACCCCAACACCCTTTTCTACCAAGCCTGAGATGAGGCCCTCCTCCTTTGGGGTACACCCAGGTGCCCTGACTGAACTAGTGTGTGTTGGGTGCGAGTGTTAGAGTCCTGGGTAGTGCTCACTCCTTACCTGAGAGTGGGGTACCACATCTCTGGATGAGGTGCAGTACCTCTGTGGCGACCGGACCCCAGGTGCACCACAATCACACTGTCCAATTTGGATCACTTCAGGCTCTGGATTCTTTTGAGTCTGTCAGGCAGGGCTCCTTCTCTCAATTTACCTCAGGAAAAACCAGAGTTTACAACTTCCTGTTTCCAGAGCTATCTTTCTGTTACTCCATGGTGACCTCTAGTGGCCGAACTAAATTACTGCAGCATTATTTCTTATAACCGGCAACAATGAGAACATTAACATGCTACACACTCATAGACCTTAAAGGGAATCTGTCACCCATTTTGTTGTGATATGATGTAAAGATATCATTCAATTTAGTGTCACGTATTTATGCATCAAAGGTAGGGAGTCAGGGGATATCAAAAGTACTGCTATAATGCTTATGGGACACTAAATTGAATGATATCTTTACATCATATCACAAAAAATGGGTGACAGATTCCCTTTAAAGGATGACTGTGATCCAATTTGCGGAGACACTTGAAGTATGTTGCAATTTTTTTTTCGCATGTCAAATGAGTATGAGAAAAAAAACACAGATCTGCACTACCCATAGAATACTACTGGTACAAGTATTACCGGAAAAAACACAGACAGGATAGCACTAGTCAAGTGCATACGCCAATGTAAGCGAGCCCTGGGAGACATGATACGTCAGGAAGGGTTTTCAGCCTCTGGGTGTAAACAAGAATGTTTCCATTCATAGACAGTAAGCAGAGATCATGAAAATGATGAGGAATTGGAGCACAAAGTCTAATAAAAAGCTGGAGAACTTTATTTATATAAAGATTTACACATTTTTTTGCCACAAAAATCACAGAAAAAGTGCAGTTTTGTTGTGTTTTTGCACTGACCCTGCAGTATGCATGCAGAAGAAGGGTTAAAGCAGCGTGTTAATTGTGGAGATTGGAATGGTCTGTGGTCTATAAGAAGAAGGCAGGATGGCTCCTGCTGACAAAGCACTGCATATAAGACGGTCTTGTGTTGGTGGACATTAGAAACTGACTTTTATAATAGGGAGGGAGAGATTTTGGTGGAATCATGAATGAGCCGAGGCCCACTGAGCTTCATGGTAAAGTGAGGCTGATGGACATATTAAAGGAGTCTGGACAGCCGGTCAGCGAGGAGCAGGCCTGGGCCCTGTGCTACCAGTGCAGCCGTAAACTGCGGCAGATGATAATGGAAGAAGGATATTTTCCAGCACTGACTGGGGCAAAGCATATCTACATTCACCAAGACGGAGCCGTGTCTTTTGTGGACTCGACTGGTAAGTGAGGTGGAAATTGAGGGGTTGTCGCTTCTCCGTGTGTATAGGTAGGAGGCTTTGCGCTACCCTAAGTTGCAACTGGAGCCACAACAAGAGATGGCATAGGTGCAGGTAAACTGGGTGAGTGCCCAGACCAGCCATCACTGAAAGGCCCCCAATAATACTTGGACTATACTTTTTACTTGGAGTCCATGTTTCCTGGAGAAGCAGCCAAACTTAAAGCTTCAGATATAGTTGGAACATATGGCGTAGGGAGCCATAGGTACACTGCCCTCGCCTTCTAGGTGACTGCATGCTATAAGATGGCCAAACAATGGTGCAACTTGACGCTTGCAGACCCCAAATCAAAATCTCTAAGAGGACCCCAATTGTCATGGGTTTAGTAGTGGTTTCATTGTGAGGTGCAAAGGAACCTTTTGGTTACCCCCTTCCCCCTAGGTTGCAGGTAGCTGGAGCGCACTCTTCTCCTGCACCCACTATAGTAATGCCCGTGTGTCAGGATCACACACCAGTAGTCTGTATCCCAGTGTGGGCGGCATGGTGTATCCTGCCGCCAGAAGAGACATCAGCCGCTGTGCTCATTGTGGCCTCGGCGTAAGCAGGGCATACATCAACAGAGCAGAGAGGAAAAGAAGCCGCTGCTCTGTCAGTGACATCGGCGGAAGCTGCTGAATTGTTGGCATGAGTGGTCTGTGAGATCAGTGTGGGGCAGAACATGACAGTAGGTAGCACCTACCTGACAGTTGTTGGGCAAATCGTGTGTAAAACAAAAAAAAGTCTTGTATTAAACTCTTTAATAATTATAAGTGTGCTAATAGATGGTACTGCTGGGAGTTGTAGTATCCCATTTACTGGAAGGCCACATGTTGCTAATTATTGCAGTAGAACGTGTAACTACCCTTTGTCTACTAGAGGTTGCACAATGAGACTAAAATATCGAACGCAGTCAATGATGATGTCCTACGTAGCGACCAACTTTTGGGCTTCCAAGGGTTCCAGGACCCAAGAGTGACTGGCATGTCTACCGCCTCTATGTAGCAAGTCACTCTGATGGATGACTGCTGCAGCTGCACATGAGCCCATATTCCCAATTATAAAGTGCCCCCCCCCAGTGGTCACAATATTAATAGGCACTCCAGAAGGAGATTGTTACATAATCATCATCAGCAGTCTGTATGCATTCTGCCCCTAAACTCTTCATCTTCTGGTTTCTAGATGCCAAGGATTCAAAACTGTCTGAGAAAAAGGTATGTCTTCTCTTAGAAATGTTGGGTCAGCAGACAGTATTGCATGTGATGGGATTATATACAGTATTCTGCATGGCAGACAGTAGTATAGGTGGGATTAGATGCAACAGCTCATCAGACTGTATCATGTGATGGGATTAGATGATTCACTGCTCATTTGACAGGCTCACACATGGTATGGTATGGGATATAGCAGTATAATGGAGATAGATACAGCAGATCACCATGTAGTATATGAAGATATATAAAAATGAAATAAATGTAATAGAATATATAATATATAATTATTTTTTTTAGAGGCATCACTAGAGTCTGATGTACCTGGTGCAAAATGTGCACTTGGTCTCCTCCCCCTGCATGTTGGTCAGATGTATGGGCTCTGGTAGCATTCTTAATCCAATAAGAATGTGCGTGTTATATAGTAACTTATGATGAGAGCGTGTGGTCGAATAAGGCATTGCCCGAGTACGCTTGTGCTCGAGCCACTGTGGCTGCATGTCTCATGGCTGTTTGACAGCTACACACCCAGGGATTACCTGTTTTTAGGCAATACCTGCATGTGTTGTCTGTCGAACAGCTGCAAGACATGCAGCCGCAGCGACTTGTGCATTTTTTTCGAGCATGCCAAAAATACTCGATTAGGACACGAGCGTACTCGGGCAACGTCTATTCCGAGCAGTACTAGTAGTACTGTCTCATGTCCTGGGCCGCATCCTGCTATGTGTTCCCCATCCTGGGTCCGTTCTTGGTATGTGTTCCCCATCCTGCGACACTTTAATGTATAAAAAAAAAAAAAAAAAAAAAAAAAAAAAATTTTTTTTTTTTTTTTTTTGCCTTTCCTCGCTTCCATGCTGTGCGGCGTCCTCTTCTGTAGTTGCCAGTTGACTTCAGCATGCAAACAATTGGCAGCGCATGACGTCACTGCCATGTGCCACCAGAGACTTGCACGCTGACATCCTCTGCCGGTCTCTGGTAGCAGCTTGTAATGCGGTGGGACCCAGCGGGTCTCTGTGTTGTAATGCACTTCAACTGAACATGCGTCCTCTGCAGCACATCCAGCTGACATATGTGCTGGTGTCGGCGGGCCCCCCTCCTACACGGGGTGGGCCAGTCGTACCCTCCTTGACCGTGATTATGCCCCTGATGGAATGTATGATTTGATGGGATTAGATGCAGCAGCTCAGCAGACAGTATGAGACTCGGATACACTAGCACCACCACTTCCTGTACCCTGCAGGTTATAGAGCGTCTTGGGAAGGCGGTGTACATGGCTCTGGACTGGGTCTCAGCAGTGAAATGGAGCGTGTTTTGAGTAACTCCCTGGACAACCTCCTCTTGTATATGTTGGACTTTAACACTCCTAACAGCAACTCCCCTGCAGTAAAGAAGCCGCCCTTCACCCTGAACAGCATCATCAAGGTACCGCATCATCCATACAGGTGGGTGGGAAAGATGATGGGGGTGGCGATTTCCCCCCCCCCCCCTTAAATCACCTTCTGTTATGATTCTTACCGGTCATCTCAGACGACAACTGATTCAGAATTATGCTTTATATAGGGTTGGGAACCTTTTGGCATCGCACAAATTCCATTACTGGAAATCTAGGGCCATTTTTATTGTTTCTGAAAGATTTTAAAGAAATCTGGACAAAATTAACCCCGTCACCTCCCATCTTTCTATAGGAATGTGCCGAGAGACTGTTTGTTCCTTCGGAAGCTTTCACCCACTACAAAGACGTGTGTCGCATCCAGTACGATGAATATAAGAACATTCACAGGCTCTTGCAAACCATACAGGTCGCCAAGCAGGTGACAACATCACCTCCTACACCAATGCCGGTCTCCCAATTGTCACAGCCGGTGCGTCTTGGCCGCCACGGCTTCATTTTTTACTTTTCTGGTTACAGAGTTTGAAGAAACTTGAATCAAAAGATGAACTAGAAGATCAAATGCTTGTAAAGTATGATAACTGGGTATGAAATCAATGTCTTAGTTCAATATATTTAGTTCTCCAAGATGTTTGGAACGCCTTCATAAACCGGAATGTGTGGCTGCATGTATTTCTATGCAGCTGAACGCTCCGGTCCGAGTTCCGGTGGCAGTGCCGGGTATTGAGGTGAGAGACTCGCGCGAGTTTCTCGCATTGCACTCACAAGTGTGACCCCGACCTTATAGGTACACTTGCACGAATTTGAAGGCAAAAGGTGGTCATGCCAAATTGTGACTTGGATTACTTTTATTCTTTGTTAGATTTTTGTGTACAATTTATCACTTCTAGTTGAAAGCATTTTTGCTTTGCATCATTAGTGAATAAGTTGTGGTTTTTTTTTCCCCCTAAATATGGCTGCTTGGTCACTGAAGAATTGTATGTGGTTAATGTATATCATCTGACTTGCTTTGCTCGCCCCCTCCTTATAGGGAGCCCTATGGAGCGCTGTGATGAATGAGCTGAGTCTTGGAGTCAGCCTCCGCAGCATTGATCAGCGGTCCTACAATGCGCTGCCCATAGTGTATACACTTACGCCATATGAGCTCCTGATGGACGACATTCGGTCTAAGAGATATAACCTGCGGCCGGTGAAGGTGATACTTTGCTTATCCTGTACTGAAGTTAAATAATCTTATACGTTAGTCACGTCTAAAGCTGCATTCAAAATTCTCTTAAGTGTGTGTTGGCGTTTCGTGCACCGCATCCTGCGATTTATATTTCTTTTTACAACCTCGCCCCAATATAAGTTTTCCTATAATGCATCATGATAGGCATGCTCTGTACTGATGGTAAACCAGCTGGGGCTAGTAGCTGCAAATAAAATTGCAGTTCTCTTAAAGCCGCTCTGGATGTGATCGGAGTATAACTCAATGTTGACACTTATGTACTTTACAAAAAATTTCCTATAGGCGGTGTCCTAAATATCGGCTCTTTGTTGCAGGAATGTGATCTGAACAAGTCCAGCAGAAGTGAAGAAAATGTCATTTTAGACCTCATTCGCACACACATGCTGAAACCGGTACAGCCTTCTCTATATATGATGTGACTGGTGCAGCAACACAGTGGTGATTGGAAATTTTTTTTTTTTTTCTCCACCACCAAGGCATCAGAAAGGAAGCTGAAAGAACGTTCCCAGGAAGAGCCGAGTCTGCACGATCTGCTAATGTCAGAAATTAAATCTTCCAAGTCTCTCAGATCCACCTTTGACGTGAAAAGAAGTTTAACACAAGGTGATGAGTAATTCTGACATGTGGGATTATGAGCTGGGAAGAAGTGTGTTCCTCTAATGGTGAATGATATATTATGGCAGAAAATATGTATGTGATTTTTTTTTTTTTTTTTTTTTTTTTTTAATATATTTGGGGTTTTTTTCCTTTGTTTCTGCTAATCTGTTTCTGAGATGGCCCTCACCCCTGTGTATAAATCAGGTCTTCATAGCCAAGTGAACATGGGCTTTAAGACACCACCCACAGAACATTTGTGGACCACACCCACTTGGCTAAAAAGGCTACATTTATTTCCAGGGAGAGATGACCACATCAAAAAATGGAAAGACACAATCTAAATAAAATGGTCAGATGCATCAGAATAGCGCTAGACAAAATTGAACTAATAACTAGTGCAAAGTTGTAAAGCCTCTGTCTTCTCAGGTTGTCTCATTATTCTGGCTATAATAAATTCAGCAGTGCTATTGTTTTTTTTTGTTTTTTTTTCCCGCCTACCTTTTTTTAGATGAAGAATTTAAAATTTCAAGCAATGTGTGCTCAGTGCAGCGAGAACATTCCTTACACAGCTGCCGAATCGGGAGCAGGTGGAGTCTGCTGCCTGGTGCCGACCTGCCGGACAACGGAACCGATGTAATCTTTTATTTGCTAATTAATGGTGATTGGGTTTAAAGTATGCAAATTATGTAATGGAGGTAAAAAAAAAATACCTACCAGTTAATGGCTTATTTAATCGTTGGCTGTTTTTTTTTCTTTAGGGCAGAGTTAGCTGGCATCCTGAATGTAGTTCTGAATCTTCATCTGAACACAAGCTTTCTGACCTGACATTGAGCAGCACTGGTAATTGAGGGAAATCTGGATGAGAATCACATAATTGCTGGTAAACTACAGATGGAATGAGCGCTCTGTTGGGAAGTTGCTTCAAAAACGAATGTGGTTCCACGGTCCGGAACCACAGCACTTTGGACGGAGCGGAAATTCCGCTCCGTCTAAGCCCCGCCCCCTTTATGACGCGCGATCTTTCCGGAGGTGTTCAGGACACCTCCGGAACACCTCCGGAAAGAGCGCAGGGCTACATAGCCCTGTGTTAATTCTGTTGCGGCGACGCACCGTCGCCGCAATACGCGAGGACATGCTGCGGTCTAAAAAGACGCGCCGCATGTCCGTTTACGCAGGTCTGCCACCTGCGTATTGTTACGCATAGTGGAGACGGGATTTCTTGAAATCCCCTCCACTATGCTGTAACATCTGGACGCTGCGTGTTTGGCGCTGCGCCAGCGCACAGCGCCAAACACGCAGCGTTTCCTGACCGTGGAAACTCACCCTAATAAGGGTTTTGGAGTGTGCAGAGATTCATGTGATTCCACCATAAAAACAACCACTTTTTTTCCTATTCATCCAATTAGAAATGTCTGAATGAATGACTGGGTGTTACTAGCTAGGAGTGTCTCTGCACACTCACAATTCCCCAATTGGTAAATTTAGAGGTGCGTCCATACACAGCCAAGGAGTATTGTTGATACCAAGTTGTTCATAAATTTCTAAGAGGAATGCCAGGACCATGGCAGAACAGACAAAGTTGGCATTTCATTTGAATTTATTGGTACAAATCTGTCCAAAGGATTAGTGACTTTCTTTTTGAGCTGATTCTCAGTCCTTACTCCCTAGATCTGTCCTTTTTCCCCATGCTGACGTCTTCCCAGATGGACTTGAGGATGAACAGCATTTCAAACTGTCAGAAGCGGACGACATATTCCCACAAAAGGTCCAACTCCTATGAGGGCTCCTTCCAAAGCAGCAGCCGTAGACAGGTGGGTGTTCAAAACACAAAGCTCAAAATGTCTCTTAAGAGGGAGGACCACAGCAATGTTCCTCCACGTACTTGCCCCTGGTGTGCCTGGTTTCTACCCCTTTCACCTAGATGTGATTGGATGCCCAGGCTCCATTCAACATCACAAGAAAATTCTTCAACTCTACTTTCCGGGAGTTCTGCCAACTTGTCTAGGAGGCCTCCCCTCTTTCCAGGAGTCTCTCAGACATACCGGAGAGTTAATAATTATGTGATAAGACTGCCCTTCAGTGGCATATCCCTGCAATCAGCTGAAATAGGGGGTAACTATGGCAGCAATTTCACATTGGGTCCTTTTGTTTCCATTACGAATTCTTATCAAAACGTTAAATAAGTGCCGACCCAATCGATAAACTTTTGACGTGTGTATCCCAGAGTTGGCACACTCCAAAGATTCGCCTTCCTCCAACAATCTCTGAATTGATCCCTGTAAGAAGAACAATGGTCAAAACTGAGATGCTGCTGTTTACATCTAGTAAAGACTTCTCTGGCCGCAAGGTAACTTCTTTAAGAAGTATGGGTTTATGGGAAATAAATTTATTAAGCTTAATTTGTTTTTTTTAACAAACTTATTTTCCAGACTTGTTCCAGCTGCTACCGGAAGAATCTCTTTTTCTCCTGGGTTTTCTCATGCAAATTCTGTGACAGGTACTAACATTTTGTCTCTAATGGAGGCTGAACATGTGACTGCTTCATACTAATTTATTAGAGATGTGGGGTTTCTGGTAAAGAACCTTACCTGGAGGTAAGCTTACAGTCAAAGCTTCATAGGAGAAAAAAGGTATGGAAATGTGTTCTTCAGAAAGAAAACTGCTCTCATCTCAGCCAAACCAGACTTTTCCAAAAGGTAGAGGCAACATCTGTAGACTGCTGTTTTAAGGCCCTTGGCTCTCTCCTGTACAGAGCAGGATATTGGATAAAATGCCATTGATGCAGCTCTGGTTATCTAAAATCCAAATTACGTAGCACCTATAGTTCAGAGCACTTGCAGGTCTGCTTAGTCACCCACCATGTATCTTCACCATCTAGGTTTTGCTCAACACTTTTTGATTTGTTGTGGTTTTTTACTTCTCAGGCCCATCTGCCCCGACTGTCTTCTTGAGGTAAGATTGGGTAGATCAAATCTATTTCTATAGGCTGTTCCTTTATCCACCAAATAAGTCTGGGCCCTCTTTTTATGGACGATGGCATTCAGTCCTCACTAACGTGGGCTTACCTGGGGACAGGGGCATCTGGCAGTGGCTCTCATACAGAACGTTGAGCATTGCATTGTATGGGGGAGTTGCGGAAGATGGTCATCAGCTGAATAATTTAGCCAACAGCTATTTTGTCTTGTTTTGTTCCATGCAAGTTTTTTTTTTTTTCCTTACAGGAAATGAGTATCAGCATTTCACATAACATGTACAGCCCAACTAAAGTTTCACCACGATGGCTTTTTTCAGGGCATGGTTAGACAAGAACACCCTTTCCTGTTAGTGTTATACAAAACAGACCAGAGTTTAAAAAGGCACCCCCAAAAAATTGCAGCAGATTTACCAATATATCACATCCTTTTATCAAATATTAGTTTTGCTGGAACAGACAAATCAATATCTAATTGTAGTCCTGACAACTTCTTGCTTTTCTGGGGGTTGATTACATATGCAAGGCACTGTCGTTTGATAAGTTTGCACTCTTCTGTGCAGATGATGATGCCTTTCAAGCAATGCATGCATTTGCCAGTCAGCTTCTTCAAAGCTCTGGTTTTGACTCGGGACAATGATCCTTTATGCCAAGCGGAGAAAAACAAGATGTTCTATAGGGAGGTGATGCTCTGGGATTTTTCCAGGTGAGTCCAGATCCAGTCCAGATGTGCTGTGTGTGTGTGGGTTTTCTTTTTTTTTTTTTTTTTTTTTTCCTGAATTCACTTGGTTTTTACAAATTGGGAAGGATTCGGACAAAAATCCATGTTTTGTATGCAATTGGTGGCACAGATGAATGGTCTAATTTGTCATACCTTTTTCAAGGCAGAAAACAGAGTAAGGCCAGGGTCCCACTTGCAAGTGCAGTGTGAGAAACTCGCAACTCAATACCCAGTACTGCCGCCAGCACTCGGGACCGGAGTGTGGTTGCATGTATTTCTATGCAGCTGAAAGCTCTGGTCTGAGTGCCAGCGGCAGTGCCGGGTATTGAGGCTAGAGACTCGCACGAGTTTCTCGCATTGCACTCACAAGGGGAACCCTGGCCTAAATTGCTAATTATGGTACTTTCTGCAGAGTTCTCTAAGTGATCTCTAATCATTGCCTTTAGGGATGAATACTATTCTGGACCATTGGGTACTTGCCATTCATTTGTATTGACTTGTTTTGGCCTACAGAAGAGTAGATAAAACATCTGGCCCTTCTGCTAAGTGCTTCATTCTTTCTCCATATCCTGGGAACTAAAAAATGTTCCCATATCCTTCTAGTTCTAAAAATGTTGGATGTTAAGATAGAATTTGGTCCTTTTGGAAATAAGTTGTGGTCAATGTCTGTCTGCTGCCCTAAAGCTTCCATTTAGGTATTGGCCAACACACGTCCATATTTTTTGATTCCCTCAATGTATAAATATGACCTATTTATAAGGTCTCATTTCTACCCATAAATAAGCATAGATTGATAAGATATAAGGCAACCTGTGCTCATTTAATGATCCATTGACATGCCCCAACACAACTGTATGGGGCCTTTAATGCAATCATTCTGTTCCCATAGAGCATGCATATTGTCAGCAGCACATCTGTTCACACGGGGCAAACAGCTGCTGACAATCTATTTTAATGCCTATGTGAACACACCAATCGGCTGATGAGCAAGCAGTTTGCTCGGTTTTTCGTCTGATCAGTAGCCTGTGTACACGGATTGATGATTGAAAGTGAATTAATGTTTTTACGAATGCAGGTTTGCAGATTATCTGGTGTAAATGAGCCTTAATCCTGTGTGGATCATTTTTGGACTAAACTGTAATGCAGAACATCTTGCAAGAAAATCCGTGTTTGTCATCTTTTTTGATTAGAGTTCCCCTGGTGTTTGAACCCAAAGACATAGAGGACAACTTGGCCTTTCGCAAGAGGATCATGTACAACTGGATATCCATGGATATCTGTATAAAATGTGAAGAATATATTTTGGATGTTTTAGACATGAGCAACCAGAGTGAGTTCCCAGGAAGCTCCTTGAAGTCTCGCAGCATTTCAGAATCTTCTCCCATATTACAAGACATTAGTAAAAATGGTCTGGATTCAAGGGCCTTCATTCCAGCACCATTCTGAGTTCTGCTCTTGAGAATCATCCTTTTTATGAAAACTCTACCTTCTTAAAATCAAAAGATGATGGTGGACTCTCTGGGGCAAAGGGAGAACCTTAGAATTTTAATGTGTCTGTATCTGAATATTAACTTATTTGTTTGTGGTGTCATGTTTTGATGACTAGGCCCATCTGAATATTTTTAATTTTTTTTTTTCCCATTGACTTTCCTAGCTCCCTGGTGGGGCGTACAGGGTCCATAATCTAAATTAATTTATAATGTAATGGTCAGTACCAAGTAATTGACTGCTACAATGACTAAAATCACTGGGAGGGTGGTGCTTATGATTTGTAATTTATCAATATTTAAGAATTGATTAATATTTTAATGTAAATACATATTTGACTTTTTACAAGAATTTTGCACTTTACTATTTGCACTTGCTGAATGCAGTTTCTGATGAGTGAATCACTAGACACATTTTTGGCATGTGGTGAGGGGGGCAACTATAGACTTTTTGGCTGTAACTTTTTGTTTTCCCCTTTTATGTTTTAGGCCTGGTTATATTCTTTAAGTAGTTCTATTGCTTTTATTTTTGCCTTATGGTAAAATAATTGAATAATGTATATTCTGTTAACTGCAATTTGGAAAATAAAGTGCAAGAATATGATGCTGGTCAATATGTCTAGTTTTTGAGTCCCAGTGCGAGAAAATAAATGGAGATGGGAACAATGTTAAGGTGAGAGAAAATATTTTATAGTGAAGCTTGGCTTAAAGACACAATATCCTAACCAAAACAGTAGTAAATACCATGGTCGCATATATAAAACAAAACTATCTTTAATGGAGATAGATTTGTTTATATATATCTTTTAATAGATGGCAGTCGGTCACAGCATAAAACATAAGGTAAATCCAATATGGCACTATTGGCCTGATGAACAAACGGTACAAAAATTATGCAAAAGCTGGACTTTCAGCACAAGTCAACCTTTCTACAAAACCATCAATGTTGTGAAAATGGTCAGCTGCTGTGACTTGATACAGACAACCAATGTGAACAAGGGTAAAACAGATGACTGGAGGGTGGGGACAAAAGTCTCCAGGTGCCAGGCAGTGAGGAGAGACCAGAAGGGGTTAGAGCTTTTATAAAGGAGGAAAAGTGGGGGGATCATTGGCTGCAAGGGAGGAAAGGAGAATGTGACATGAGACACACATGGAATGTCAGCAGCAGAAGTGGACTGCTTGGGAGGGCAACTGGAGGAACCAGGTGCTATGGCAGGTAAAGGAAAGGAGGTCAGGCAACCTCTGCATGGGGGTGGCAACATGGCTGTAACTTTATTAAGAGACTCTGCACAATCACTAGCTGGCAGCGCATGAAGGGGGCATTGACGTAGACTGGTACATATCAGGAGTGAGATACTGCAGAAGAGTCCTCAACATAGGAAGATCTGCAGCTAGCCTGGCCTCCCATGGCTGGTGCTTCCAGTTGCAGGGGAGCGTGAAAATATGGGCAAGATGGTGGCACCACGGTACTGTTGGGAACAATGGTAGGTGTGTGGCACCCGTGCTAATTAACTGACGGCAGGTGGGAGAGGAAGGGGTAAGAGCTTATAAAGGTGGGAAAAATGAGAGGAGAGCAGGGATCAGTGGCTGCAAGGAAGGATAAGAATCAGACGTGGCACAAGTACATTAAACCTTCTTAATTAGGGCACATCAGTCAGGGGCATACAGTCTATAAAATAAAATGCCCTACATACCAGACAAGAAGAAAAGGTAGCACACTGTAGCGCTATAGCTTGCAAACACGAAATATGAAAAATATGAAAAATGAATTACATCATTACCTTAGAAATATGAAAAATTGAGAAGTCTTAGCGCATGATATCTACATACCAGACAGTCATGATCACGTTTGCAGTTTCTACACAACCTTCCTTAATTTTTCCGAACGGAGTAGGAAATTCCAGCTTGCCTTCAATGAAGTAGATGGTGGGCTCCATGCAGTTTCCTTATCCTACTATGTCAATCATTGTTAAACTGTTAAAATTTGCACATTTTATTAAAACTATAAACAACCACCTATAGGAAGAATTAGGCTATGTGCACACGTTGAGGAATCTTTGTAGAAATTTCCTGAGAAAAACCAGACTTTTTCCCAGGAAATTCGGACACTTTTTTTTTTGCGCGTTTTTGCGTTTTTTTTTCCTGAACATCCTAGGGTCAATAATATAGCGGGAAATCCGCAAATTTTCAGCGAAATTAATGAACATGCTGCGTTTTTTTACTGCAATGTTTTTTTTGCGGAAAAAAACGGACCATGTGCACAAAAATTGCAGAATGCATTCTAACAGGATGCTTCATGCATGCATTTTTTTTAAGCATTTTTGCAGTGGAAAACCGCTGCAAAAAACGCGAAAAATCCGCAAAATGTGCACATAGCTTTAAAGTGCCTGATCAGCAGGCACTGACTGCTAGCAGCATGATTGACTATAGAGTTACGTAGTCCTTTAATGCAACTTCAATGAATAAAGTCCTATAAAAATGTAGATCTTTCTCCTGTGCAGGCTGACTGGTTCATGTCTCCATAGTTGTCCTGGTCATCTAGGGTCACATTTCCAAGTCCATCACAAATCGCTGAGATATTTAAGTTCGGTTCATGGTAACTGGAGAGTCCAAGAGTTGAGGTACAAGGTGCTGTGGCAGGTCCTGGAAAAAGAAGCCTATATTTTAATATTGGGCTGGAACAGCTGCCAAACAGGTTGCATCACAATGCCTCTAATGTACGTTATTAAACAGAAGGCCAACACAGCACTACTGGAGATCAAATAGAAAAAAGTAGATCAGTGGCTGGTGCTTTGATAATGGAGCTGCACTGCACTATTATTTAGAACATAAAATATAGCTAAAGGGGCTCTGTCAGCACAATGACTGTGCAAACCAAGTACAGGCCCGCAGTGCTTCACAGTGAGGCCAGTCATTTAAATACACCTTCCCACCTGCTTGTTTTCCATCTACAGTATCTCTGCACTTCTCTAGCTCTATGAAGACAGAGCTGTCAATCAAATAAGGGGGGGTGGAGGTAGAGGAAAAACGTGCAGGTGGGAAGATGTATTTAAGTGATTGGCCATGATGCACCGAGCGGTGGGATTTAATTTGAACAGTCATTCTGTGCTTACATATATATACATACACACACACACACACACACACACACACACACACACACACTTTCCTTCCTCTAAACAATACATATAGCAAGAAGAGATTTGGAAGCCAAATCCATTGCCCCGTTATATCTTTTATTTGTTGCTGCACTGCCAACAAATCAGAGTTTAATTCACATGCAAATGAGGAGTTGAATGCTTTGAATAGAGACCTCCCAAGCTTGTTTTCCTGCTCAGCATCATGACTGAGAGTATCCGTGACTCATGTTAGCTTCTACCAACGGACCGTATCGAATAAACCTTTGTACCCTAACTGACAATTCCGACACAACATCTATTACTACCCCTCGATCACAGTAAGAGACATAGACGTAAATTGGATTAATTGGCCACAGCAGCTATTTATTAACATTAATACAACAATATAAACATTGCCCAACCCATGGAGGGGAAGGTCCTCGAAGGCCAAAACCTTGTAACCGTAATTGTCCACAAACACAACCCATTTTGGCCCCCGGGCTAACTCTTACCCCCAGCCGCTAGACACCAGCTCAGGGATAGTTGACGTTCAGCCGGGCCAAAACCAAAACCTCTTAACCCCCAAGGGTGATTTGCACGTTAATGACCGGGCCAATTTTTACAATTCTGACCACTGTCTCTTTATGAGGTTATAACTCTGGAACGCTTCAACGGATCTTCGCGATTCTGAGACTGTTTTCTCGTGACTTATTGTACTTCACGTTAGTGGTAAAATTTCTTCGATATAACTTGAGTTTATTTTTGGAAAAAAACGCAAATATGGCAAAAATTTTGAAAATTTTGCAATTTTCAAACTTTTAATTTTTATTCCCTTAAAACAGAGTTTTAAAACACAAAATAGTTAAGAAATAACATTTCCCACATGTCTACTTTACATCAGCACAATTTTGGAACCAAAATTTTTTTTGTTAGGAAATTATAAGTGTTAAAAGTTGACCAGCGATTTCTCATTTTTACAACAAAATTTACAAAGCCATTTTTTTAGGGACCACCTCATATTTGAAGTCACTTTGAGGGTCTATATAGCAGAAAATACCCAAAAGTGACACCATTCTAAAAACTGCACCCCTCAAGGTACTCAAAACCACATTCAAGAATTTTATTAACCCTTCAGGTGCTTCACAGGAGCTGAAGCAACGTGGAAGGAAAAAATGAATATTTAACTTTTTAGCCACAAAAATGATCTTTTACAAACTTTTTTTTTATTTTCACAAGGGTAAAAGGAGAAAATGGACAGATAAAGTTGTTGTACAATTTCTCCTGAGTACGCCAATACCCATATGTGGGGGAAAACCACTGTTTGGGCACACGGCAGAGCTCGTAAGGGAAGGAGCGCCGTTTTACTTTTTCAAACTAAAATTGGCTGGAATTGAGATTGGACTCCATGTCGCGTTTGGAGACCCCTGATGTGCCTAAACAGTGGAAACCCCCCACAAGTGACACCATTTTGGAAACTAGACCCCCTAAGGAACTTATCTAGATCTGTTGTGAGCACTTTGAACCCCCAAGTGTTTCACAAAAGTTTATAATACCTGGGTGTGAAAAAAAAAAAAACAATTTTCCACAAAAATTATTTTTAGTCCCAAATTTTAGATTTTTCCCAAGGAAATTGGACCCCAAAAGTTGTTGTCCAATTTGTCCTGAGTACGCTGATACCCCATATGTGGGGGGGGGACTGTTTGGGTGCACTGCAGGGCTTGGAAAGGAAGTAGTAACGTTTTGGTATGCAGACGTTGATGGGGGTCATGTTCCGTTTGCAGTGCCCCAGATGAGCCTAAACAGTGGAAACCCCCCACAAGTGACCCCATTTTGGAAACTAGACCCCCTAAGGAACTTATCTAGATCTTTGGTGAGCACTTTGAACCCCCTAGTGCTTCACACAAGTTTATAATGCCCGGGCATAAAAATAAAAAATCCTATTTTTTTTCCCACAAAAATTATCTTTTAGTCACTATTTTTTTATTTTCCCAAGGGTAACAGGAGAAATTGGACCACAAAAGTTGTTGTCCAATTTGTCCTGAGTACGCTGATACCCCATGTGTGGGGGGAACCACTGTTTGGGCGCACGGCAGAGCTCGGAATGGAAGGAGCACAATTTGACTTTTTCCAACCAAAATTGGCTGGAATTGAGATTGGACGCCATGTTGCATTTGGAGAGCCCCTGATGTGCCTAAACAGTGGAAACCCCCCACAAGTGATCCCATTTGGGAAACTAGACCCCCCTAAGGAACTTATCTAGATCTTTGGTGAGCAATTTGAACCCCCAAGTGCTCCACACAAGTTTATAACGTAGAGCCGTAAAATTAAAAAATCATATTTTTTCCACATAAATGATCTTTTCACCCCAATTTTTATTTTTCAAAGGGTAACAAGACTCGAAAAGGTATTGTGCAATTTGTCCTGAGTACGCTTATACCCCATATGTGGGGGTAAACCACTGTTTGGGTGCATGGTAGAGTTTGGAAAGGAAGGAGCGCAGTTTGACTTTTTCAAAGCAGAATTGGCTGGATGCCATGTTGTGTTTGGAGACCTCCTGATCTGCCTAAACAGTGGAAACCCCAACAAATGACACCATTTTGGAAACTAGACCCCTCAAGGAACTTATAGAGACGCCGAGAAACAAAAGCAGTCAAAGGTCAAAAGTAGAAAAAATAGAAAAAACTTTATTGATGTAATAGGATAAAAGTATTACACAACAGGTGAACCCTGCATGTGCCACAACACACAATAAAAACACAGCAAGGGAAACCATGTGTGGTAACGTAGATATAATAATGCCTCTTATTCCATATGTAATTAATATTTCACATAGCTGAAATGCATAGGTAAGTATATAGAGGTAAATAAAGCATGGTGATGTCATACATACCACTAAAGTCACCAATGTGAGACCACACAGGTTACCCTTGCCGCCCCAACGCGCGTTTCGGAGGGTTTCCTTCCTTCCTTCTTCAGGGGGCAAGGTTACAGCTAAACAGCCGTATTTAAATATACAAGTGAATCAGGAAATAACATCTGTGTCTAATTCAAGTATACACCTCCTCATTAATTAACAAACACCAGAGCATACCTGCATTTAGAACCAGGAAATGGCGTATCAGATTAACGATAGTCGTAGCCATGACAACCGTGCCAACAGCGCTATCATCGGGGAACGCCAAGACACATGGGGCCCCATGTGGATGAGCGTCCCTAGTTCAGCGATGCGGGACACCGGAAATACAGGAGCTGACATGCGCAGTAGCGCAAAAGATGCATGTGATGGAGCTATGCACGGGACATGCGTAGTAAAGATAGCGGCAGCCATTTCTATGAAGACCAAATGCAGGGATCTCCTGGTGTCAACCATTCATGCACAATAGTGAATAGTCAATATGCAGGTAGCCAAACTAAATAGTGACTAGAAATAAAAATAAATATACAAAAAGTGCACAGATAAAAGTTGAATAAACACAAAAAAGGGGGAGATAAATGATAAACAACGAAATATTAAAGTATAAAGACAAATAATCATATAAATAAAAAGTAAACACAGACATAACCAGAGTGTGGGCAAAAGAGATATATATACAAACCAAAAACCACATTAATTCATAATTGCCACATGTCATGGACATATAATGCACTCAAATAACAAGACATAAAAAGATATTTTATATATATATCTATATCATACTATTGAGCTAACCAAATTAACATGCATATCGGCAATGTCCATCACAAAAACATGATCAATTACAATCAGTACAGATAAACAGTGATAGGTGCAACAAATATCGCAGCGTAACGATTGCAAGACGTTTTTTGCATGTACTGGCATAGTGCCTGACTGGTATCAGATGTCTCAAAAAGTCCAAATGACAATGCTGACAAGATGTAGCAGATCCCATACAATAAAACCAAAACCATAAAGAAATAAAAATAAAAAAATTAATATAAGACAAAAAGAAAATAGACAAAAAATAAAAGGAAAAAACCAAAGGAAAAAATAATAATCATGTAGTGACAATCGAATGGACCATTGCATAGGTCATCTTCACATGATCACATGTTGGTCAAGATGAGGGTATTGTTGGATGTTGTTGCTAGATGTGGTCAAGGATGCACAAAATATGAAGCACCACACACAAAACTAAAAACAAAATAAGAAAAAAATTAAAATCAATGAAGTTCACATACAAGATCAGGATGTAATATACAGAATGCACAGCAGCCCATAGTCTACAAAAAGGGAGCAAAAGAGAGACACTCATTTAAACCATCCGGATGGACGGTCTTAAGTCGCCAGATCCAGCGTGTCTCCAATCTGGCCAGGCGCTTAGAGAGCTGACCCCCTCTAATATTAATTTGAAGAGCATCAATGCCTCTAACCCTCAGGAGTGTGGCATCACAATTATGGAAGATTTTAAAATGTCTTGGTATTGTCTTAAGGGTGGCTACGTCCATATGCGTAGATGCCGCCTGTATCCCCAAAACGTGTTCACGGATGCGGACCTTTAATTGTCGTGTTGTAAGGCCAACATATACAAGTCCACATGGACACGTGGCATAGTAAATTACGTACCTAGTGGTGCATGTGATGCGTTGTCTGATCGAAAATACTTTCTTACCACTAGAATCCGTGAATGAATCACATTTATCCACATTGGGGCAGGCGACGCATCCACCACATGGAACGCAGCCAACCCTAGGAGTGAAATTGTCCAAGAATGTGGTTTGCCGTTGCCCAGAGTAATGGCTATGAACCAACTGGTCTCGAAGGTTTTTTGCACGTCTGAAGGTCAGGGAAGGTTTCTCTGGGAGAAACTTTCTCATTATCGAATCTGTCATTAGTATGGGCCAAGCCCTCCCTAAAATGGCCCGCACCTGGTCGGATCGTGAATGAAAATTAGTAATGAAGCGAATCTTATTAGCAGACGTTATTCCGGACCTCGGATTTGCCTTGTAGAGCAAATCACGACGAACTGAATGTTTAGCTCTCTGATAGGCCCGTTTAATCGAACGTCCACTATAGCCTCTTGCCAAAAAACGTATCCGTAATTCCTTAGCCCTCGATTCAAAATCGTCATCCGTGGAGCAGATCCTACGTAGTCGTAGGAACTGTCCCACTGGAATGGATCTAATCATATGGCCAGGATGGCCAGAGGATGCATGTAATAGGGAGTTAGTCGATGTTTCTTTACGAAAAATATCAGTCTGTAAGAGGCCAAATTGGTCTCTCTTGATTGTCACATCCAAGAAGTCAATAGAATTAATATCCCACACGAATGTTAGGTGGATGTTCTGATCGTTGCTGTTCAAGAGGGAGATAAATTGTTCAAGGTCGACGGCTGTGCCCTGCCATACGAAGAAGATGTCATCAATATAACGCGTCCATAAAGGGACACGCTCTATTGATCCCTGTTCGTAAGACAGGAAGAGGTCCCTCTCCCACAGCCCCAGGAAGAGACCGGCATAAGAGGGCGCATAAGCCGCTCCCATAGCGGTCCCCTGGAGCTGTAGGTAGAAGGACCCCTTAAACACAAAAAAATTGTGAGTGAGGGTGAACTCCAATAGCTCCAGCAGAAGTTCCCTCACCTCAAGAGATAGAGTGGACATGCCGAGGAAATACCTCACTGCATGGATGCCATCCTTATGCCTGATGTTGGTGTAAAGTGATTCGACATCCGCTGAAACCAGTAGAGTACCACCCTCCAAACACAAGCCATCGACCCTGCGCAATAAATCTCCAGTGTCCTTGAGAAATGACGGGAGATTAACTACCAGAGGTTGAAGATGAAAGTCAATCCATCTGTTTACATGCTCCAGCAAATTGCCCCTACCTGAGATGATAGGTCTGCCCGGGGGTGACGTAGTATTTTTATGGATTTTAGGGAGTAAGTATAATGTGGGAACAGTGGGTTCCGTGACAGTCAAGGCCATTGCAAGGTCTTTGGTGATAACGTCGTCCTGAAGTGCTTGCTGGATAATGGCATCAAGCTGCGCACTGTACGCTGACAATGGATTATAAGTAAGTTTTTTATAATATATACCATTATCCAATTGGCGATAGGCCTCTTGTTCATACATTTTTTTAGGCCACAGGACGACGTTACCACCTTTGTCCGCAGGCTTGACTACCACATCTGGAAGATTTTGCAGATATTTTAATCTCTCCCTTTCATGTCTGCTTAGATTATCATCCCTAACATATCTAGGGATGCTAGCAAGATCATTAGTAACCACCCGGACAAAGAGGTCAATGCTGGAGCATGCAGTCAGTGGAGGAAATTTGTTGGAACGCAGACGGATAGATGGAGGAACCTTACCGCCATCGTGTGCATGTTCAACCGCCAATTCCTCAAGGACCCTTAATGCATTCTGTTCCTCTTCTGTAGGGAAAAGGACATGAAGTTCATTATTAAAGTGAAATCTCCTAAACAGCAGGGATCTGGTGGATGCGTCGCCTGCCCCAATGTGGATAAATGTGATTCATTCACGGATTCTAGTGGTAAGAAAGTATTTTCGATCAGACAACGCATCACATGCACCACTAGGTACGTAATTTACTATGCCACGTGTCCATGTGGACTTGTATATGTTGGCCTTACAACACGACAATTAAAGGTCCGCATCCGTGAACACGTTTTGGGGATACAGGCGGCATCTACGCATATGGACGTAGCCACCCTTAAGACAATACCAAGACATTTTAAAATCTTCCATAATTGTGATGCCACACTCCTGAGGGTTAGAGGCATTGATGCTCTTCAAATTAATATTAGAGGGGGTCAGCTCTCTAAGCGCCTGGCCAGATTGGAGACACGCTGGATCTGGCGACTTAAGACCGTCCATCCGGATGGTTTAAATGAGTGTCTCTCTTTTGCTCCCTTTTTGTAGACTATGGGCTGCTGTGCATTCTGTATATTACATCCTGATCTTGTATGTGAACTTCATTGATTTTAATTTTTTTCTTATTTTGTTTTTAGTTTTGTGTGTGGTGCTTCATATTTTGTGCATCCTTGACCACATCTAGCAACAACATCCAACAATACCCTCATCTTGACCAACATGTGATCATGTGAAGATGACCTATGCAATGGTCCATTCGATTGTCACTACATGATTATTATTTTTTCCTTTGGTTTTTTCCTTTTATTTTTTGTCTATTTTTTTTTGTCTTATATTAATTTTTTTATTTTTATTTCTTTATGGTTTTGGTTTTATTGTATGGGATCTGCTACATCTTGTCAGCATTGTCATTTGGACTTTTTGAGACATCTGATACCAGTCAGGCACTATGCCAGTACATGCAAAAAACGTCTTGCAATCGTTACGCTGCGATATTTGTTGCACCTATCACTGTTTATCTGTACTGATTGTAATTGATCATGTTTTTGTGATGGACATTGCCGATATGCATGTTAATTTGGTTAGCTCAATAGTATGATATAGATATATATATAAAATATCTTTTTATGTCTTGTTATTTGAGTGCATTATATGTCCATGACATGTGGCAATTATGAATTAATGTGGTTTTTGGTTTGTATATATATCTCTTTTGCCCACACTCTGGTTATGTCTGTGTTTACTTTTTATTTATATGATTATTTGTCTTTATACTTTAATATTTCGTTGTTTATCATTTATCTCCCCCTTTTTTGTGTTTATTCAACTTTTATCTGTGCACTTTTTGTATATTTATTTTTATTTCTAGTCACTATTTAGTTTGGCTACCTGCATATTGACTATTCACTATTGTGCATGAATGGTTGACACCAGGAGATCCCTGCATTTGGTCTTCATAGAAATGGCTGCCGCTATCTTTACTACGCATGTCCCGTGCATAGCTCCATCACATGCATCTTTTGCGCTACTGCGCATGTCAGCTCCTGTATTTCCGGTGTCCCGCATCGCTGAACTAGGGACGCTCATCCACATGGGGCCCCATGTGTCTTGGCGTTCCCCGATGATAGCGCTGTTGGCACGGTTGTCATGGCTACGACTATCGTTAATCTGATACGCCATTTCCTGGTTCTAAATGCAGGTATGCTCTGGTGTTTGTTAATTAATGAGGAGGTGTATACTTGAATTAGACACAGATGTTATTTCCTGATTCACTTGTATATTTAAATACGGCTGTTTAGCTGTAACCTTGCCCCCTGAAGAAGGAAGGAAGGAAACCCTCCGAAACGCGCGTTGGGGCGGCAAGGGTAACCTGTGTGGTCTCACATTGGTGACTTTAGTGGTATGTATGACATCACCATGCTTTATTTACCTCTATATACTTACCTATGCATTTCAGCTATGTGAAATATTAATTACATATGGAATAAGAGGCATTATTATATCTACGTTACCACACATGGTTTCCCTTGCTGTGTTTTTATTGTGTGTTGTGGCACATGCAGGGTTCACCTGTTGTGTAATACTTTTATCCTATTACATCAATAAAGTTTTTTCTATTTTTTCTACTTTTGACCTTTGACTGCTTTTGTTTCTCGGCGTCTCTATATATTGTATATGCAGTTGGTCTGCTACAGTCTGGCAACTTTTCAGTTTGCTACTTTGTGACACTATGTTATTATATCTCCTATGATGATATGTTACTCTCAGTAACTGATATGTTGATCTATGGTGTTATTTGGTCCCTCAAGGAACTTATCTAGATGTGTGGTGAGCACTTTGAACTCCAAAGTGCTTCACAGAAGTTTATAACGTACAGCCGTAAAATAAAAAATCTTTTTTTTTTTTTTACAAAAATGATTTTTTCGCCCCCAATATTTTATTTTCACAAGGGTAACAGGAGAAATTGGACCCCAAAAGTTGTTGTCCAATTTGTCCTGAGTACGCTGATACCCAATATGTGGGAGAAAACTACTGTATGGGCACACGTTGGGGCTCGGAAGGGAAGTAGTGATGTTTTGGATTGCAGACTTTGATGGAATGGTCTGGGGGCGTCATGTCGCATTTGGAGAGCCCCTGATGCGCCTAAACAGTGGAAACCCCCCACAAGTGACCCCATTTTGGAAAGTAGACCCCACAAGGAACTTATCTAGATGTGTGGTGAGCACTTTGAACTCCGAAGTGCTTCACAGAAGTTTATTACGTACAGCCGTAAAAATATAAAATCCTTTTTTTTTTTTTACAAAAATTATTTTTTTGCCCCCAATATTTTATTTTCACAAGGGTAACAGTAGAAATTGGACCCCTAAAGTTGTTGTCCAATTTGTCCTGAGTACGCTGATACCCAATATGTGGGAGAAAACTACTGTATGGGCGAACGTTAGGGCTCGGAAGGGAAGTAGTGACGTTTTGGATTGCAGACTTTGATGGAATGGTTTGGGGGCGTCATGTCACATTTGGAGAGCCCCTGATCTGCCTAAACAGTGGAAACCCCCCACAAGTGACCCTATTTTGGAAAATAGACCCCACAAGGAACTTATCTAGATGTGTGGTGAGCGCTATGAAGCCCCAAGTGCTTCACAGAAGTTTATAACGTACAGCCGTAAAAAAAAAAAAATCATTTTTTTTTTAAAAAATCATATTTTCGCCCCCAGTTTTTTATTTTCCCAAGGGTAACAGAAGAAATAGGACAAATTGCACAATAACTCTTGGGGTCCAGAGTACGCTGATACCCCATATGTGGGGGTAAACTACTGTTTGGGCACATGGCAAAGCTCAGAAGTGAAGGAGCACTGTTTGACTTTTTCAATGCAGAATTGGCTGGAATTGAGATCAGACGCCATGTCACATTTGGAGAGCCCCTGATGTGCCTAAACAGTGGAAACCCCCCGATTCTAACTCCAACCCTAACCCCAACACACCCCTAACCCTAGTCCCAACCCTAACCACAAACCTAACCCTAATCCTAACTTTAGCGCCAACCCTAACCCTAACTTTAGCCGCAACCCTAACCCTAATAGGAAAATGGAAATAAATACATTTTTTAAATTCTATTATTTTTCCCTAACTAAGGAGGTGATAAAGGGGTTTGATTTACTATTTATAGTGGATTTTTATGATTGGCAGCTGTCACGCTAAAAGACGCTTTTTATTGCAAAAAATAGTTTTTGCATCACCACATTTTGAGAGCTATAATTTTTGCATATTTTGGCCCACAGAGTCATGTGAGGTCTTATTTTTTGCGGTATGAGTTGATGTTTTTATTGGTACCATTTTTGAGCACGTGACATTTTTTGATCGCTTTTTATTTCGATTTTTGGGAGGATAGAATGAACAAAAATCAGCAATTCATGAATTTCTTTTAGGGAGGCGTTTATACCGTTCTGCGTGTGGTAAAATTGATAAGGCAGTTTTAATCTTCGGGTCAGTACGATTACGGCGATACCTCATTTATATCTTTTTTTATGTTTTGGTGCTTTTATAGAATAAAAACAATTTTATATAAAAAATTATTATTTTTGCATCGCTTTATTCTGTGAGCTATAACTTTTTATTTTTTTGCTGATGATGCTGTATGGTGGCTCGTTTTTTTGCAGGACAAGATGTCGATTTCAGCGGTACCATGTTTATTTATATCGGTCTTTTTGATCGCATGTTATTCCACTTTTTGTTCGGCGGTATGATGATAAAGCATTGATTTTTTGCTTTATTTTATTTTTTTTTAAGAGGTTCACTAAAGGGGTTAACTAGTGGGATAGTTTTATAGGGGGGGGGTCGTTACGGACGCGGCGATACCAAACATGTGTACTTTTATTGTTTTGTTTTTTTTATTTACAGGAAAAAATGAATTTTTGGGGGAATATTTTTTTTTCTTTTTTTTGGAATTTTTTAAAACATGTTTATTTTTATTTTTTTCACTTTTTTACTTTGTCCCAGGGTGGGACATCACTGTAAAATATCAGATCGCTGGTGTGACAGTGTGCACAGCACTCTGTCACACCAGCGATCGCTCTGGCACTGCTGCAGGCTTCTCAGTGCCTGCTCTTAGGCCTCTTTCACACATCCGTTGTGCGCCTGACGGCGCCCTCCGGCATTTTTTTGTCCAACCGCATCCGGCGAAATGTAATGCCGGATGCGGTTTTTTTTTTGCATTGACTATCATTAGCGCCGGATGGCGCCTGATGTCAGTGCGTTGTATGCGTTTTTGTCCGGATCCGGCGGAAATGTACATTCCGGCGGCCGGACACAACGCAGCATGTAACGTTTTGTTTTTTTTGCCGGAGCTGCCTGATGTGCCTGAAGCGGCGCATCAGGCAGCCGCAAACAATAGAAGTCAATGGGACCGGATCAGACTTTTGTGCAATCCGGCAAAATACTACTACTACTACTACATTTTCCAGTGTCTCCGGGCATCAGAAACCCTCTTTTTATGGGTTCAAAAGTTCAGGTCGGATCCAGCAAAAAACTGGATCCGTTGCATCAGTTTTTTTGTTTCAGCGCCGGATCCGTTCCATCAGGCATAGGACGGATCATGCCTGATACAAAAAGACGGATGTGTGAAAGAGGCCTTAGCAGGCACTGAGGAAGCCGCCTCCCTGCAGGACCCGGCTGCCATCTTGGATCCGGGTCCTTGGAGGGAGGAAGGCCTCAGAACAGCGCGATCACATCGCGCTGTTCTGAGGGTCTCAGGGGAGCGTGCAGGGAGCCCCCTCCCTGCGCGATGCTTCCCTGTGCCCCTGTACACCGCGATCATGTTTGATTGCGGTGTGCCAGGGGTTAATGTGCCGGGAGCGCTCCTGACACACAGTTCCGGGTGTCAGCTGTGATAATCAGCTGACACCCGGCGGAGATTAGCTGCGCTCCCCCCGGGAGCGCAGCTAATCGCCTATGACGTACTATCCCGTCCATGGTCGGATTGGCACGGGTTTCATGGACGGGATAGTACGTCTGATGTCAGAGAGGGGTTAAAGGTGGCCGCCAAAATAACCCTTCCACAGTTCACCAGAATTCATCGAGGGGAGTCCAGGACCTCTTGAGATCCCCTCCCCCCCACCAGTCTGCCATTTTCCACTTCCACCAACTTCGAGGAGCTCCCCCCCCGCCCGTGCTGCTATGACAGCCCATCATACTGAAAAGGAAAACATACTTTAAGCAGATATAAACGGCCCCATCATATAGATAACCTATAATCCTCATTGATACTTAAATCTGACCTAAAGGCATCTGCCGTCTAAACAAAAAGGGGAGGGTGGGTGGGAGTTTGCTCTGCGCTGGTGTGTACCCAAAATGGTGGCTACTCAACATGTCCACCCCCTATTTATATGGCCAGAACCACTCCGCTCCCCCCTCTTCCCTTACACGTCACCCGACACCCCTCCTCTACCTAGACAGCTAAACTTAACCCCTCACTCACTCTTCTTTATTATCCCCTTTACAGCTCCCTTTATTCCCACGTCACCTCGTCATGTTGGCCTCCCTTGAGGGCCTGTGGCCCCGTACGGCCTTTCTTGACTGAGAGTATCCATGACTCATGTTAGCTTCTACCAACGGACCGTATCGAATAAACCTTTGTACCCTAACTGACAATTCCGACCCAACATCTATTACTACCCCTCGATCCCAGTAAGAGACATAGACGTAAATTTGATTAATTGGCCACAGCAGCCATTTATTAACATTTATACAACAATATAAACATTCATAAACATTGCCCAACCCATGGAGGGGAAGGTCCTCGAAGCCCAAAACCTTGTAACCGTAATTGTCCACAAACACGACCCATTTTGGCCCCTGGGCTAACTCTTACCCCCAGCCGCTAGACACCAGCTCGGGATAGTTGACGTTCAGTCTGGCCAAAACCAAAACCCCTTAAAGGGGGCCGCCAAAATAACCCTTCCACAGTGTTACCAATATCCAGTTCACCAGAATTCACCGAGGGAGTCCAGGACCTCTTGATATCCCCTCCCCCCAACCAGTCCGCCATTTTCCACTTCCACCAACTTCGAGGAGCTCCTCCCCCGCCAATCACACAAATGGTCTGACCCCTCAAGCATTTGTGTCCCTCCAAACCATCAAGGCCGTCTCAATGCCTTCCTGAATGGCTAGGCACCATAAATCCGTGCCCACCGAGTTCAGATAAACCCCGTCCCTTCTCCAAAAACCTCCTTCTCCCGACTCCAAATCCGTACGCCTAACAACCACGGCCCCATTCCTCGCCATGAACCTCAAGACGGCCTTGTTCAACTTAATTTGAGCTTAATTCACCCCGCTCAATGACCGCGCTCCCCTCCAAACTTAACGAAAAAACACATCCGACCACACAACCGTAACCCTCGGAAATGAACACCATAACCATAGCATATCAAATTTTATATCCTTTATTAATTCCCTGCAAGGTCTTCTACACAAGTCATTCCCCCCCAAGATGAATGACAACTATGTCTGGCACCTGGTCCAACAGCACAAACCGATGAAATTCCGGCAAAAACTGTCCCCATGTCATCCCCCTTTTACCAATCCACCGCAGTGTCACTGAGTCGCGCGAGAATCCTAACTGACGCCCCTCCGGCCGAACTGCTGCTCTCAGTGATGCCCAGAACACAAATGAATGTCCCATGATCCAGACCAGCCGTTGACCGAGTCCCGAAATGAAAGGAAATAACAACAACATTATGGGATTAAGCAATAACCGATGCCACCAAACTTAGACCAAATCTGGACGAACATACGACCGAAATCTATCTGATTCCCAACGCCCTATCCTTTTTACCATCTCGTCCCCTAAACCCAGCCTGGCCGCCTCCATCGCGGCCCTGAGCCGGAATGAATGACCACCAAAATTCTTACCGTGAATGCCTCCGGACTCCAAACAACGCCTAAAAACTGTGATAAATTTGAAAACGGAAAGAACCATCCGCGTGCACTAGCAGTGGTTCGCCCAAAGCACCCCCTCTTGCCATGAAATTACTTAATGAAAACACAGGACAGACTGGTGAGCCCTGAATTTGGAAGAGCACTACTTTGCATCCTTTACCTGTTATGTCTGTCTTAGAAGAGCGTATAAACAACACAACCCTGTCAGCCGCTACGTCCACGCAACAAACCACCTTTTTTGCTCCTAGAAGGGCTAACCACTTCACCCAGCCGAAATGCTCCAAAAAACGCCAAGGCAAAAGCCGCCCTGAATAAATCTACCTCCCAATCGGACGAACAAACTCCATGCAAATGGCTCTCAATGACCAACAATACCTCATACGAGACAGGCCTCCGGCCATCCTTTGACTTCCATCCTTTTTTCCAGCCCCTAACCGCTTGACGAACCAAAAAGGACTTAGTCACATCCCTAAAACCCCTCACCTTAATACCAAACGATAACCCTGCTAAAAACTTATCCAATTTAGCCACCGACCAACCGACTTTCCAGTAATGACCTAAAACTAACAAAAGCCCGCTCTCGTCGCTCAAACGATCTTCACACATGGCCTTCCAATCCTGCCATACCGACCAAGCCTGGTCGTACTGCTGTCAAGACCTATCGGATAGCGACTTATCGAAAAGCTCCTTCACGGCCTGAAGGGCAGGTCCCATAACACCGCTGGAAACTCCATGCCTGCCGAAACTGCGTGACGATCTGACTTGCAGAATTGATCCCACTGTGAATGAAAAAGAAAGTCAACTACAGGGTTAATGTCACCTGGGCCAGCCTTAGCAACTATCCATAAATTGAACTTTAAGCCCAGAAAAACCAGGTGCTGCAATACTCTTATCACCTCTGGAGTTGCTGCAGATAACGTATTCAAAGCGGCAGGGCCGGCTCCAGGTTTTTATGGGCCCCGGGCGAAAGAGCCTCAGTGGGCCACTTTAACACAGACCACGATTCATGATGCACAGATACTGCAGAGAAATATGGGTATAGTACAACACCAAACACTTCACTTCTTCCATTACATGAGTGATATCTATTGTAAATTGTACAATAGCTCAAAAACCGCGAAATCCTCACAGCGCACAGAACAGACTGGACAGTACAGTCCTCCATACAATATTATGGGCACCACAGTCTCCCCCTCATCACCCATATAATACCCCATGCAGGATGTCATCCCCCATATAATGCTCCATACAGAATACTGGACCCAAAATAATGCTCCATACAGAATACTGGACCCAATATAATGCTCCATACAGGATACTGGTCCCCATATAATGCTCCATACAAAATATGGAGCTCTCCTCTGCGCTGTACTGCGTTCTGCACTGTTACGGCTCAGTCTGAAGAGAGGATTCATACGTTCCCTTGCAGACAGACTTTTCTAAGCGAGGATAGGCATTAGTTAGGACCTGATATACGAGAAGAGCCTTGACGTGGCTATCAGGCTCACATAATTTGGCCATCTTATGCGATAAGACTTCTCAATTTTTCATATTTCTAAGGTAATGATGCAATTCATTTTTCATATTTTTCATATTTCGTGTTTGCAAGCTATAGCGCTACAGTGTGCTACCTTTTTCTCTTGTATGTATATGAGTTGGTGACTCTAGGTTTAGCACCTGTTCACACTGAATCTATGTTTGGATGTGCCGGTCAGTTTTTTGATATGTATTCATTTACCTTCTACCTGAGCACTCCACCTGGTGGTCACAGGCTTTTTAATTACAACAGGTTCATCACCCCTCCACAGAGATGTAGATTTTAGTCTGAAGAGAGGATTCATACGTTCCCATGCAGACAGACTTTTCTAAGCGAGGATAGGCATTAGTTAGGACCTGATATACGAGAAGAGCCTTGACGTGGCTATCAGGCTCACATAATTTGGCCATCTTATGCGATAAGACTTCTCAATTTTTCATATTTCTAAGGTAATGATGCAATTCATTTTTCATATTTTTCATATTTCGTGTTTGCAAGCTATAGCGCTACAGTGTGCTACCTTTTTCTCTTGTATGTATATGAGTTGGTGACTCTAGGTTTAGCACCTGTTCACACTGAATCTATGTTTGGATGTGCCCGTCAGTTTTTTGATATGTATTCATTTACCTTCTAACTGAGCACTCCACCTGGTGGTCACAGGCTTTTTAATTACAACAGGTTCATCACCCCTCCACAGAGATGTAGATTTTAGTCTGAAGAGAGGATTCATACGTTTCCATGCAGACAGACTTTTCTAAGCGAGGATAGGCATTAGTTAGGACCTGATATACGAGAAGAGCCTTGACGTGGCTATCAGGCTCACATAATTTGGCCATCTTATGCGCTAAGACTTCTCAATTTTTCATATTTCTAAGGTAATGATGCAATTCATTTTTCATATTTTTCATATTTCGTGTTTGCAAGCTATAGCGCTACAGTGTGCTACCTTTTTCTCTTGTACGGCTCAGGAAAGGGCGCTGTGGAAAGACTCCTCATCATCATCATTGAGTCCTTAACATCATCATTGCCTGCCCATCATCATCATCGCCTCCCCATCATCATTTATCGCCTCCCCATCATTATCAATGCCTCCCCATTATCATCAATGCCTGCCCATCATCATCATCGCCTCCTCATCATCATCAATGCCTGCCCATCATCATCAATGCCTGCCTATCATCATCTTCTCCCCATCATCAATGCCTGCCCATTATCATCAATACCTGCCCATTATCATCATCTTCTCCCCATCATCATCAATGCCTGCCCATCATCATCTTCTCCCCATCATCAATGCCTGCCCATTATCATCATCTTCTCCCCATCATCATCAATGCCTCCCCATTATCAGCAATGCCTGCCCTGGGCTGCCCATCATCACACACAGACAGCACATAAGCACTCTCTCACATACATACACACACACACACACACACACACACTCACTCACACAAAGCACCGCACTACATAGACACAGACACACACAGAGACACGTCTTACCTGTCCAGCGTCCCCGCTCTCTGTCACAGCCGGCCGCTGAATGATGACGTCATTCAGCGGCGCTGCTGTGAGAGGAAGCGCCGACGCCCCCTGGAGCCCGGAGCTGCAGCAGCGGAGGCACGGGAGAGGTAAGTATTGGGCCAGCTGATGCCGGGGCCCTGAGCAGGCGGGGGCGGGGGCGGGTGGCGGCGCTGACACCGCTCTCCTCCGCTAACGGGCGGGGGGGTGCCAGACTGCGAGTGGGCCCCCCAGCCTGCTCAGGGCCCCGGCACTTGCCCGGGTGTGCCGGGTGCTGACGCCGGCCCTGCAAAGCGGACACTACCCCAACGTGTTCACAAAGAAAGCAAATTTTTCTATTTATGCACCGCGCTGTCCCATACCGATAAGGCAGCTACCCTCATGAACACTTGAGTCAAAAGGCGGTTAGACACAAAACCCTGTGGGACCCAAGCACTAGGCCATTTTACCATCAACCACTGATCTTGAAAACACAGACCAAAACCGACCAAATCGAATACCTGAAATGCAAAACACAACGCCTCCGCGCTTTCTTCCATCCTGAACCAAATTGATTTACCATTGTATTCCTCCAAGAACTCGGCCCAAACCTTCAAATCCTGTTTCAACTCGCTTCTTAATATGATTAAATGGGAAGGAAATTTTACACCCCTCGTCGCCAAAGATAACCTGCGACAAAATGCACACCCCATTGGCATAATCCTACAGGCGAAATTCAGTTTTCCCATCAACAATTGTAAATCACGCAGCGATATCTTTTTCACACTACACGCCTTAAGAACCTCCTCACGTAAGGCCGTCACTTTTTCATCCGGCAATCTACACTCCATGGCTACCGAGTCAATCTCTATGCCAAGAAACGTCAGTGACGTTACAGGCCCAACCGTTTTATTAGCGGCCAGTGGGACATCAAATTTCTTCGCCATTCTCTCCATCGTCCTCAGTAAAACAGAACAATCTGCCGTTTTAGCAGGGCCTATAAACAGAAAGTCGTCCAAATAATGAATACAAGAACTCAAATCCGCAACATCCTTAACGACCCACTCCAAAAACTTACCGAAAGTCTCAAAGTAAGCACATGACAGGGAGCAACCCATTGGGAGACAACGGTCCACGAAAAAACCCCCATCCCAAAAACAACCCAAAAGATGCATGCTCTCCGGATGTACTGGCAATAAACGAAAAGCGGCTTCTATGTCAGTTTTTGCCAACAACGAGCCTTTGCCACATACCGGCACCAAATCCATTGCCGCATCAAATGGTGTGTATGAAACTGAACAAAGTTGCGGATCGATTCCGTCGTTCACTGACGACCCTTTCGGGAAAGACAGGTGATGAATCAGACGGAATTTGTTGGGCTCCATCTTGGGGACCACCCCTAACGGTGACACCCTCAAAGCACTGAGCGGGATTTCCTCAAAAGACCCCGCCATCCTGCCCAAATCCACCTCTTTATGCAACATTTCCGTCACAACATCAGGAAACTGATAAGCTGATTTTAAATTCTTCCTAGAGCATTGCACCTCCTGTTCAACAAAATGAATCTTAAAACCATTTTCAAAAACCTTCTTTTAATAAAACCGCCGCAACCTGATCTGGATATCTATTTAGATATCCTACCATCTCGCCCAGACGCACTGGCGTCACTCCTTTTGTCAACTGTATCGGAGCCCTTCTGTCGGGCCTTGAAACATTTTGAAGACCCATGTGGGCCCCCACAAGCAGAGCATTTGCACTTACTCCAGAATCTACAAGCGCCTTCATTGAAGGAGAAACACAGTCCCTTCTGCAGTGCCACTGAGTGAGCCGACTGTCCTGCACCCCCGGTGCCGCTATGAAAGGACTGCACACCCTGACTAGCCCTAGGAGGGGCCATCACACTCATCCAAAGAGCTATATCCTTGTGCTCCCACCGAATGCTGGGACGCACTGCCTTCTGCTGTCTAAATTGTTCATCGTACCTGAGCCAACCTTGCCCCCCATAAACCCGATACGCTTCACCCACCGCGTCCATATAACAAAAAAGGCCCGAGCAGTTTTCGGGCGCCTTTTCGCCAGTCACACTTGCGAATATGGCAAATGCTTGAATCCAGTTAGAAAAAGTCCTAGGGATGAGACGATACCTCCGTTTCTCCTCATCCTCTTTCCGAGATTCGTCTCACTTCAATCTATCCAGATTAAAGCGTTCTAACGGTAACAGGGAAAATATATCAACATATTCTCCTTTCCATATCCTATCCCTGACTTCCTGCTTCAGGTGAGCCCCTAACGGGCCCTCAAAGCACACGTACACTTCACCCCTAGCGGTGTCATCTAAACGGATTGTATCATCTTTTTTGGCTAACGGCCCGGATGCCACGCTGGACGGTGCTCCTTCTGTTACAGCCGCTGTTACGCTCCCTTCTTCTGATCCCGCCGCACTTAACCCTTGGCCAGAAACATTCTGAGCCACACCGGAACCCTGATAACTCCCAATAGACGCTTGCTGCCTAATATTTCCCAGCCACGCTGTCGCCGGCGGCGCCCCACTACGCAGCCCACAAACCCTGGCTACATCATTAAGAACATGCATAAACAACTCCATCCCCCCGTTAACCCCCCCCAGATGCCCCATCCCAATTCCCATACCCAGGTGGAAGTAAGCGGGGTACAATAGGTAAAATATAATTGGCCTCACCTGGCTGCCTGGGTGCTGTGTCCCCAGCAGCCGAAGATCCGGGGTCCTGACGGGTCGATCCTGCTTCGCTGATGTCCTGCACTTGAGATGTGGGTGCAGCTCCCGGGTCTCCCTGTGTTGCAGGTCACCAGCCCCCAGTGCGGATTGCGCAGGCCACCTGAATAGGGACCCATGGAGCTGTGGATGATGTGCTGCTCGCTGGTGTGTCCTCCAACCCGCCTCCAACAGTCGTCCTCTGCTGACTTCTCACCGACTGCTGCCCGCTTCTTCCATCCCAAGAAGCTACCGGACCCCCCCTTGAGCTGGACACATTGTGCTCAGCCCCCTCCTGCGCCACTGCCAGCGACGCGCTGCAGGCCGAGCCAGCGGATCACTGCTCGCATCGCTCCTGCTGAGGGACCGCACTGTGCGACCCCCGTATCCTGCTTTCCCTCACTCTGCTGAGTGCTCTGCGCTCCTGGTCCCGATGCTCGCTGCTGGCGATTACTTGTAGAGAGGGAGGACGGCCCCTGGTGCAGGCCCGGCCGACATGGATGATTCCTCCCAGCTCCAGCGCGGGACGCTGCCGCAGGGTCCCTGGAGGGGCTCCTCATACGGCGACGGGCCCGGGGTGTCACGTCCGGACTGAGGCGCTCAGGAGGCCTGCACCTCCTCGCCCGTCGTCCGGCTGGATGAGCAGTGGGAGCTCCTGATGTCACCCCCTGCAGACGGCCTTGCACAGATGTCTGGAGCCAGTCAGTGCCTTGTGAACCTGCCGCATCTCTCAGCCTCTGGATTAAGGCCTCCACTTCCATGACAGTACAGGTACACAGTTTGCTCTGCGCCGGTGTGTAACCAAAATGGTGGCTACTCAACATGTCCACCCCTTATTTATATGGCCAGAACCACTCCGCTCCCCCCTCCTTCCCTACACATCACCCGACACCCCTCCTCTTCCTAGACAGCTAAACTTAACCCCTCACTTACTCTTCTTTATTATCCCCTTTACAGCTCCCTTTATTCCCACGTCACCTCGTCATGTTGGCCTCCCTTGAGGCCTGTGGCCCCGTACGGCCTTTCTTTCTCTTTGGCTTGGCAGCGGACTTCCCCGACTTGTTTTCATGCAGCCAGTGAGCTGTTGATAAAGCTAAAGAGGCTGGTGCAGGTGGGAAAACCATGCCCATGTCACACCCAGAGCACTATATATATCATTTTGCATATGAATTAAACCTTTGATTCATTGGACATGCAGCAACAGATAAACAATATAAAGGTATCAATGGATTTAGCTTTCAAAGATCTGCATACGTAAATATGAAAATTGGGGAATATTGATCTTGCTGACAGATTACAGTCATGGCCAAAAGTTTTGAGAATGACACAAATATTATATTTTCACATGATCTGATGCCCTCTGGTTTTTATGTGTGTTTGACAGATGTTTTTATCACAGACAGAAATATAATTGCAAACAATAACAAAAGCTTATATTGACAGTTAGAATGAGTTAATGCAGCAAGTCAATATTTGCAGTGTTGAAGTCTATATTTGCAGTGTTGACCCTTCTTCTTCAGGACCTCTGCAATTCTCCCTGGCATGCTCTCAATCAACTTCTGGACCAAATCCTGACTGATAGCAGTCCATTCTTGCACAATCAATGCTTTCATTTTGTCAGAATTTTTAGGTTTTTGTTTGTCCACCCGTCTCTTGATGATTGACCACAAGTTCTCAATGGGATTAAGATCTGGGGAGTTTCCAGGCCATGGACCCAAAATCTCTATGTTTTGTTCCCTGAGCCATTTAGTTATCACCTTTGCTTTATGGCAAGGTGCTCCATCATGCTGGAAAAGGCATTGTTGATCGCCAAACTGCTCTTGGAGGGTTGGGAGAAGTTGCTCTTGGAGGACATTCTGGTACCATTCTTTATTCATGGCTGTGTTTTTAGGCAAGACTGTGAGAGAGCTGATTCCCTTGGCTGAGAAGCAACCCCACACATGAATGGTTTCAGGATGCTTAACAGTTGGCATGAGACAAGACTGGTGGTAGCGCTCACCTTGTCTTCTCCGAATGAGGCGTTTTCCTGATGTCCCAAACAATCGAAAAGGGGATTCATCAGAGAAAATAACTTTACCCCAGTCCTCAGCAGTCCACTGCCTGTACCTTTTGCAGAATATCAGTCTGTCCATGATGTTTTTTCTGGAGAGAAGTGGCTTCTTTGCTGCCCTCCTTGAGACCAGGCCTTGCTCCAAAAGTCTCCGCCTCACAGTGCGTGCAGATGCGCTCACACCTGCCTGCTGCCATTCCTGAGCAAGCTCTGCACTGCTGGTAGCCCGATCCCGCAGCTGAAACACTTTTAAGAGACGGTCCTGGCGCTTGCTGGTCTTTCTTGGGCGCCCTGGAGCCTTTTTGGCAACAATGGAACCTCTCTCCTTGAAGTTCTTGATGATGCGATAGATTGTTGACTGAGGTGCAATCTTTCTAGCTGCGATACTCTTCCCTGTTAGGCCATTTTTGTGCATTGCAATGATGACTGCACGTGTTTCTTTAGAGATAACCATGGTTAACAGAAGAGAAACAATGATGCCAAGCACCAGCCTCCTTTTAAAGTGTCCAGTGGTGTCATTCTTACTTAATCATGACAGATTGATCTCCAGCCATGTCCTCATCAACACTCACACCTGTGTTAATGGAGCAATCACTGAAAAGAGGTTAGCTGGTCCTTTTAAGACAGGGCTGCAATGATGTTGAAATGTGTTTTGGGGGATAAAGTTCATTTTCTAGCCACATATTGACTATGCAAGTAATTGCTGTTAAGCTGATCACTCTTTATAACATTCTGGAGTGTATGCAAATTGACATTAGAAAAAGTGAAGCAGTAGACTTTGTAAAAATTAATATTTGTGTCATTCTCAAAACTTTTGGCCATGACTGTACTTTTAAAAAAAAACAAACAAGGCTCAGGCAGGCTGAAATCCAAAATACCCAACATTTTTGCCATCAAGAGATACCTCTGCACACGTTAGATGTTGTGCCTGTCCTGTTATAATCTGTATGTTCAGCGGACATTCATCTACAGTAATACATATGGCCACCTTTACATGAACATTTTATATGGCTTATACTATATGGTCACTATTACTAATATGTAGAACATAAGGCGGTATATGAAAACTAATTATATTAATACATAATACATGTATAAGCACTAATGTGGTTGGTATGACTTGGGCTCTTTCAAGGCAGGCAATATGGACATTACCAAGCCACTTGCATTATTGTATGGACTGTGCACCATGAGAGGGATATATTCTGAAGCTTTACTGTCCCAAAATTGGGGGTCTGTGAACAAGTTTCAAGACACCTATTAATGTGAATACTTTTCCATCCAATTATGACAAGAGCATTCTTAAGGTGATACCTTTATTGGCTAACCAGAAAATTATATGTTCGCAAGCTTTCAGAGCGCAGAGGCTCCTTCTTCAGGCAAGATTACATTTGGAATAATAAGAAAGACACATTAGATGCTTACTATAGTAGGAAATTTGTTCAAGACCTGGGAGGTGTGATGCCTTCTTTTGAAGGCATCACACCTCCCAGGTCTTGAACAAATTTCCTACTATAGTAAGCATCTAATGTGTCTTTCTTATTATTCCAAATGTAATCTTGCCTGAAGAAGGAGCCTCTGCGCTCTGAAAGCTTGCGAACATATAATTTTCTGGTTAGCCAATAAAGGTATCACCTTAAGAATGCTCTTGTCATAATTGGATGGAAAAGTATTCACATCGATTTTTCTGGCTAACACGGTACCACAATATAATTTATTATTGTACACCAAGACACCTATTAACAACAACTACGTGGATGTGATTCAATGTTGTAATATATCTGAGTGCTGCCTCTGTGGCAGCCATATTTGTTGATAGCCAGGTAGCCGACACTGTGAAATTGTGCCATCGCTTACTCTCATCCTCGGAAGTGTGCAAAATAGTAGATTCACTTAACCCTTAGTGACAGAGCCATTTTGCAGCTTAATGACCGGGCCAATTTTTACAATTCTGACCACTGTCACTTTATGAGGTTATAACTCTGGAACGCTTTAACGAATCCCGCTGATTCTGAGATTGTTTTTTCGTGACATATTGTACTTCACGTTAGTGTTAAAAAATTTTTTATCTGACTTGCGCTTATTTATGAAAAAAACGGAAACATGGCGAAAATTTTGAAAATTTAGCAATTTTCAAATTTTCAACTTTTATGCCCTGAAATCAGAGAAATATGTCACACAAATTTCTTAATAAATAACATTTCCCACATGTCTACTTTACATCAGCACAATTTTGGGAACAAAATTTTTTTTTGTTACGAAGTTATAAGGGTTAAAAGTTGACCAGCAATTTCTCATTTTTACAACACCATTTTTTTTTAGGGACCACCTCACATTTGAAGTCACTTTGAGGGGTCTATATGATAGAAAATACCAAAAATGAACACCATTCTAAAAACTGCACCCCTCATGGTGCTCAAAACCACATTCAAGAAGTTTATTAACCCTTTACGTGCTTCACAGGAACTGAAGCAATGTGGAAGGAAAAAATTCACAGGAACTGAAGTAATGTGGAAGGAAAAAATTAACATTTAACTTTTTTTGCAAAAGCTTTACTTCGGAACCAATTTTTTTTATTTTCACAAGTGTTAAAAGAAAAAATGAACCACAAAATTTGTTGTGCAATTTCACCTGAATACGCCAATACCCCATATGTGGGGGTAAACCACTTTTTGGGCACACGGCAGAGGTCGCAAGGGAAGGAGCGCCGTTTGACTTTTTCAATGCAGAATTGGCTGGACGCCATGTCGCGTTTAGACAGCCCCTGATGTGCCTAAACAGTGGAAACCCCCCACAAGCATGGGCGTACCCACCGTGGGGCAGGGGGGGCAAGTGCCCCCCCCTAGAAGCAGGGGCGCACGGTGCATGATCCGGCCCGTCGGCCCCGCCGACATTGAACTGACAGTTCATTGCCGACGGGCGGCGGGCCCTTTAATTGCGGGCGCAATGTGCTGAGTTAGGAAGGCCTTGCGGCCTTCCATATGCAGCACAGGCGACGTGATAGTCATCACGCCTGCGCGCCCTGATGACGTCACGCCGCCTGTGCCAGGACTCAGGAGAAGACGGAGTCCAGAGCGCGCTTCTTCAGAGCAGCGGGGGAGATAGGTGAGTACTGGCTTTTTTTTTTTTTTTTGACGCCGGGCCCGGCCTGTGGGGGATTATGCTGGTTATAGGGTGATTATGCTGGCTATAGGGGGATTATGCTGGCTATAGGGGGATTATGCTGGCTATAGGTGATTATGCTGGCTATAGGGGGATTCTGCTGGCTATAGGGGGATTCTGCTGGCTATAGGGGGATTCTGCTGGCTATAGGGGGATTCTGCTGGCTATAGGGGGATTCTGCTGGCTATAGGGGGATTCTGCTGGCTATAGGGGGATTATGCTGGCTATAGGGGGATTATGCTGACTATAGGGGGATTATGCTGGCTATAGAGGGATTATGCTGGCTATAGGGGGATTATGCTGGCTATGGGGGATTATGCTGGCTATAGGGGGATTATGCTGACTATAGGGGGATTATGCTGGCTATAGGTGATTATGCTGGCTATAGGGGGATTATGCTGGCTATAGGTGATTATGCTGGCTATAGGGGGATTATGCTGGCTATAGGTGATTATGCTGGCTATAGGTGATTATGCTGGCTATTGGGGGATTATGCTGGCTATTGGGGGATTATGCTGGCTATTGGGGGATTATGCTGGCTATAGGGGGATTATGCTGGCTATAGGGGATTATGCTGGCTATGGGGGATAATGCTGGCTATTGGGGGATTATGCTGGCTATTGGGGACTATGCTGCTTATGCGGGATTATGCTGCCTACTGGGGACTACTATGCTGCTTATGGGGGATTATGCTGCCTATTGAGGACATATGCTGCGTATTAGGGACCTATGCTGCCTATTGGGGACCTATGCTGCCTATCGGGACATTTACCTGCCTATTGGGGACCTATGCTGTCTATTGGGGACCTATGCTGTCTATTGGGGACCTATGCTGCCTATTGGGGACCTATGCTGCCTATTGAGGACATATGCTGCCTATTGAGGACATATGCTGCCTATTGAGGACATATGCTGCCTATTGGGGATCAATGCTGCCTATTGGGGACATTTACCTGCCTATTAGGGACTTTGGCACCACACCAGTCTGAGCCTGAGCTAAAAGCGGAGTTGCGCCACTATGTGCATTGATGAGGATGAAATGATTGGCAAGGCTGCAATGATGGGCAGTGCAGGCTGTATGTCTCTGTGTGGGCAGTTTTATTGCTGGTATATTGTTTTTGTAGCGCTGTATATATATTGGTATTTTACTAATAGCAATTTGGAATCCCTAGGAAATGATATCAAGAAAGAGAAAAATTGCTTCACTTGTGACAAATATGGAACCGAACATTGACCATCTCATTAGCCAAAAGCAGGCCCATAGTTCCCACTGAAATACCAGTAAGTTTGTTGATTTTTAACTTTACTTATTCTTTATTTTAAGTATTGTGTTTGTTCCTGTTTATTTTTATTTTTTTTACTTCAAAATAAGAGTGTAGTATATGGTGTATACAGGGTCATACACATCGTGTGCGGTATATAGAGTGTAGTATATGGTGTATACAGGTCATACACATCGTGTGCGTTATATAGAGTGTAGTATATGGTGTATACAGGTCATACACATCGTGTGCGGTATATAGAGTGTATATACACTTCTGTATTATACTTTTCATATACAGGTTATAATGCCTCTTATTCTTTGTATAGAGGTGAGTGTGCCATGTATAATATATGGTATATACAGCGTAGTGTCGCATA
>JARQOD010000003.1:101334499-101522905 GCA_033576555.1 Oophaga sylvatica
AAATGAATGCTGAAAGAACAATTTATACAGGGATTGAGATCCCCAGAGGAACGCAGAACTGTAAATTGGTGGTCCTTAGATCATCCGGATGCTACCTTTGATGCCCTAAAGGACATGGCAATAAAAGGGCTGCGGCCCCTGGGCAAACCTGAGGTGGCCACCCAACATCATCAGGGTGAAGTCACTCTGGAACCGGCAGTAACCCCCTGTTCCCCGCTAGTGGCTGAAGCCAAAGCGCAGGTGACACCTCCTAGTGAATTGGACTGTCTGCGCTCAGAGGTGCGCCAGCTGACTAAAAATCTGGCTGCTGTAATGAGTGCCCTGCAGCTGCGGAAAGAGGAGGAAGGAAAGATCTTGTTAGCTGACTGCCCAGAAGACGTCCCGTGGATGCACCGGAGAAGAAAGAAGACGTCGCCCCCCCGGAGGAGGACAACGCCACCCCCAGGAGCAACCTCTGATCAACACCCTTCTCGTCGAGAGATCATCTGTTATCGCTGCAACCGGAAAGGTCATCTGTCTACACAGTGTCCTTTAAACGGGCAGAACCTGGGTCCAAGGGCCAACACCCAGGAGAATACCCGTCAGGCCCCCTAGACTGGAACCGCAGGTATGTGGGCGGGCGACCCTACCTGTCTATTATTCTAGATGGTATTGCTGTTCCAGCATTGTTAGACACTGGGTCCCAGGTGACCCTAATACCTGATGCTCTATATACCAAGTACTGGTCAATGGACAGTCTTAAACCTCCGAGCCTTGACTTTACTGTGTATGCTTCGAATGGTCTTCCTGTAGAAGTACTCGGAACAAAATGTGTAGATGTAAAGGTGGGCAGAGAGGAGTTGAAAGACCAAGGGCTTCTGGTAGTAAAGACTGTAAATGAGGAGAACGGTTTAAATATAATTTTGGGTACTAACATTATCGGTAATTGTTTGGGAGAAGTTGTGTTCTTGCTCCAACAGCTCGCTGAGATTGCCCGACCAAGGCAGAGAGGAGTAATCCAAAGAGAGATCCGGGCCCTGGTGTGTCAGCAGCAAGCGAAGCTTACCGACGGCGAAATTGGTAATGTACGGGTCACTGACTCGGATCCTATTGTGATACCCCCAATGAGTGAAATGATCATTTGGTGCAGGGCAGCCATAGGTCTGAGGGGACAGAATTACCAAGCTGTAGTAGAACCCCATCATTCAGAACATAGACCTACACTTATGACTGCTAGAGGAGTAGTAGAAGTGGTGAATGGAAGAGTACCGGTACGGCTTCTCAATTGGGGAGATAATGAGGTAAACTTACCCCGTTATGCAACCATTGCTAAACTTCATGCTGTTGATAATAATTCTATTCTCCCAGCTGAGTCCTTAGACTCCTGTCAAATAGCGGAGGACAATGACCCAGCAACTCAGGTGGCGGAATGGTGTCAGCAACTCCATGTTGGGACGGACACCACTCCCGCTCACCAGAAGCAAGGGGTATTACGGGTGGTGCAAGAGTACGCCCAAGTGTTTAGCAAGAATCCACTTGATTTTGGGATAATTAAGGGAGTACAACATCATATCCCTACAGGCAATCATCCTCCCATCAAAGAGCGGTATAGGCCCATACCTCCAGCTCATTATCAGAAGGCTAAAGAAATGTTGCATGATATGAAGAAAGCTGGGGTGATAAGGGATAGTTGTAGCCCTGGGCAGCCCCTCTAGTTCTGGTTAAAAAGAAAGATGGTAGTATGAGAATGTGTGTGGATTACAGGCAGGTGAACCGCATAACACACAAGGATGCATACCCGTTACCACGTATAGAGGAATCATTAGCTGCTCTGAAAACGGCTAACTACTTTTCTACCCTTGATCTGACTAGTGGTTACTGGCAAGTGGCTGTGGCTGAGGAGGATCGTGAGAAAACGGCTTTCACCACCCCAATGGGGCTCTGTGAGTTCGACAGAATGCCGTTCGGGCTCAGTAGTGCCCCAGGAACATTTCAGAGAGTGATGGAAAACTGTCTGGGACATCTCAATTTTGAAACCGTGCTGCTATACCTAGACGACGTTATCGTGTATTCCAAGACATATGAGGACCATCTGAAGCACCTGGCAGAAGTATTCGAGTCCCTGTCCAGGTACGGGATGAAATTAAAACCCTCAAAATGCCATCTACTCAAACAGAAGGTACAATACTTGGGGCACATCGTCAGTTCGGAAGGAGTAGCGCCGGACCCAGAGAAAGTCACTGCCATCCAGAAGTGGCCGGAGCCGAAGAACCTTAAGGAAGTGCGACAGTTCCTGGGACTAACGGGTTACTACAGGAGATTCGTGAAAGATTACACGAAGAAGGCAGCTCCTTTACAGGACCTCCTGGTAGGACAATCCTTAAAGAGCAGAAACCCTCCCTTTAATTGGGTTAAAGAACAGGCTGAAGCATTCCAAAAGATGAAAGAGATCCTGACAGGTGATGAGATCTTAACCTATCCTGATTACAGCCAACCGTTCCTGTTGTACACCGACGCCAGTAATGAAGGGCTGGGAGCAGTTCTCAGTCAGAAGCAGAATGGCCAAGAAAAAGTCATCGCTTATGCTAGCAGAAAACTCAGGCCAACGGAGAGGAATCCGGAAAATTATAGCAGCTTCAAGCTAGAGTTTCTGGCGCTGGTCTGGGCCATTACTGAAAGATTTAAGCACTATCTAGCCTCCAATAAGTTCACGGCGTACACAGACAACAACCCGTTAACGCACCTGGAAACCGCCAAGCTGGGTGCCATGGAGCAGCGATGGATGGCTCGGTTGTCCAATTACCAGTTTACTATCAAGTACCGGGCAGGTCGAAAGAATGCTAATGCTGATGCATTGTCCCGAATGCCGCATGACTCTGATACGGAAGAAGAATCGGACGACCTGGAAGAAATTGAGCTACCCGCGTTCCATCGAAATGGGGTAGTCCACGAGCATCGAGTCCACAGAAAGCAGAATGGTGCAACATTAAATCCTTTACCCCATCACAGCTGGAAAGAGACTCAGGACAGTGATCCAGTGGTCAGCCGCATCAAGGAGTTGTTAAAACAGGAAGGTTCCTCCTTGGAAAAGGATGCACCTATGTCAGCCAAGCTCCTGTGGAACGAGAAAAGCAGGTTGTTCCTATACCGTGAGAAGTTGTGCAGGAGATACGTCAACCCCAGAACCCATGAAATGGTCTGGCAAATCGTGGTCCCAAGGCAGACGTCCCAATGGTGTTGGAAGCATACCACGATCAAGCAGGACACTTTGGCTGGAGAAAGCTGGAGACCCTGTTGAGATGCCGGTTCTACTGGGTAGGGATGCGCAGCTCCATCGAGAGGTGGTGTCGGAACTGTGGACCCTGTGGTCTCAGAAGAAAGGACTACGGTAGTCAAAAGGCCCCCCTGCAACCTATCCGGACGACTCGTCCTCTGGAGATTGTGGCCCTGGACCACGTCAAATTGTCGCCAAGTAGATCTGGATACTCATACGCCTTGACCATGGTGGACCATTACTCCAGATTTCTGGTAGTTGTTCCAGTTAAGGACCAGACCGCAGTGACGGCCGCGAAGACCTTTCAAGCAAGCTTCTGCAGACCGCATGGGTATCCCGAGCAAGTCTTAACCGATCAGGGACCTGCTTTCGAAGCTGATTTATTCAAGGAATTCTGTCATATGTACGGGTGCAAGAAAATAAGAACAACACCATACCACCCTCAAACCAACGGTCTTTGTGAAAAGATGAACCATATTGTCCTTGACTTGTTGAGATCCATACCGTTGGAAGACAGGAATCGATGGCCGGATTTACTACCTGATTTGGTTGATTTGTATAATCATATACCTGTAAGCTCAACTAACTGCACTCCAGCTTATCTTATGCGAGCAAGAACCCTACGTCATACAAGATTCTAAATATGACAACAGAAAAGTTTGTGTCGTCAGTAAGGACGGAGGAAGAACAACAATCACTGTGTCCAGAGATCATTTGAAATTGTGTCCAGAACACTTAAAGAGTTGTGAAAAGAACCCTGTCCTCAATCAAGGAGAAAGAAAGGAAGAGGTCATACACACCGATCTGGGAGATTTTCCTGCGGATTGGCCTAGACTGGGAGATGCTGTGATAATTCCAGTGTTGCAGTTTTATCAGCCACAAGAGGAAGCTCTACCTCCAGTTGTGCCTGTGGTGCCAGTTGAGCCCGCTCAGGAGTTACCAATCCCAGCAACACCTCAACCTGTGGAACCTCAAGATGGATCATCTGAAGCAGCGCCCCATACTATGGGATCTCCTGGTGAAGCTGACTCACACCGCCCAGCCATCAGTACGCTTGCCAGATCCATAGAAAGATTAAGGCAGTTCTATAGTTTGCCGTTACGCAGTGCAGACAGATCGCAACTTGATATACCTGAAACTACACCACGTAGATCAGAGAGAATCACAAAAGGGAAATTACCCATTAGATATCAGCAGTGATTATAACGAATTCATGTGAATATATTGTGAAAAGTCTATATGTAAATGTGTTTTCCTATTATGTCTTCGTTTAACAATGGACTCAGAGGCTGAGGACTGAGCCAGCCCAAAAACTGTATCCTGTAAATAGTTGCACTAAAGTGCCTTCTTAATGGTTTCACATGAAACCTTGACTTACCTCTGAACCAAAAACCCGTGTGGTGTGGCACTGAGTGAGGTCTGCAATCGGATGTCCTGCAGCCCACCCAGGACCTACGTTGAAGGTTTGGTGCGGGTCCTTCACAAGTATACTGTATATTTATTGAATGCTATTTAATATTTGTATTTCTATATATAATGTTATTGTTCGCAACGTTCAAGATATCCTCACCTCCCGGATGGGACGAATTACTGTTTACTGTTTAATGTTTTCATGCATAAACAAAAATGTCTCTTTATATTTTACAGCCCGGGAGTGCTGTCGTTTACCATGGGGGAATGTGTAGCCCTGGTACACAATACCAGGAGGATGAGTGGAGAGGTAACAGTTAAGGTCTCTTCATGACATCATGTACACTTCTGACACACCCAGCAGGGGTGTGGAAGGGAGTGATTTTCAAGTCAGTCAGTTTCCTGTCCTTGGACAGAGTAGACGTGTCCAGTTTGAGCCTGTCATCAGTTCAGAAAGTGAGGCTGGTACAGGTGGTCTAATTCACCTTAGTCTAGTCAGAGCTGTGCCCCACTGGAAGAAAGACTGAACTAGCTATTAAGAGTTGAGCAAATCGAAGGGCAAAGTGGAAGGAAGATTATTGGAAAAGTGCGTTTGGCTTGGAAAAGTCCTGCACATTGCTACCGGTCACTGGGGACCGAAGGATCACTATTAGCTACAAGCATAGTGAAGAGAAAACCAGAGATTTACCGGACCCTAGGTCGCGGCAAACACCCCCTTATAGTCAGTACGTATCTGGGGTCAGGGGAAGTGAAGACTTTGAGTCTCTGCAGGACAAAATAAGAATTCAGCTCCCTCATAGAAAGGCTCCTAACACTAAATTGACTGGGAAGCACAGCTTTGGATAAGCTGGAATCATAGAGGGGACTACGCTTCAGGCTGGTCGTACTCATCTTCATTGGACAGTAAAGGAGGCCCCTAACTTGCTTAGCTGTTGCCTCAAAGCTCATCCTCCATCAACCCCATCAGCCTCCCTGGGACCTGCTTGAACATCTTACAAGTAAAGGTATGGAAAGACGCTGACGGTGTGAGATTGAGTTATTATTGCATGCCTGCACAATCCCTACCTAACTACCGACCTGAGGGAAGAGTCCCACCTGTAGGGGACCCGACATCTAGCTGCCTCACCATCCCCTCAGAGATCTACAGCAGCGCTGGTACAAATTACCAGAATACTACAGGTGGCGTCACGAACTGTATATAAACCTATCCCCTGTAAATATATCCCCAACATACGCCAGACCGCCAGGGCCACAGACCGAGCCACAGCTACCTGTGACAATCCCCATAGACTTCCATGGGCTCGGCTCTGAGTACCCCATTGCCCTGGTAACCCACAATTGTGGTGGCGGGTCGACACAAAAACCCGAGAATTTAACCCCTGAGGGTGCGGCCGGGCTCCACTTCCTCCTTTTCCCCGTTGGTCAGTGGAGTCCGTTATATGGCTTTACCTGGGGAGGGGGAGTGACGGGAGGAGGGAAGCACAGCCCACAGTTCCTTCTAGCTAAAGAGTCTATATGGGCTCTTCAGTCAGAAGCTCGATCCCTATTCGGTGCTGTGCTTACCATAATAGCAGCCGAGGCTGTGAGTTGTGGATTTCTGCATGTGGCTCACACTCCATACTGAATATATCGAAAATTTTGTTTGCATTTTTTATCATTTACATGACTATCCATCCTGTGATTTCCATAATTCCACCACTTTTCCTTCTTGGCTTTGTATGGTTATTCGTGTGGAGTGTATACACATACACTTACAGTGGTGTGAAAAAGTGTCTGCTCCCTTCCTGATTTCCTATTATTTCGCATGTTGGTCACACTTAAATGTTTCAGATCACCAAACAAATATAAATATTAGACAAAGATAACACAAGTAAACATAAAATGCTGGAGCATTGCAATGTATTATACCTGCAACAAAAGTGAATAAGTGAAAGTCCCATAAAGGGACAAGGTAAAAAAACATTTTTTCAAAAAAATATGTAAAAAAAATTAATAAAAAATAATAAAAAAAATTCCCCTAATAAATACATATTTTTATGTAAAAAAATAAACAAAAAAATACACATGTTTGGTATCGCCGCGTCCGTAAAAATCCCTTCTATAAAAGTGTCACCCTAGTTAACCCCTTCAGTGAACGCTGTAAAAAAAACACATAAAAGCAGCAAATTATACTTTTTCCAAGCGGTATCATCATACCGCTTGGAAAAAGTGAAATAACACGCGATCAAAAAGACAGATATAAATAAACATGGTACCACTGAAAACGTCATCTTGTCCCGCAAAAAACAAGCCACCATACAGTGTCATCAGCGAAAAATAAAAAAGTTATAGCTCACAGAATAAACTGATGCAAACATATTTTTTTCTATAAAAGTTTTTATTGTGTAAAAAACACCAAAACATAAAAAAAAGATATAAATGAGGTATCGTTGTAATCTTAGTGACCCGAACAATAAAGCTGCCTTATCAATTTTACCACAAGCGCAATGGAGAAAAAAAAACAAAAAAAAAAACAATTCCTGAATTGCTGTTTTTGTTCATTCTGCCTCCACAAAAATCGGAATAGAAAGCGATCAAAAAACGTTATGTGCCCAAAAATAGTATCAATAAAAACGTCAGCTTGTCCCGCAAAAAACAAGCCCTCACATGACTGTCGGCCAAATATGGAAAACTATAGCTCTCAAAATACATCAAAGCAAAAATTTCTTACAAAAACTCTTACAAAAAAAGCATCTTTTAGCGTGTGACAGAAGCTAAACTTGAAAAAAGAGTATAAATCTGGTATCGCTGTAATCACACCGACCCGAAGAATAAAGTCGACTAATCACTAATATCGCACAAGGAACTGTGTAAAAAATAAAACCAATTCTTCACCTTTTGTGGATTTGTTCATTCTGCCTCCCAAAGATCGCAGTAAGGCGATCACAGTGGTCCCCCCCCACATATAGGGTATCAGCATACTCAGGACAAATTGCATAACAACTTTGGGGGTTTAATTTCTCCTGTTACCTTTGTGAAAATAAATATTTGGGGGCAAAAAGATCATTTTTGTGGAAAAAAATATGATTTTTTTATTTTGACGGCTTTACTTTATAAACTTCTGTGAAGCACTTGGGGGTTCAAAGTGCTCACCACACATCTAGATAAGTTCCTTGGGGGGTCTAGTTTGCAAAATGGGGTCACTTGTGGGAGGTTTCTACTGTTTAGGCACATCAGGGGCTCTGCAAACGTAACATGATGCCCGCAGACCATTCCATCAAAGTCTGCATTCCAAAACGGCGCTCCTTCCCTTCCGAGTTCTGCCATGCTCCCAAATCGTGGTTCCACCCCACATATGGGGTATCAGCGTACTCAGGACAAATTGCACAACAACTTTTGGGGTCCTATTTCTCCTGTTACCCTTGTGAAAATAAATATTTGGGGGCAAAAAGATCATTTTTGTGGAAAAAAAATGATTTTTTTTATTTTCACGGCTCTATGTTATAAACTTCTGTGAAGCACTTTGGGGTTCAAAGTGCTCAGCACACATCTAGATAAGCTCCTTGAGGCGTCTAGTTTCCAAAATGGTGTCACTTGTGGGGGGTTTCTACTTTTTAGGCACATCAGGGGCTCTCCAAACACGACATGGCATCCAGTCTCAATTCCAGCCAAAAAAGTCAAATGGCGCCAGTTCCCTTCCGAGTTCTGCCATGCGCACAAATAGTGGTTTACCCCCACATATGGGGTAACAGCGTACTCAGGACAAATTGCACAATAACTTTTGGGGTCCTGTTACCCTTGGAAAAATAAAAATTGGGGGTGAAAAGATCATTTTTGTGGAAAAAATATGATTTATTAATTTTACGGCTCTACGTTATAACCTTCTGTGAAGCCCTTGGGGGTTCAAAGTGCTCACCACACATTTAGATAAGTTCCATGGGGGATCTAGTTTCCTAAATGGGGTCACTTATGGGGGGTTTCCACTGTTTAGGTACATCAGGGGCTCTCTAAACGCGACATGGCGTCCGCTCTCGATTCCAGCCAATTTGACATTCAAAATCTCAAATGATGGTCCTTCACTTCTGAGCCCTGCCGTGTGCCTAAAGATTGGTCTTTCTCCACACATGGGGTATCGGTGTACTCAGGAGAAATTGCACAACAAATATTTTGGTTCATTTTCTCCTGATACCCTTGACAAAATAAAAGAAATTGTGTCCGAAAAAAAATTGGGGGGAAAAAAAGTTAAATGTTCATTTTTTCCTTCCACATTGCTTCAATTCTTGTGAAGTACCTAAAGGGTTAATAAACTTCTTGAATGTGGTTTTGAACACCTAGAGAGGTGCAGTTTTTAGAATGGTGTCACTTTTGGGTATTTTCTGCATATTGACCCCTCAAAGTGACTTCAAATGTGAGGTGGTCCCTAAAAAAATGGTTTTGTTGGAAAAATGAGAAATCGCTGGTCAACTTTTAACCCTTATAACTTCCTAACCAAAAAAATTTGGTTCCAAAATTGTGCTGATGTAAAGTAGACATGTGGAAAATGTTATTTGTTAACTATTTTTGTGACATATCTCTCTGATTTAAGGGCATAAAAATTATCAGTTTGAAAATTGCAAAATTTTTAAAATTTTTGCCATATTTCCATTTTTTTCATAAATAAACGCAAGTCACATCGTAGAAATTTTACCACTAACATGAAGTACAATATATCACGAAAAAACAATCTCAGAATCAGCGGGATCCGTTGAAGCGTTCCAGAGTTATAAGCACATAAGGTGACAGTGGTCCGATTTCAAAATTAAGGCCTGGCCATTAACCTACAAAATGGCTTGGTCCTTAAGGGGTTAATGTCTTTATTATTAATGGAAAAAGAAATCTAAACCTACAGGCTAAACATAAATTAGCCATCGTTTATCGCATCTTTGCGAAGCTAAATTCAATTTCCCTAGCCACACCCAGGTGTTATGTTACGGTAGCTGAGGAGTGCAGGTAAAAAAGGAAATACACCAGAGCAGTTGGAATCTATGAGATTGCAGTACCCTGACTAACCACTGCAACTAGAGGCAGCCGTGGAGCGTTCCTACGTTGGTCCTAGACGCCTCGTCACAGCCTGAGAAACTAACTACACCTAAAGATAGAAATAGGAAAGCTATCTGCCCCGGAGCAGAACCGCAAAGATAATAGAAAGCCCCCAAACATGTAATGGCGGTTAGACAAGAGGAAATACTGACACAGAAAGAAAATAGTATGAGCAAACGCTGGGGCCCAAACTATCTAAATAGAAAAGGACAGGAAGGGTACTTACTGCAATCTCAGAAAACCCTGAAAAAACACCAACTCTACTAATTTCAAAATCACCTGAGATCACACGACCTCTACCACCTAAATTAGTTCTCTGGTGTAAAAAAATCAAAACAGCAGCCACTGAAAAAAAACTGGAAAAAGCAAAAGTACAAAACACAGTGGCTGGACTAAACTGAGAGGGCAAAAGCCCCGGAGGGGACCCTGAAGGCCCCCACAGAAGTGCAGGACAAAATGCAAAAATATAGCAAAAACACAAAATAAGAAATTGTCTTATCTGATAGCAGGAGATGCAGACACGACACAGCAGGCTACAAGGGAAACTGGAAAGAAGGATTCAGACCAGAACAATTGATCACCGGCAACCCTGATGGGAAAATGACTCCCTTATATAAGACCAATCAGTAACACCTGATTCCCAGTCCTCACAATCCTCACTAGTACCGCTTGTAACCACCAGAGGGGGCCTCTGCTCAGAACTCATCTCAAACCCATTCACAACAGTACCCCCCCTTGAGGAGGGGTCACCGAACCCTCATTTGAGCAACCAGGTCAGTCAGGATGAGTTCTATGATACGCACGGATAAGTCTCCTAGCATGGATGTCCGAAGCAAACACCCAAGAATTGTCTTCCTGACCATAACCTCTCCATTTAACCAAATACTGGAGTCTTCGTCTAGAAAAACGAGAATCTAATATTTTCTCAACCACATACTCCAGATCGCCCTCAACCAAAACAGGGTCAGGAGGCACAGCAGCAGGAACCACTGGCTCAACAAACCTCTTCAACAAGGACTTGTGGAACACGTTATGGATCTTAAATGTCCCTGGAAGAAGCAAACGAAAAGAAACAGGATTAATAATCTCCATGATCTTATAAGGTCCAATGAACCTAGGCTTAAATTTAGGAGATGCTACTCTCATAGGAATATTCTTTGAGGACAACCAGACCAAGTCCCCCACTTTAAACCGAGGACCATCAGTCCTATGCCGGTTAGCAAACCGCTGGGCCTTCTCCTGAGAGAGGGACAACCTCTCCACTACCTGGTCCCAAATCTGCTGCATACGCTCAACAACAGAGTCAACACCTGGACAGACAGAAGCCTCCGTCTGTCCTGAAGAAAATCGAGGGTGAAACCCAGAATTACAGAAAAACGGAGACATCAAAGTGGCAGAGCTAGCCCTATTATTAAGAGCAAACTCAGCCAAAGGCAAAAAAGAGACCCAGTATCCTGATCAGCAGACACAAAGCATCTTAGATAAGTCTCCAATGTCTGGTTTGTTCTCTCAGTTTGACCATTGGTCTGAGGATGAAATGCCGAGGATAAAGACAATTGAACACCCAGTTTAGAACAAAAAGTCCTCCAAAATCTGGAAACAAACTGGACTCCTCTGTCAGACACAATGTTCTCAGGAATGCCGTGTAAACGAACCACGTGCTGAAGGAACAACGGCACCAATTCAGAGGAGGAAGGCAACTTAGGTAATGGCACAAGATGTATCATTTTGGAAAACCTATCACAAATTACCCAGATGGTGGTCATTCTCTGAGAAACAGGAAGATCGGAAATGAAATCCATAGAGATATGGGTCCATGGTCTCTTGGGCACAGGCAATGGCATCAACAAACCACTAGAGCGAGAGCAAGGCTTGGAGCGAGAGCAAGTCCCGCAGGACTGCACAAATTCCCTGACATCGCGAGACAAGGTGGACCACCAAAAGGACCGACTAACCAAGTCTCTGGTACCAAAAATTCCGGGATGCCCAGCCAATGCGGAACAATGAATCTCAGACATCACACTCTTTTTCCATTGGTCCGGGACAAACAATTTTCCAACAGGGCAGCGCTCGGGCCTATCCTCCTGACACCCCTCCAGAGCAAGTCTCAAATTGGGCGAGATGGCGGAAAGAACTACACCCTCCTTCAAAATAACAGAGGGATCAGACAGCTCAGGAGAGTCCGCAAGGAAACTCCTCGAGAGGGCATCCGCCTTAACATTCCTAGTGCCAGGAAGAAAGGAAACCACAAAATTAAAACGTGTGAAAAACAAGGCCCACCTGGCCTGTCTAGGATTGAGTCGCCTGGCAGATTCCAGATAGACCAGATTCTTATGGTCCGTAAGGACCACCACCTGATGTTTGGCTCCCTCCAGCCAATGTCTCCACTCTTCAAAAGCCCACTTCATGGCCAATAACTCCCGATTACCCACGTCATAATTACGTTCAGTAGGAGAAAATTTTCGATAGAAAAAGGCACAAGGGTTACTTTTAGAGGTCTCTGGATCTTTTTGGGACAAAACGGCACCTGCCCCAATTTCAGAGGCATCAACCTCCACCTGAAATGGCAGAGAAACATCAGGCTGCCGTTAGAACAGGAGCAGAAGTGAATCTCTGCTTAAGTTCCTGAAACGCAGAGACTGCCTCAGGAGGCCAATTCACCACATCAGAACCCTTTCTGGTCAAATCAGTTAATGGTTTAACAATAACCGAGAAATTACCAATAAATTTACGATAAAAATTGGCAAAACCCAAAAATCTCTGAAGAGCCTTTAATGAAGTAGGTTGGACCCAATCACAGATGGCCTGAACCTTGACCGGGTCCATTTCAATAACAGATGGGGACAAAATGAATCCCAGAAATGAGATCTTCTGTACGCCAAAAAGACACTTTGATCCCTTCACATACAGAGCATTCTCTCTCAAAATCTGGAATACAGTTCGAACATGTTTCACATGAGAGTCCCAGTCATTAGAAAAAATCAAGATATCATCCAAATAAACAATCAGAAACTTGTCCACAAAATCCCTGAAAATGTCATTCATGAAGGACTGGAAGACGGAAGGAGCATTAGTGAGCCCAAAGGGCATCACAAGGTACTCAAAATGCCCTTCAGGGGTGTTAAATGCCGTCTTCCATTCATCCCTGTGCTTAATGCGAATAAGGTTATACGCCCCCCTGAGGTCAAACTTGGTAAACCAAGTAGCGTTTTTCACCCTGGAAAACAGGTCAGAAATCAAGGGTAACGGGTATTGATATTTCACAGTAATATTGTTCAAGAGACGATAATCAATACACGGCCTTAATGAACCATCTTTTTTGGCCACAAAGAAAAAACCGGCACCTAAGGGTGAAGAGGATGGTCTGATATGACCCTTCTCCAATGATTCCTTGATATAAGACCGCATAGCGTCATGTTCAGGTACAGACAAGTTAAAAAGGCGACCTTTAGGGAATTTACTACCCGGCACTAATTCAATAGCGCAGTCATAACTCCTATGGGGAGGTAAGGATGCAGATTTACTTTCGCTAAACACATCAGAAAAATCAAACAAAAAGTCAGGAACATCCTGAGCCTGGGGGGAGGCAGAAAAAACAGGAGTGTTGGTATTAACACATTGGCAGCCCCAACTGGTTACAGACACAGATTTCCAATCCAAAACAGGATTATGAGACTGTAACCAAGGGAAACCCAGCACTATAATGTCATGCAGATTATATAGAACCAAAAATTTACAGCACTCCTGGTGATCAGGTTCAACCCTCATTATCACCTGAGTAGAAAACTGGGGTTTATTCTCAGCCAAAGGGGTAGAATCGATCCCCAGTAAAGGAATAGACTTCTGTAGGGGTATCAAGGGAAACCCACAATGTTTAGCAAAATCATAATCCATCAGGTTAATAGCTGCTCCAGAATCAACGAAAGCCTGAGCAGAAAATGAGGACAGAGAGCATATCAGAGTGACAGTTAATAAAAACTTAGTCTGAACACTACCCAAGACAACTGAGCGTGCAAAATGTCTTCCCGCTTAGGGCAGACTGAAATAGCATGAGAGGCATCACCACAGTAGAAACATAACCCATTGCGCTTTCGAAAATCATGACGCTGTGCCCCAGACACCACTCCATCACACTGCATGGGCTCAGCAGCTGGCTCACAAGGCAACACCATTCCACGCATACTTCTCCGCTCACGCAAACGTCTGTCAATTTGAATCGCTAATGACATAGAATCATTGAGACCAGAGGGGACAGGGAATCCCACCATAACATCCTTTACATTATCCGACAGACCCTTCCGGAAAAGGGCCGCCAAAGCGTCGTCATTCCATTTGGTCAGGACTGCCCACCTACGGAATCTCTGACAGTATAACTCAGCGTCATCAAGCCCCTGATTTAATGCCAACAAGGCTTTTTCAGCTTGATCAGTGACATTAGGCTCATCGTACAATAACCCAAAGCCTGAAAAAACGCATCAACAATTCAACATCACTTAAAACAGGATCCCCAGGTATCAGGGAAAAAGCCCAATCCTGAGGATCGCCGCGCAGGAGAGAGATGATAATTTGAACCTGCTGCGCTGCGTTTCCTGAGGACTTAGATTTTAAGGCAAGAAACAATTTACAATTATTTTTGAAATTCTGAAACTTAGCTCGATCCCCTAAAAACAAATCTGGCATGGGGATCCTAGGTTCCACAACAGGCAACCTAGCAAGATATGCAGCAATACTCTGAACCTCAGTGGCAAGCTGATCCACACGGCCAGACAACTGTGCAAACTCCATTGGGAGAAAAGATCCTCCCCAGCACCCAGAGATACAGAGGGAAAAAAAAAAAAAAAATGCAACAAACAGAAAAATATCTCTGACAACTTTTCTTCCTTCAAAATATTTTTTCCCTTCTGTGAGTACCATACAATTTTTATGGCCGGTGATACTGTTATGTTACGGTAGCTGAGGAGTGCAGGTAAAAAAGGAAATACACCAGAGCAGTTGGAATCTATGAGATTGCAGTACCCTGACTAACCACCGCAACTAGAGGCAGCCGTGGAGCGTTCCTACGTTGGTCCTAGACGCCTCGTCACAGCCTGAGAAACTAACTACACCTAAAGATAGAAATAGGAAAGCTATCTGCCCCGGAGCAGAACCCCAAAGATAATAGAAAGCCCCCAAACATGTAATGGCGGTTAGACAAGAGGAAATACTGACACAGAAAGAAAATAGTATGAGCAAACGCTGGGGCCCAAACTATCTAAATAGAAAAGGACAGGAAGGGTACTTACTGCAATCTCAGAAAACCCTGAAAAAAACACCAACTCTACTAATTTCAAAATCACCTGAGATCACACGACCTCTACCACCTAAATTAGTTCTCTGGTGTAAAAAAATCAAAACAGCAGCCATTGAAAAACTGGAAAAAGCAAAAGTACAAAACACAGTGGCTGGACTAAACTGAGAGGGCAAAAGCCCCCGGAGGGGACCCTGAAGGCCCCCACAGAAGTGCAGGACAAAATGCAAAAATATAGCAAAAACACAAAATAAGAAATTGTCTTATCTGATAGCAGGAGATGCAGACACGACACAGCAGGCTACAAGGGAAACTGGAAAGAAGGATTCAGACCAGAACAATTGATCACCGGCAACCCTGATGGGAAAATGACTCCCTTATATAAGACCAATCAGTAACACCTGATTCCCAGTCCTCACAATCCTCACTAGTACCGCTTGTAACCACCAGAGGGGGCCTCTGCTCAGAACTCATCTCAAACCCATTCACAACACCCAGGCCTGATTACTGCCACACCTGTTCTCAATCAAGAAATCACTTAAATAGGACTTGCCTGACAAAGTGAAGTAGACCAAAAGATCCTCAAAAGCTAGACATCATGCTGCGATCCAAAGAAAATTTTGAATAAATGATAAATGAAGTAACTGAGATCTATCAGTCTTAAAAAGTTTACAAAGCCATTTCTAAAGCTTAGGAACTCCAGCGAATCGCAGTGAGAGCCATTATCCACAAATGACGAAAACATGGAATAGTGGTGATGGTGAACCCTACCAGTAGTGGCCGGCCGACCAAAATTACCCCAAGAGCGCAGTGACAACTCATCCAAAAGGTCACAAAAGACACAAAAAAACAAATATCCAAAGAACTTCAGGCCTCATTTGCCTCAGTTAAGGTCAGTGTTCATGACTCCACCATAAGAAAGATGGACTGCATGGCAGAGTTTCAAGATGAAAACCACTGCTGAGCAATAAGAACATAAAGGGTTGTCTCAGTTTTGCTAACAAACATCTTGACGATCCCCAAGACTTTTGGGAGAATTCTCTGTAGACTGATGAAACAAAGTTGAACTTTTTGGAAGGTGAAAGTTCCATTACATTTGGCATAGAAGTAACAGAGCAATTTCAGAAAAGGAACATCATACCAATAGTAAAATAAGGTGGTGCTAGTGTGATGGTCTGGGGCTGTTTTGCTGCTTCAAAACCTGAATAACTTGCTGTGGTAAATTGAACCATGAATTCTGCTGTCTACCAAAAAATCCTGAAGGAGAATGTTCGACCATCAGTTTGTGACCTCAAGCTGACAATGAACCAAAACACACCAGCAAGTCCACCTCTGAATGGCTTAAGAAAAATAAAATTAAGACTTTGGAGTGGCCTAGTCAAAGTCCTGACCTTAATCCGACTGAGATGCTGTGGTGTAACCTTAAATAGGCGTTTCATGCTCAGAAACCCTCCAATGTGGCTGAACTACAACAATTCTGCAAAGATGAGTGGGGGAAAAATACCTCCAGAGCGTTGTAAAAGACTCATTGCCAGTTATCGCAAACAGCATTTTGTGTTTGCTTGTGTTATCTTTGTCTAATATAAAAATTTGTTTCGTGATTTGAAACATTTAAGTGTGACAAACATGCGAAACAATAGGAAATCAGGAAGGGGGTAAACACTTTTTCACACCACTGTTTATACATATCCTTATACTAATATACTGTATCTATGACACTGACTTAGACCCAAGGTTCAGTCTCTATTATCAGCCAAACCCAAGTGGCTGGTGCTGCTTGTCCCCCGTGTGCCAACATCACAAGGCCACACAGCTTATTTATATAATGAGATTTCTTCATTGCTCTGCACAGCATAATCAAGTGGGAATAGGAAAGAGATGAGTCTGGGATGAAAGATCTGCTGCGCAGGAGGAGGAGTGAGGACTTTCAGGGAACTCAGACAGCACGATGCAGAAAATCAGGTCAGCCGAGGGTGAGGAGACGCTTCCTCGTAGCCCGAGCTTTTAGCTGCCAGACTAGATTGTAAGCTCCTCCGGGACCAATCTCCTTTACTCGGTATATATGGCGCAGCTATAATCCCGGGTGCTTGGCGCTTGTTTTACATTGGCATCTGGCAACCAATCAAAGGAGAGCAGAAACAGCGAATATTACAGTGCTGATCATCGAGGCTCAGAGCTGCAGAAAATAATATCTATTTTTGCCATAGCAAAATTATAGGGTGCATGGAGGTGCCAATCATACCCAGGCCTTGATTCCTTGCATTGCATGAAATTTGAGGTCCCCTGTGCTGCAAAATCCACATCTGCATGAGCGCGATGAGAGCAAGGTCTGGATTTGAGGTTCACATTCTTGCCAACAGTCCTGATTTTGCTGAAACAGTCCAAAAACTGGCAAACATGGGGTACAGGGCTTGGAAAATCTATATCCAAAACCACGTGGTCATATTAGGGTAGTTCTATGCAATTATACTAAAATATCTCAAATGAGCGCCGTGTACCGCCAAAAGGCCAGGCTGGTTTACTTTCATTCTGATTATGTGAAGATAGCATTGCATGATATGATTGGCTTCATTGCCCTAACATCCGCATGTCAACACTTTTTGCCCAATGATCGGGTAGACTTTGTCATAGGGCCATCATGTGGATGCACTCAATGCACATAAATAGTTACATCCCCTATAATTAAACACACCTAGACTTTCGTACATATATACATGCACACAATCTGCTGATATTTGAATTAAATTGATTCGCTCAAATCCGTCCAAGAAATTTGATTTGCAAAACATCCTACACCTCTCCCTTCACCGTTGGTCCTCCAATGGGCTCCTCTGTCTTCTATATTCTCTGCTCTGTCTTGTCCGTGTCCGTCACGTGGAGCCAAGCGCTTGTCGCTGACGCTAGTGATGTGCATCATGCCTCATATGAGCGCAGAGTGCCTTGTATAGAATGGCAGGGTGGAAAGCGTGGAAGAAGAGTATAGAAATGAGAAAATAATAATTTTTTTCAAACCCCTTACATTTTGCTGAAATTTGATCGAATCGTGAAAAATTCAGACGGCAGCAAATCTGAAAATAAGGGAAATTCTTACATTTGATCAGTTACAAATCGACTCATATTTAATGCACATATATATATACATACATGTACACTTATATATACAAACAATATGGACACATCTACCTACATACTGTACACACACACATACTTCCATACATACAAACATGCGGTTCACACTTTCATACATACTAATATACCACATAACTATACACCCACAATACAGACAGTACATTCAGTTTCACAGGCCACAGACAGAGGTGTGCCCCCTGCTGCCCACTTGTGTCTCTTCTTGTAATCAGTGTCCTTTTCCTTGTGCCATATATTGGGGCACGTAACTTTAAATCTGGTGAACAGGAGCTCAGAGCTGTCAATCTTACAGGGAGATGGCGTGATCTCGTCACTCCTCCACCATTTACCAATTTATCGGGGTTTATTCATACACACACTGGTCTATAGTATAGCTTTTTAGTTTTTTTCTTCCATTTTTTCTCCATTTTTTTCTTTTTCTTTTTTTTTTTCATTGCTTTATTGCAAGTATTTTTAGTGACATTTTTAGATTTGTTACATTTGTAACATGTGTCCTTGTCCTATAAAGAAAAACATCATTCTTAGAGCAGGTTACTCTTTTTTAACAATAGTGACCCGCTCAGGCTACGTTCCCACGGTGAGTTTTTTACGTTGCGTTTTTTCAAAAAAAATGCAAGTCACCTATTCTACTGAACGGGTGCAGAAATTCTGTAACATCAAAAAACTAACCAAAAGCTCATCGAGGGAACGTAGCCTAAAAAAGTCATAAAATCAAGGAAAAAAAAACCGCATTGTTTGTTGAGTATTAATATTTCATGATAGACTCGCACGTAACATGTGGCTGCATAAGAAAAAACCTGAAAACACAGAATATTTCGCAAAAACAGCTAAAAGAGGTTTTTTTTCAGGAGTTTTTAGTACAGAAACGCTCCAAAAAATAAGGAGTTCAAAAAACATTGGTATGATTGGCGAAATTCTGCTGCACAGACTCCTGAAAAGAACAAATTCGGTGTGAAGCAGGGGCGGACATATCATTGGTGCAGCCTGTGCAGCCGCACAGGGGCCCAAGAGGTGAGGGGGCCCATTTATACCTCCAAAGCAGGTGCAATTTTACATTTTTAGGAGATCTTGGGCTGCAAAGGGCCCATGTATTGTTCTTGCACAGGGGCCCTTTTCTGTCTGTGTCCGCCAGTGGTGTGAAGAGACCTTAAAAGTTTTGTTGGCCCCGCCATGACAATCGTACTTTGTAGCATTCACACGACCCCACTTGTCTGCGATAACAGCCGGGAGCGATTGTCAAGTATGTGAATAAAGCGCGTGTGGCAGGTCATTACCCAGACACATTCTGGAGAGGAGGATATTCTGCTCTCGTTTGTCGCGCGGCTCAGCATAATCCGCCGTTCCCTCAATCTGCGCTCAGACATTTATAGATGCCCAGCCAGATCCAAAAACCTGGCAGACTGCACAATAGCAAGCTGGTATCGGGGCTAGGAGGCTAAAAATAGTCCCGTTCTGTCCGCCCTCTTCAAACAATGAACAGATTTGTAAAACATTTGGGGACATTCGGCAGCAACCGAAAAATCAGTCCACCTCGTGTATCATGTGGAGAGTTGTTCTTTACATGACTCCATGGCCCAACCAGCACCGTCCAAAGCAAATGTATACTTCATGGACTCTAGCCCCTCTTATCACTCCCAGCAAGGACATGAAGCAGTGATGAGGTACTAGGGAAGAAGACGCAAATAAAGAAGTTATACTGTGCATGGAAGTCTCCTAAAGAACAAAATTAGTGAAAATTAGTGAGAATTTCATCAAGAATGGAGAATAGAAGAAATATAACTGTGCACAAAACACACTCCGTACTGCGCAGCATCCACGCAGAAGAAAACTGTGTCTGGATAAGTAGAACTATGAAGTGTCCATACATACAGAATAGGAGAAGTGGTACTGTGCGGTGTCCATATATACAGAATAAGATAAGTCATACTGTGCAGTGTCCATATATAGGATAAGAGAAGGGGTACTGTGCAGTGTCCATATATACAGAATAAGAGAATGGTACTGTGCTGTGTCCATATATACAGAATAAGAGAAGTGGTACTGTGCAGTGTCCATATATACAGAATAAGAGAAGTGGTACTGTGCAGTGTCCATATATACAGAATAAGAGAAGTGGTACTGTGCAGTGTCCATATATACAGAATAAGAGAAGTGGTACTGTGCAGTGTCAATATATACAGAATAAGAGAAGTGGTACTGTGCAGTGTCCATATATACAGAATAAGAAAAGTGGTACTGTGCAGTGTCCATATATACAGAATAGGAGAAGTGGTACTCTGCGGTGTCCATATATACAGAATAAGATAAGTCATACTGTGCAGTGTCCATATATACAGAATAGGAGAAGTGGTACTCTGCGGTGTCCATATATACAGAATAAGATAAGTCATACTGTGCAGTGTCCATATATACAGAATAAGAGAAGTGGTACTGTGCAGTGTCCATAAACACAGAATAAGAGAGGTGGTACTGTGCAGTGTCCATATATACAGAATAGGAGAAGTGGTACTGTGCAGTGTCCATATATACAGAATAAGAGAAATGGTACTGTGCAGTGTCCATATATACAGAATAAGAGAGGTGGTACTGTGCAGTGTCCATATATACAGAATAAGAGAAGTGGTACTGTGCAGTGTCCATAAATACAGAATAAGAGAAATGGTACTGTGCAGTGTCCATATATACAGAATAGGAGAAGTGGTACTGTGCAGTGTCCATATATACAGAATAAGAGAAGTGGTACTGTGCAGTGTCCATATATACAGAATAAGAGAAGTGGTACTGTGCAGTGTCCATAAATACAGAATAAGAGAAATGGTACTGTGCAGTGTCCATATATACAGAATAGGAGAAGTGGCACTGTGCAGTGTCCATATATACAGAATAAGAGAAGTGGTACTGTGCAGTGTCCATATATACAGAATAAGGGAAGTGGTACTATGCAGTGTTGATATATACAGAATAAGAGAAGTGGTACTGTGCAGTGTCCATATATACAGAATAAGAGAAGTGGTACTGTGCAGTATCCATATATACAGGATAAGAGAAGTGGTACTGTGCAGTGTCCATATATACAGAATAAGGGAAGTGGTACTGTGCAGTGTCCATATATGCAGAGTAAGAGAAGTGGTACTATGCAGTGTTGATATATCCAGAATAAGAGAAGTGGTACTGTGCAGTGTCCATATATGCAGAGTAAGAGAAGTGGTACTATGCAGCGTTGATATATACAGAATAAGAGAAGTTGTACTGTGCAGTGTCCATATATACAGAATAAGAGAAGTGGAACTGTGCAGTGTCCATATATACAGAATAAGGGAAGTGGTACTGTGCAGTGTTGATATATACAGAATAAGAGAAGTGGTACTGTGCAGTGTCCATATATACAGAATAAGAGAAGTGGTACTGTGCAGTGTCCATACATACAGAATAAGAGAAGTGGTACTGTGCAGTATCCATATGTACAGAATAAGAGAAGTGGTACTGTGCAGTGTCCATATATACAGAATAAGAGAAGTGGTACTGTGCGGTGTACATATATACAGAATAAGAGAAGTGGTACTGTGCAGTGTTGATATATACAGAATAAGAGAAGTGGTACTGTGCAGTGTCCATATACACAGAGTAAGAGAAGTGGTACTGTGCAGTATCCATATATACAGGATAAGAGAAGTGGTACTGTGCAGTGTCCATATATACAGAATAATGAAAGTGGTACTCTGCAGTGTCCATATATACAGAGTTAGAGAAGTGGTACTGTGCAGTATCCATATATACAGAATAAGAGAAGTGGTACTGTGCATTGTCCATTTATACAGAATAAGGGAAGTGGTACTGTGCAGTGTCCATATATGCAGAGTAAGAGAAGTGGTACTATGCAGTGTTGATATATCCAGAATAAGAGAAGTGGTACTGTGCAGTGTCCATATATACAGAGTAAGGTAAGTGGTACTGTGCAGTGTCCATATATGCAGAGTAAGAGAAGTGGTACTATGCAGCGTTGATATATACAGAATAAGAGAAGTTGTACTGTGCAGTGTCCATATATACAGAATAAGAGAAGTGGAACTGTGCAGTGTCCATATATACAGAATAAGGGAAGTGGTACTGTGCAGTGTTGATATATACAGAATAAGAGAAGTGGTACTGTGCAGTGTCCATATATACAGAATAAGAGAAGTGGTACTGTGCAGTGTCCATACATACAGAATAAGAGAAGTGGTACTGTGCAGTATCCATATGTACAGAATAAGAGAAGTGGTACTGTGCAGTGTCCATATATACAGAATAAGAGAAGTGGTACTGTGCGGTGTACATATATACAGAATAAGAGAAGTGGTACTGTGCAGTGTTGATATATACAGAATAAGAGAAGTGGTACTGTGCAGTGTCCATATACACAGAGTAAGAGAAGTGGTACTGTGCAGTATCCATATATACAGGATAAGAGAAGTGGTACTGTGCAGTGTCCATATATACAGAATAATGAAAGTGGTACTCTGCAGTGTCCATATATACAGAGTTAGAGAAGTGGTACGTGCAGTATCCATATATACAGGATAAGAGAAGTGGTACTGTGCAGTGTCCATAAATACAGAATAAGGGAAGTGGTACTGTGCAGTGTCCATATATACAGAATGAGGGAAGTGGTACTGTGCAGTGTCCATATATACAGAATAGGAGAAGTGGTACTGTGCAGTGTCCATATATACAGAATAAGAGAAGTGGTACTGTGCAGTGTCCATATATACAGAATAAAGGAAGTGGCACTGTGCAGTGTTGATATATACAGAATAAGAGAAGTGGTACTGTGCAGTGTCCATACATACAGAATAAGAGAAGTGGTACTGTGCAGTGTCCATATATACAGAATAAGAGAAGTGGTACTGTGCAGTGTCCAAATATACAGAATAAGGGAAGTGGTACTGTGTGATGTCCATATATATATAATAAGAGAAGCGGTACTGTGCAGTGTCCATATATACAGAATAAGAGAAGTGGTACTGTGTGATGTCCATATATACAGAATAAGAGAAGTGGTACTGTGCAGTGTCCATATATACAGAATAGGAGAAGTGGTACTGTGCTGTGTCCATATATACATAATAGGAGAAGTGATACTGTGTAGTGTCCATATATACAGAATAGGAGAAGTGGTACTGTGCTGTGTCCATATATACATAATAGGAGAAGTGGTATTGTGCGGTGTCCATATATACAGAATAAGAGAAGTGGTACTGTGCAGTGTCAATATATACAGAATAAGGGAAGTGGTACTGTGCAGTGTCCATATATACAGAATAGGATAAGTGGTACTGTGCAGTGTCCATATATACAGAATAAGAGAAGTGGTACTGTGCAGTGTCCATATATACAGAATAAGAGAAGTGGTACTGTGCAGTGTTGATATATACAGAATAAGAGAAGTGGTACTGTGCAGTGTCCATACATACAGAATAAGAGAAGTGGTACTGTGCAGTATCCATATATACAGAATAGAGAAGTGGTACTGTGCAGTGTCCATATATACAGAATAGGATAAGTGGTACTGTGCAGTGTCCATATATACAGAATAAGAGAAGTGGTACTGTGCAGTGTCCATATATACAGAATAAGGGAAGTGGTACTGTGCAGTGTCCATATATACAGAATAGAAGTGGTACTGTGCAGTGTCCATATATACAGAATAAGGGAAGTGGTACTGTGCAGTGTTGATTTATACAGAATAAGAGAAGTGGTACTGTGCAGTGTTGATTTATACAGAATAAGATAAGTGGTACTGTGCAGTGTCCATATATACAGAATAAGAGAAGTGGTACTGTGCAGTGTCCATATATACAGAATAAGAGAAGTGGTACTGTGTGATGTCCATATATACAGAATAAGGGAAGTGGTACTGTGCAGTGTCCATATATACAGAATAGGATAAGTGGTACTGTGCAGTGTCCATTATACAGAATAAGAGAAGTGGTACTGTGCAGTGTCCATATATACAGAATAAGGGAAGTGGTACTGTGCAGTGTCCATATATACAGAATAGAAGTGGTACTGTGCAGTGTCCATATATACAGAATAAGGGAAGTGGTACTGTGCAGTGTTGATTTATACAGAATAAGAGAAGTGGTACTGTGCAGTGTTGATATATACAGAATAAGAGAAGTGGTACTGTGCAGTGTCCATATATACAGAATAAGGGAAGTGGTACTGTGCAGTGTCCATATATACAGAATAGAAATGGTACTGTGCAGTGTCCATATATACAGAATAAGGGAAGTGGTACTGTGCAGTGTTGATTTATACAGAATAAGAGAAGTGGTACTGTGCAGTGTTGATTTATACAGAATAAGAGAAGTGGTACTGTGCAGTATCCATATATACAGAATAAGAGAAGTGGCACTGTGCAGTGTCCATATATACAGAATAAGAGAAGTGGTACTGTGTGATGTCCATATATACAGAATAAGGGAAGTGGTACTGTGCAGTGTCCATATATACAGAATAGGATAAGTGGTACTGTGCAGTGTCCATATATACAGTGTGAGACAGTGAAGGAATGTGTGGTGAATGAGGTGTATATTTCACCTAAGTACCTTGCTGACTGGTATGAGCGAAATGTGTGGCTTTGTAAACCTGGTGGTAAAGAAAGGTCACTACACCTGCCATTCAGTACACGCTTGCAGCTCAGACCTGAATCCACTCAGGTGTTGATTGGGAAGCCAGAAGTAGGTGCTTGTGAGCACAGTCAGAGAGCTCATTCAGTCTGGACAAGGGGTCTAGGCACAGAAGGTGTCTCCAAGAGTGTGGGAGCTGTCTTTAGCCCGGACACAGGGAGGTGTCCTGGCACAAGGAAGCAGTCTCTAAGAGTGTGAGCTATCTCAGTCTGGGTGCAGGAAGTACCCCGGACACAGGAGTAGTCGCAGTGAGAATCCGTGCGAATAGCGACTGAATAGGAGGTGACCTCTCTCAAGTCTGGACATTGGAGTTGCCTTCGGACATAAAGAGGAGTGTCTGTGAAACTCCATACTGGTAACATATGTGATATGTGTTGTTTTGGGCACAGACTGGTAGAGTCTGGGTCCCGGATAGAGAGGGCCATCTATCTAAGTGTAATTTAGTGGCTAGACAAGCCCAGGTTTTCTGTTTATGATTTGTTTTTATCTGTGTGCTGTGGACTTTAATAAAACTGGTTGCGGCCAGTTTTCACCAAACTGCTGTCTGAATGAACTGTTTCCGTGCCATTCTGTCTACCCAGACAGCGATCCTAGAGCTAAACCCCCGGAAAGCTTACAATTGGCGGAGAATGCTGGGGCAGCGCAGGGCCTGGTACAGTTAGTGCTGGAGTGTGCATGCAGCACAGTGGCGAGAGACAGCATTAAAGGTGAAGTCTATTGAAATAGCAACAGAAAAAAAAAAAAGTGTGTGTCAGCAGAAACGTCTATTTGGAGCAGTCTTGGAGAGACAGTGGCCCTGATAGGGTCTGCAGAGAGAAAATGTATGCACAGCAAAGCTGAACTTGTTGTGAAAATGACTGTGGAATGTGCAGCAGCAAAAGAAAAGTTTGTGGAGCAGTCTTAAAGAGACAGTAGCCCTAATAGACTTTGCAAAGGAAAAAAAAAAAAAGTGTTTGCACAGCAAGGCTGAATTTTTCTGAGGAAAAAAAAAAAAAAAGCTGTGTAGTGTGTATGTCTTGAGTGAAGACTACAGTTGTGAAGACAGAGAAGTCTGACAGCATGGATGACAGCATGGAGGCGCTGTTTGAACAAATGGCGAAAGTTAATGTGCAACATAAGACTGCTGTGATTGAGACAGATGAGTCCGGCAGTATGGAGGAGCTCATTGAGTACCTGGTCCAGGCCCAGCGAAGCATGCAGCAGAGCATGGAGCAGCAGCGCCTGCAGCACCGGCAGCAATTCCTGCAGCAGCAGCAGGAGAATAACCGGGTGTTGGAGCAGATTGCAGCTCTCAGCACCTCGTCCCAGAGTAATGTTGTGAAGGCACCTGCCTTGCCCGCTGTAAAGAAGGCGGTAAGACGGTCCTTGAGAAAAATGACACCTCGTGATGATGTGGAGGTATATCTTACTAGGTTTGAGAGACTGGCAGAGAAGGAGAATCTGCCACTATCTGAATGGGCCATGGTGGTCGTACCCTATCTGATTGGGGAACCCCAAAAAGTCTGGGCTGACCTGAGCAAGCAGGACAGCGAAGACTATGCAAAGTTGAAAGCGGCGATTCTTACCCGGCTGGGTGTTACGGTTGCAGCCCGTGCCAGGAGAGTCCATGACTGGAGATACAGTTGGGAGTCTGCAGTCAGCAGGCCTGATTATGGAGGTGAAAAGGTGATAGTGGACCGCTACACCCAAGCACGTCCTCCTGAGGTACAGCCGTCTGAGAGGTCGTCACTTCGGAGTTCCCGGACGCTGAACTCTCGCGGTAAGAGCGTTCCAGCTGTTGGGGACATGGGGTATGCTGATAAGCGGGTTCAGGCCCGAGGGGACATGTGGGTGGGAGAGTGTGATGGACAGTGTTGGAGCTGGCGTGAAATTGCAGCCAACTGTCCAATAGAGGGGGAGCCTATGTGTTGTGATGATGGCAGATCCCTCTCTCTCTGCGCAGAACCTGTGTGTGTGTCCACCTCAGCCGAAGAGACTGGACCACAGGGGTTCCCGGTGGTTGTAAGTGACTGCTCAGCACAGGCCCTCTTGGACTCAGAGAGTCCAGTGGCTTCCGTATGTGACAGCCTGAGTGATAGGGACTTCATCCCTGATAAGCACCTGAGTGTGGTGTACATCCATGAAGACACCAAAGTCTACCCAGAGACTGCCGTGGACTTGGTCCCCAAACTCGGGGAGGTTTCATATGAAGTGGGGGTAGTGAAGACACTGGTGCACCCCGTTATATTGGGAAATGACTTTCCCGGTCTAAGGATCTCTGGGGGAAAAATGTTTCTGATGGACAGTGTGATGAAGCTCCTACTGAGGGTGCGCAGTCCCGAGGGGCGGAACACGATGCTAGTGGGATGTTAAAATTATGTGATAATGATGATGATAATGCTAATAATGATGATGATCCTGATAATGATGATGACCATGAAAATGGTGCTGATGCTGATAATGATAGTGATGATAATACTGATCATAGTCATGATAATGATGTTGATAATAATGATGACTGTGGTAGTGATGAAATTCCTTTGCAGGTGATGTTGGGAGACGAGGATGGTGGTTCTCGGGAACCGAGTGTCCCTGACTTGCCTGTGTCCTGTGACGGTTTTGAGAGTTGGCAGTGGCGAGAACCCTCTCTTAAAACAGCACAGGAAAATATGATTGTTCTAAATGAGGTTTCCCAGGAGCCTGACTCTGAGGAGAGGTTCTCTCATGTTGCCATAAACACTGAAGTCCAGGGAGAGGTTGTGAGTCAGCTCCTAGTGCCTGAACTATATAGAAGTATAGTGCTGGGGTTGTCACATAGTCACATACTTGAGGGACCAGATGGTGAAGTTAATGTTGTGGATGACATGTTAACTAAGGTTCCAGATCAAGATGTGAATGAAAATGAATTGTATAACCCTGACAGTGAGCAGGATATGAATGAAAATGAATTGTATAACCCTGACAGTGAGCAGGATGTGAATGAAAATGAAGTGTATAGCCCTGACAGTGAGCCAGATGTGGCTGAGAAAAAGGGGTCAGATAGTGATAGTGAATTATCTGATGACCATAAAGCAACCAGTGCAAATGAGGAAGGCATGGTAGCAGAGGAGATTGAGAGTCCTGAGAGGAAGGCTGAGGCTGACCTTGCAGTCGGACGGAGGATGGCATCTGAAGATGTTGTACAGTTGGTCGGTTCCCTGGCGAAGACTAAGGTGAAAGACAGGACTCTGAAACTGAACACAGCACAAGTGGATGCTGTTGAAAATGAGAAGTTATCAATGTATGGTGTGGATCTGCATCAGGCCAAGGATTCGGAAGGTGATGCTACAGAGGTGGAGAAAGCCATGGAAGTGGTGGACACCAGGCCAGGTGCCTCATCAGAGGCTGATGTCTCAAGTGAAGCTGTGAGGAACAAGACTGAAGATGTGGGGAATGACTCTGCCCCGGAATATGTTTCTGTTGGAGACAGCGGCGTGGACGGTGTACTGTCCGGATCCGTGGCTGCGACTCGCGAAGCTCGGGCCGGAAGTTTGGCGCCCGGTGCGCCATCGGAGTTCTCGAGCGACCCAAAGGATCTGGATAAATCCCAAGATGAGATTTTGAGACCTCGGGTTGGCCTTGGTGAGCTCAGGCGCATTTTCATGGAGTCTACACTTGAACCACGTCCCAGTGAGTGGGAGGGGCGATGTGTCGCTCCGTTGCCGCTGCAGATACACGGGAGCTCAGATGGGATGCAGAACGTGGTGGAAAAGAAGACTGATGGTAGGGCTTCTGAGCATGTCCTACCAGAAGAGCCTGAAGAAAGGGCCGAAGACGTAAAGGACGTCCAACAACTACAGGAGAAGATGCGTAGCCATGAGAATCTCCTGGAGAAAGAAGTAAGAGCTCTGAGTCTTATGCAAACTGAGCCTGTACCAGAAGAGGATAAATTATGTGTACCGACCAAGAAAAACGATCAGCTCCCTCTACAGTGCCAATCGTTTGAACAGTGTGGCTCGGAATGGTCAGAGACCATGACAGAGGCGCTTGGGTTCTGTGAGGTAGAATTTATGAATCAACTGATATTTAAGAAAGTAGATGTGCTAAAGAAAGTTCAGGGGGAATTAGAAAAAACCCCTATGCCTCCTGTGACAGTTGGTGACACAGGGTCAGTGCCCAAAAAACAGGAGGTACGAAAGTTTCTGAGGAAGAATCGGCAGAGCTGTTCTGACGTGCCTGGTCGTACTTATCTGGTGAGCCACTATACCGAGACTGAGGCTGGCACTAAAGTCAAGATGAAACAGTGCAGGATACCCGAGGCCCGCAGAGAGTATAGGCCTGGGAGGGTACAGGGTAGTGCGGATGCTTCAGATGAAGAGAAAACTGATGTTGGCTATGACAGTGGTGAGGATGAAGCTGATGAGGGCCATGACTGGTCCAGAGTTCACTGTCTCTGTTGGATTGTTGACCAGCCCTCCGGTCTGGATGACCAGCCCTCCGGTCTGGAGAAGAGGGAGGGGATATGTGAGACAGTGAAAGAATGTGTGGTGAATGAGGTGTATATTTCACCTAAGTACCTTGCTGACTGGTATGAGCGAAATGTGTGGCTTTGTAAACCTGGTGGTAAAGAAAGGTCACTACACCTGCCATTCAGTACACGCTTGCAGCTCAGACCTGAATCCACTCAGGTGTTGATTGGGAAGCCAGAAGTAGGTGCTTGTGAGCACAGTCAGAGAGCTCATTCAGTCTGGACAAGGGGTCTAGGCACAGAAGGTGTCTCCAAGAGTGTGGGAGCTGTCTTTAGCCCGGACACAGGGAGGTGTCCTGGCACAAGGAAGCAGTCTCTAAGAGTGTGAGCTATCTCAGTCTGGGTGCAGGAAGTACCCCGGACACAGGAGTAGTCGCAGTGAGAATCCGTGCGAATAGCGACTGAATAGGAGGTGACCTCTCTCAAGTCTGGACATTGGAGTTGCCTTCGGACATAAAGAGGAGTGTCTGTGAAACTCCATACTGGTAACATATGTGATATGTGTTGTTTTGGGCACAGACTGGTAGAGTCTGGGTCCCGGATAGAGAGGGCCATCTATCTAAGTGTAATTTAGTGGCTAGACAAGCCCAGGTTTTCTGTTTATGATTTGTTTTTATCTGTGTGCTGTGGACTTTAATAAAACTGGTTGCGGCCAGTTTTCACCAAACTGCTGTCTGAATGAACTGTTTCCGTGCCATTCTGTCTACCCAGACAGCGATCCTAGAGCTAAACCCCCCGGAAAGCTTACAACAGAATAAGAGAAGTGGTACTGTGCAGTGTCCATATATACAGAATAAGGGAAGTGGTACTGTGCAGTGTCCATATATACAGAATAGAAGTGGTACTGTGCAGTGTCCATATATACAGAATAAGGGAAGTGGTACTGTGCAGTGTTGATTTATACAGAGTAAGAGAAGTGGTACTGTGCAGTGTTGATTTATACAGAATAAGAGAAGTGGTACTGTGCAGTGTCCATAAATACAGAATAAGGGAAGTGGTACTGTGCAGTGTCCATATATACAGAATGAGGGAAGTGGTACTGTGCAGTGTCCATATATACAGAATAAGAGAAGTGGTACTATGCAGTGTCCATATATACAGAATAAGAGAAATGGTACTGTGCGGTGTCCATATATAGAGAATAAGAGAAGTGGTACTGTGCGGTGTTCATATATACATAATAGGAGAAGTGGTACTGTGCAGTGTCCATATATACAGAATAAGAGAGGTGGTACTGTGCAGTGTCCTTATATACAGAATAAGAGAGGTTGTACTGTGCAGTGTCCATATATACAAAATAAGAGAAATGGTACTGTGCGGTGTCCATATATAGAGAATAAGAGAAGTGGTACTGTGCGGTGTCCATATATACATAATAGGAGAAGTGGTACTGTGCAGTGTCCATATATACAGAATAGGAGAAGTGGTACTGTGCAGTGTCCATATATATAGAATAAGAGAGGTGGTACTGTGCAGTGTCCATATATACAGAATAAGAGAAATGGTACTGTGCGGTGTCCATATATAGAGAATAAGAGAAGTGGTACTGTGCGGTGTCCATATATACATAATAGGAGAAGTGGTACTGTGCAGTCAGGGTCGGACTGGCCCACCGGAGAACCGGAGGATTCTCCGGTGGGCCCTGGCATCTGGGGGGCCCTGGCACCTGCTGGCATACAGGGGCCAGTTGCCTAGGGCCCCCGCTGCTCCAGGGGCCCCCAGCCGGTGGCGTGTCGCTAATAGCGGCACACCACGCAGCTGCCATGCCAGCGGAGCAGCAGCGGGTGACAGGAGGCAGTAGCCCCTGTCCCCGCTGCTAAAGAGAAATGAATATTCACTGCTTCCCACGCCCACATGGGCGTGGGAAGCAGTGAATATCATTACTTACCTATCACCTGCTCCAACCGCTGAGCGCCGCTGTGTCCTCGCGTCCTCTCTTGCTGCAATGTTCAGGCAGAGGACGCGATGACGTCATTAGTGAGCGCTCAGCAGTGGACCCGGTGACAGGTAAATATCGCAGGTGCCCAGGACACCAGCACCTGGCCCCAGCGACGAGAGGTGAGTATGTCTTTTTTTTTTTTTTTGCAGCATCTATGGGGCAACAGTGGAGCATCTATGGGGGCATAATCTATGGGGGCATAATCTGTGGAGCATTTATGGGGGCATAATCTATGGGGGCATAATCTGGAGCATTTATGGGGGCATAATCTATGGGGGCATAATCTGGAGCATTTATGGGGGCATAATCTATGGGGGCATAATCTGTGGAGCATTTATGGGAGCATAATCTGTGGAGTATTTATGGGGGCATAATCTATGGGGGCATAATCTGTGGAGCATTTATGGGGGCATAATCTATGGGGGCATAATCTGGAGCATTTATGGGGGCATAATCTATGGGGGCATAATCTGGAGCATTTATGGGGGCATAATCTGTGGAGCATTTATGGGGGCATAATCTGTGGAGCATTTATGGGGGCATAATCTATGGGGGCATAATCTGTGGAGCATTTATGGGGGAATAATCTAAGGAGCATCTATGGGGGCATAATCTATGGGGGCATAATCTAAGGAGCATCTATATGGGGGCATAATCTATGGAGCTTCTATGGGGGCATAATCTATGGGGGCATAATCTAAGGAGCATTTATGGGGGCATAATCTATGGAGCATCTATAGGGGCATAATCTATGGGGGCATAATCTAAGGAGCATCTATGGGGGCATAATCTAAGGAGCATTTATGGGGGCATAATCTATGGAGCATCTATAGGGGCATAATCTATGGGGGCACAATCTATGGAGCTTCTATGGGGGCATAATCTAAGGAGCATCTATGGGGGCACAATCTATGGAGCTTCTATGGGGGCATAATCTAAGGAGCATCTATGGGGGAATAATCTATGGAGCATCTATGGGGCATAATCTATGGAGCATCTATGAGGGCACAATCTATGGATTATCTATGGGGGCATAATACATGGGCAGCATATGGGGCACAATCTATGGAGCATCTTGTGGGGCATAATACATGGGGCAGCATATGGGGCATAATCTCATTTTCCACCCTAGGCTTATACTCAAGTCGATAAGTTTTTCCAGTTTTTTGTGGCAAAATTAGGGGGGTCGGCTTATGCTCGAGTATATATGGTATCTATCATCTATCTATATATATATAGCATTATACCCTATGAGGGGGGCAGCATTATCCTCTATGAGGGGGGCTGCTTTATAATCTATGAGGGAGGCTACCCCAACTCCTGCTACATAATTAAGACATGTACTTGTGTAGCCCTGGTGGTAGGCACACGCAGTACCCTGGAGAGTGTATGGCGAGACAGCGGCTTAATGCTCAATATGCATTCACTCTACACACACTAGACACACCCTTAGGGTAGTGGAGTATACTCTAGGGAGTGGTCAAGAAGGTATGTGTAGGAGTGATTTTAGTCAGTTAGTCTAGTTCCTGTCTTCGGGCAGTAAGGACGTGGAGAGTCTGCGTCTGGACTACAGTGAGAGAGTCTGTATCTGGAGGGAGGAAGGAGTCTAGATTGCTATCTCATCAGCTTGAAAAGTGGAGTCTGGTATAGGTGTTGGAATACACCTTAGTCTGGTCAGAGCTGTGTCATCTCCTCAGCATACATTGAAGGAAAGAACAAGTTGTAACCCAGAAAGTCTTCAGCATCCCTGTCTAGAGGACGGTATCAGGTACAGTGACGTGCTCCTGCCTGTGATAACTGAGCATCTGTGGCTAACTTGATAGGAAGGAAAAGGAAAGAAGTGACTGCTCGACCCTTGGCTAGTAAGAGTGCTTATGTTACCAGCGTGGACAAGGCGAAAGGCAAGTGGATTTATAAGATTTGTGCTTAACGGATTGCAGAAGTCCAGCACGTTGTAACCGGTCACTGGGGACCGAAGAGTCGCTGTTGTTTCAGGCACAGAGACAGGAAAACCAGGAATCTACCGGACCCTAGGTCGCGGCAGACAAGCCCCTTATAGTCGGTACGTAGCTGGGGTCAGGGGGAGTGAAGACTTTGGAGTTCTGCAGGACCACGAAAGGATTCAGCTCCTTCATAGGAAGGCCCCTAACACTAAGCTGACTGGGCAGGTACAGCAAGCATTGCTGAAGATTAGAGGGAACTACGCTTCAGGCTGGTTGTCCTCGTTATATTGGAGTTAAAGGAGGCCCCTAACTTGTCCAGCTGCTGCCTCAAAATACACTCTCCGTGGATCAGCCTCCCTGGGACCTGCCTTAACATCTTGCAAGTAAAGGTATGGAAAGACGCTGACTGTGTGAGACTGTGTTCTTTATCTGCACCCGACTTCACTACTCACATAGACTTTGAGGGACCAGTCCCACCTGTAGGGGACCCGACATCTAGCTGCCTCACCATCCCCTCAGAGATCTACAGCAGCGCTGGTACTAATTACCAGAACACTACAGGTGGCGTCACGAACTGTACATAAACTATCCCCTGTAAATATATCCCCAACATACGCCAGACCGCCAGGGCCACAGACCGAGCCACAGCTACCTGTGACAAGAATCCCCATAGACTTCCATGGGCTCGGCTCTGAGTACCCCATTGCCCTGGTAATCCACAATTGTGGTGGCGGGTCGACACAAAACTTTGGCGTCACGAACAGGATACGAAACTCGCGAAATTGCGAGCCCTGCGTGCCTAAGGACTTGTTTTTGTAAAAAGGACTGTTTGCACTTTTGGCGCCAAAATCGCCATTTTTGTCGCCATATTCGCGCCCTCAGGCGCTGGAGAAGAAGGTGGGCGTACCTTCGTGGGCGTCTACCCCCCTTTGGCGCGAAGAAAATGCCTGCCCTCTCAAAGTGCTACTACAACATGCGGTCCTGCCCTACAGCAAAGGAGGTCCGCCTCCTCTTCACCTTCCCTGCGAGGAGGAGGAGACGCAAACCCCACCTCCACGGAAGAGACCGGATGTCTCCGCAGAAAGAGAGAATCTTCTGGGACATGATGGAGGCAGGACGTGTGCAGCCGAGCGGGGCAGCGGAGGAAGGCAGGCCCGTGCCCCCGCCAAGCTGCCATCAGCATCGGAGACTTATGCAATCCTGCACCTGCAACAGGCGTTGTTAGAGCTTCAGGAGGAGAACGCACGCCTAAAGATGTTCCAACCTGGACTGGAGGAGATAGAGAGACGCCGATGTAACCTGCTGAAGTGGCAAATGACGACCACGGCGTCCTCTCCCTCAACGAACCCCCACGATTCCAAAAACCGAAAAGTCTGCTGCCCAAGGCGAAGGAGCAACCGGAGGCTGCCCCCGAAAGTACCGTTCCCGATCCCACTGGTGAAGCGGTGGATGCGGAGGAGGTTGAGGAGGTACAGCCAATCCGGAACGCCCGCCCGGCCAAGAGGCCGCAGCAGATTATCGGTCCCCGGCAGGGACACCGGAGGGGTCCTGTCCGTCACTACCAGATGTGGACTGGGACGAAATGGCGCGCCTGGATGACGTCGCCTACACCGCCCAGTGGGAGCAAGAATGGCGGAGTCGTGAGAAAAAGAGGCGCCAGCAGGAGGAAGAGCGGGAAATCCAGAAGAACCGCCAGCGACAGTATGCTGAGCTGATTGCCGACAAGGAGACTGTCCGTCGCGACAAAGGTACCTTACGGGAACCGCGGCGGCGGGGGTGTGTGGCTGAGTTCCAGCTCCGGAAGGGCTGGGGCTTTATTCGTGAACCGGGCCTCTACCCAGCGGTCTTCGTCAGCAGGCGTGACGTGGAATCTCACCTGCCGCAAGGTCATCCCGGGAGGGACTTAGTAAACGGCGACATAGTCACCTATACGCGGCATTGGGGAATGAAGGGGTGGTATGCCCTGAACGTCGCCATCGTCCGCGACCCCGTCCTAGACGCCGGTACCGTCACCATTACCGCAGCGTCCCCGTACTCAGTTCAAGCAGCATCCGGCCGTGCCCCAGCATCGCCCCCTGTAAAGTCATCGCAACTAGCGACCCAAAGTTCATCGCAAGTTCAAGCCACCTCCACATCGCCACATGCGACCCAGTCTAGATCGCAAACCCTGACGCGGTCTATATCGCTAACAGTAATTGAGACGCAATCGGTGTCATGTGAAGAGACTGAACCAGTTGCGCCCCTGGAGGTTAGCACCAGAACTGTCGCGACCCAGACCCTGATCGCAGCACATGATTTGCTGGTCTTGGGATCAAGGGCTCATTGCATCGTTCCAGCCCCCGGGGTGGAAAATGTAGTGGAAAAAGTATTTGCAGAAAATGAATAAATAGTAAGGAGTTGGTGAGATCCATATCGGGTCTACCATCAGTACTATAGCAGAAAGTTTAAAATGTTTTTGAAAAAAAAAAAAAGTTTTGCACAAGTTATATATAATGAATATATATCTCTAGTTATAGAATGCCCGGCTGGGTAATTGGTAAATGATAATTGATAATTGATAGATGGTAAATGATAAGCAGTTGCACTTTGATAATGTGGTTTAATATAATATGTCTTCTTTTGCAAATGGACTTTTGAGGTTAAGGACTATGCTAACCCAGAACTTTCTTGTACATAGTTGCGCTTCGGCGCCCTATCTTGGTTTTACAAAAACCATCCATAACTACCTCTGAAAAACAAAACCCGTATGGTGTGGCACTGAGTGAGGTCTGCAATCGGACGTCCTGCAGCCCACCCAGGACCCACGTTGAAGGTTTGGTGCGGGTCCTTCACAAGTATCTTATATATTTATTGAATGCTAATTGATAGTTGTATTTTTCTATAAAGTTTGTAACGTTCAAGGTGTTCTCACCTCCCGGATGGGAAGATGTTATTGTTATTGTTATTGCATAAATAAAATGTCTTTTGTATTTCACAGCCCGGGAGTGCTGTCGTTTACCATGGGGGAATGTGTAGCCCTGGTGGTAGGCACACGCAGTACCCTGGAGAGTGTATGGCGAGACAGCGGCTTAATGCTCAATATGCATTCACTCTACACACACTAGACACACCCTTAGGGTAGTGGAGTATACTCTAGGGAGTGGTCAAGAAGGTATGTGTAGGAGTGATTTTAGTCAGTTAGTCTAGTTCCTGTCTTCGGGCAGTAAGGACGTGGAGAGTCTGCGTCTGGACTACAGTGAGAGAGTCTGTATCTGGAGGGAGGAAGGAGTCTAGATTGCTATCTCATCAGCTTGAAAAGTGGAGTCTGGTATAGGTGTTGGAATACACCTTAGTCTGGTCAGAGCTGTGTCATCTCCTCAGCATACATTGAAGGAAAGAACAAGTTGTAACCCAGAAAGTCTTCAGCATCCCTGTCTAGAGGACGGTATCAGGTACAGTGACGTGCTCCTGCCTGTGATAACTGAGCATCTGTGGCTAACTTGATAGGAAGGAAAAGGAAAGAAGTGACTGCTCGACCCTTGGCTAGTAAGAGTGCTTATGTTACCAGCGTGGACAAGGCGAAAGGCAAGTGGATTTATAAGATTTGTGCTTAACGGATTGCAGAAGTCCAGCACGTTGTAACCGGTCACTGGGGACCGAAGAGTCGCTGTTGTTTCAGGCACAGAGACAGGAAAACCAGGAATCTACCGGACCCTAGGTCGCGGCAGACAAGCCCCTTATAGTCGGTACGTAGCTGGGGTCAGGGGAGTGAAGACTTTGGAGTTCTGCAGGACCACGAAAGGATTCAGCTCCTTCATAGGAAGGCCCCTAACACTAAGCTGACTGGGCAGGTACAGCAAGCATTGCTGAAGATTAGAGGGAACTACGCTTCAGGCTGGTTGTCCTCGTTATATTGGAGTTAAAGGAGGCCCCTAACTTGTCCAGCTGCTGCCTCAAAATACACTCTCCGTGGATCAGCCTCCCTGGGACCTGCCTTAACATCTTGCAAGTAAAGGTATGGAAAGACGCTGACTGTGTGAGACTGTGTTCTTTATCTGCACCCGACTTCACTACTCACATAGACTTTGAGGGACCAGTCCCACCTGTAGGGGACCCGACATCTAGCTGCCTCACCATCCCCTCAGAGATCTACAGCAGCGCTGGTACTAATTACCAGAACACTACAGGTGGCGTCACGAACTGTACATAAACTATCCCCTGTAAATATATCCCCAACATACGCCAGACCGCCAGGGCCACAGACCGAGCCACAGCTACCTGTGACAAGAATCCCCATAGACTTCCATGGGCTCGGCTCTGAGTACCCCATTGCCCTGGTAATCCACAATTGTGGTGGCGGGTCGACACATACTACCTTATATTATACCCTGATATTAGTGTGTTTTACTGCACAATTTGTGGTCTTGTATTTATTTCTATGTAGCTACATAGTGGGCCCCAAGAATGATTTTTCTCTGGTGGGCCCAAGGTGTTCCAGTCCGACGCTGCGTGCAGTGTCCATATATACAGAATAAGAGAGGTTGTACTGTGCAGTGTAAATATATACAGTAAAAGAGAAGTGGTACTGGGAAGTGTTCATAGATACATTATAAGAGAAATGGTACTGTGCAGTGTCCATATATACAGAATAAGAGAAGTGGTACTGTGCAGTGTCCATATATACAGAATATGAGAAGTGGTACTGTGCAGTGTCCATATATACAGAATAAGAGAAGTGGTACTGTGCAGGGTCCATATATACAGAATAAGAGAAGTGGTACTGTGCAGTGTCCATATATACAGAATATGAGAAGTGGTACTGTGCAGTGTCCATATATACAGAATAAGAGAAGTGGTACTGTGCAGGGTCCATATATACAGAATATGAGATGTGGTACTGTTCAGTGTCCTCATATAGGATAAGAGAAGTGGTACTGTGCGGTGTATATCTCAGTGCAGCATTTTTAGAACATCTTTTGTGAGATGTTTCACCTCTACTTTACCAGACGTTTTTAAGCAAGAGAAACTTTTGTTGCTAAGGAGCAAAATTCTCCTGGTGACACAAACTGAATGTAATGTCTCCTGTACTTTTCTCATGGATAGTGAACTCCCAGGATTTTAGAAATATTTAGATTCTTCTTGGCCTGAGCACTGATGATTCCATTTAAGATAACACCTTTATATACAGTAGATAAAACACAGTATCCACCATTCACAGTAGGTGATGGTCACAGCACACCTCCTCCTTCTCCATACAATCACTGATAACACCACTATAGTGAGTAGATAACACAGGATCCACCATTCACAATCAGTTGATGTCACAGCTCACCTCCTCCCCTTCTATACAATGACAAATAATACCACTATACACCATAAATAACATAGGATCCATCATTCACAATAGGTTATGTCACAGCTCACCGCCCTCCCCTTTACACAATGACAATGACTATACACCATGTTCCAAATTATTATGCAAATTGGTTTTAAGTGTCATAGCTTTTTTTTTTTTGGAAAAGAAACCCATTGATGGTATTGTGTCTCAGGGTTCTTTGGATCACTGAAATCAATCTCAGATACCTGTGATAATTAGTTTGCCATGTGAGCCCAATAAAAGGAAAACTGGATGTTCCACACTATTAAGCAGCCCAGAGTTTTCGAGCAACATGGGAAAGAAAAAGGATCTCTCTGCTGCTGAAAAGCATCAAATAGTGCAATGCCTTCCTTGGTCAAGGGATGAAAACATTAGATATTTCCCGAAAACTTAAGAGTGATCATCGTACTGTTAAGAGATTTGTGGCTGATTCTGAGCACAGACGTGTTCGTGCTGATAAAGGCAGAATGAGGAAGGTTTCTTCCAGGCAAGTTCATCGGATTAAGAGATCAGCTGCTAAAAAGCCATTACAAACCAGCAAACAGATACTTGAAGCTGCTGGTGCCTCTGGAGTCCCTCGAACCTCAAGGTGTAGGATCCTTCAAAGGCTTGCTGTGGTGCATAAACCTACTATTCGGCCACCCCTAAACACTGCTCACAAGCAGAATTGGTTGCAGTGGGTCCAGACATAAATGAAGACTAATTTTCAAACAGTCTTGTTTACTGATGAGTGTTGAGCAACCCTGGATGGTCCAGATGGATGGAGTAGTGGATGGCCACCATGTGCCAACAAGGCTACGACGCCTGCAAGGAGGTGGAGGAGTCATGTTTTGGGCCGGAATCATGGGGAAACAGCTGGTAGGGCCCTTTAAGGTTCCTGAAGGTGTGAAAATGACCTCTGCAAAGTATATAGAGTTTCCGACTGACAACTTTCTTCCATGGTATAAAAAGCAGAAACGTGCCTTCAGGAGCAAAATCATCTTCATGCATGACAATGCACCATCTCATGCTGCAAAGAATACCTCTGAGTCATTGGCTGCTATGGGCATAAAAGGAGATAAACTCATGGTGTGACCACCATCTTCCCCTGACCTCAACCCTGTAGAGAACCTTTGAAGTATCATCAAGCAAAAGATCTATGAGGGTGGGAGGCAGTTCACATCAAAACAGCAGCTCTGGGAGGCTTCATGCAAAAAATACAAGAAGAAACTCTCCAAAAACTCACAAATTCAATGGATGCAAGAATTGTGAAGGTGATATCAAAGAAGGGTTCCTATATTAACATGTAACTTGGCCTGTTAGGATGTTTTGGAGTTAACCTTAAAATTAAAAAATCATATTTTTTCCACAAAATTGATCTTTTCACCCCAATTTTTATTTTCCCAAGGGTAACAAGACTCCAAAAGTTATTGTGCAATTTTTCCTGAGTACGCTGATACCCCATATGTGGGGGTAAACCACTGTTTGGGTGCATGGCAGAGTTTGGAAGGGAAGGAGCGGCGTTTGACTTTTTCAACGCAGAATTGGCTGGATGCCATGTCGTGTTTGGAGAGCTCCTGATCTGCCTAAACAGTGGAAACCCCCACAAATGACACCATTTTGGAAACTAGACCCCTCAAGGAACTTATCTAGATGTGTGGTGAGCACTTTGAACCCCAAAGTGCTTCACAGAAGTTTATAACGTACAGCCGTAAAATAAAAGATCTTTTTTTTTTTTTTTACAAAAATGATTTTTTCGCCCCCAATATTTTATTTTCACAAGGGTAACAGGAGAAATTGGACCCCAAAAGTTGTTGTCCAATTTGTCCTGAGTACACTGATACCCAATATGTGGGAGTAAACTACTGTATGGGCGCACGTCGGGGCTCGGAAGGGAAGTAGTGACGTTTTGGATTGCAGACTTTGATGGAATGGTCTGGGGGTGTCATGTCGCATTTGGAGAGCCCCTGATGCGCCTAAACAGTGGAAACCCCCACAAGTGACCCCATTTTGGAAAATAGACCCCACAAGGAACTTATCTAGATGTGTGGTGAGCACTTTGAACTCCGAATTGCTTCACAGAAGTTTATAACGTACAGCCGTAAAAATAAAAAATCCTTTTTTTTTTACAAAAATGATTTTTTCGCCCCAATATTTTATTTTCACAAGGTTAACAGGAGAAATTGGACCCCAAAATTTGTTGTCCAATTTGTCCTGAGTACGCTGATACCCAATATGTGGGAGACAACTACTGTATGGGTGCACGTCTGGGCTCGGAAGGGAAGTAGTGACGTTTTGGATTGCAGACTTTGATGGAATGGTCTGGGGGCGTCATGTCGCATTTGGAGAGCCCCTGATGCGCCTAAACAGTGGAAACCCCCCACAAGTGACCCCATTTTGGAAAATAGACCCCACAAGGAACTTATCTAGAAGTGTGGTGAGCGCTATGAAGCCCCAAGTGCTTCACAGAAAATTTATAACATACAGCCGTTAAAAACAAAAAAATCATTTTTTTTTTACAAAAATGATTTTGTCGCCCCCAGTTTTTTATTTTCCCAAGGGTAACAGAACAAATAGGACAAATTGCACAATAACTCTTGTGGTCCAGAGTACGCTGATACCCCATATGCGGGGGTAAACTACTGTTTGGGCGCATGGCAGAGCTCAGAAGTGAAGGAGCACCGTTTGACTTTTTCTACGCAGAATTGGCTGGAATTGAGATCAGATGCCATGTCACATTTGGAGAGCCCTGATGTGCCTAAACAGTGGAAACCACCTAATTCTAACTCCAACCCTAACCCCAACACACCCCTAACCCTAGTCCCAACCCTAACCACAAACCTAACCCTAACACACCCATAACCCTAATCCCGATTCCCAACCCTAACCCTAATCCTAACTTTAGCGCCATCCCTAACCCTAACTTTAGCCGCAACCCTAACCTTAACCATAACCCTAATGGGAAAATGGAAATAAATATATTTTTTAATTTTATTATTTTTCCCTAACTAAGGGGGTGATAAAGGGGGGTTTGATTTACTATTTATAGCGGGTTTTTATGATTGGCAGCTGTCACGCTAAAAGAAGCTTTTCATTGCAAAAAGTAGTTTTTTGCATCACCACATCTTGAGAGCTATAATTTTTGCATATTTTGGCCCACAGAGTCATGTGAGGTCTTATTTTTTGCGGTACGAGTTGACGTTTTTATTGGTACCATTTTTGAGCACGTGACATTTTTGATCGCTTTTTATTTCGATTTTTGGGAGGTTAGAATGAACAAAAATCAGCAATTCATGAATTTCTTTTGGGGTAGGCGTTTATACCGTTCCGCGTGTGGTAAAATTTATAAAGCAGTTTTATTCTTCGGGTCAGTACGATTATGGCGATACCTCATTTATATCATTTTTTTAATGTTTTGGTGCTTTTATAGAATAAAAACAATTTTATATAAAAAAATCATTATTTTTGCATCGCTTTATTCTGCGAGCTATAACTTTTTTATTTTTTCGCTGATGATGCTGTATGATGGCTTGTTTTTTGCGGGACAAGATGATGTATTCAACGGTTCCATGTTTATTTATATCGGTCTTTTTGATCGCGTGTTATTCCATTTTTTATTCGGCGGTATGGTGATAAAGCATTGATTTTTTGCTTAGTTTTTTTTTTTTTTTTTTAAGGGGTTCACTAAAGGGGTTAACTAGTGGGACAGTTTTATAGGGGGGGTCATTACGGACGCGGCAATACCAAATATGTGTACTTTTATTGTTTTGTTTTTTTTATTTACAGGAAGAAATGAATTTATTGGGGAATATTTTTTTTTTTTATTTATGATTTTTTTTACCACTTTTTATTTTTTTTACTTTGTCCCAGGGTGGGACATCACAGTATTTTAGCAGATCGCTGGTGTGACAGTGTGCACAGCACTCTGTCACACCAGCGATCGCTCAGGCAGTGCAGCAGGCTTCTCAGTGCCTGCTCTCAGCAGGCACTGAGGAAGCCGCCTCCCTGCAGGACCCCGGCGCCATCTTGGATCCGGGGACCTGGAGGGAGGACGGACCCTCGGAACAGCGCGACACATCGCGCTGCTCTGAGGGTCTTAGGGGAGCGCTCAGGGAGCCCCACCCTGCGCGATCCTCCCCTGTGCCCCGAGTACACCGCGATCATGTTTGATCGCGGTGTGCCAGGGGTTAATGTGCCGGGAGCGGTCTGTGACCGCTCCTGACACATAGTGCCAGGTGTCAGCTGTGATAATCAGCTGACACCCGGCGGCAATCAGCTGCGCTCCCCTCGGGAGCGCGGCTGATCGCCCTGGACGTAATATTCCGTCCATGGGAATTAAGTACCAGGTCACATGGACGGAATATTACGTCCAATGGGATTAAGGGGTTAAATAGCTTTTTTGTTCAGTGAATGTGACCTCCTAAAATTCCACAAATGAGCATTTTCAGTTCTTTAAAACATATCAAATATTTAGAAATTCTACTGTGCCTAATAATTTGGAACAGTGCATTTTCAGTTTTTATTCATTTTGGAGATTACATACCTCCCAACCGTCCCGGTTTGAGCGGGACAGTCCCGATTTTGACCCCCGTCCCGCTGAGGACACTATGTGTCCCGCAGTGAGATGAGCCGCCACGCCCCCCATGCACCCCTTGCTGCCCTCCTTGTCTCTACAGTTCAGCGGCTCACAGCTAGCAGTGACGCTGCTACGATGTTCTCTTCTGTGCCCACAGGACCTGTGATGAGGTCACAGGAGGGGAGGAGTCAGGGGTCACATGATCAGTGTCCTCTTGTGTGCAGGAATCTGCGCTGTGTTGGTTGTCATGGTGCTGGATGAGGGTAAGTTTGTGTGGGGTGGGGACTGTGGATGTAGCAGTGCTGTAGTGTGTACAAGTTGGAGTCGTGTGTGTATGAGGTGTACGGAGCGGAGACGTGTGTGTATGAGGTGTACGGAGCGGAGCCGTGTGTGTACGGAGCGGAGCCGTGTGTGTAAGAGGTGTACGGAGCGGAGCCGTGTGTGTACAAGGTGTACGGAGCGGAGCCGTGTGTGTACGAGGTGTACGGAGCGGAGCCGTGTGTGTACGAGGTGTACGGAGCGGAGCCGTGTGTGTACGAGGTGTACGGAGCGGAGCCGTGTGTACGAGGTGTACGGAGCAGAGCCGTGTGTGTACGAGGTGTACGGAGCAGAGCCGTGTGTGTACGAGGTGTACGGAGCGGAGCCGTGTGTACGAGGTGTACGGAGCAGAGCCGTGTGTGTACGAGGTGTTCGTAGCGGAGCCGTGTGTGTACGAGGTGTACGGAGCGGAGCCGTGTGTGTACGAGGTGTACGGAGCGGAGCCGTGTGTGTACGAGGTGTACGGAGCGGAGCCGTGTGTGTACGAGGTGTACGGAGCGGAGCCGTGTGTGTACGAGGTGTACGGAGCGGAGCCGTGTGTGTACGAGGTGTACGGAGCAGAGCCGTGTGTGTACGAGGTGTACGGAGCAGAGCCGTGTGTGTACGAGGTGTACGGAGCAGAGCCGTGTGTGTACGAGGTGTACGGAGCAGAGCCGTGTGTGTACGAGGTGTACGGAGCAGAGCCGTGTGTGTACGAGATGTACGGAGCAGAGCCGTGTGTGTACGAGGTGTACGGAGCGGAGCCGTGTGTACGAGGTGTACGGAGCAGAGCCGTGTGTGTACGAGGTGTTCGTAGCGGAGCCGTGTGTGTACGAGGTGTACGGAGCGGAGCCGTGTGTGTACGAGGTGTACGGAGCGGAGCCGTGTGTGTACGAGCTAAGCCGCACATGTACAAGGTGAGCGGAGCTGCGCGTGTACGAGGTGCACGGAGCGGAGCCGTGTGTACGAGGTGCACGGAGCGGAGCCGTGTGTACGAGGTGGATGTAGCAGTGTTGTGTGTGTACGAAACGGAGCCCTGTGTGTGAATTGTACGGAGCTGAGTCGCTCAGCTCCGTACACACAGGTCTCCGTGCTTGAGCCGTGTGTGTATGGATGGAGCCGCGTGTGTATGTAGCGGAGCCGCGTGTGTATGGAACAGAACCGCTTGTGTACGAGGTGTATGCTGCAAAGCCGCATGTGTACAAGGTTTACGGAGTGGAGTCGTGTGTGTACAAGGTGTACAAAGCGTGGCTGCGTGTGTACAAGGTGTACGGAGTGGAGCCTTGTGTGTGCGAGGTGGACGGAGCGGAGCCGTGTGTGTACGAGGCATACAAAGCGGAACCGTGTGTGTGTGAGGTGTGCAGAGCCGTGCATGTACAAGGAGTGTGGTGGGGAGCATTCATACCTCCCAACCGTCCTGAATTCAGCGGGACACTCCCGATTTTGAGTGTCTGCCCCGCTGTCCCGGCCGGGAGCTTTTCCCGTGGACACAGGAGTACATGCCGGAGCCCCGAAGAGCACTTTAAAACTCGCACGTGATGTTCCACCAGAAGTGACATGCTGGAAGATGACCGGAAATTAGGTAATTTCGGGAGGAGATTGTGACGGAACCATGGAGGCACTTCAGGGAATGCTTCAGATCCATCACCGTGTCCTCGCCTTGGAATCGGGGATGTCGGCCGTGTGAGCGGATCATGATATGTCCTGCACCGGGAGGCTTTTGTGGGCACTACAATGGGAGCTGGGCTGTTATAGTATCTTTATAGAATCTTTATTTCTTTCTCTCTCTCTCTGTTCTTTCTTTCTTTCTCTCTCTCTCTGTTCTTTCTTTCTCTTTCTTTCTCTCTCTCTGTTCTTTTTTTCCCATCTTTCTTTCTCTCTATCTCTCTGTTCTTTCTTTCTCTCTTTGTTCTTTCTTTCCCTTCTTTCTCTCTCTCCCCCTGTTGTTTCTTTCTTAACCCCCTTTCTTTTTTTCTCTCTGTTCTTTTTTTCTGTCCCCTCTTTCTTTCGCTCTCTCTTTCTTTCTCTCTCTCTGTTCTTTCCCCTTTCTTTTTTTCTTTCTCTCTGTTCTTTTTTCTTTCTCTCTCTGTTCTTTCTTTCCCCTCTTTCTTTCTTTCTCTCTGTTCTTGCTTTCCCCTCTTTCTTTCTCTCTCTATTCTTTCTTTCTTTTTCTCTCTGTTCTTTCTTTCCCCTCTGTCTTTCTCTGTTCTTTATTTCCCCTCTTTCTTTCTTTCTCTCTCCCTCTCTGTTCTTTCTTTCCCCTCTTTATTTTTCTCTCTGTTCTTTCCCCTCTTTCTTTCTTTCTTTCTTTCTCTCTCTCTGTTCTTTCTTTCTTTCTTTCTCTCTCTCTGTTCTTCCTTTCCCCTTTCTTTCTTTCTCTCTCTGTTCTCTGTCCCCTCTTTCTTTCTCTCTCTATTCTTTCTTTCTTTTTCTGTCTGTTCTTTCTTTCCCCCTCTGTCTTTCTTTCTCTGTTCTTTCTTTACCCTCGTTCTCTCTCCCTCTGTTCTTTCTTTCTCTCTCCCTCTCTGTTCTTTCCTTCTCTCTCTGTTCTTTCTTTCCTCTCTTTCTTTCTTTCTTTGTTCTTTCTTTCCCCTCTGTCTTTCTCTCTCTGGTCTTTCTTGCCCCTCTTTCTTTCTTTCTCTCTCCCTCTGTTCTTTCTTTCCCCTCTTTCTTTCTCTCTCCCTCTCTGTTCTTTCTTTCCCCTCTTTCTTTTTTTCTCTGTTCTTTTTTTCTGTTCCTTCTTTCTTTCGCTCTCTGTTTCTGTCTTTCTTTCTCTCTCTCTGTTCTTTCCCTCTTTCTTTCTTTCTCTCTGTTCTTTTTTCTTTCTCTCTCTTTCTCCTCTTTCTCTTTCTTTCTTTCTCTCTGTTCTTGCTTTCCCCTCTTTCTTTCTCTCTCTATTCTTTCTTTCTTTTTCTCTCTGTTCTTTCTTTCCTCCCTCTGTCTTTCTCTGTTCTTTATTTCCCCTCTTTCTTTCTCTCTCCCTCTCTGTTCTTTCTTTCTCTCTCTGTTCTTTCTTTCCCCTCTTTATTTTTCTCTCTTTGTTCTTTCCCCTCTTTCTTTCTTTCTCTCTGTTCTTTCTTTCTCTCTCTCTGTTCTTTCCCCTCTTTCTTTCTTTCTTTCTTTCTTTGTTCTTTCTTTCTTTCTCTCTCTGTTCTTTCTTTCCCCTCTTTCTTTCTTTCTTTCTTTCTCTCTCTGTTCTTTCTTTCCCCTCTTTCATTCTTTCTCTCTCTGTTCTTTCTTTCCCCTCTTTCTTTCTTTCTTTCTTTCCCCTCTTTGTTTTTTTTTCTCTCTGTTCTTTCTCTTCCCTTTCTTTATTTCTTTCTCTCTCTACTTTCTCTCTGTTCTTTGTTGCTTTCCCCTCTTTCTTTCTCTATCTCCTTTCTTTCTGTTTTTTTTCTCCTCTCTGTTCTTTCTTTTACTCAGTACCAGTGTGCCCTCAGTACCAGTCAGTGTGATCACTAGTGCTAAATGGGTGTGGTCGGGGCGTGGACATGGGTGTGACTAGTTGTGAAATGGGTGTGGTCGGGGCGTGGCCTACAATTTGCCGCGGCGCGCACAGCGCTCCGCAACCTTTGTCCCTCCTTCCCATCTTCAAAAGTTGGGAGGTATGAGATTATACTGCTATCATTGGGAGATTTCTACAATAAAATTCGATGTATACTCTAACGGGTGATGACTTTTATTACACTGACTGTCATTTGCACCGACTACTAAGGAAAATCAGAGAAAAATATAATTTTCATAATAATTTGGAACATGGTGTGCACTGTAGATGACACAGCATTCATCCATGCTTGCTGTTTGTCCTACACTTCAGCAGCACAAATGTTTCAACTGATCTGATAGTTTGTTACAATGTATCAGTGCAGGTGCCATCTATCTGTCTGTTTAGTTCACAGAGGATTGTCTCGAATGGATGCAACTGTAACAATCCCTCAGCTGTGCGGTATAGTAGATCAGTACAGTACAGCAGGGAGGAATTAAAGTGAGGCAGCATCATGTGTTTTCCATAGAAGTCCGCCATGGCTGTGATACTGCAAAGAGGAATGTGGGGGCGCCAAAGCTCACATTCACACAGGGCGACATGGACAGAAAGAAATATATAGAAGTCACCTTGTAAATGCACTGCTCAAAAAATAAAGGGAACATTTAAACAACAGAATAACTCCAAGTAAATCAAACTTCTGTGAAATCAAACTGGCCACTTACAGTAGAAAGCATCACTGATTGAAAATCAATTTCACATGCTGTTGTGCAAATGGAATAGACAACAGATGAAATTATTGGCAATTATCAAGACACAATAATGGAGTGTTTCTGCAGGTGGGGACCACAGACCACATCTCAGTATCAATGCTTTCTTGCTGATGTTTTGGTCACTTTTGAATGTTGGTTGTGCTTTCACACTCGTGGTAGCATGAGACTCTACAACCCACACAAGTGGCTCAGGTAGTGCAGCTCATCCAAGATGGCACATCAATGCGAGCTGTGGCAAGAAGGTTCGCTGTGTCTGTCAGCATAGTGTCCAGAGGCTGGAGGCGCTACCAGGAGACAGGCCAGTACACCAGGAGACTTGGAGGGGACCGTAGGAGGGCAATCACCCAGCAGCAGGACCACTACCTCCGCCTTTGTGCAAGGAGGAACAGGAGGAGCCCTGCCAGAGCCCTGCAAAATGACCTCCAGCAGGCCACAAATGTGCATGTGTCTGCACAAATGGTTAGAATCCGACTCCATGAGGATGATCTGAGTACCCGACATTCACAGATGGGGGTTGTGCTCACAGCCCAACATCGTGCAGGACGCTTGGCATTTGCCACAAAACACCAGGATTGGCAAATTCGCCACTGGTGCCCTGTGCTCTTCACAGATGAAAGCAGGTTCACACTGAGCACATATGACAGACGTAACAGAGTCTGGAGACGCCATGGAGAACGATCTGCTGCCTGCAACATCCTTCAGCATGACCGGTTTGGCAGTGGGTCAGTAATGGTGTGGGGTGGCATTTCTTTGGAGGGCCGCACAGCCCTCCATGTGCTCACCAGAGGTAGCCTGACTGCCATTAGGTACCGAGATGAGATCCTCAGACCCTTTGTGAGACCATATGCTGGTGCAGTTGACCCTGCGTTCCTCCTAATGCAGGACAATGCCAGACTTCATGTGGCTGGAGTGTGTCAGTAGTTTGTGCAAGATGAAGGCATTGAAGCTATGGACTGGCCCGCCCATTCCCCAGACCTGAATCAGATTGAGTACATCTGCAACATCATGTCTCGCTCCATCCACCAACGTCACATTGCACCACAGACTGTCCAGGAGTTGGGGGATGCTTTAGTCCAGGTCTGGGAGGAGATCCCTCAGGAGACCATCCGCCGCCTCATCAGGAGCATTCCAAGGCGTTGTACAGTAGGGAGGTCATACAGACACGTGGAGGCCACACACACTACAGAGCATCATTTTGACTTGTTTTAAGGACATTACATTCCACTTTAATTATGTGTGTGACTCCAAACCCAGGCCTCCTAATAATAATTAATAATAAATAATAATAATAATAATAAATTTGATTTCCATTGATGATTTTTGTGTGATTTTGTTGTCATCACATTCAACTTTGTACAGAACAAAGTATTCAATGAGAATATTTCATTCATTCATTCAGATCTAGGATGTGTTGAGTGTTCCCTTTATTTTTTGAGCAGTGTATATATTTTTGCCATCGGCCTCACATTGATGGAAGTTTTTCACATAGTATAAAAGAGAAGATTCAGATTCAATAAAATCCATTTTGCCAGTAGTAGTTGACCGGTGTAATTCAGTCTGTACCTTTTTAAAGGGGTTAAAGGGATCTTACTGATCGCTGGAGGTCTACAACAATCCCAAAAATGGGTCTCTGGGTCTCTAGCACAGGCCTCCCCTAATAGTACGGAGGTTGTGATTTAATTGTGTGCACACCACTTTAAGTTCTACACTATGTTCCAAATTATTATGTAAATGATATTTTTCTCTGATTTTCCTAAGTGGTCGGTGCAAATGACAGTCAGTGTAATAAAAGTCATCACCCGTTAGAGTATACATCGAATTTTATTGTAGAAATCTCCCAATGATAACAGTATAATCTCCAAAATGAATAAAACCCCAAAATGCACTGTTCCAAATTATTAGGCACAGTAGAATTTCTAAACATTTGATATGTTTTAAAGAACTGAAAATGCTCATTTGTGGAAATTGCAGCATTAGGAGGTCACATTCACTGAACAAAAAAGCTATTTAACTCCAAAACATCCTAACATTAAAGGGTCCTACCAGCTGTTTCCCCATGATTCTGGACCAAAATATGACTCCTCCACCTCCTTGCTGCCGTCGCAGCCTTTTTGGGACATGGTGGCCATCCACCAACCATCCACTACTCCATCCATTACTCCATCCATCTGGACCATCCAGGGTTGCTCAACACTCATCAGTAAACAAGACTTTGAAAATTAGTCTTCATGTAGGTCTGGACCCACTGCAACCGTTTCTGCTTGTGAGCACTGTTTAGGGGTGGATGAGTAGTGGGTTTATGTAAACAAGCCTTTGAAGGATCCTATACCTTGAGGTTCGAGGGACTCCAGAGGCACCAGCAGCTTCAAATATCTGTTTGCTGGTTTGTAATGGCTTTTTAGCAGCTGCTCTCTTAATCCGATGAACTTGCCGGGCAGAAACCTTCCTCATTCTACCTTTATCAGCACGAACACATCTGTGCTCAGAATCAGCCACAAATCTCTTAACAGTATGATGATTACGTTTTTGGGAAATATCTAATGTTTTCATTCCTTGACCAAGGCATTGCACTATTTGATGCTTTTCAGCAGCAGAGAGATCCTTTTTCTTTCCCATGTTACTTGAAAATTCTGGCCTGCTTAATAGTGTGGAACATCCAGTTTTCCTTTTATTGGGCTCACATGGAAAACTAATTATCACAGGTATCTGAGATTGATTTCAGTGATCCAAAGAACCCTGAGACACAATACCATCAATGGGTTTCATTTACAAAAAAAACAAAAAACGCTATGACACTTTCAAACCAATTTGCATAATAATTTGAAACATGGTGTAGAATATGTAAATGACATGTAAATGAGCCTCTGCCCCTCCCCCCTTGGTGCTCACCTCCATTTATAGGGGAAGGAATATAAGTGTACAATACACCACACAATGGGATCAGGATCGGGGCGAACACACACAGCAGAGCTGACACGGTGTGCTCCATTGTGCTCCAGACTCATAATTGCCGGCTTTTATTTTTACTTCTTAAAAAAAAAAAAAAACTCAGAGAAGAAATGTACAACTTGTACTTTTGTTTAGTAGTTCGGGTTGTCAGCTGGTATTAAAAGCAAAGACAACAGCGTGGGCAGGAATCCTAGTGGTGGGGGGGACGCACAAACATGTGCTGTGAGGAACCGAGCTCTCCAAAAAGAAAGGAAAAAAAACACACAGCGATGCCTTCTCCAGGCGAATAAAATGAGCTGCGGCCTGCAGGAGCTGCAATCACAAAGCGTCCCCCACTACGTTGTCGTGCTGGAGGTGTCGCTGGGTCACAGTGCAGCAGAATGTCCTGCCTACTGGCTACAATGAAATGGCAGCAGGCCACCCATCACTGGCAGTGGAGTAACATGAAGTCCATGGACCCAAATGCCGATTCTTAAAGAGGGGCCCCAATAGTTTTCTTATAAGGACCAATGGGATCTTTTTAGCCCCCCTCTAGACTCCATGTCCAGGTTGCAACTGCATCCTCTGCATGTTACATTAGTTTTTAAATGTATGATGTCATATTAAACCTAAACCTGCACACAGGAAATGGTCCCTCAAAATCAGGGACCCAGAAGAAGCAATTGTGGAGCCCAGCTTCGCTCAGTTCCACAAATTCAGAAGGGTGCATGAAGGATTGTACCACTAGAGGTCTCACTATACATACACACACCTTCACCCCTCTCCTCAGTCCACCAGAGGGAGCCTGATATGAATATAAAAGGGGGTGAAGGCAGAAAGTCAAGCAGATAGTCTGAAGTCAGTTCAGTTCAGAGCAGACTTGAGAGTAGTGCAGCTCAGCAGAGTTCAGCAAAAGGCAGAAGGCTGCAGTCTGCAGCAGAGTGAGTTCAGCTCAGTTCAGTAAAGAGCTAGGAGCGTGCCGACGCTCTGAGAGCGGCAGAAGAGGCAGCCCACCAACTGCCAGTGTGTATAATCGTGTGAGGGCCCGAGTAGGCCGAAGGCAAGAGGGGAGTAGCAAAGGGGCAGAAGAGCCTAACCAGCTCACCCCAGCAAGTGTAAACCGGACGCCGGGTCCGAGCCTATAGGGATCTCCACGACCCATTAGGAGAACACCGGAATTCCTGGAGGACTACAAGTCCCAGGAGCACCACAGAGCTGATACGTAACAGGGCCAGGAGGACGGAGTTCAGGCAAGCAGGGCCCTGCAAGCAGGGACACTGTACTTCAAGAGAAGGTCCAACCACAAGGTCAGCCGGGTGCAGGACAGAGATTAAGTTAGGCCCAGCTGCAGGCAGGCCAGAAACTCCTTACGGAAAGGCAAGGAACAAGGAGGCCTTAAACCTACTTAGTGGGAGAATCTGGATGTGCACCCTTCACCCTACAGTGCTCCGGGATGTGCCTGCAACATCTTCAGTAAAGGTACCAAAGTGACTTGTGTGTGTGTGTCCACCTTCTTGTCCTTAACCTGCCGGGTTCCCCTCCGTCCTGCATCCCTACACACCTACCTGCCCTGGAAGGACACAGCCTCACCTGTAGGAGGCCTAACATCTAGCTGCACAACACCATCCCTTCCAGAGGATCTACACAGCAGCGCTGGTCACCCTGACCAGGTACTACAGGTGGCGTCACGAATCATCATACAAACATTTATTCCCCTGTAAATATCCCCCATTTATGGTGAACGCCCAGGGCCACGGACCGAGCTGTGTTGCCGTGACATCCCCCATAGGAGTTAATAGGCTCGGATCCGAGTACCCCCACTGCCCTGGGAGGGCGGCTCACAAGTAATGGGGGACATTCTGCACAAAAGGTTCTCTCCGGTTTCTTAGGCCCAAACTATGTAATGACTTTGGTAAGGCGACAAGAACATCCAGGTGGACTCTCTGTGGTGTCCCTGCGGGGAGGTGGATTCTTGAAGCATTTGGTCCATACAAGCACTTTTTATGAAGCATAAACTGATGGCATTGGAGCAGCAGGGAGGGTAAGATACAGGGCATAATTATAATAGGTGCAATAGCAACTGGCCCCTAAAGCATACGGGCCCAAATAATAAGACCATTACTATTAAAGACTTGCAATAATTGGGGGCAACGTTGGAGATTTTCATTTGGGGCCCGCTAACTTGAACTTATGCCACTGGCCAGAAAGGACAACAGAAGCAAATGTGACGGAATGGCACCATGATGAGCAAATGGGAATCATGAAGCAGAGTTATAATTCGCAAGGAAGTAGGGGAGACTCAGCAATAAAAAAGGAGTAAAGAAAAGCTGAGTCGCACAACGATATGTGATATTGCAGAGCTACGTTTGTCACAGTGTCCGATACTGGCAGCAGTATACAGGACTGACTCGGTGACATAGAGTCCAATGACAAGAAGTTAAGTAGAATTACCCAGTCATATTGCAGAGCTATGTTAGAAACAGAGTCCAAAGCAAAACTAACCAGCATTATAGCAGCGTTACCAGGCAATGTGGCATAGCTGTGTTTGTCACAGAGTCCGATACAAAGCTGGCAGCAGTATGAAAGGATTTACTCGGCGACTTAGTGTCCAATGACAAGAAGTTAAGCAGATAGTAGCCTGATGCACCAAGGAATAGAGCGCTGGTGGAGGAGGGAGGAAAACTCAGCCCCTGACTCTGGATCCAGTACAGATGAGTAACAGCACATTACAGAGGCATATTTTTTTCCAGTAATAAATTTAAGGGGGTCTGTAGCATCTTTAAGATGACATATACTATTGGTAAATACAACAATTTAAGGTGGTCTCTGTGATTTTTAAATAAAGTTAATTATACAGTGCATATTGAATAATACCATCTTTGAGTAACCCTATTTATTGAACAATACATTTCAAGTGAACATCTCAATTAACTTTATTTATAAAACAAAAAAAATATTTAAAGGGTTTGCTCCTTTTTAGAAAACGTCTTCTCATAAGCTGCGGTAGCTCTAAAAATAATCAAACCAAGTATTACTAATCCTCTACATGTCCAGCACTGAGTCTCTCCATGGCTGCCCCGGTCTCTGGCTGCATTGCTGACGACATGTCAACAGCGCTGCAACCAATCACTGAGCTTAGCAGTTCTGCCTGAATAGAAGGCACGAGCCTCTGAGCTCACAGAGCCGAGGAGGGTAAGTAAATCTCGGTTTGTGTATCTGCAGCCCTTTTAATGTCAAGTTTTCACTTAATATTTTCACCACCATTCTCTCAGGAAACCATCAGCAAGTTGTTATTAATGGATCTGTCATAGTTATGTGTCTCTGTGTAGCACATTGAAGACATAATGATGGTGAATGGGTTGTGGGTTTGTGACTTTTCAACCCCTGCAGATATAAATACAGATCTGGCCAAAATTTAGAGACCACTGCAAAATTTTCAGTTTGCCTGATTTTTCTCTTTAAATTTTTAAATAAAATATAAATTGCTCTTTTCTTCTATAAACTACTGACAACATGTCTCCGAATTTCCCAGCAATAAATTTTGTATTTATTTTCAGAAAATGAGAAATGGTCAAAATAACAAAAAATGCAGTGCTTGTAGACCTCAAATAATGCTAAGAAAACAAGTTCATAATCATTTAGAAGCAACAATACTAATGTTTTAACTCAGGAAGAGTTCAGAAATCAATATTTTGTGGAATAACCATGATTTTTAATCACAGCTTTCATGCGTCTTGGCATGCTTTCCACCAGTCTTTCACACTGCTTTTGGGTGACCTTATGCCACTTCTGGTACAAAAATGTAAGCAGTTCTTGGTTTGATGGCTTGTGACTATCCATCTTCCTCTTGATTACATTCCAGAGGTTTTCAATGGGGTTCAGGTCTGGAGATTGGGCTGGCCATGACAGGGATTTGATGTGGTGGTCCTTCATCCACACATTGATTGACCTAGCTGTGTGGCATGGCGCATTGTCCTGCTGGAAAACCAGTCCTCGGAGTTGGGGAATATTGCCTGAGCAGAAGGAATCATCTGTTTTTCCAGGATAACCTTGATTGATTTATATGTCCTTTGCAAAGAATAACCTGCCCAATTCCAGCCTTGCTGAAGCATCCCCAGATCATCACCGATCCTCCACCAAATGTCATAGTGGGTACAAGACACTGTGGCTTGTACGCCTCTCCAAGTCTCCGTCTAACGATTAGATGACCAGGTGTTGGGCAAAGCTGAAAATTAGACTCATCAGAGAAGATTACCTTACTCCAGTCCTCTATGGTCCAATCCTTATGGTCTTTGGCAAACTTCAGCCTGGCTCTCCTTTGCTTCTCATTGATGAAAGGCTTTTTTCTAGCTTTACATGACTTGAGCCCTGCCTCTAGGAGCCTGTTACTGACTGTTCTTGCCCTGCACTTCACCCCAGCTGCCATTTGCCATTCCTTTTGTAAGTCCCTTGATGTCATACTGCAGTCGCTGAGTGACATTCGAATAAGATGACGGTCATCCCGATCAGTGGAGAGTCGTTTTCGCTCTCTGCCGGTCTGTAGCTTTGTTGTCCCCAATGTCTGCTGCTTGACCTTGTTGTAATGGACTGCAGTCTTAGAAATTTTAAGGATGGAGGCAACATGACACTCACTGTATCACTCTGCTAGTAATGCCAGAATTGAGCCCTTCTTTTCCTCACTCAAGACTTTTCTTTTCAACTCCTTTGGCATGGTTAAAAGTTATTTTTTCATTTCTATTACTTTTGGGATATTACTAGCACTTGTTTTGCCATCCAGCTTGTCCTATTGCAAGAGGATTGTGAACACCACAGCAGTGTTTTTTTATACTTTTCTTCATTAAATAAGATTTGGTTCAGGTGATCACATAATCAGAAGCACATTAAATAGAATGAGGTGTACTCTGGTTGGAATTCAACTGACACTGGAATGGAATGGAATGACTGTCAGACATGTAAAAAAGCTGATTTTTATAAAACTGTGCAGTGGTCTCTTAATTTTTGCCAGAGCTGTATATGTTCTGTATGAATCAGACTGTGCAGATATTCATGCTTCATGAGCACAACACAAGCCATACTTAGAATTATACAACAGCTAACCTACTTGTTGATGGTTTCCAGGCAAATTATTATAGTCTCAAACTATGATGTGTTTGATTGATATAACAGATAGCAGATAACCCGTCCATCTAGGTTCCAGAACTGATTCCTTCGTAGCACTGATTGATCCTGAAGAAGGCATAAAATTCTCCTGTAAAGATTCCAATCCTTAAAGGAAATCTGTCACCAGATTTTTGCCACTGAATCTGAGAGCTGCATAATGTAAGGACAGAGACCCTGATTCCAGTGATGTGATAAAATCACAGCAGGAGATTATCACTACAGGACTAGTAAACCTGATGCCATGTAGTCCTCCATATTCATGAGCATAACCCTGCCCCCACCACTGATTGGAAGCTTTCTGCCTATGCACAGTGTACACAGAAAGCTGCCAATCAGTGTTGTGGGCGGGAATATACAGGACTCAGCATTTAGGGAACTGCAGCAGATAACATGGTGATTTTATTAAAACTGCTGCAAGCAGCACAATAAGTGACACATCGCTAGAATCAGGGTCTCTGCCCCTACATTATGCTGCTCTCAGATTGGGTAGCAAAAACCTGGTGATAAAGTTTAAAAAAGCGATTTACAAAAATATTCTAGAGGCTTAACCCTTTCCTGCACTGAGATATATAGACACTGCGCACCCTCATGGCAATACAGTGTGACCTTCACTGAATCGTCCCACAATGAAGGTATTTATGAGGAAGTACTAATAGTATAAAAAAAAGAAAGTTGACATTCCCCATTATATGTTTCAGCAAACTGGCATAAAATGTTAAAGGAGCATCATTATAAACTAGATGGAGGCCCGATGCTATCGCCTCGGGAGGGCGGTAATGTCATGATGGGGGCAGGCTCTGCAGCGTTGAGAATCTCTCCCCTTCATGTGCTCACCCACCTATCCACTCTCTCTTTCCCCATGTGCTGACTTCTCTCATCTGTGCTCTCTTCTTTGACCTGTCTACCCCATGTGCTATCCCCCTTGTCTGCTGTCTCTCTCCTTCCTGTGCTGTGTTCTCCCCTCATGTGCTGTCCCATTTGAGCTGTCTCCCCCCTGTGCTCTGTCCCTCTCACCAGGGCGTAACTAGGAACGGCAGGGCCCCACAGCAAACTTCACAATGGGCCCCCCCCCCCTCGCGCGCGTTGCCAATCCCGGTCTACCCAAGTTGTGTTAAGAAAGATACCTTTATTATCCAAAATTAGAGGTTTTTGGAGTAATGATAGTGAAATAACAGAAAAGAACCAACTCCCAGGAAGCAACTGAGGTAGTGACGAAGGTAGGCTTTCTCCAGAGTAAATATGTGAAGAAACTTGTAATCCAGCCTGCAAATTGCTTTCAAAACAGATGATTTATTCAGTAGAACAACAGTCCGGTATACAGAATAATCTAAGATTGTTCTGTATACCGTACTTCTGCACCACGCCCTCACCAATTACACATGTGAGGAGTGACAGCCTCAGCTCTGCTACATGTGAGGAGTGACAGCCTCAGCTCTGCTACATGTGAGGAGTGACAGACACAGTTCTGCTACATGTGAGGAGTGACAGCCTCAGCTCTGCTACATGTGAGGAGGAACAGCCTCAGCTCTGCTACATGTGAGTAGGGACAGCCTCAGCTCTGCTACATTCGAGGAGTGACAGCCTCAGCTCTGCTACATGTAAGGAGTGACAGCCTCATCTCTGCAACATGTGAGGAGTGACAGCCTCAGCTTTGCTACTTGTATAGCAAAGCTGAGGCTGTCACTCCGCGCATGTAGCAAAGATGAGGCTGTCACTCCTCGCATGTAGCAGAGCTGAGGTTGCTACTTGTCACATGTAGCAGAGCTGAGGTTGTTACTTGTCACATGTAGCAGAGCTGAGGTTGTTACTTGTCACATGTAGCAGAGCTGAGGTTGTTACTTGTCACATGAGCAGAGCTGAGGTTGTTACTTGTCACATGAGCAGAGCTGAGGTTGCTACTTGTCACATGTAGCAGAGCTGAGGTTGTTACATGTAGCAGAGCCGAGGTTGCTACTTGTCACATGTAGCAGAGCTGAGGTTGTTACTTGTCACATGTAGCAGAGCCGAGGTTGCTACTTGTCACATGTAGCAGAGCTGAGGTTGTTACTTGTCACATGAGCAGAGCTGAGGTTGTTACTTGTCACATGAGCAGAGCTGAGGTTGCTACTTGTCACATGTAGCAGAGCTGAGGTTGTTACTTGTCACATGTAGCAGAGCCGAGGTTGCTACTTGTCACATGTAGCAGAGCTGAGGTTGTTACTTGTCAAATGTAGCAGAGCTAAGGTTGTTACTTGTCACATGTAGCAGAGCTGAGGTTACTTGTCACATGTAGCAGAGCTGAGGTTGCTACTTGTCACATGTAGCAGAGCCGAGGTTGCTACTTGTCACATGAGCAGAGCTGAGGTTGTTACTTGTCACATGAGCAGAGCTGAGGTTGTTACTTGTCACAAATAGCAGAGCTGAGGTTGCTACTTGTCACAAGTAGCAGAGTTGAGGTTGTTACTTGTCACATGTAGCAGAGCTGAGGTTGCTACTTGTCACATGTAGCAGAGCCGAGGTTGCTACTTGTCACATGTAGCAGAGCTGAGGTTGCTACTTGTCACATGTAGCAGAGCTGAGGTTACTTGTCACATGTAGCAGAGCCGAGGTTGCTACTTGTCACATGTAGCAAAGCTGAGGTTGCTACTTGTCACATGTAGCAGAGCTGAGGTTACTTGTCACATGTAGCAGAGCTGAGGTTGCTACTTGTCACATGAGCAGAGCTGAGGTTGCTACTTGTCACATGAGCAGAGCTGAGGTTGCTACTTGTCACATGAGCAGAGCTGAGGTTGTTACTTGTCACATGAGCAGAGCTGAGGTTGCTACTTGTCACATGTAGCAGAGCTGAGGTTGTTACTTGTCACATGTAGCAGAGCCGAGGTTGCTACTTGTCACATGTAGCAGAGCTGAGGTTGTTACTTGTCAAATGTAGCAGAGCTGAGGTTGTTACTTGTCACATGTAGCAGAGCTGAGGTTACTTGTCACATGTAGCAGAGCTGAGGTTGCTACTTGTCACATGTAGAAGAGCTGAGGTTACTTGTCACATGTAGCAGAGCTGAGGTTGCTACTTGTCACATGAGCAGAGCTGAGGTTGTTACTTGTCACATAAGCAGAGCTGAGGTTGTTACTTGTCACAAATAGCAGAGCTGAGGTTGCTACTTGTCACAAGTAGCAGAGTTGAGGTTGTTACTTGTCACATGTAGCAGAGCTGAGGTTGCTACTTGTCACATGTAGCAGAGCCGAGGTTGCTACTTGTCACATGTAGCAGAGCTGAGGTTGTTACTTGTTACATGTAGCAGAGCTGAGGTTGTTACTTGTTACATGTAGCAGAGCTGAGGTTGCTACTTGTCACATGTAGCAGAGCTGAGGTTGTTACTTGTCACATGTAGCAGAGATCAGGGTGTCACTCGTCACTTGTAGCAACCATGAGGCTGTTACTGGGCCAGGGGGAGGCTACTGGTGACTGAGGTCCCGTGCCCAACAGGGCCCAGGGGGAGGTTAGTGGTGACTTGAGGCTTGCGTCAAACAGGGCCCAGGAGCCCGAGGCCCTGTTGGAATGCGGGCCCCTTGCTACCTGGGCCCTGTGTTGAATGTGGGCCCCCTGCACTGCAGCCTGGGCCCTGTTGAATGTGGGCCCTGTTAGATCCTGCCTGCACCTGCCCTCCCAGTCACCATTGAGCAGCCAAGCCTCTTCTCACTGTTGAGAGACTCACGGTACTCACCCTGCTCGCCCGGGCTTCCACCTGCTTGTCCAGTCAGCCTGCTGCTTCATGTGGTCTGCCTGGCCGTCTGCTGTCCGCCCCCACATGCACACACGCTGTGACAGACGGACCATAATGCACTGGGCCGCAGCTTAAAGCTACAGTGCTCATTTCTGTTCGCTGTCTGCATTTACAACACTGTAGTGTCTCTTTAAAACAACACAGTGTTGTTATGCATCAGCGTTCAGAGTCAGAAGCCTGAACAAAATGTTGGGAGGGGGCCCGAGCGCGGATCCATTTGCCAGCGTGCTCGGGCCCCCCTTTTTGCTCCTAAATCACAGGGCAGCTGCAGCAGGGACGGGCCCCCTTCTAGCCCGGGCCCTGTGGCAGCTGCTTCCCCTGCTTCCACTATAGTTCCGCCCCTGCCTCTCACCCCTGTGTCTGACCATGTACAGAACATACCACAGCTCCTGGGCAGGGAGCAGCAAAAGACAATACTGACACTACAGTAGGAGATCGCAGAGGATACATTTTGTGAAGTAAAATATTGTTTAAAAACAGTCAATGAAATATTTTACCCCACAAAAAGAATCCTCTGTGATGCACTACTGCAATATCAGCATTGTCTTTTGCTTCCTCTCCCCCGGAATTCGCGCAGGCGCAGTGCGACAGTGTTCCGCTGGTGGTACCGCGCAAGAGGCTGTGAGTCTGAGTGTGTGAGAGTGTATGTGTTGCGTACGGCGTAAAGTGTGTGTGTAGTGCGACGGTGTCCGCTGGTGGTACTGCGCAATAAGTTGGTACCAGCAGCAGTTTCCATATTGAGACACCCATCACTTGGGTGTCCCAATATGGCGGTCGGTGAACTTCCTCCGCTTGGAATTCTGGGATACGGTGACATCTGGACAGAACAGGAAATGAAAACATTACAAGGCAATTATATAGATATTCCCCTCCATTAGCGAACAGCAATGTGTATACAGAGAGTATTGAATAGTCGCAGTCCTCTGCCATTTTCAGCGGCGCTCTGCTGTCGTGTGACTTTGTGACCTGGCCAATGCCACGGCGTCTGTTGTGTGCAAGTCTATGGGACCCAGGAGGAGGCGCTCCCGTCTTGCTCTGGTCTCATGGACTTACAGTGATAAAATTTAACAGATGATGTGTGATCTGTCCGGTCATGGGATCCAGAGAAAAAAAAAATCACTGGAGTGCCCCTTTAAGTAGGAAAAAAACTCCCACTACGGTTCTGCGTTATACAAGGGAATCGGTGATACTAGGAGGATTTAGTGTCAGTGACACTGTGTCTTTAAGAGCTGACTCATGAAGGGGTTAAACGTGAGCGTCCAGTCCCACAGCTGGAGGTTACTGCTGTGACGTGGGACCACCGTACACACAGCCAGTGTCCGCTCACACAGCTGCTGCTGCTGCTGCTGCTTTCCCGGCACACAAGGAGTTACAGATGATTGACAGGACACAAAGGTCACAGCCGGGTCACCCCGCGCCGACTTTTCCACTGTCCGGCTCAGCCAACCACGTGTTTTTTATCCAGGCAAATATCCATTGGCCACGCCCGACCAGCGCTGATTGGTCAGGTATACCGTTTGGTCCTGCCCCTTTACCGGTTTTACTTTTCATTGGACAGAACCGCTGTCAGTTATTTTCCAGACGGAGTAGTGACGTCACTGTCTGGAAACGCCTCTCCGTGTCCTAGGGGAACATTTAAAGAGACAGAAGGCATTTAATTATATTGTCCGGGATGTGCGGCTGCAGTCTGCATTCCTGACCTGCCGGCTGTCACTGAGCGATCCGGATCGGCTGCGGGGACACAGGTCTCACCACACTGATAATCACCACCGTAACATGTGGTAGTGGCGGAACTGCTGATGAGGAGAAGCACTGCGTATCACGAGAGAATAGTGCTACAGCCATTGCTTTATTTATTACTACGCCGTGCGAGGCAGGGGTATCAGGCAGTATTATTACACTGATATAAGAGGCAGGGGCATCAGGCAGTATTATTACACTGATATATGAGGCAGGGGGCATCAGGCAGTATTATTACACTGATATAAGAGGCAGGGGGCATCAGGCAGTATTATTACTCTGATATATGAGGCAGGGGGCATCAGGCAGTATTATTAAACTGATATAAGAGGCAGGGGGCATCAGGCAGTATTATTACTCTGATATAAGAGGCAGGGGCATCAGGCAGTATTATTACACTGATATAAGAGGCAGGGGGCATCAGGCAGTATTATTAAACTGATATATGAGACAGGGGGCATCAGGCAGTATTATTACACTGATATATGAGGAAGGGGTATCAGGCAGTATTATTACACTGATATAAGAGGCAGGGGCATCAGGCAGTATTATTACACTGATATATGAGGCAGGGGGCATCAGGCAGTATTATTACACTGATATATGAGGCAGGGGCATCAGGCAGTATTATTACACTGATATAAGAGGCAGGGGCATCAGGCAGTATTATTACACTGATATAAGAGGCAGGGGCATCAGGCAGTATTATTACACTGATATAAGAGGCAGGGGCATCAGGCAGTATTATTACACTGATATAAGAGGCAGGGGGCATCAGGCAGTATTATTAAACTGATATATGAGACAGGGGGCATCAGGCAGTATTATTACACTGATATATGAGGAAGGGGGTATCAGGCAGTATTATTACACTGATATAAGAGGCAGGGGCATCAGGCAGTATTATTACACTGATATATGAGGCAGGGGGCATCAGGCAGTATTATTACACTGATATATGAGGCAGGGGGCATCAGGCAGTATTATTACACTGATATAAGAGGCAGGGGGCATCAGGCAGTATTATTACACTGATATAAGAGGCAGGGGGCATCAGGCAGTATTATTACTCTGATATATGAGGCAGGGGGCATCAGGCAGTATTATTACACTGATATAAGAGGCAGGGGCATCAGGCAGTATTATTACACTGATATAAGAGGCAGGGGCATCAGGCAGTATTATTACACTGATATAAGAGGCAGGGGGCATCAGGCAGTATTATTACACTGATATAAGAGGCAGGGGCATCAGGCAGTATTATTACACTGATATATGAGGCAGGGGGCATCAGGCAGTATTATTACACTGATATATGAGGCAGGGGCATCAGGCAGTATTATTACTCTGATATATGAGGCAGGGGGCATCAGGCAGTATTATTACACTGATATAAGAGGCAGGGGGCATCAGGCAGTATTATTACACTGATATATGAGGAAGGGGGTATCAGGCAGTATTATTACACTGATATAAGAGGCAGGGGGCATCAGGCAGTATTATTACACTGATATATGAGGCAGGGGGCATCAGGCAGTATTATTACACTGATATATGAGGCAGGGGGCATCAGGCAGTATTATTACACTGATATAAGAGGCAGGGGGGATCAGGCAGTATTATTACACTGATATAAGAGGCAGGGGGCATCAGGCAGTATTATTACTCTGATATATGAGGCAGGGGGCATCAGGCAGTATTATTACACTGATATAAGAGGCAGGGGCATCAGGCAGTATTATTACACTGATATAAGAGGCAGGGGCATCAGGCAGTATTATTACACTGATATAAGAGGCAGGGGCATCAGGCAGTATTATTACACTGATATAAGAGGCAGGGGGCATCAGGCAGTATTATTACACTGATATATGAGGCAGGGGGCATCAGGCAGTATTATTACACTGATATATGAGGCAGGGGGCATCAGGCAGTATTATTACACTGATATATGAGGCAGGGGCATCAGGCAGTATTATTACACTGATATATGAGGCAGGGGGCATCAGGCAGTATTATTACACTGATATATGAGGCAGGGGCATCAGGCAGTATTATTACTCTGATATAAGAGGCAGGGGCATCAGACAGTATTATTACTCTGATATATGAGGCAGGGGGTATCAGGCGGTATTATTACTCTGATATATGAGGCAGGGGGCATCAGGCAGTATTATTACACTGATATATGAGGCAGGGGGCATCAGGCAGTATTATTACACTGATATATGAGGCAGGGGGCATCAGGCAGTATTATTACACTGATATAAGAGGCAGGGGGCATCAGGCAGTATTATTACACTGATATATGAGTCAGGGGGCATCAGGCAGTATTATTACACTGATATATGAGGCAGGGGGTATCAGGCAGTATTATTACACTGATATATGAGGCAGGGGCATCAGTCAGTATTATTACACTGATATATGAGGCAGGGGGCATCAGGCAGTATTATTACACTGATATAAGAGGCAGGGGGCATCAGGCAGTATTATTACACTGATATAAGAGGCAGGGGCATCAGGCAGTATTATTACACTGATATAAGAGGCAGGGGGCATCAGGCAGTATTATTACACTGATATAAGAGGCAGGGGCATCAGGCAGTATTATTACACTGATATATGAGGCAGGGGGCATCAGGCAGTATTATTACACTGATATAAGAGGCAGGGGGCATCAGGCAGTATTATTACTCTGATATAAGAGGCAGGGGGCATCAGACAGTATTATTACTCTGATATATGAGGCAGGGGGTATCAGGCAGTATTATTACACTGATATATGAGGAAGGGGGTATCAGGCAGTATTATTACTCTGATATAAGAGGCAGGGGGCATCAGACAGTATTATTACTCTGATATAAGAGGCAGGGGGCATCAGACAGTATTATTACTCTTGATATATTAGGCAGGGGGTATCAGGCGGTATTATTACTCTGATATATGAGGCAAGGGGTATCAGGCGGTATTATTACACTGATATATGAGGCAGGGGTATCAGGTAGTATTATTACTCTGATATATGAGGCAGGAGGTATCAGGCAGTATTATTACTCTGATATATGAGGCAGGGGGTATCAGGCGGTATTACACTGATATATGAGGCAGGAGGTATCAGGCAGTATTATTACACTGATATAAGAGGCAGGGGGCATTAGGCAGTATTATTACTCTGATATAAGAGGCAGGGGCATCAGACAGTATTATTACTCTGATATATGAGGCAGGGGGTATCAGGCGGTATTATTACTCTGATATATGAGGCAGGGGTATCAGGCAGTATTATTACTCTGATATATGAGGCAGGAGGTCTCAGGCAGTATTATTACTCTGATATATGAGGCAGGGGTATCAGGCAGTATTACACTGATATATGAGGCAGGGGGTATCAGGCGGTATTACACTGATATATGAGGCAGGAGGTATCAGGCAGTATTATTACTCTGATATATGAGGCAGGGGTATCAGGCAGTATTATTACTCTGATATATGAGGCAGGAGGTATCAGGCAGTATTATTACTCTGATATATGAGGCAGGGGTATCAGGCAGTATTATTACTCTGATATATGAGGCAGGAGGTATCAGGCAGTATTATTACTCTGATATATGAGGCAGGGGGTATCAGGCGGTATTATTACACTGATATATGAGGCAGGGGGTATCAGGCAGTATTATTACTCTGATATATGAGACAGGGGTATCAGGCAGTATTATTACACTGATATATGAGGCAGGGGTATCAGGCAGTATTATTACTCTGATATGAGGCAGGGGGTATCAGGCAGTATTATTACTCTGATATATGAGGCAGGGGGTATCAGGCGGTATTATTACACTGATATATGAGGCAGGGGGTATCAGGCGGTATTATTACTCTGATATATGAGGCAGGGGTATCAGGCGGTATTATTACACTGATATATGAGGCAGGGGGTATCAGGCGGTATTATTACTCTGATATATGAGACAGTGAGTATCAGGCAGTATTATTACTCTGATATATGAGGCGGTAAGTATCAGGCGGTATTATTACTCTGATGTATGAGGCAGGGGTATCAGGTGGTATTATTACTCTAATATATGAGGCAGGGGGCATCAAGCTGTATTATTACTCTGATATATGAGGCAGGGGGTATCAGGCAGTATTATTACTCTGATATATGAGGCAGGGGTATCAGGCAGTATTATTACTCTGATATATCCGGCAGTGAGTATCAGGCGGTATTACTCTGATATATGAGGCAGGGGCATCAGTCAGTATTATTACCCTGATATATAAGGCAGGGGTCATCAGTCAGTATTATTACACTGATATATGAGGCAGGAGGTATCAAGCGGTATTATTACTCTGATATATGAGGCAGGGGTATCAAGCGGTATTATTACTCTGATATATGAGGCAGGGGGTATCAGGCAGTATTATTACTCTGATATATCCGGCAGTGAGTATCAAGCAGTATTATTACACTGATATAAGAGGCAGGGGGCATCAGTCAGTATTATTACCCTGATATATAAGGCAGGGGTCATCAGTCAGTATTATTACACTGATATATGAGGCAGGAGGTATCAAGCGGTATTATTACTCTGATATATGAGGCAGGGGGTATCAGGCGGTATTATTACCCTGATATATGAGACAGGCGGTATTACTCTGATATATGAGGCAGGGGGTATGAGGCTTTATTATTGCTCTGATATATGAAGCAGGGAGGTATCAGGCAGTATTAGTACTCTGAGGGCTTGCTCACAGTATAAATTGGACAAGGGCACTTCTATAAAATATCTGATTGCACTCGGACCAATGTTATTGAGGCAGTGCAAATGTGCGTATTATTTTTCAGCTGTATTCTGCCGCCATTTCACTCCAAAGTCGGACAGTGCGAGAAAAAAATTGCATGTGATATGGATCATCAGTTTTGGCATCCGATTATTACGGATACATTACAATTTTCTAGCATAAGAAACTGTAAATGACCCTGTATGATTAATAGCTGCTGAGTAAAAATACGGATTGTACACGGATGACAAGTGACAAAAAAATCATCCTGCTCTCCTGTATGAGAATGGGACCGATTATACACTAGTATGACCCTAGCTGGATACAATGGCATGTAAAAGTTTGGGCACCCCTGGTCAAAATGACTGTTATTGTGAATGGTTAAGCAAGTTGAAGATGAAATGATCTCTTAAAGGGCTAAAGGTAAAGATGACACATTTCCTTTGATTGTTAGGCAAAAAAATGTATATATACAGTACAGACCAAAAGTTTGGACACACCTCATTCAAATATTTTTCTGTATTTTCATAGCTATGAAAATTGTAGAATCACACTGAAGGCATCAAAACTATGAATTAACACATGTGGAATTATACATTACACTATACAAAAAAGTGTGAAACAACTGAAAATATGTCTTATATTCTAGGTTCTTCAAAGTAGCCACCTTTTGCTTTGATTACTGCTTTGCATGCAGAAAAGATGAACGGATGGACTCTACATGCCTGGTTCCCACCGTGAAGCATGGAGGAGGTGGTGTGATGGTGTGGGGGTGCTTTGCTGGTGACACTGTTGGGGATTTATTCAAAATAAATGCATATGTTTTATTCAGGTGTTGGATTCCAAAAAATGCTTAAAAAATGTGTCAATAGTTTATTAATATCAAAGTGTAAAGTAAATGAACAAAACAAAAATCAAAATCGGATCAATATCAAAATGGCATCAATTCTTGTAGATAGAAATGCTCAAATTTCACAAAGTTTGTAGAATTAGTCTGCTGCATGAATAACCAACTATACCAAACGTGATAACAATCATTATTTTCATATGCAGGTTGAAACACAGTCATTAACTGAAATAAAAACAGCCGTGTAGGAGGATTAAAACTGGGTTAGGAACTTTGCTACAAAGGTGAGGTTGTGGAAGACAGTTTCATGTCACAGGTCATACACCGTGGCAAGACTGAGCACACCACCAAGAAACAAGGTAGTTATACTGCAGAAGCAAGGTCTTTCCCAGGCAAAGATTTTCAAAGAGACTGAGGTTTTAAGATGTGCTGCTCAATTTTGTAGAAGTTGAGAACCATAGATACCGTGCTCGGCAAAGAAAATTGTATCAGATTAAAGACAACAGATGCTTATTCCCTTCAAAAGTGGAAGATGTCCAGCAGTGTCATCAACTCAGAACTGGCAGTAACCAGTGGATCAGCTACACCCATCTACTCTTCAGAGAAGTCTGGCCACAAGTGGTCTTCATGGAGGAATTGCAGACAAAAAGAAACGACCAGGTTTGCGTGGGTTTCCTCCCGGTCCTCCGATTTCCTCCCATTCTCCAAAGACACACTGATAGGGAATCTAGATTGTGAGCCCCAATGGGGACAGTGATGATAATATATGTAAAACGCTGCGGAATTAATGGCACTATATAAGTGAGTAAAATAAATTAACATGGAAACGAGGCAAAGCGGCTAAACTATTCACAAAAGCATAGGAGGTGCGGAAAATGGCAGCAGGTGCTCCGGACTAAGGAGTCAAAATGTGAAATATTGTTCTGTAACAGAAGGTGGTTTGTTCCCGAAGGTGCAATATTGAATATCTACAGGTGAAATTGAAGCATGGTGGATTAGTGATGTTCTCAAAGCTGAGAAATGCAGACTGATACGTATCCATCATGTAATACTCTCATGGAGGTGTCTGATTGACTCAAAATTTATTCTGCATCCACTAGACGGCTACTTGACTAGTCGGGGTGCAGCATCGGCTCTATACAAGTGTATGGAGTGCGGCCATGCCCATTGGCCTGGGAGTATGTATAACTGTCCTGGCTCAGAAACCGGCTCTGTGCTGAGGGGATTCATAGACCTGCTTTCACACAGAATGACTGCAGACTTATTGATTTGGACCGGACAACCCCTTTAACAAATATCTTCAGTGTAAAGAAGAATAAGGAGTCCTGGAAGTGATGATACGGCCCCACAGAGCCCTGATCTCACATCATCCGGTCTGTCTGGGATTATATGAGGAGACAGAAGGATTTGCACAAGCGACATCCACAGAAGATCTGGGGTTAGTTCTCCAAGATGTTTGGAACAACCTCCTTCTAAGCCTGTGTTCAAGTGACAAGTGGACCTAGAAGAAGTGATGAAGGCAAAGGGTGATTTTTTTGATGTTCCTTCTCTTTGCATTTTGTTAAATAATGAAAATAAACTATTAACACTTCTATTTCTGTCAGCATTCCTACTTTACAGCACGATTTCCACACCTGCCTATCACTTTTGTACAGTGCTCTACATCAGGGTTTCTGTCAGAATCCCCAAAAAACAGGATTCTCAGGGTAACCCCGATGGGGCCATTCATGTCACTGAAGCCGATGGAGTCACCGTGGACACGGTTTGGTCTCCGTCCTGGCAGACATGCACAAAAGTGTGGTCTGCCCGAAACCCGCCATAGTGCCCAGTGCGTAGCACTACATGTGTGTGAACAGTGCATGAGCCTGGCGCTCTCCTGATACACGCCGGTTGGGGGCTGTCAGGGGACAAGATTGCGCTTTTCTGATGTTACTGATTTGCATGTGATATGGATCATCAGTTTGGCATCCGATTATTACGGATACATTACAATTCTGTAGCATAAGAAACTGTAAATGACCCTGTATGATTAATAGCTGCTGAGTAAAAATACGGATTGTACACGGATGACAAGTGACAAAAAAATCATCCCGCTCTCCTGGATGAGAATGGGACCGATTATACACTAGTCTGACCCTAGCCTGATACAATGGCATGTAAAAGTTTGGGCACCCCTCGTCAAAATGACTGTTATTGTGAATGGTTAAGCAAGTTGAAGATGAAATGATCTCTTAAAGGGCTAAAGGTAAAGATGACACATTTCCTTTGATTGTTAGGCAAAAAAATGTATATATATATATTGTCGTTTTTTTACATTTAAAACTTACACAAAGGAAAATGGGCCTATGCAAAAGTTTGGGCACCCTGCATGGTTAGTACCCAGAAGCACCACCTTTTGGAGGCATCACAGTGTGTAAACGCTTTTTGTATTTGCATGACAGGATTGCAATGTATCACTAAAATATGGATGTTAGACTGTAGTTTCGTGCAGCATCCAGTATTTTTTTTTGTACACCCATAGACTTGAATTTGTGAGCGTTGTCCGATTTATGAGGGAAACAAGTGCAAATTTTTATTTTTCTTCACATGCAGATTCGGTCAGTGAAAAAATATTGCTTACGGGATCACAGCTGATTCTTTTTGTTAGGTGAAACAGGCAGCAAACTGTTTTACCTCACAGAAACCAGCAGCTGTGATCCCGTGCTGTCCTGTCTGTATACTCGCTTGCTTCCTCCCCTGCCCTGGAGATGTGGTATGATCAGACCATGTCCCTGCACAGTCAGACACAGCTATATATATAAATTTAGAAGGCAGGAGGGTATCAGGCAGTGATGTTACACTGATATATAAGACAGGTAACAGGCAGTATTATTAGGCTAGGTGCCCACACATACAGTGCTCTTCACTGAGCACTAAAACACTGCATGTGTTTTATTCAGGTGTTGGATTCCAAAAAATGCTTAAAAAAATATGTGTCAATAGTTTATTAATATCAAAGTGTAAAGAAGAACAAAAAAAAATCAAAATCGGATCAATATCAAAATGGCATCAATTCTTGTAGATAGAAATGCTCAAATTTCACAAAGTTTGTAGGATTAGTCTGCTGCATGAATAACCAACTATACCAAACGTGATAACAATCATTATTTTCATATGCAGGTTGAAACACAGTCATTAACTGAAATAAAAACAGCCGTGTAAGGCTTAAAACTGGGTTAGGAACCTTGCTACAAAGGTGAGGTTGTGGAAGACAGTTTCATGTCACAGGTCATACACCGTGGCAAGACTGAGCACACCACCAAGAAACAAGGTAGTTATACTGCAGAAGCAAGGTCTTTCCCAGGCAAAGATTTTCAAAGAGACTGGGGTTTTAAGATGTGCTGCTCAATTTTGTAGAAGTTGAGAACCATAGATACCGTGCTCGGCAAAGAAAATTGTATCAGATTAAAGACAACAGATGCTTATTCCCTTCAAAAGTGGAAGATGTCCAGCAGTGTCATCAACTCAGAACTGGCAGTAACCAGTGGGATCAGCTACACCCATCTACTCTTCAGAGAAGTCTGGCCACAAGTGGTCTTCATGGAGGAATTGCAGACAAAAAGAAACGACCAGGTTTGCGTGGGTTTCCTCCGGGTTCTCCGGTTTCCTCCCATTCTCCAAAGACACACTGATAGGGAATCTAGATTGTGAGCCCCAATGGGGACAGTGATGATAATATATGTAAAACGCTGCGGAATTAATGGCACTATATAAGTGAGTAAAATAAATTAACATGGAAACGAGGCAAAGCGGCTAAACTATTCACAAAAGCATAGGAGGTGCGGAAAATGGCAGCAGGTGCTCCGGACTAAGGAGTCAAAATGTGAAATATTGTTCTGTAACAGAAGGTGGTTTGTTCCCGAAGGTGCAATATTGAATATCTACAGGTGAAATTGAAGCATGGTGGATTAGTGATGTTCTCAAAGCTGAGAAATGCAGACTGATACGTATCCATCATGTAATACTCTCATGGAGGTGTCTGATTGACTCAAAATTTATTCTGCATCCACTAGACGGCTACTTGACTAGTCGGGGTGCAGCATCGGCTCTATACAAGTGTATGGAGTGCGGCCATGCCCATTGGCCTGGGAGTATGTATAACTGTCCTGGCTCAGAAACCGGCTCTGTGCTGAGGGGATTCATAGACCTGCTTTCACACAGAATGACTGCAGACTTATTGATTTGGACCGGACAACCCCTTTAACAACTATCTTCAGTGTAAAGAAGAATAAGGAGTCCTGGAAGTGATGATACGGCCCCACAGAGCCCTGATCTCACATCATCCGGTCTGTCTGGGATTATATGAGGAGACAGAAGGATTTGCACAAGCGACATCCACAGAAGATCTGGGGTTAGTTCTCCAAGATGTTTGGAACAACCTCCTTCTAAGCCTGTGTTCAAGTGACAAGTGGACCTAGAAGAAGTGATGAAGGCAAAGGGCGATTTTTTTGATGTTCCTTCACTTTGCATTTTGTTAAATAATAAAAATAAACTATTAACACTTCTATTTCTGTCAGCATTCCTACTTTACAGCACGATTTCCACACCTGCCTATCACTTTTGTACAGTGCTCTACATCAGGGTTTCTGTCAGAATCCCCAAAAAACAGGATTCTCAGGGTAACCCCGATGGGGACATTCATGTCACTGAAGCCGATGGAGTCACCGTGGACACGGTTTGGTCTCCGTCCTGGCAGACATGCACAAAAGTGTGGTCTGCCCGAAACCCGCCATAGTGCCCAGTGCGTAGCACTACATGTGTGTGAACAGTGCATGAGCCTGGCGCTCTCCTGATACACGCCGGTTGGGGGCTGTCAGGGGACAAGATTGCGCTTTTCTGATGTTACTGATTTGCAAATGGAACGAGGCATTGTAAGCAGCTACGTCCGCAGCTTATGTAATAGTATCGTATTCAGAAGGATTATCCGGTGGTACATAGCGAGGCGGCTGGCTGCTTGCTGGTAAAAACGGTCAAGTCACAGCAAGTCCCGTTTGCAGAATAAATGATAGGAGTCGTAGCTGTATAGTAACGGGACAAACAAGTATCCCTGACCGCAGACGAGCCAGATACTCCATATACCGATCTCCTGGCATCACTGCGGGCGCAGGATGAGACTGCAGCGCTGGCTCCAGCCCTATCCCCCTACAAGAATGCTATTCAGAGGGAACAAGTCTGACCGAAATGAGGTTCTAAGGAAAAGTGATATCAGATAGATAGATAAATAGATAGATGATAGATATGAGATAGATAAATAGAGGGATCGATATGAGATGGGCAAATCAATAGATAATGGATAAATGGATGGACAGATAGATATGACTTGAGATAGACAAATCAATAGATACTGTAGATGGAAAGATGGATATAAGATAAATAATAGATAGATGATAAATAATAGAGAGATACTGTAGGAGAAAATATAGATAATAGATAGATATGAGATAGATATATATATATGGGATAGATAGATAGATAGATATGAGATAGATAGATAATAGATATGAGATCAATAATAGAGAGATATGAGATCGATGATAGATAATAGATAGGAGATAAATGATAGAGAGATGAGATAGATGATTGATAGGAGATAGATAATAGATAGCTATGAGATAGATAGATAATAGATATGAGATAGATAATAGAGAGATAGGAGATAAATGATAGAGATGAGATAGATAGATAGATGATTGATAGGAGTTAGATAATAGATAGCTATGAGATAGATAGATAATAGATATGAGATCGATAATAGATAATAGGAGATAAATGATAGATGAGATAGATAGATGATTGATAGATAGGAGATAGATAATAGATAGCTATGAGATAGATATTAGCTAGTTAGATAAATGGAAAAAAAAATCAGGCAGCACTCCAGTTCAAGGAAAAATTGCGGACTTTAACCCAGCACCAAGTGCTTGACAAAGACCGTGTTGTGAGGTCGAAACGTTGCACCACTTTGTGCTGGATTAAAGACCACAATTTTTCCCTGAACTGAGTGCTGCCTGACTTTTTTACCATTTATATTTTGCGTTGGACAACCGCATTACTCAGGAAGTATTGCACCCAAAATCTGCTCAAGTTTGTGCTGCTATCTGTCTTTTTTATTTAGATAGATAGATAGATATGCGATAGATAGATAGAAAATAGGTAATATATATGAGACAGATAATAGATATGAGAAAGAGAACAGATGGATAAATAGATATGTGGAGCACGGTGGCTCATTGGTCTGCACTGTACGGTGGCTCAGTGGTTAGCATTGCAGCGCTGGGGTCCGGGGTTCAAATCCCACCAAGGACATCATCTGCAAGGAGTTTGTATGTTCTCCCCGTGTTTGCGTGGGTTTCCTCCGGGTTCTCCGGTTTCCTCCCACACTCCAAAGACATACTGATAGGGAATCTAGATTGTGAGCCCCATTGGGGACAGTAATGACAATGTATGTAAAGACCTGTGGAATTAATGGCGCTATATAAGGGAGTAAAATAGATAAGACAGATAGATATGAAATATACAAAAAGATATGAAAGACATAAACCAATGGATCCTGTAGCCATGAAATTGATAAATAGAAAGACCAGCGATGATTGATACATAAATGAATAGATTGATGGATCCTGTTCCATGAGATCATTGATAAATAGATATATGTCACACAGACAGATAATCTGATGTGTTGGCAGGAAAAACACTGTGTAAAATATAAATACTTTGCCGCTTTTTTTTTCATGAGCTTTTGATGCATTTTCCACATTCATTAAAGACGATGAATAAAAAGCTGCAAAAATGTTGAAAGAATAGACGAGCCTCAGACATGACACTGCGTCAGATCTTGTGTCAGTCACCACGCGCGCCTGTGTATGGGAGAGTCGGCTGAGATGGATGTCGATCGGCCGACAGTGTACAACATAAACATGATAGAACATTGATTTATTAAGCCCAATAGTTGGATGATAAAATAACCCTCTCCTCTATAGATGTAGCAGGGCTGAGTTTGCCCTGTGACACCACGAGCCATAAGAGTTTTTCCCATAGGACTGCGGCTGAACATTCCCCATCGCCCACACTGGCACCACAATGCCATGAAAACATCCCCAGCTCTGCTACATCTGAGTAAATTCCGTATAATCCATCCCGCAGGGCTGTCATTGCTTAAGCCCTGCCTTCGGCATAGATAATAACCGCAGCATTAAAGGGAAAGTGTGTCTCAGGACGCGGCTTCTTACTGCGTTTCCATCAGAGAAAAAAAAATCCCAAAAAGTTGAGAAGTGAGGTCTCCATTTCTTCCTCTGCATTGGTCCTTTGTCTTCTTGCAGTCATCCCCGGTTGGGTGCAGGCAGGGTCCTTTGATGGAGCTGTCAGGCAGGGAAGGTGTTAACTGATGCAGGGGAGGAGGGGGGTATGTCTAGCATTGAAATCCTAATAGATATGTCTAGACAGGCTTTTGGAAATTCCTGTGACTGCAGAATGGGAACAGATGTACCAAAATAGACCTCTTGCCCACCTAGGCACCGCTCCTCAGTGCCATCTCCGCCACTGCTGTGCCATCACTTTCCATACTTTGTCATTGCAGGTGCCCCTGCAGTCTGTGGGCATGGAAGGTGCTGGGCAATATGGGTGCCAACTCCAGGGTCATAGCTTTATCCAGGCACCCAGCTTATCCAGGCTCCTGCATGGCAGTTCTGCCCAGATGCACAACCATATGAGTGTAGTATGTTACCCTGCCATTGAGAACTATTGGAAAGCTGAGTAAAAAAAAATGTATGTTAAAAAATAGTTCTTTGTTGCAATCCAACTTTCCCAGTATCCAGAATGGAAAATGTAGATAGTTATGCCACCATATGGAAGCTGTCATGTAGAAAAGGAGCAGAACATAGCAGCAGATTTGCTTTTGGGACAATGGGAAAGTTGGGTTATAGAAGAAGTTGCGATATGGTCGTGTTGATTTTCACCCAGTTTTACCAGTCTCCTGAAAGGCAAAAATAACAATGATGTATCACTAGATAGATTTGCCATTCAGGTCTCTGGGACAGCTGGGTGGGATTGTTATAGTGGTGATATTGATTACCACTTGTCTTTTCCAGATTGCAAAGCTGCAAATCTGCAATGTGGGAGCAAGGAATAAATCATTATACAAGTAATTTGCCTTTCAGCACTCTGGGAAAGCTTGGTTGAGCTTAATGTTGGGGGTTATCCATGATATTCTAGAGTGTCCTCAGACCTGATCACTTTCAGCACTATTCACAGTACTCAAATCAATTTATTTTATGAAGTTGTCACCCAGCTTTACCAGGCTCCAGAACGGCAAATTCGACTAGATCGTATGACTGGATATGTAGACTGATATATATGGGTTATATCATTCCATAGCTTCATGGCTATTTACTGTGGGAAGCTGCGAAAATGTGAAATTGGCCTCTGTGGTGTCACCCAGCTTTCCCAAATCCGTGAGCTTCAAAACTAGGAAGATTGGCCATTCTGGAGTCTGGAAAAGCTGTGATGGTGTACAAATTAAGCGTCACTGAAGAATTTTTAACAACTTGACAGCAGAAAGCGATTTCATGTTGCCTGTTGTGCCAAGGCTACGACTGTTACCACCACAAACCAAAATAATCCACCGGGGGCTAATTATAAAGCATTATTTTGGATGCAGATTCCCTGTTAGTCTATGAGCCAGTGATTCAGGAAATGCACAGGAAGCTGGTTTATTATAAGGATATAATGTTTTAAAGGCGACTCCACCCAGAATTTCTCATTTTATGGTCGGGTTATCCTCGGTTTACCCACTCAGCCATTTTTTTACGTTTGGATCATGTTATTATCACATCTTCTTTCATGCCTTTATGGTGACAAGTTGACAGCCTTTCTCATTACTAGGATCAGTGGTTCTTGGTTTTCAAGGTACCATGACCACCCTCGAAAAAATGCATAGGTTTTCAGGGATTATCTACCCATATGACAACATTTTTTTGATAGGCTTACAGGCAGCTTACAGGCACGGAAGGCTGTATTGTGTAAATAATCCGTCCTAGTGTACCCCGATTGCCCCAAACATTGCAGTATGTAGTATATAATGCCTAAGGAGGTGCTGTTTTGTATATTTTTCATTGTTTTTACTATTATATCGGTCATTTCAGTCCTAGTATCCACTTGTAAGTAGGAATGTGCGAGGTATAAGCACATTGTGGGCCCTTTAGAGTGCCCATGGCAGTACCACTTATATTTATACTAGGGCATTAGTGCTGTTGCTCTCCTTTCTGCACTATTAAAATCAGCCACGTTACTTATTATTATTATAGTTAATTGTATCATATGAACAGATAGGGGATTTCCTTCTCACAGTGCCCCAAATTTATTTTCTACAGTGCCCTTGACAATGCCCAGTGCCTGCTTACAGTACCGACAGCTGTGCCCCTATAAGAATGCCTGACGCATTACATTAGTGCTTTTTAGGGTACCAGTTACAGTGACCCGATGCCAGCCACAGTTCCTTCTTCTCGTGCCCCCAGTATTTGCTACAGTGCCCGCATTATTTATTTGCCATGCATGTTTTTGTGATGTAGTGCTAATATATTCCGCAGCGTTTTACAGGCATCGTCATCACTCGCTGTCCAAAGCGCTGACCACCTTGCCACCACCCCATAACAATGCTTTGACCCATTACCCCGCTGTCAATGACAGTGCCGCCAACCACTGCCCCCTTACAGTCCCCACCGCAGTGCCCACTACACTGCACAGCACCCCTTATGAGCCCGCAAACTGCCCATCCCTACATTGCCCGATGATGCCTATGCCAGCTAGGACTGCTGGGTACACAATGGGGTCACCATGGCTCTGTGCTAGTCCCTCTCCAAGCCCAACGAGCGCTGGCATCTGCCCATCTTTTCCCAGACGCTTTCATCTATCGTTTCCAATCTTTTCATTGTTTAATGACAGAAAAAAAAAACTGAATAATTCTATTTAAAAGTTATTTAAAATTCTTGCTACAGTAAAGATGTATATCTTTGTACCGTGTTAGCCAGTAGATAGAAAAATATTTAGAGTTGAGAGTCCTCAGTGGTTGATACCTTTTAATGGCTAACTGAAAAGATGTTAACAAATTGCAAGCTTTCGAGACTACTCAGGTCTCTTCATCAGGCTGAACTAATACAAAATCAGTTAGCCATTAAAAGGTATCAACCACTGAGGACTCTCAACTCTAAATATTTTTAAAATTCTTGCAAAATCCAATCTATAATCTGCAATCTATAGAATAACTCTTGCAACCCCAACTCTGAGAAGGAAAGGATAACTCCACCTGTGCATAAGACTTGGAACTAAAGTACATTCTGCACCAGTAAATCACTTTTAATAGTCTACAAGTTTCTCAATCCTCCCTCTATTGGGCAGTGGAGATTTTCACAGGAAGCTTCGCCTTTAAGAAGTGCGCCCTCCCTCCTGCTGCTCCGGATTGGCTGCTGCTGCTGTCAGTCACACTAGCTTCCCCACTCCCTCCCCCCTCTTGCAGTGGAAGGGCAGTCCCAGTCTGGCGCTGACGTCACGGCCCGTCTGGCTGCCTGGGGTTGGATCCGGCTGCAAGGCAATCTCCTTGGACTTGAGGAGGGGGAAGGAAGGAAGGAGTGGGACTTTAGTGCTCCTTACACAAACCCAGCCTGGGAGTGGAGCTGTGGACTTGTCCTCTAAGGCTGGAGCTGACCCTCTCCTCCAGTCCCAGTGTAGATGACAGAAGCTGGGATTGCCACAAAGTAACTCTGCAGCCCCCCTACATCCAGGAGAAGCAGCAGCAGCCCCCTCCACCACAGCCCTGTCTGCAATGTTCCAGCAGAAGCCAAACCCTGAGCCTTGTGGCCCCCAGTGACTCTGTGCCTCTTCCTCCAGGAGTTTCCTCTTCTTTAATGTATGACTTGATGGGTTTGAACAGCACCAGCTCTGCCATCCAGTCCAATGTCTCCTGCTCCTGCAACTGCAAGAGGTCCTTGTTCCAAAGCATGGAGATCAGTGAGTACCCTGTGCTGTCTGGGTGTGGGGGAGTGAGCTGGCAGCTTCTTGGCACTTGTGCTGCCTCTACACAAACTTTTCCTGGAGTTGGCTGTACATTGTGTAGTATAGGAGGCAGGCGGGGGAGTCAGCTCCTCTGTCCTCTCTGCTCCTCTGTCCTCACTGCCGGCTCAGCTCCTCTGTCCTCTCAGCTCCTCTGTCCTCTCTGCAGGCTCAGCTCCTCTGTCCTCTCTGCAGGCTCAGCTCCTCTGTCCTCTCTGCCGACTCAGCTCCTCTATCCTCTCTGCTCCTCTGTCCTCCCTGCCGGCTCTGCTCCTCTGTCCTCTCTGCGGGCTCAGCTCCTCTGTCCTCTCAGCTCCTCTGTCCTCTCTGCAGGCTCAGCTCCTCTGTCCTCTCTGCAGGCTCAGCTCCTCTGTCCTCTCTGCGGGCTCAGCTCCTCTGTCCTCTCTGCCGGCTCAGCTCCTCTGTCCTCTCTGCTCCTCTGTCCTCCCTGCCGGCTCTGCTCCTCTGTCCTCTCTGCGGGCTCAGCTCCTCTGTCCTCTCTGCTCCTCTGTCCTCTCGCCGGCTCAGCTCCTCTGTCCTCTCTGCTCCTCTGTCCTCCCTGCCGGCTCTGCTCCTCTGTCCTCTCTGCGGGCTCAGCTCCTCTGTCCTCTCTGCCGGCTCAGCTCCTCTGTCCTCTCTGCTCCTCTGTCCTCTCTGCCTGCTCAGTTCCTCTGTCCTCTCTGCCGGCTCAGCTCCTCTGTCCTCTCTGCTCCTCTGTGCTCTCTGTCGGCTCAGTTCCTCTGTCCTCTCTGCGGGCTCAGCTCCTCTGTCCTCTCTGCGGGCTCAGCTCCTCTGTCCTCTCTGCCGACTCAGCTCCTCTGTCCTCTCTGCTCCTCTGTGCTCTCAGCTCCTCTGTCCTCTCTGTGTTCTCAGCTCCTCTGTCCTCTCTGCTCCTCTGTGCTCTATGCTGGCTCATCTCTTCTGTCCTCTCTGCTCCTCTGTCCTCTCTGCCTGCTCAGTTCCTCTTTCCTCTCTGCGGGCTCAGCTCCTCTGTCCTCTCTGCGGGCTCAGCTCCTCTGTCCTTTCTGCGGGCTCAGCTCCTCTGTCTTCTCTGCGGGCTCAGCTCCTCTGTCTTCTCTGCGGGCTCAGCTCCTCTGTCCTCTCTGCGGGCTCAGCTCCTCTGTCCTCTCTGCGGGCTCAGCTCCTCTGTCCTCCCTGCGGGCTCAGCTCCTCTGTCCGCTCTGCGGGCTCAGCTCCTCTGTCCGCTCTGCGGGCTCAGCTCCTCTGTCCGCTCTGCGGGCTCAGCTCCTCTGTCCGCTCTGCGGGCTCAGCTCCTCTGTCCGCTCTGCGGGCTCAGCTCCTCTGTCCGCTCTGCGGGCTCACTCCTCTGTCCGCTCTGCGGGCTCAGCTGCTCTGTCCGCTCTGCGGGCTCAGCTGCTCTGTCCGCTCTGCGGGCTCAGCTCCTCTGTCCTCTCTGCGGGCTCAGCTCCTCTGTCTTCTCTGCGGGCTCAGCTCCTCTGTCCTCTCTGCGGGCTCAGCTCCTCTGTCCTCTCTGCGGGCTCAGCTCCTCTGTCCGCTCTGCGGGCTCAGCTCCTCTGTCCGCTCTGCGGGCTCAGCTCCTCTGTCCGCTCTGCGGGCTCAGCTCCTCTGTCCGCTCTGCGGGCTCAGCTCCTCTGTCCGCTCTGCGGGCTCAGCTCCTCTGTCCGCTCTGCGGGCTCAGCTCCTCTGTCCTCTCTGCGGGCTCAGCTCCTCTGTCCGCTCTGCGGGCTCAGCTCCTCTGTCCTTTCTGCGGGCTCAGCTCCTCTGTCTTCTCTGCGGGCTCAGCTCCTCTGTCCTCTCTGCGGGCTCAGCTCCTCTGTCCGCTCTGTGGGCTCAGCTCCTCTGTCCTCTCTGCAGGCTCAGCTCCTCTGTCCTCTCTGCGGGCTCAGCTCCTCTGTCCGCTCTGCGGGCTCAGCTCCTCTGTCCGCTCTGCGGGCTCAGCTCCTCTGTCCGCTCTGCGGGCTCAGCTCCTCTGTCCTCTCTGCGGGCTCAGCTCCTCTGTCCGCTCTGCGGGCTCAGCTCCTCTGTCCTTTCTGCGGGCTCAGCTCCTCTGTCTTCTCTGCGGGCTCAGCTCCTCTGTCCTCTCTGCGGGCTCAGCTCCTCTGTCCGCTCTGTGGGCTCAGCTCCTCTGTCCTCTCTGCAGGCTCAGCTCCTCTGTCCTCCTTTCTTTATACATTGTTGCCTTTGTCTTCTGGTTGTTTCCTTATTAGTTTGTTTGTTTTTCCTTTTTTATGTCTTTTGATGTAAATTCCCTAAATGTCCCCGTTTAACTATTTCATACACCATGCTTGTCAGTGTCATTATTGTTAACCCTTTTTTTGTGTGTGGGGGGTTGATAGTAACCCTTCCTTGCTCTGGTTTTGCATTCTGCGTCATTAAACTGCTTTTTAATGGAGATTTAATGTCCCCATTTGATTTTCAGTCTTGGGATTGTTTTGGTTTTTTTTTCTTTGTTTTTAGAAGACCCTTCATCTCTCATCTACACTTTAGATCCACTCAGCTCCCCCCCCCCGTAGACTCACTCATCAGCTCTTATTTAGACCCCCATTTGAAGCCCGACAACCCTGCGGACCCCTTCCACAGCCCCATAGATCGTCTCACCTCTCATGTAGAGCCCACCATAGCCTTGTGAACCACATTCACAGTCCTTCAGACTCCTTCCGCAGCTCTACATTTTTTTTAGACCCCCCCCCTCTACCCCCACACATTTAAAGCCCCTCCAGAGTCTTGCAGCTTTCTGTATCCTCTCAACATCTCAGTAGACCCCATTTTCAGCCCGCAGCTTTGTAGACCCCCTTGTACAATCCTGTAGACCACCTATGATACAGCCTTGTAGACCCCCACCACAGCCCTTCAGACCAGCACTATAGACCCCCTTAGCAGCCTCAGACCTTTTCTAAAAACTTTCTCCCCCCCTTCCCAGCCCTTCTTGTCCATATTTTTGTGCTGACCCCCATTTTTTCCACCCCAGTATTCATGACCTCAGCCGACGAAGTCTGCGACCCTGAGACGGCGTCTCCAGAAATTTTTTTTTTTGCGCAGAAACTCTTCCATACAGCGGGATTAATCACCTTTTCCATAGAGCGTGGAATGCAGTGAGGGGATTTCTGCACCCCAGGGGTGACTGACTGCGCCGCACAAGCCCATGTTACATAGGAAAACTTCAAATAAAACGTGAACTCGCTGAATGTTTTTATGAGTTCTCCCAGGAAGCTGGGAATTTACTGCGTAAGTTTTAATAGCGTGAGACGAGACGTTTCCTAGAGCCGCAGCCGGGATTTAATGTCCCTGCACTGAAGTTTAAAAGGGATTATGGGGACTGCACCAAAACATTTGGGATATGGGAGGAAAGAAAGGGGCATCCCAGGAGGCGAGCAGCCGGCTGGGTCCACAACCGCCCGTGCCCTTTCCTTGGCCGCAGCACAGTGTATTTAAGGAGATATTGTAGAATAATCCCATTAGGGGAATGTGTTTGATTTGTGTGAATATCACGAATTGTCATCCTCTCTGTGATCAGAAAACATAAGAGTTCTAGATTGCTAAGTGTATTGCCGGAGTAATGGAATTGTGTAAGTTTGTTGTAGGGAGCTGTATCAGGAGACAGTTGAGGATTATGGGGTCATCTGGGGTGTTGTATTACTTTGAGGGTGAGCCAGCCTGATATATGGTGATTACTGATCACTACAGTAGAAAAATAAATATATGTATATAGTCACGATGGTCCACTGGGCAGTGGATGATGGAGGTTGTTTTCTTCATTAGTCCTAAAGACCGTAGCTTTAGGTGGTATAAAATCTGCTGCTTTAAGAATCAATGGGTTAATGAAAGTCCATCATCTTTACTGGTCTGTTACATTCACATAAATCCTATATATGTGTATATGTGTGTGTCCTCATCGTGTATATGTAGATATGTGTGTGTGTACATGTACGTAGGTGGATGTGTATATGTACCTCTGTTATCTGTATATAGGTGTGGATGGACGTGTGTGTATCTGGAGATGTACATAGCCCTGTCTGTATACTGGAGTGTGTATCTGTGCGGATGGATGTGTACATGGAGATGATATATCCCTGTGTGTATCTGGAGATGTACATAGCCCTGTCTGTATACTGGAGTGTGTGTCTGTGCGGATGGATGTGTACATGGAGATGATATATCCCTGTGTGTATCTGGAGATGTACATAGCCCTGTCTGTATACTGGAGTGTGTATCTGTGCGGATGGATGTGTACATGGAGATGATATATCCCTGTGTGTATCAGGAGATGTACATAGCCCTGTCTGTATACTGGAGTGTGTATTTGTGCGGATGGATGTGTACATGGAGATGATATATCCCTGTGTGTATCTGGAGATGTACATAGCCCTGTCTGTATACTGGAGTGTGTATCTGTGCGGATGGATGTGTACATGGAGATGATATATCCCTGTGTGTATCTGGAGATGTACATAGCCCTGTCTGTATACTGGAGTGTGTATCTGTGCGGATGGATGTGTACATGAAGATGATATATCCCTGTGTGTATATGGAGATGTAGGTATCGCAGTCTGTATATCTGTGATATGGAGATATATCCCTGCCTCTGTATACAGCTGTGCAAATCTGTGTATATGGAAATGGTCGTATCCCCCGTCTATATATCTGCGTATACATGGAGATGTACACGGGTGGTATCCCTATGAATAGATATAGATATGGTCATGGTTATATTCCACTCTATATATCTGTGTATACATGAAGATGTATACTGGATGGTAAACCTGTGTGGATGGATGTGTATATGGAGATGGTTGTATCCCTGTCTGTATACAGGTGTGTATATCTGTGTGTGTTTGTGGAGATGTAGGTATCGCTGCCTGTATATCTGTGTATACATGGAGATGTATACAGGTGTGTATCTACATGTCTCTGTATACAGGTATGTGTATAAAGAGATGCTTGTGTCCCTGTCTCTTTATACAGGTGTATATGAGGGTGGTTGACTCACTGTCTCTATATTGTGTCCCTGTCTCTGTATACAGGTGTGTATATGGAGATGGATTGGTCTCTGCATACAGGTGTGGATGGATGTGTATATAGATGGCTGTGTCCCTGTACAGGTGTGTGTGTGTGTGTGTTTATAGAGATGGTTGTATCCATGTCTCTGTATACAGGTATGTATATCTGTATATATGGAGATGGTTGTGTCTCTGTATACAGGTGTGGATGGATGTGTAAATGGAGATTTTCTTATCCCTGTCTCCATACACACGTGCTGATGGATGTGTATATGGAGATGATCACATCTCTGTCTCTGTACACAGGTGTGTGTATATCTGTGTATATGGAGATGGTCGTGTCTCTGTACACAGGTGTGTATATGGAGATGGTCGTATCCCTGTCACTATACACAGGTGTGTGTATATCTGTGTATATGGAGATGGTCATATCCCTGTCACTATACACAGGTGTGTGTATATCTGTGTATATGGAGATGGCCGTGTCCCTGTCTCTGTACACAGGTGTGTGTATATGGAGATGGTTGTGTCCCTGTCTCCGTAAACAGATGTGGATGGATGTGTATATGGAGATGATCGTGTCGTATACAGGGTGTATATCTGGTGTATATGGAGATGGTTGTATCCCTGTCACTGTACACAGGTGTGTGTATATGGAGATGGTCGTGTCCCGGTCACTGTACACGGGTGTGTGTATATCTGTGTATATGGAGATGGTTGTGTCCCTGTCTCAGTACATAGGTGTGTGTATATTTGTGTATATGGAGATGGTCATATCCCAAAACACAGGTGTATGTATATCTGCGTATATGGAGATGGTCGTATCCCTGGCACTATACACAGGTGTGTGTATATCTGCGTATATGGAGATGGTCGTATCCCTGTCACTATACACAGGTGTGTGTATATCTGTGCATATGGAGATGGTCGTATCCCTGTACACAGGTGTGTGTATATCTGTGTATATGGAGATGGTCGTATCCCTGTCTCTGTACATAGGGTGTGTATATTTGTGTATATGGAGATGGTCGTATCCCTGTCTCTGTACACAGGTGTGTGTATATCTGTGTATATGGAGATGGTCGTATCCCTGTCTCTGTACACAGGTGTGTTTATATTTGTGTATATGGAGATGTTCGTATCCCTGTCTCTGTACACAGGTGTGTGTATATTTGTGTATGTGGAGATGGTCGTATCCCTGTCTCTACATAGGTGTGTGTATATTTGTGTATATGGAGATGGTCGTATCCCTGTCTCTGTACACAGGTGTGTGTATATCTGTGTATATGGAGATGGTCGTATCCCTGTCTCTGTACACAGGTGTGTTTATATTTGTGTATATGGAGATGTTCGTATCCCTGTCTCTGTACACAGTTGTGTGTATATTTGTGTATATGGATATGGTCGTATCCCTGTCTCTGTACACAGGTGTGTGTATATCTGCGTATATGGAGATGGTCGTGTCCCTGTCTCCGTACATAGGTGTGTGTATATGGAGATGGTCGTGTCCCTGTCTCCGTACATAGGTGTGTATGTCTGTGTATATGGAGATGGTCGTGTCCCTGTCTCCGTACATAGGTGTGTGTATATCTGTGTATATGGAGATGGTCGTATCCCTGTCTCTGTTCACAGTTGTGTGTATATTTGTGTATATGGAGATGGTCGTATCCCTGTCTCTGTACACAGGTGTGTGTATATCTGTGTATATGGAGATGGTCGTATCCCTGTACACAGGTGTGTGTACATCTGTGTATATGGAGATGGTCTTGTCCCTGTCTCTGTACATAGGTGTGTGTATATCTGTGTATATGGAGATGGTCGTGTCCCTGTCCCTGTCCACAGGTGTGTGTATATCTATGTATATGGAGATGGTCTTGTCCCTGTCTCTGTACATAGGTGTGTGTATATATGTGTATATGGAGATGGTCTTGTCCCTGTCTCTGTACATAGGTGTGTGTATATCTGTGTATATGGAGATGGTCGTGTCCCTGTCCCTGTCCACAGGTGTGTGTATATCTATGTATATGGAGATGGTCTTGTCCCTGTCTCTGTACATAGGTGTGTGTATATATGTGTATATGGAGATGGTCTTGTCCCTGTCTCTGTACATAGGTGTGTGTATATCTGTGTATATGGAGATGGTCGTATCCCTGTACATAGGTGTGTGTATATCTGTGTATATGGAGATGGTCTTGTCCCTGTCCCTGTACACAGGTGTGTGTACATCTGTGTATATGGAGATGGTCTTGTCCCTGTCTCTGTACATAGGTGTGTGTATATCTGTGTATATGGAGATGGTCGTGTCCCTGTCCCTGTACACAGGTGTGTGTATATCTATGTATATGGAGATGGTCTTGTCCCTGTCTCTGTACATAGGTGTGTGTATATCTGTGTATATGGAGATGGTCTTGTCCCTGTCTCTGTACATAGGTGTGTGTATATCTGTGTATATGGAGATGGTCGTATCCCTGTACATAGGTGTGTGTATATCTGTGTATATGGAGATGGTCGTGTCCCTGTCTCCGTACACAGGTGCAGATGGATGTGTATATGGAGGTGGATGCTTCTGTGTGTATATAACATTCCAGTTGGATTCCTCATTGGTGGAGGCTGGAGCGCCGTCCCTGTCACGGTCTGTCTATGGTTTGATGTCCGTTGACTCAGTGATGACTGTAGGACGGAGCCCCGGAATATATGAGTCAGTATACAGAGGGTAATTACTTGCGGCAGACGCTCTGTAAGCAGAAGATGCCATCAGTTTCCCCCAGGTGAAGTGTCAGATCCAGGCGGTCTGCGTTTCTTGCTTCCCGCCGTCTTGTGGGGACGGATTTTGTTCGGAATCTTGTTTCTTGTTGGCTTTTTTCTGTGAATGTCGCCATCGCAGGCTGAGTTGTGCTGTGCTTCATCCTCAGTGATTCTGTCACCAGATGTGTGAGGGTCTCGTCTGTATCACATCGTCTGTGAGGACGTAGCAGAACTCAGTTTGTCTGGGGGTCTTGCATAGGACTGCAGACAAACCCCAGCCGGGATAGTGACAGATCCAGCTCTGCTACATCTGGACATTATGTGAAATGACGCCTGTACCGCACTTATCAGTTCAGCCTTAGATGGGGAGAAAAGGGGAGCACCTATGTAATGTGTCGCCATAACAACCATAGTGTATATCCTATAACATGCTGGTTGACCCCAGACCAGGATCCCAAATTTTCTTGCTGTCGTTGTAAGAATCTGCCATAGTGATGCCGCAGAGCTGAGTTTGTCACCCGTCTAATACCATAGTACCTGCAATGTTCCATAATGCCGTCACTAACTCTGCTGCATTATCTGTCCTCAAAGAGACAATCTAATGCCCGGAGACTGAAACGATGACAAATTCAGCTCTGCTACATCGATGTCTGCCTGGGGTGCCTCAGCTATGCAGTAACAGGTTAAAAATGGTCTCTGATGCTCCTTTATGCGTTCAGTCTCATTAAATTTGTCACCCATGATGTCTTATAGGGCGTTGCATAAGTCTTCCACCCCTCCCTTCATTCCCATCAAGGTCATTAGGATGAGAAAATTGTCAAAAGTCATCAACTCTGCCACTGCCATAAGAGAAGTGGCTCCGGCGTAGGCGATCATAGCGCAGCCGTGCCGGTATAATCAGCCTCCTGTCAGTCTGATACCTGCGCCAGAGACATCCGCACCGTGTCCTAAAATCATGGGGCGCGCGTCCTATAAAGTTATATTCAATGTCACCGACCCCCGAGCGATTGTAGAATTGAGTCCTGAGTCTTTCCAAAGACAGATTTCTCTTTGCTTTTAGTCGCTGCTCTCGGGAACGAGCGTGAAATTGCGGTTTACGGTGGATTTATTTCACGGACATTTAATAAAAAAATGTGCATAATAAAAAAAACCCGCAGCGCTGGGGACGGGTGTCATAGTCTTAACGATGTGTACCAGGGGTCCGATAGTTAACCCCTTCTGGTACTATGTTAATGAAGCAAAAGATAAAAGATGTGACAGTTTAGGGTGGGCAATCTGCGTCACGCTGGAAAGTGATGTGCGCCAGTCTGCGACTACGCCGCCCCATAGACGGCGGGCTGCTATGCTCTGCGCGTTCTGACCCCTTTCTATCATAGCCGGCAGTGACTTCTCCATCCATGACCCTGGCATTGGTTCACAAGACCTGCCATTTTGGAGATGCTCTGACCTAGTCTTCTAGACATCGCCGTTTGGTTCTTGTCTGATACGCTTGCCTTTTTTACATTTTTTTTTTTCAATGCGTCAATATCTAGAACTGACTAACAACTTGCTGCCGCACATATCCCACTGTCACCGAATAATAATATTCTTCCAATCCACTGTCAGTGGTTTTAATGTTATGGCCAAACTTTATGAATAATCTCTATAACAATTTTCTTATTTTTATTTTAATTTATATACATGAAAATACCACGATATGGCATAGTGTGATGGCCGCCTATGGTACAGCCGCGCTTCCCCCGCAGGTTACGCCGTTGACTCATCGCTTTTGATTCCTCCGTCTCGATCGCAGCATCATGCAGACGTCTGTCTGGGTTTTTTTTTCTCTCCTGTCTGGGGACAAATAATCAGACGCGCTCCTAAACAGTCTGCAGAACCTGCTGGGTAGCGCTTTCAATGAGAACTGCTGCGGAACCTCTTGGTTAATCAAACGATGTCTTATTGCCAAGTGAATATCATTGCTAATTTTTCTTATTTATCTCTGAATGGGCATTTACCCACTGTGCCAGCCTTTCTATAGAGATAACCGGTCGCAGATGTATTAATTCAGCTGATCCGACTGTGAGCTATAGATAATGGCGGCTTTGATGGCGCCTAAACCGACTTTTCTGGCCAGTGACAATCATCTGAACTTTTGTTTTTTTTTTATCACCCTTGCAGCGCTGGAGTCCTGTGTTCGAATCCCACCTAGGACAACATCTGCAAGGAGTTTGTATGTTCTCCCCGTGTTTGCGTGGGTTTTCTCCGGGTTCTCCGGTTTCCTCCCACACTCCAAAAACATACTGATAGGGAATCTAGATTGTGAGCCCCATTGGGGACAGCGACGATAATGTGTGCAATACTGTAAAGCGCTGCGGAATATGTTAGCGCTATATAAAAATAAAGATTATAAAGATTATTATCTCTGGCCATTGCAGCTAAACTGGATATATCCTAAAATTTACTTTGCCATGTAATCTATCGTTCCCCCTTATCAGCCCTTTCTAGATGGCAAAAATTGTCTGTAAGATAGATGAATACCGTACATTTCCGACTACAGAGATCCTTCCTGTTCACCTCCATGACGATGTGGTGTTCCCTGTTATCAGCCACTGTACTCATTTATCCTGCACTCTATTGCTCACTGTACTCATTTATCCTGCACTCTATTGCTCACTGTACTCATTTATCCTGCACTCTATTGCTCACTGTACTCATTTATCCTGCACTCTATTGCTCACTGTACTCATTTATCCTGCACTCTATTGCTCCCTATTATCAGTGTTTCCAGGCAGTATGAGTCTGATTGTAGTTTTATCCATAGGATAACTGTCCTAATGTCTAAAGGCACTGTCACACTTAGCAATCGCACCAGCGATCACGACAATGACACGACCTGGCGAGATCGTTGGTGCAATCGCTATGTGATCGCTAGTTAGCTTCCAAACACAAAGATCTCATCAGAGATCAGCGATCTGTATAACGACCTCTGCGGTCGTTGGGAAAACCTAGTCCAGCCTGCGACGCTGGTAAAGTCGTTGATAAAGGGTGTCACACTCAGCGATTCAGGCTCACCAGCGGGACACCAACGACCAAAAAACGGCTCAGAACGTTCATAAGCGATCAGCGACATCGCAGCAGGGGCCACATCGCCGCTACATGTCACACACAGCTGCGTCGCTAACGAGATCGCTACTGTGTCATAAAATCGGTGACTCTTTAGCGATCTCGTTAGCGATCTCGCTTAGTGTGACAGTACCTTAAGAAACTCCCTACCACCAAGAATTTATATCCCAAATCCCCAGAAACTCCAGAGACATTTCCATGTATATGTTGCTATCGGCCACTGTTGATATAAGGATGCCATTAAAAGGTACAGGATTAGTTCCTCTTTAAATTCACTATATGGCGGTATTACCCGCTCAGCCTGCAGGCTTTGCTGCAGATTTCTTGTCCTGGCAAGCCTCAGAAACTCTCGTCGCTGCGTCCTCTTGGATGCTGAGAACTGGTATCTGTTCTGCAAATCTAATTTTATCAGGAAGATAACAGAATTTGGAACAGGAGAGAAAATAATACAAATCTTTGGGAAGCCGAGCTCTGCACATATGTTCCCCAACCCACGGCAGCTTGTGGTGTTATGTCACCTGTAGTTACCGTATCCTGCTAAACCGCTCCTCGCCGAGCGCTGGACGCTGCCTGGGAGGAAACAGACGTGCCACCAACACTCACCCTCCATGACCCCGCTCAGACTGCGCTACATCAGCCAGGTTTAAAGGGACATAGGATGCAAAAATAATACCGCCACTCCATTTTCCAAAACCTTGGCTCTTAAATTAAAAAAGAAAATGTGATCTATGTACCGTATTCCGGTTTGCTTGATGTCAGCGGTTGTTCATGCACCTGGTAGCCCAGGATGAGCAGTTTCGTATTTCTTCTTCATCCAGGAAAACTGTTATTGCTGATTTCCATTATGCATGACTGATAAGGTTTTGCCAAACTGGCTCCCTTATGCAGGGGCTGCATGTGTCCCTCCACCCCTATAATAAAACAATGTCCACTGTATGGGGGTAATAAGGATGGAAGCTGTGGCGGCCAAACTAACATTTTGGCATCATATATCTATGACTTAATTATTATGTAGATGGAAGTTTCTATTGTCATTTTGTTATCATTGCAGTATTTTATAAAAGCGATAATAACAAGTATCAATCCCCTCTCCCAATGATCACTACTTTGTGTCACAAGTGCTGAGACGCCCTTCCCCCAGACATCTACTCCACATGTGACCAATATCAGCTGCTCCTCTTCACTTCAGCAAAAGCCTCTGGCCCTTTAAATCAATTGTCTTGTGCCTTGTACATGATGGTATCGGTGTGGTCACCTCATATCCTGCTGTGGTTTATTGACTGTATTTAAAATGCTATAGATCAGCACTCCAGTTATGGTCAGAAATGTGTCTGCGAGGTTTTCCTTTAAACACTTTTGGTTTCCACTTATGGTGCACAATCCGCCATATATTCATCTTCCAAGGGATGCATTTCTTGAGGAGCTAGGTATAATAGATCTACGCTTTACAACCGAGTACAATAGTGCTGTAATATAGTAATTGTAATAAAAGTATTGTAATACTGCCCCACTATATTCAAGAATATAACTACTATAATACTACTCCTATGTACATGAATATAACTAATATAATACTGCCCCTATATACAAGAATATAACTACTATAATACTGCCCCTATGTACAAGAATATAACTACTATAAAACTGCTCCTATGTACGAGAATATAACTACTATAACAGGGGTCGACAAAGTTGTTCAGAATCTAGGAGCCAGCCAAAAAATTTAGGAGCCAGAATTTTTTTTTCATTTCATCATCATCATTTCCTCATCATCATCATTGCCTCCCATCATCATCATGGCCTCCCCATCATAATCAATGCCTGCCCATCATCATCATTGCCTCCTCATCATATCATCGCCTCCCCATCATCATCATCGTCTCCCCATCATCATCAATGCCTGCCCATCATCATCTATGCCTGCCCATCATCATCAATGCCTGCCCATCATCATCATCGCCTCCCCATCATCATGAATTCCTCCCATCATCATCAATGCCTCCCCATCATCATCATCGTCTCCCCATCATCATCATCGTCTCCCCATCATCATCATCGCCTCCCCATCATCATCATCGCCTCCCCATCATCTTCATCGCCTCCCCATCATCATCAATGCCTCCCCAGTATCATCAATGCCTCCCCATCATCATCATCGCCTCCCCATCATCATCAATGCCTCCCCAGTATCATCAATGCCTCCCCATCATCATCAATGCCTCCCCATCATCATCAATTTCTCCCCATCATCATCAATGCTTCCCCATCATCATCAATGTCTCCCCATCATCATCATCGCCTCCCCATCATCATCAATGCCTCCCCATCATCATCAATGCCTCCCCATCATCATCATCACTGCCCTCCCGCCACCACCATCACACAGACAGCACCGCAGCACACAAGCACTCTCTCACATACACACACAAAGCACCGCACTACATACACACACACTGATACACACACAGACACACATACACATATCTCACCTGTCCGGCGTCCGCGCGCTCTCTGCCACAGCCGGCCGCTGAATGATGACGTCATTCAGCGGCACTGCTGTGAGAGGAAGCGCAGGCGCCCCCCGGAGCTGCGGCAGCGGAGGCACGGGGGGCGGTGAGTATTGTGCCAGCTGCTGCCGGGGCCCTGAGCAAGCGGGGGGGGGGCAGTGGCGGCGCTGACATCGCTCTCCTCTGCTAACGGGCGCCGGGGTGCCCGACGCCGAGTAGGCCCCCCCCACCTGCTCGGGGCCCTGACAAACCCGGGCGCCAGGCATGATTTTCTAAGCGCACCTGGCGCCCGGGTTTGTCGAACCCTGTACTATAATACTGCCCCACTATGTACAAGAATATAGCTACTATAATACTACCCCTATGTACAAGAATATAACTACTATAATGCTGCCCCTATGTACAAGGATATAACTAATATAATACTGCCCCTATGTACTAGAATATAACTAATATAATACTTCCCCTATGTACAAGAATATAACTACTATAATACTGCCCCATGTATAAGAATATAACTACTGTAATACTGACCCCTATGTACAAGAATATAACTACTATAATACTGCCCCTATGTACAAGAATATAACTGCTATAATGCTGCCCCTATGTACAAGAATATAACTACTAATACACTGCTCCCTATATACAAGACTATAACTACTATAATACTGCTCCTATGTACATGAATATAACTACCATAATACTGCCCCTATGTAAAAGAATATAACTACTATAATACTGCCCCCTATGTACATGAATATAACTACTATAATATTGCCCCTATGTACAAGAATATAAGTACTATAATACTGCCCCCTATGTACAAGAATATAACTACTATAATACTGCTCCTATGTACTAGAATATAACTACTATAATACTGCCCCTATGTACAAGAATATAACTACTATAATACTGCCGCTATGTGCTAGCATTGTATATGTAAGCTTTCTACCTTTATTCTGTATTGTTCTGGCACCTTTTCTTTATGAATATCCTGAGCAGCGTTGCCAGGCGCCCCTTCTCGCCGTCTGTATAGCTTTTCCCATTGATTACTTTCTCTGTGATTAGTTCTTTAACCTCTGATGTCTCAGGGATAGATAAACACACAAATGCTCGGAAGGTTCACAGGAGTAGCAGAATTAGCTGGAATTCGCCGCGGTCTGCCAGACAATTAGTGTTTTATTTTTCGTCTTATTGTTGAAGATGCAGTGCAAAGAAAAAAAAAAAAGAAGTAGACTCATCAGTGGTTTAATTTTGTGGATTTTATCTCAATTAATAAATGTAGTATTGGGTTTTATAACTTGGTAGAGGACTGACTCGTTTTGGAAGAACAAACTTAGTTTTTCCGTTAATGATAAGACTTATGTAAATAATCGCTTCTCGCTTGTGAGATGAACCACGAAAAGGAATTTATTGTTCCAATTGGAAAAGTGATCTAAAAGGCGTGTAGAACCCACAAATTCTCTCTTTCCAGGGTGGGCAAGATTTGGTGATTGTTTGAGGTCTCACTGTTGGAAACTCCTTTGTTCTTTGTATATCAAGGGACAATTGTGGACCAGTTTTGTTATGTGGGATGTAGTCTACGTGGTGGGGGAGGGGGCAAACAAGAACCCTCCTCACCCAAACATGTACTTATAGGGCATTTTTGAAATTATTATTATTATTATTCATTTTTATAGCGCCATTTATTCCATGGCGCTTTACATGTGAGAGTGAGAAATGGGTGGAATGGTTCTCAAAAAGAAACCCTAAGAACCACCGGTGATTCCTAGTGCAATTCGGACTCTGGTAAGAACATGGGTCTACGATGAGCAAGAATTAAATTCCTACAAAATACTACTCTACGACTATGGCAGTCACTACAAATTAGTTTATGTTTGAATTTTCTTTTTCTAGAATTTGTAAAAATTTTTGAATGTTTTTTTTAAGTTGTATTTTTCTAAATAATATTTTCCCCTCCAGATGGACTTGTGTGTAATTGAGCTCAACGTTTCTCCCCCCAAAAATTAAAAAAGACACAATCTAAATGATCAAAGTGTAGAAGTGCGGTCAGTCATGAAGGTCAGGGCCGATGTGCAGCCCTTTATACAGCAAATCAACCCAAACAAAGTATCTCCATATCCCCATTCTCTGACTCAATAGAATGTGCCGTGGAGGAGGTTGCCCCTGTCAATGCTGACTAGGGCATGGGGTCTTCTTAAACTTGGTATGACCCTTTGAGGGACTAGATAGCACTTCCCTTGGGAACTGTATCTGGCATTGGACACTAAAGGATTCCAATATTTATTTCCACTGCTAAAGGGAATGTGGTATCTTGTCTGGGATCATTTCTTGATTCACAGAAATTTGTATTAATTTTGGCCAATCCTTCTTTTAGTTTCCGGGAACATAGCTGGTGGACATCTTGAAGTTCTTCTCCTTCTTACAAAGTCCTGCCATAAAAACGATCTGAGGTCAATCCCATGTCTTGTTTTATAAGCAAATTTTTTTTTTTGTATCTGGTCTTTTATGGTTTCTCCTGCCAAACTAGTAAAAGCCCCAGCTGTTAACGTCTGTGTCACCTCCACATGCCTCGTCTTTAAGGACAAGGATCAGATCTGTGGGAAAGGTCTTTGTGAAGGTTATTAGTGAAGTTTAAAGGTCAATTGTCTTATAAACATCACAAAGGCACCGAGGGGCCGATTCTTGTCCACCAAGTATAATTGCTGGGAGTCTTCAAAAGCCGTTTGACCCTCCCAATTTTTTTCTTTTGTGGTCTGTTGGATTGTTTTGGATGCCCTTGTAGTATGGTGGCTCCTTGGCATCAGGGTCAGGAGTTCATGATTGTTCTTGTAATTTGGGCTTACTATCCTATTGCTCTCCCGTTTTGCACACAACCATAATCCAAAGACTTTCTCAATGGACAACCCTGACACAATTGGCCACATTTGATCTAGTTTGGTGTTTACAAAACTAGTATTAGCCAATAAACTACTGAACGGAATATGTAGCAATAACTCAAGCAATTTTTTAGGACAATTTTTAAAAAGATTATGAAGATGATCTTCCAGTCACACAGTACTACAAAGGATCTTCATGGCCCCATTGTTTGATCAACTCGTCGTCCTTGTCTTGTCTCAATAACGATTTCTACATCTAATATTTTCCTACCAAACTCTCCGTTCTGTAAACTTCCTTCATCCAACAATAATGGCCCCCATTCTGTACAAAATAATGGTGTAAGTTCTAGCATCATCACTTCTGTTATCGTTCATCTCGAGACTCCGCCGATGGAAGCTAGAGTCTGAGGATAAAGGACCACCCCATATGCATAATCTAATAATCATCTGTATGTGGGGGCCTCCCAATTCAACTGATGATGATGTCTGAGGAGATAAGGATCTTTTTGTCATAAGCTGGGGTCTGAAAAGGACTGTCGTAGAGAACTCGGGAGCACTCGAAAGAGCGGGGGCGCCTAAGGTGTAGCTGCCGGCGAAACAATTGCACGTACCATCGTTCTAATGAGCAAGTGCTCCTGAGACATAGCTGCCAGCAAAACGATGAGCCGTACCATCGTCCCACAGCTATCTATCATGTGTGGCGTGGCTTTACTTGCTTGCCTTGTACACAATAGATAGCTGTCGGACGGTACGACCTACCGTTCGGCCCACAGCTTTCTTTGCCGACTTCCTTTTACATAGGAGCGCTCGGATGTGAGTAGTTAGGTTACTTATCCCTAACAGCTCCTCCAGTAGTGGACCAGGCTAGCCATGGGTTCCCTCAACGGAAACACGACCATGGACCATGAAATTTGGATGTTTGAAGCCAGCCTAAGGGGCGGGGAACTTTTTGGCCTTGAGTGACCACAACCACAGTACTCTCTCCTGCAGTCTTATGTGGGCCCGAGATGTCTATGCTCGACCTCTGCTCCATTCAGATAAAACTCTTCAGAGCCTTATTCTTCGGATTGATGGGCTTCCCAGCAGTGTGACCCCCAGCGATCAAGAAGTTGGGTAATGGCTTATATACTTGCCATAATCCAGTTATAGGAGTTTTCCTTAGATTTGGAAACACATGACAAAAACAGTGGTATTGCAGCTCATTCCCGTTCATTTGTTGATCCGAATTGCCATTCTGTAGTCAACCCGTGGACAATTGGTGTTATTTCTGGAAGATAGGAGACTTTTTTTGTTTTGTTTTTTCCTAATCCTGGACCACCCCCTTGAAGCCTATGGTTGTCACCCAGTTTTCATATAAATACATAGAATGAATCAGATGATTTTTTTTTTATAGCAAATTGTAAGAAGTTGAAAGATTACGAGCCTCGGATCGGCCCTCGGCATCCTTACCTGCTGCCCCTAACAGGATGGAATACTGGATATTGTAGCGGTCGTATTAATTTTGCATCCCGATGAATCCACTTTTACATGACTTTGTACAAACACGTCTGGCGCTCTTTGTTCCTTTAGCTTCGCCCCTAATTTATGTCTGTGGAAGCCTAAAGGTTTATTCTTGCGGAAAGCATGATTCATTTATCGGTGTCTCCACCAACCGCGCAGATCTTACTGTAATTCCAAACCAGTCATATAAGCCGGGAGTGATTCACTGCAATGTGCCCAAGACGGATGGACAGCTCTGCGGCCAAGACCCTGCTGAGACTTGGGTGCACTATAAGATTTAGAAAAAAATATGGCTTTTTTTTTTAAACAGCGCCACACCTGCTCACAGGTTGCATGTGGTATTGCAGCTCATTCACTTCAATGGAGATGAACCCAGGACAGGCATTGTGCTTTTCTGTTTTTCTTTTCACTTTTTTAACGAAAGAAGTGATGTTTTTCTATCCCTATGATCTAATTTTTAAGATTTTCCTCCCCTTGGGGTGTGTTTTGGGGTTTATTACTTGTGTTGTTTTTTCATTCAGAGGATTCAAAGAGTGTTTAAAGTGATGTTAGATGTACAACTGCTCCAAATTTGTCTTCTGAAACAATTGAAAAAGGATAAAACACTCCAAAGCAATGTGCGCACGTCTTTTTCGGGCAGATTCCTTCGTAGAAACCGCCTGAAAACGCTGTGAAGAATGAACATATGTAAGTCCATGTAAAAATCACTTGCTGTTCACAAGTTCAAGCTTTTTATTGCGTCAGATTTCTAAAAAAAAAAGTGCCAAGCTGTTAAAAGAAGTGACCTGACCAGTCTTACGGCATTTTTTGCTCGGAAGATGCCCTGTTCAATAGGAAAGCTCAAAAGACGCCCAGACGTATTTTGGAGAGTTTTGCCAACACTAGAGATTTCTTCATTATTCATTGGAGTGAAAAAAAAAAACCAAAAACTGGAAAATAAAAAAGACATCCCAAAAACCAATGTGAAAAAGCTCAGGAAAAGATCAAATTACACAAAAAAAATGTTCAAAAACTTTTCTGCTTGAAAAAAGACTACATTTTAGTTTGGGGTTTTTAATGTGGATTTTGAAGCCAATCCGCTCCAAAATCCACATCAGAAACTACTTCAAATACTCTTTCATATGGATCGGCTTCAAAATCCAATTCAAAGAGTCTCTGTTGTGGATTTTAAATCAGATATGGTTCAAAATCCTCTTTAAACAAAAAAGGTATGTGCACATTGAGTTTTTATTGTTTCTGTTTCGGCCATAAATCAAAATAAAACGTGCTTTTCTGTTATAAAGGTTTTGCATTTTTGGTGAGGTTTTTGCAGCAGAAATGTGTTTTAAAATGCAGACTATCATAATTAAAATGCAACAACAAAATATTGAAAAAAAAAACACAAAAACTCACATTTTAACAAAGTCTTGCTATAAAACACATGGCTTTTAGAAACAGTTTTTAGATACGGATTTTTCCTCCTTGTAAACCAGCCTGAGATTGAAATTATTGTCTTCTATATCACCCTGGGACATTTTGACTGACAACCAACGTGGCCACGAGCAGAACAGTAGTCAGTTTTGCCATTCAGGAGCCGGAAAAAGATTTGTGGCCACCCATGTGAGCTGTAATGGAGGGCATATCGATTGTGAGCCAGCGATTTTGCCCTTTATTGCACGATACTAACCACTCGGCGGAGAGTTCTGCGGGAGGTGTGATGGCGGCCGTCCACTAGCTTTCCTGCGAATAATGGAGGTAACGAACGTGCGAATAGAATGCGAGCCTTAATATTTAACAATCGGATGACATATATAAATAATATTATATATATTTTTTTCTCCTATGCACTTGTAATCCAACATCATAATATTTAGGTCAACGTGACGAATAAAAAAAGTACTAAATTTTTGCTGATTTTATTTGTTCGCTGCATGTTTACAGTGAAGAATGAATGGAAACTTTTATAATGTGATGCTTTATGCGATAGTAAAAGGCCCTTGAATGATCTTGGAGATGTCCCCTCCCCCGTCAGACAGATACCAGCATGTGTTCTAGACAAGATCTAGAGAGAAATTTTTGCCTTTTGTGATGAAAATGAATGTGAAGTTATGGAGCGGGATATCACAATGCATGCATTGTCTGGGGGAGAAAGACTTTTTGATGCTTTGCTGGAGAATAGATCTAAATTTTTAATTTTCATTCTTTTACCATACTTTTTTTCTTTTTCATGGGGAAAATAATCCTCCATACGGACTCGCTTATGCCCGTATTCTCTGAGTCAGCGTGTCGTTGTATAGAGATTTATATGTCTGCACAATATGGAGGTTCGTGGCATTTTCTGTTAGATGGTGTATTAATGGGGTATCATACAGTGGTACCATATGGCGGCACTTTGAGTGGTTACAGCCCTGTTGCGAACATGAGGCCTGAGTATTGGAGTAATAGCAGCCACGGATTTTTCCATGAATACTTCAAATACTTACATTTGAAAAAGCTTCTAGAGACCTGGTGCCAGTCTGGGCATTACGGACTGTGAAGTGTGTACCGTATATATATACCAAGAAATGTGCAGTAACGAGGACAGTAGACGCAGTGGTCGGCCGTGGAAACTTGGTGCAGCAGATGAAAGACACATCATGGTTACTTTGATTTAAAATCAGAAGATGTCCAGCAGTGCCATCAGCTCAGACCTGGGACCAGCTACGCCCATGGACTGTTCAGAGATGACTGGGCAGAAGTGGTCTTCATAGAAGAATTGCAGCCAAAATCCTTAACTTCTACATGAAATCAAGGCCAAGTGACTCAACTATGCACAAAAATATAGGGACTCTTCTATTTATGAAAGTATTCTTACTCTGCAATGTCATTTTCCACACCATACGTGTGAATATTACTCTTCATACTTGCAGTATCACTTCCCACCACTATTATGTGGACAAACCTTTACAATGGATGCCAGTACAACAATGCCACCACTTATGTGAAGGCATTTAGTCTTAAAAATCCTACTAAAGGCCCTTCCGAGTGGATTTGTCATTTAGGGCTTTAGGAAAAGTGATCATGGGTAGGACATTCAGGGTGGGATCACTTGGGTCTTGGAGACTTTTGGCAGATATTGGTGGCTCCTATAGCTCTTGAGATCTCTTACATATTTACACCCACTGTAGAAGTTATCACACCCCCTTCTATCTAAATTATATTCCTCTCGCTTCCTTTTGGTTGTGTCTGGGTTAAAGCCTCTACATATTTCCCATTAGTTTTTTTTTTTTTCAGGCCTCTGCAGTCTGCGCTTCGGAAAATATTCTAGTGCTTTGAAATACGTGAACATTTTAGTGGAACACAGAGCCATCTGTTTATCGCATCATCTCTCCAGAATCCTAAATTGTAGCTGAGTCAAGAGCCAAAAATTCTGCCACCCTCTGTTCGCCTCACCCAGGCCGCACCACCCACCCCCACCACCGGCCTTCAGTCTGGAAGGGCCTCCATGTCTGATGAGGACGACTCTGTGGATTCGACCTCTATGGCTGGGCTCGAAAATGTTCCTACATATTAGAATGATGGCAGCTGTGGGCTTTAGTTTGAGGCGATTTTTACAGCGGCAGGAGTCCGAATCATGACAGTCCTCAAATGTCTAGCATCAGATACTGGCATGTCCCTGAGGGTCAGATTGGCCTTTGTGACCATCCCAAGAAAAAAAGTGGGCTACAGAAGTAAGAATTTGACCTAAGGTTGGCATATATGGACACAATGAGCTCATAATGGGCATTAAAAGGACCTCCCCCATTTTGTGAGATACAATTTATTTGCAAAATTAGTCGCAAAAATGGGTTTAAATGGGCTCTTCTGACAATTCTGCTCTAGTAAATACTTGTTTTCTGTGTGACATTAACAGTTCTGGAGAATATTTTCTTATATCCAGTATATCGTCACTCTGTTATTCCTGGATTTGTATGGGTAAGTGGACAACGGGGTTTAATTGGGACTTGCCCGTATTTAATCTGACAATGTCCAAACTGTCTGGGGGCATACCATATTGTCGAGCGGAATAATAACCCCCATCTTGCCAATTTTACATCCATTTCCTAGAGGATTAACAGGAAAGGCACAACAGGTTTAAGAAAGGATACCCGCGTCAGGTGCATTGTGCCTCGTTCCTCTACCGAATCGGATCTACACTTATTAGAGAGGAGCAATTTAATGCATTGTTGAAGGGGGTGCACAATTAGAGGACCTGTCACTTGCCATAAATACCTACATACATTTTTGCCAGGTGTAAATGCCGCGGTTCTCCTGAATCCAGCAGTGTTCTTCTTTTGTTTCTGCGCCTCTCTGTTCCTGAGATATGGCCCCCTATACTTAAATCTAGTCATCTCAGCCAAGTGGGCGTGGCCTGCAAGACTCCAATAGATGCGTTCGGACCATGCCTACTTGGTAACAAGGCTAGATTTATATACAGGAAAAAAAAACAAAACTCCAAATTCAGGAGGACAATGGCATTTAACCAGGTGAAAATATTATATATTTATGGCTAGAGACAGGCAAAGTGAAAATAGTTCAGGTTTTGTTTTTCTTTCCAATTTTATCCCCACTGCTTCCCTGGGTGGTCCAATTTTTTCTTCTTAAAAACCCGCCCTATGGTTTCAGAGATATGGGCCATCTTTTTGTGCTGATTTTAACGATGTTTAGCAAGGGGGCGTTGCTTACAGGGTAATGATACAGAAGAGCCTAAAACACAGAGTCCTTTGATCCGCGCCTCCTTGAAAAGCACGATTCACGATATGGCGGATTTTTAAGAAAAAAAATGTTATACTCTGGAGGAGCAGCCAAAATAAAATACAAGCAAAATCTGTCCACTTTTGACGTCCTCCTTTAAGGAGTGGCCCTCCATTTTCTGATTTTCACAGCCCACCCCAGTGCAGTCATCCCATTATGTCCTTGCTGTCTCACCAGGTGTTGGTTATGATCCTCCAGGACTCATTATCATTCAGCGAAGTGTCATCCCTCTAAAATATCTGATTTTCGTTATGACCCCCCTCCCCCTCGCTGTTTACTTCTGACTCATGCAGCGTGGAGATCATGAGATCTTGAAGAAGAGTTTTCACATTGTCATCTCCAGTCACTCTGGAACAGTCGACCGTTCATCTGGTGTCATGCAATACACGTAGGATATGGCTGCCAGCTGCGGGCAGCGTCCCCATCGCTTTATATACATATACAGCTGGAGCAGCCTTTAGTGCGACGGTTCCAATCGCTCTGTATCCTTCCTGATATCTGTCGTGTCTCTGCTTAATCTAGGACCCTACTTTAGATTTCCCTCTAGAAAGCATCAATTGTATACAATTTTGGTAGAATCTCACAGTTTTTACATTCCAAAACTTCTGTCTGAGCAAGAGCAGTAGATCTGTTCATCCTGAGCTGCCTACTTCATGAATTGAATGTCAGAGCCGCAGTGAAGACTGACACATGCACAGTAGAAGGAACTTTGGCTGGTCAATAGAAGAGAAGCAGGAGAGCCTTCGCCATGTCTTCCTCATACCCAGTCGGTGTCCTCCCTGCTGTCTCTACATGCGGTGGATCACATTTTCTCCTTGTTCCTGTTGCGACACGCCTGCTCTCGCCCGGCCCATTGTCGCCCCAATTCTTGGGTTTCCTCTGCCTGTTTATTTTATTTTTTTTCTGTACAGTATTTTTATGGGACGGTGTCTTCTTTCAGTGACCCGGTTCCTCCTGCAGTTTTGTTTTTACAAGGTCTTAATTGTTCCTTAGGAGGAAGCAGCCGTCTAATCTCTTCCAAGTCCATGACGTTACAAAGAGCTTCAAGGAACCCAGACGATTAGACGGAGGAGATAAGTCGGTTTATAGATCAGAGTCTTTGATGTCTGGCCTCCATGTTACACTGCAGGTGTTATCCTACTCTGGCCCAGGCTTTGGGCCTAGAAATTGCCACCCTGTCAGCTAACTAAATAGTATTCCTCCCACACCCATCTTTCAGTTTAAAGACACCTCGGAACATACAGTTGTCCTTTTTGCGTCTTGTGGCAAATTTTTGTTCAGGCTTTCTTTGTCTTTGCTGGATGATAATTGGCAAACAATATGGCCGCCATTACGTCTCCCTTAGTGTATGTCGCTTAGAGTTTTTCTAACAAGGTGCATATGTGTTTAGGGAAAAGATAGCTAATTCCTTTAATTGACTAAGCTTAAAGAAGAACACCATCAAAATTGTCTTGACTTGTACCCCTCTATTAGAAGGTGTCTGTGGGCTAAGGCCCTCATCAACGCACTAACGGTGCAGTCATATGGCCGTATAACTCGCAACGCAAAGCTCGGACTGGCCGACGGCTACCCTGACCCGAGCGTGACAGCCTGTATTTCTATGTAGTCCTCACGCTCTAGTTGGGAGAGACGCCCACCAGCATTGCGTTGCCATCCTCATCCGACTTTTATGGCCGTCTGACTCTTCCCTAAGATTGGTTGTCCATGGAGCCTCCACATCATCTCCACTAACCCATAGGGATTTAGATATGCTTCCCTTAAGCCCTATAGTTAATGGGGCTGTCCTTCGAAAGGTGCATATCCATAAAATGGTCGCTACTATGTTAACTTGGGAGCAGAACAGGGCACTGCCTAAAGAATCCCACAGTTTAGGATTTATTATGTTGGATTTTTGCCAGTAGTCTAAATTTGCAAGGACTGTTGCTTTTAAGGGATTTGTAGACAGAATTGTATAGAGAAGAAGCTGAGCAGAATGATATATCAGTTTGTTGGAAAATAATCCGAATAACTTTGTATTCTATTCACTGAAATGCCTGGTGTTTTTTTTTTTTTTTTTTTTTGCATAGGAGTCCAGTGGACGGTCCTAATAGTGACTTGTCAATCACTTAATAGATCCACCCCCAGGACTCATGAGTAAGACCGCCCACTGGACTCCTATACATACAAACACCACGAATTTTAGTGAATAAATTACAAGGTTTTATGAAACTTTTCCACAAAGCTGTATATAAAGCTGATCAGTTCCTCCTGTTCTTTAACACACTGCCTGCAGATCAGATACCAGTTTCAATACGATGGGTTCCACTTAAATTGGATCACAAAAGGGGGTGATAATAAAGATTCACCCAAAAGTGTGTTGGGGGTATTCCTGGGAATATGGCTTTTGGCTGTTGAAATGGTAGTGTAATTCAGGGCTGTGGAGTCGGTAAGCCAAACCTCCAACTCCGACTCCTCAATTTCCATGACTCCGACTCCACGACTCTGACTCCCTCATACCAGGGCTGTGAAGTCTGTAAGCCAAACCTACGATTCCAACACCTCAATTTTCATAACACCGACTCCAACTCTGACTCCACCAAAATGGGCTCCGACTCCACAGCCCTGTCCCAGGGTGCCATTGGCCTGTTACTTTTGGGAATTGGTACAGCCCCAATCTTCTTGTGTCCTTTTAATGGGACACATTAACTTGTATGGGGGCCAGACATGGGCTGTTGGCCATTTTGGACTACACAGAATGTTTGGCTGGGACTACACATATCCCTGTGTGCCCCCATCTCCGTGCTGCATTCCTTGATTCTTCCAGCATGAGTGGTGGGCCTTTTGATTTCTTTCTTTTTTTTTTTTCCTTTTTTTGGCAGACTCTATGAATTTATTTGTCCTCAGTGTTGCGTATATGTGTTGTGGGGAGTGTATGAGATCTGCACATAATGATTCTTGTGTCTCATTAAAGGGGTTCATTTTCCATCTGGGAGACTGAACGAAGCTTTTGTCCGGGCGCCGGGGACATATTCATTGCACGCTGCCCAATTCTGCAGATCTGGGCCGCGACGTTTAATGCATTCCACCCAATGTTCTTGGATACAAAAGAAAACGTATTAAAAATAACCGTGTTATTACTCACCGCCTCAGAGACTGTGTAATAACCCGCAGAAGCCGCTTCACTCACTCTCAACCCACCTCCGAATTTTGTTGTTCTTCTCTGGGAATGCGTCAGTGATTTTGAAAAGCTTCCCTGCTGTCTGTCGGGCCCCGCTCAACATAGCAACTCCTTCTCATGGCAGACGCTCGGCCTCTTATGGAAATCTTCTCCCTGCCGTTTGGCCACTGGGAAAGTTGGGTGACCACTCTATGCGCCCCCATACGGGTGGGGAGCTGCGAGCGAGCAGAAAGTCGGCCTTGCGATATGGTGTGAGGAGCATGGTGATGGCGCTTCCAGACTGACCGGACCCTGAACACGTCCTTTGATGGTTTTTGAAAATGATTAATTAGAAATTGCCTCATCCGTCTGGTCAGTCAGAAGCGGAAATCTGAGCACTGAGGGTCTGTGTGTGATTGTAGGCTCCTGTCAGACCACCCTTCTCCCAACCCCAAAATCACTTCACTTTTATTAGATTTGTTGCGGGAACCTGCTCCTCAACCGCAATATTAGACCTATATAATGGCTTTACTTTTTATTTCCAAAAAATGGGGCCACACCTGTCCACATGTTGTATTTGATATTGCATTTGATCTCCAGTCAAGTGAATAGGGTAAGCTGCAATACCACATTACAGCCTGTAGACTGGTGTGGCGCTGTTTCTGGTAGAAAGCAGCCATGTTTTTCTATTCCTGGTCAACCTGACATTCTCCATCTTCCACTTCGCTTGTTCTGTCACTCCAGTGCCTAAATAATAATTACAACCAGGAAACTTTTGGAGTTTCCTTTTTAAAGACACTTTTTAAAGTTATAGAGCAGCCCCTTATTACAGAAAGACGCAGACCACCCATCTGTAATTGGACTTCACTGTAGGTCAAGAACTGGACAGCCTCTGAGGCATATACAAGGGTGTCAGGGGACCAGTTCATTCATCACAGTGGCTTGTTGGCAGCCTCCTGGCACCAGTTGCCCACATCCTCCATATATTATGCCTTGCTACCGTGGTAGTCAGGCAGGCGGTATTATTAAGTCCTTGTCCCTTTTTTGGCCAATCCTCATTCACATTAGCTACCTGAGTGTTCTTGATTGGCTGAAGAAGCGTAGGGGCTTCTCGCAATGCCACACCTACTTGGGTTGGTTGACTATTTGGGTTGGTAGGTGGCGAACAGGGGACTAGTAATAGAATTTAGCACTTTCTGCTTCTCATGCGTAAATGTTTTACTATTTTTCTATAAATCACCAAGAATTATTTATTTTTATAACGTTTTTGTACGCTGCTCCGGATCATGTTGGTGTCATATAAACCAGAGCAGACATTTTAATATTCTAGTGCCATATTGAGCTCTAAATAGAACAACCAAAACGTGCTTTTAGTTCACCATCAGGACGAGCAAAGTGCCAACGTGGGCGCCAGATGTTGTCGCAGCTGCTTTCTGTCACTGTACACTATGACAATACGCGAATGTGTAGTCGACGCAGCGGAGAAAACGACACACGTTCATTAAAAAAAATATATATGTATTTTACTGAAGCCTGAACTGCTTGAAATGACATTTCATACACAGCTTAAAAAAAATAATCCGCAAATAATATTTATATTTTTTTATATGCTTTTTTTTATTATAGATTTTTGGTTTAGTTAAAGAATAAAAATGTTAAAGTTTTTTACAGCTTCTTCTGTTTCTGCTTTTTTTTTTTTTTCTCCTTCACGCTGTGACACAAAGTGATAGCTAATCATTTCCATTTTAACTTCGTCTGACAAACCGATCCGGGGAGACCGAGCGCTCGCCGCATCCTTAAATGACTACTATCGCTCTATGTCTCCTGCGCAGCCTCAAATGGCCTTTGTTATCTGGTGTCTAGACACAGCACAGCCAGAATATTTGGGTTGCTGGGAGAAGAACGGGAGATTTCTGTTTTTATTTTTTTTTTATTTTTGCTACTTCAATTATTCTTAAAGCCTATTAAAAAAAAAAAAAGGTAGAAGTTTTATATTTCTAATAAACCGCTATCGCCTACATTGTCTTTAAGCTTCTTATGTGAACAGTAAAAAAAGGAGGGTTGTGGCGAGGCAGTGGGCTGCTCATTCAATTGTATGATCGTTGTGTCTAGACAGCGTGCAGATGTGATTGTAGCGGGGGAATAGGCTCACTTATTTTTTTTTTTCTTTTTAAATATGCGTATTTTCAATGGGCCAGTACATATATCGGCTGCATTTCTGTCTGTAAACCAAGGTATAATCCTCAGAGATCTGGAATAAGGACTTAAGGAGTACAAATCTGAATGAAATGACGTTCACCACGTTTCTTTTTCTTTTTTTGTCTTTTTAATAATATAAGTTGTTAATATGTATGATATAATTGCTCCCTGAATTCTTTATCCAAATATATATATATGTATGTATGTATATCTCTATGTATGTATGCACACACGCAGACACGCGCACACACACCGACACTCACACACACAGACACTCGCACACGCGCACACACACCGACACACACACGCAGACACACAGACAAGACACACACGTGCATACAGACACACACAGACGCATGCACACACAGACACATGCACACACAGACACGCACACACACAGAGATGCAGACTTACACAGATGCAGACACACACAGGCACACACACATGCAGACACACACAGGATCACACACACACGCGCGCGCAGACACATGCACACACACATGCAGAGATGCGCACACACACACACGCAGAGATGCGCACACACACACGCAGACACGCGTACACACAGGCACACACACAAAGATACACGCAGACAGACGCACACGCGCAGATAGACACACGCAGACAGACACATGCAGACAGACACACAGACACACACACACAGACGCGCGTACACACAGGCACACGCAGACAGACGCACATGCGCAGATAGACACACGCAGACAGACACACACACGCAGACAGACACACACATGCAGACAGACACACACACACACAGACAGACACACACACGCAGACAGACACACACACGCAGACAGACACACACGCAGACAGACACACACGCAGACAGACACACACGCAGACAGACACACACGCAGACAGACACACACGCAGACACAGACACACACACATATGCAGACAGACACATGCAGACAGACAGACACATGCAGACAGACAGACACATGCAGACAGACACACACACGCAGACAGACACACACACGCAGACAGACACACACACGCAGACAGACACACACACGCAGACAGACACACACGCAGACAGACACACACACGCAGACAGACACACACACGCAGACAGACACACACACGCAGACAGACACACACACGCAGACAGACACACACACGCAGACAGACACACACACGCAGACAAACACACACACGCAGACAGACACACACACGCAGACAGACACACACACGCAGACAGACACACACACGCAGACAGACACACACACGCAGACAGACACACACACGCAGACAGACACACACACGCAGACAGACACACACACGCAGACAGACACACACACGCAGACAGACACACACACGCACAGACACACACACGCAGACACACACACACAGACAGACACACACGCAGACAGACACACACACGCAGACAGACGCAGACACAGACGCAGACACGTGCAGACTACTATTATAGATCTGTTATAAAAATTAATTAGTACAAGGCAGTAATTACCAATAAAATCAATATGCAAAGTGCTTAGGAAACTGTAAAAAAAAAAAAATTACTAAAAATAAAACAAATGAGAAAAAAACAACACCACAGACATTAGAAAATAGCCAGTCAACCTCACCTTATATAGCTCTAAAAAAACTAAAATAAATTATATATATAAAAAAAAATATATATATATATTAAATCCCATTTGGTTGGTCTTCCCACTCTCTGCCCATTTCAGACTATCCGCAATGACACATCCAGAAGACGCAACCTGCGTGGGCCGATGTGAATAACTGTCCGCCGTATTAAGCAGTTTCTTTATTTGGTTATCCAGATTCTCTCCGCTAATTACCGTCGTAATGCTTGTTAATAAGCAGATTCTCCTGGTGTGACACCCACGCTAGGTCACAGGACATTTGTCATGGGTGACAATGAGGAGGACATGTCACAAAGTTACTTTTAGCCAATTCTACTGGTTAGACTAAAACCTACATAAACACACAAAGTTTTTTTTATGTTCCCTTACTTTTTGCAGTCTTTTTGAGGGTATACTAAGCTTCTCATACTTATGATGTCCCCTGTAAAAAAAAAAACAAAACAATCTCTGCTCCACCCCACTATTGAGACATTTTTGGCCATGGTTCAGTAGGGTGGCTGACTTTTATTTTTGCATGTGCACGTCCTACCCTCTATCCCAGTGGTTGATGTTTTTGAGGGTTAATGGTATGGGGACATGGTGACTACCATTCCTGACTGCAGCACTGGCACCCCGGCCTCCATTCGGAGCAGGCGGGATGTTCATGGTGGTTTGTGTTTCCCAACATTGTTTGTTTGGTTTCTTTCAGGTGCTCAGAAAAATGATTCCCACGGTTGTCAGACATTCTGTCCTAGTAGGTTAATTGGCTGCTGCTAGATAATACGCGAGTGCGGAAATCCGGCTGCAGACAGAGTACCTGGACTGTCAAAAATGGCTCCAATCACACAGTTTCTTCCTTGAGCTTAAGGTCCCCAAAAAGTAGAATTTGTCAACCAAGATGAATGACGACCTAGAAAGGACAGGATTTTATTTTTCCTCTTACTCTGTTGCATAAAGCAATAAAAAAAAAAAAAAATGTTTTTTTTTTTTTTTATTGGGTATACATACCCCATCAGTTATGAGGTTACGGCTCCTCCAAGGCCATGGAGAGGTGAGAGGTTATAGAGTGGTCAGGTTGGGATTTGGAGGGGGAAGGGGAACGGCTTTTCTTTACTGACCATTGTCGTGAGTGAAAGACATCGATCCATCATTTTATGTGCAGGGTGAAAAGAGAGACAGATGTAGATGATCATCCAAAGTCATTCCAAACACCAATGTGACCCTCCCACCCCAAGAGTAAAATTGCCATAAAAAAAAACAAAAAACAATATATGTGTGTATATATGTATATATCGTACGTATATGTTTTATTATATATGTGTGTACATGTTTTATTTTAATATATATATTGCACACATATATAAAACATTTACATATAATTTTAAAATAAAACATGCATATATATACAATAAAACGTGTGTGTGTATATATATATATATATATATATATATATATATATAAACGCACGTTTTATTGTATATATGTGCATGTTTTATTTTAAAATTATACGTAAATTGCTTATATAATAACCAATTGCAGCATACTGTGTGAGTGCATCCGAATCGGATCCCGGAAACCCATACAAGTCTATGGGTACATGTGAAACATTGAACTGCGCTCGGATGTCATGTGAGTGCAGCCTGATGTGCGCATTCAGACACAATGGAGAAATTAATCTCTCTGTCTTCTCTTCACTTGAACATCTAAATTCCAAATCAATCCTCTCCTTGTCCATGCAACGTACCATGTTGGCAGCCGTATTCGTTGCTGAGTCAAGGTTTGTGTCTTTGTGATGTCACCAGTTCTTAATGAAGGCATCAGCTGCCTTCCCATGCCCCTAACCCTCCCCCCACCCTCTCCAAAAAAAAAGACAAGTACATGTCATCTAAAATGGTGGCTTTTACCCCGGTCAGGGAGCAGCGCTGCAGATATTTTGCACAGTCATGAATGGTGACTGAGCAGGTCACAGAGGGTGACATGGAGGTTTCGGTGACTGACACCCTGTGGCCTGCACTGAGGCTAATTTCACCTCCTCTTCCTCTCAGACTCTTAATAAACATCAGATGTCTGGGGAGCGTATGACATGTCAGTCTGTTGTGCCGCTTCCCCCTCTTTAGCAAAGATACAAAGGATTTGTTTGTTGTCCGCACCCCCCTCTTCCACCCTTAATTTCATTACACCGTCCCTTTAAAAAAAAAGTCTAACTTTTTTTTTTCTTTTTTTTTGGGTTCCAGACATATAAATGAAATATTTGCATATTTACATTTTGTCTGGAATTTTAAATCTTGTCTGTCTGATAGCGAAGTCTCCGAATGTTCTGTCCTCACAGTAGAAAAACATTGTTCCCTATCACGAAAACACAGGGCGCTTAAAGGAAAACTGACCCTTTTTTTAAAAAAAAAAAGGTTTTCTTTTTTGGGTGGGTTTAGTTATTTTGTAGTCATCGTTGATAATATATTCATCATTTGCAAAGGATCATCAAAAATAAATCTTGTTAGCGTTTTTTTTTTTTTTAAGTCTTTTTAATCGGTCTCGGTACTTTTGGCTTTTTATTGAACGTTACCTTTACAGCAAAAAGTGATTTTATATATTTTTTTCCTCTAATTTCTATTTTCATTTTCATTTTTTTAATGATATTTGTCCTGCTGCAGATAAACCCAGCCAAAATTTTCTTTTTCTTTTTTTTTTTCTCCTTGTGGGGAGGAAAGTTGGCAAATTGGGGAAATCTGAAACCTCAAATTTTCGTTGTGATTGTCCCTGTTCGGTTGTTGCCTTTCACATGGAGAAAATCTCATAACGCCATGGTACCTCGATGCATTTGTTTGTTTTTTTTTCAGATTTGCAGAATTGCTGCCATTACTTGAAGGAAAAAAAAAAAAACTCAGACAAAAAAATTATGGATACTACCTCCCATAAGGGTACCGTTTCGGCGATGTCTGCACTGCTACATTTTTATTTATTGTTTTTAAATCCATCTTGTCCATTTTTATATGGAGCCTTTTACTATTTTGTCAAAGCAGCAGATGTCCACTCTAATATTGATAAGCTGTAGCCAATGATCGACTGCAGTGGTCACCTGACGTAACAATGTCACTACCCATCAGGAATTGCGGCGCCAACATTGCAGGAACGGCACCGCTGTGGTAGGAGAGTATCCATTTTATTTTTTATTTTAAGCAGGGGTTGTCCTGTACTGGACAAACCCTCTAACTTTAAAGAGCTATTCCCTGAAAATTTGTAAATTCCTGCAAATTTGACAAAAATTTGTCCAAAATTCTTTTTACATCCTATCTTTCTACTTACTAGATCAATATGTCCAACCGAAAAACATGCACTGCCGGAAAGAAGGCCAAAGTTGTAGTCAATCACTCCTCTGGGTGCATGGGTTCAAAGAGAAGCCCCACAATGGAGTCATGAACGGGCAGTGTGAACACTGCCTTAGGCATGTATAAATTTAATGGCCCCCCCATACTCATTGGATAATATCGACTATAGTCAATGATCATCTGGATCCGTGATACAAGCAATTAGTTTTGACCGATGACCAACCCTAAGGCCTCTTTCACACATCAGTTTTTTGCCATCAGTCACAATCTGTTGTCTTAACGGATCCGTCGTAGATTGTGAAAAACTGATGCGACGGATCCGTTTTTTAAAAGCCGGCAATTCAGTGCGCTGTACAGTAAATCACACTGACATGTTTAATAAAGAATCGAAAGAATTGATATATACACATAGAATATATATATAAATATATATATATATACGTCATTGAGAAATATAGAGATATATATATCTATAGATATATCTATATAGATACCGTATATACTCGTGTATAAGCCGAGATTTTCAGCACCTTTTTTCGTGCTGAAAATGCCCCCTCGGCTTATACACGAGTCATAGGGCAGAAACCAGCGGGGGAGGGGATGCCGCGGCAGGAGCCGGTGGCTGGGATCATACTCACCCCTCCCCGTGCCATCGCTGAGTGTCCCTGCAATCCTGCGTTCTCCCCGTCTTCTTGCAGCTCTCCAGCACTGAGCGGTGATGTAATACCGCTCATTAAGGTCATGTAATATGGACGCGACGCCACTCCCATGGGCGTGGCCTCCATATTCATGGCCTTAATGAGCGGTATTACATCACCGCTCAGTGCTGGAGAGCTGCAAGAAGACGGGGAGAACGCAGGATTGCAGGGACACTCAGCGATGGCACGGGGAGGGGTGAGTATGATGGAGGAGAGGACAAGGAGCACGAGCAGGACAGGGGGGGAGAACGGTGGACGGGGGAAGCATAGAGGAGGACGGGGGAAGCATGGAGGAGGACGGGGGGGAGATCGGTGGACGGGGAAGCATAGAGGAGGACGGGGGAAGCTGGAGCAGGATGGGGAAGCTGGAGCAGGACGGGGGGAGATCGGTGGACGGGGGAAGCGTGGAGGACAGGGGGGGAGATCGGTGGACGGGGAAGCGTGGAGGAGGACGGGGGAAGCATGGAGCAGGACAGGGGAGGATGGAGGGCACAGAGGAGCACGGAGCAGGACAGGGGGCACAGGAGGACGGAGAAGGAATGGGGGAGCACAGTGGAGGACGGAGCAGGAGGGGGGGAGTACAGAGGAGAATGGGGGAGCACAGAGCAGGAGGGCAGTTTATACACCCGGCTTATACACGAGTCAATAATTTTTCCCAGTTTTTTGTGGCAAAATTAGGGGGGTCGGCTTATACACGGGTCGGCTTATACACGAGTATATACGGTATATGTAATGTATATAGATATATTACATATATCTATACAGATATCTATATATCTATAGATATATCTATATATATGTATTTATAGTTCATAGAGTTCTACATAGCATAATAGCTGCTAAATCAATTGCCGGCTTCAGTAAAATCATTACTGAACCCGACATGATATGACACATGGTTTACATATAGTAAACCATGTCATATCAAAATGATTTATATATGTCAGTTTTTAATCAATTTAGTAGTTTGTGTTAGGAAAAATTTGGAACTCCAGGAGTTAAATTTAAGGCTATAATCGCAGAAAAAAATTGCTTGGGCTTCCGCGGCAATTTTCTCCGCCAGAGAGGGAAAGCCAGTGAGTGAGGGCAGATATTAATAGCCTAGAGAGAGACCATTGTTTTGGCCTCCCCCTGGCTACAAACATCTGGTCCCAGCCACCCCAGAAAAGGCACATCTATAAGATGCGCCTTTTCTGGCACTTAGCCTCTATTCTCATTGCCTTTAGTGGTGGCTCATGGGTTAATAAGGGGTTAATGTCACCTTGCTATTGAAAGGTGACATTAATCTGGGTTAATAATGGAGAGGTGTCAATAAAACAACTATCCATTATTAATCTTATAGTAGTAAATGGTTAAAAAAGACACACACACATTAATTAAAAATTATTTTAATGAAATAATTACACAAAGTTTTTGACCAAATTTATTATGCTGCAAATCCAACTGAATCCCTTGTTCTCCTGTAACCAAAAAAAAAATAAAAAAACAACAATATCCATACCTCTCCGCCGTTCAGTCAGGTCCCCCGCTGCAATCCATCACAAGGGGTTAACTAGTTTACAACCAGGACCGATGCTAATGCTACCGGTCCGGCTGTAAACCACTGCAGAATGAATTAAATCATGTCTGCGCAGGCACCCCGGCTGACCGGAGATGAACTGATTAACGTGGGAAAGTTTTTGAACTTTTTCCCACACTATTGCGTTCACTTCAGGTCAGCCGGGGACTCCGCGCAGCCTCACTAATGTCAGCGGTAGTCAGTGAGGTTACGCGGAGTTCCTTGCTAACCTGAAGTGAACTCGATAGCATGGGAAAAAGTTCAGAAACTTTCTCATGCTCCTGAGTTCATCTCCGGTCAGCTGAGGCGCCTGCGCAGACATGATTTCATTCATTTTGCAGTGGTTTACAGCCGGACCGGTAGCATTAGCATCAGTCCTGGTTGTAAACTAGTTAACCCTTGTGATGGATTGCAGCGGGGGACCTGACTGAACTGCAGAGAGGTATGGATATTGTTGCTTTTTTATTTTATTATTTTTCACAGGAGAGCAAGGGATTCAGATGGATTAGCAGAATAATAAATTTGGTCAAAAACTTTGTGTAATTATTTCATTAAAATAATTTTTAATCAATGTGTGTGTGTGTGTCTCTTTTACTGCTTTACTACTATAGGATTAATAATGGTTAGTTGTCTTATTGACACCTCTCCATTATTAACCCGGATTAATGTCACCTTTCAATAGCAAGGTGACATTAACCCCTTATTAACCCATGAGCCACCGCTAAAGACAATGGGAATAGAGAGTCTAAGTGCCAGAAAAGGCGCATCTTATAGATGTGCCTTTTCTGGGGTGGCTGGGGCCAGATGTTTGTAGCCAGGGGGGCCTAAAAACAATGGTCTCTCTCTAGGCTATTAATATCTGTCCTCACTCACTGGCTTTCCCTCTCTGGCGGATAAAATTGCGCTGTAGCCCACGCAATTTTTTTTCTTCGATTAAAGCCTTAAATTTAACCCCTAGAGTTCCAAAGTTTTCCTAACGCAAACTGCTAAATTGATTAAACACTGACATGTATAAATCGTTTTGATATGACATGGTTTACTATATGTAAACCATGTGTCATATCATGTCGGGTTCGGTAATGATTTTACTGAAGCCGGCAATTGATTTAGCAGCTATTATGCTATCTAGAACTCTATGAACTATAAATATATATATTCTATATATAGATATTGATATGGATATATAAATATATAGATAGATAGATCTATCTATCTATATATATCTATGTGTATATATCTATTCTTTTATTTGTGTTTTAACCTATCAGAAGCATGCTCAGTTAAAAAAAAAAAATCCTTCGCTGGAATCCGTCATTTGACGGATGGCAACGGATGCAGCGCCCATAGGCTTCCATTACAGCAAACGACGGACAGCGACGCTGTCCGATTTTTCGTCGGAGATAAAAAAAACGTTGCTTTGTGCGTTTTATCCGGCCGCCGGACAAACAATTTTTGACGGATCCGGCGAATGATAGATGAAACGTAAGGCTATCCGGCGCTAATACAAGTCAATGAGGAAAAACGGATCTGGCGGCATCAGTCGCCGGATCCATTTTCTTTCAAAATTCGCCGTATTGTGACTGATACAAAGAAACTGATGTGTGAAAGAGGCCTAAGCCGATCGAGTATGTTGGATTACTTTTCCAGCCGGTAATGACCTTTTCGAAAAATAAAAAATCCAACATGGCCGATGCTGTTTTTTTTTCCCCCACCAATGTACACGTCAGCCCATCGTTGTCTCGTACTATGGGGGCTATTACACAGTAGAATAAAAATATTAAGTAAATTTGAGAAAGATGTTGTCAGCCGTGTAATTAGACATGAGCGTCTCGGCTGCACCTGTGAAGGATCTCATCCTCTCATGGTGATCATTAATCTTATATTGTCTGGTGAGGGCGGAGAGCCAGACACGCAGGAATCTTGTATGGCAGCATTATGAGCTGGCACCTCCTGCGTGGCAGCAGGTTATGTATACAAGGACAGGTGAAGGGCAATGTACCGATTGCAGTCTAGCCAGACTTTCCTCATCTCTGGGTCTTATACTGTAGGAATCTCCAAGGTCAGCACAGGTCAATTGCTTTGTGTCAAGGAAATACGGAAACCGTTGCCTTCACGTCTGTGTGTAGTCTGGGCGGGTGTCCTTATAGAAACCTGTGAGTCAGGCCATGGTGTGTGACAATAATTATGTACTGTACTTGCATGTTATGCCTGTAACACATTCACTGGGAAGCTGTAATAAATTTCAACATTTTTTTTTTTAAAATTAGAAATGTTAAAAGAAAAAAAATCTAAATTCCAAATTTTTGGGCAAATTATTCCTGCTTATTACTATGCAACTTAATATGATGTGACACTTCCACCCACATTCATCGCGTAAGTCTCTGTAAAGAGAGCATGTAGGTTTTTACAATATCAAGGTATAATTTTTTAAATAAATCTAGAATTGGATTAATTTGTGGTTATAGTCGGGCTTCTGCAGCTCAGCCCAATTCAATTAATATTCAATACGAGTGGGGGTCTTTTTGGAAAGAAGTCAAACCCTTTTTAATGATTTCATACGATCCCTTTTCAAGTGTCTGTAAGCCCCTCTTGTTAAATTCTCTGCTATTCAGCTGAACTTTAAAGCGGACCTGTCACCTTGACACAGTTTCCAGTTTTATTCCCATCGCTCCTCTAAGTATAAGTTTTATTTTATTTTTTTACAATGGTTCTAGAGATATGGGCCTTATTATTTAGAAGTCATTTTTATGGTCTTTTCAAGAGGGCGGAGCTCACAAAGTAATAACGCAGAGCAAAGACACGCCCCAGAGGATCCTGTGTGAAACGCATCCTTGTAAAGACCATAATAATGAATACTGAATTGAATAGCCCATATCTAGAACTGTACAGTCGATTAAAATAAAGTTAAAATTCAGGGGAGCAGCAGGAATAACAGAATCAAAAACTGGGCACTTTTATCCTGGTGGCAGTTCGTCTTTAAGGTGTATAATAACCATGATTATAACTGTAAAGCTTTTATTTTTCACCTGACCGTATCCTTTGCGCAGGCCTAATCATCATTAATAAAATTGGTGCAGCACGAGTGAAGTTTGCAGATTGTAGATGTAGGTACACTGTAAGTTCGGCAGCCGTGTAGATGAAAATTAGGCGATTAAGTAAAAGATGAAAATGTCCCATACACATCAAAGTAACGTTGTGTGAACCCGCCAATATTGAGTGGATCGACCAACAGTCTAATGTGTATTGGGCTCCCCAACTTTCCCTCATCAGAGGATTGTCGGGAAAGAGAAGGAGCCATCTTGTCTGATCCCAGATTGCTGGTCCTCTTTTTTTTCTATAGGAAATAAGTTGCCACCAGAGATGTCTCACAGTGGCTCTCACCAAGCACTCAGCTGAGTAAGTGCTCTTGTGTATTATAGAGTCAGTCAAGATGGCTGTCGGCCGAACAATTGTTTAGCCGACAGCTATCTAGAGCTTAGGAAGGGGTTTAAGACTTTTCCCTCCATCACTCTTACAAGAGGACTCAGTACTTTATCAAAATAGTTTTTAAGGCCAGAAAGGTGGAAGGACTCCAAAGTTGGTACCTTCTTTGTCAATATTAAGATTCCTGTAGAGTGCTCTTCCCATTAGTGAGAGAGATTGGGCCCTTTCACTTCTTGTTCTTATCAAACCTTATGGCATGAAGACCCTAGCATTGTAGAGTAATTGGGGGGGGGGGGTGATACTCTGAGATGATTAAGGTGAAGAGGTGCATCATGGAGGTAATATCTGAGTTGAAAAAGAGGTGTAGTAGTGTGCATCAGCGATGTAATATCGGTGTAGTTTTAGAGGGGTTGTAGGGTGCAGCATGGAGGTAATATGGGAATAGATGAAGAGGGGTTGTAGGGTGCAGCATGGAGGTAATATGGGAATAGATGAAGAGGTGTAGTAGGGTGCAGCATGGAGGTAATATGGGAATAGATGAGGTGTAGTAGGGTGCAGCATGGAGGTAATATGGGAATAGATGAGGTGTAGTAGGGTGCAGCATGGAGGTAACATGGGAATAGATGAAGAGGGGTTGTAGGGTGCAGCATGGAGGTAATATGGGAATAGATGAGGTGTAGTAGGGTGCAGCATGGAGGTAATATGGGAATAGATGAGGTGTAGTAGGGTGCAGCATGGAGGTAACATGGGAATAGATGAAGAGGTGTAGTAGGGTGCAGCATGGAGGTAATATGGGAATAGATGAAGAGGTGTAGTAGGGTGCATCATGGATGTAATATCGGAGTAATTTTGCAGGGGTCGTAGGGTTCAGCATGGAGGTACTATGGGAATAGATGAAGAGGTGTAGTAGGGTGCAGCATGGAGGTAACATGGGAATAGATGAAGAGGTGTAGTAGGGTGCAGCATGGGAATAGATGAAGAGGTGTAGTAGGGTGCAGCATGGAGGTAATATGGGAATAGATGAAGAGGTGTAGTGGGGTGCAGCATGGATGTAATATCGGAGTAATTTTGCAGGGGTCATAGGGTTCAGCATGGAGGTAATATGGGAATAGATGAGGTGTAGTGGGGTGCAGCATGGATGTAATATCGGAGTAATTTTGCAGGGGTCGTAGAGTTCAGCATGGATGTAATATGGGAATAGATGAAGAGGTTTAGTAGGTTGCATCATGGATGTAATATCAGTAATTTTGGAGGTGTAGTAAGGTGCAACATTGAAGTAATATTGAAGATGAATCAGAAGTGCTTTCAATGATGTTTCCTATTGGCTTTCTTCCAAGTTGGATAGCATATCTAGAAATCTAGGTGTTGCTACCTTTCTCGCATACATCCAGATGAGTAGAAGTACATTGGTATAACTCATTAGCATTTCCTCCTATTGCTAAGTAATCGTCAAATATTCAGGTTGATACTTTTGGGGAGGTTAAGATTGAATTTACAGAACTCAACTAGCTAATTCGGGACAAAGTTTAAAAAAATAAAATTGGCGCTTGCTTAAAGCAATGTTGGATCACCGTGAACAGCAGATCATAAATATCTTCAGTCGACATCTGTCCAAAAAAAAAAAATCCAAATTGTTTGCTGAAATGTTAAAATATTGTGGGGTTCCCCCGTATTGGGTGACTTTGTCTAAGCCTTCTACCATGAATGTAAAATTGCTACCTTTGATCTTTTATAGAAGTAAAATCTTTCGTAAACCCGTTTTTTTTGTATGTCATGTAGCAGGCAACATTGTTTTCTAGAACCTTTTGTTTCTGACCTGGAATTTTTAGTTTTTTGGGTTTTTTTTGCTTTCAGAATTATTTTGTTTTTTTTTCCCCCTCGCTCCTCCTTTCTTATTTCTGGCTTTTGAGCTCTTGTTGTGTTTTTGAACAATTGACTACTGAAAAATTAGATAAAAAGTATAATGGGTATTTACTGCCTCCTGTGCCCTTGGGGTCGGTAACCTTTTTTTTTTTGGCATCATGGTAAGCTTTGTTTAATGTTTTTGCTGCCCGCGTCCTTCTCACCTGGCGGGCAGCATCTACAGGTGCCTGGGAGATGTGTGTTGAAAACTGGTTTTCTCCAGGCAGCAGCTGTTACGACGGTCTAGACATTATGCAAATAAAGCTGCTCTCCCGTTTGTCTGGAAGTGGCTGGGGCCTGCCCCGCGCTTGGCTGCCGGAGTCACACTTCAACTTGTGTTACCGGGGAATATAAATATAGCTGTGACTCCGAACACCCTGAACTTGTCCCCCCCCGTTCTAGTCGATCTGCATGGTTGTCATTGTCTTTGCAATTTTTCATTTATTTTTATTTTGTATCTCTCAATATCGAGACGAATATTTTCTGTAATTGCATTTTAATACATAACATTTCGAAAATGTAAATTATCAGTCAAAAGGTCCAAAAATATTTCAATCCTTTAGGAAAAAGAAAAACGTACAACTTAATAGAAAAAGAAAAAAAAACGAAAAATCAAATCAAGCCCCAAAAATGTCGCTTGCTAATGGCCTATGTTAACCCTTTCGTCACAATGAATTTCAGAGTTCTTCAAAGCGTTTTTTTTTACTTTAATTTTCTATACCGAGTATAATAATAATTCTGAATTATAAGACTATTTAAATTTTTTTTTGCCTTTTGTAAAAAAAAATTAAAGTGAAAAATAGATGTGTTAAAAAATGGGCAAAATGTATAGGTACAGCTCTGTTATTCACAAAGCATTCTAATCGTTTTGTGCTCGGATCATCTTCTGGTGTGGGGTGGAATTTTGGAACACTGCGAGAGAGGGAGTCTAAATCTTTTAGAGGCTGAGATAAGTGGTATGACAGGAGTTGAAAGTCAGTGGCAGAGCGCTTGCGGACCAGAATCCCAATGAATTCCAAGCGTCTCCCTTCACAGACAGCCGCAACTAACGAGATTAGATTTTTATACATTTCAGACTTTCTGATCCCCATGCTTGAGTGAGTGCCAAAATTCCAGTGTTTACACTTTGCTGCCGCAGGGCTGCGGGGTGGCATGAGATGGCATATTTTATGAAGCGTCTTTCTATCCATCTGACCGTCTGTCTGTTTATCATTAATAGGACGCCTGTTTGTAATTCCGCTTGCTTTAGGCGGCAGCAGCATCCGAAGAGATGCCCGCGCTTTGGTGGAAGCCGCTAAAGAGCTTCGGTGGTTGCATTTACTGAATTAAAGTGACCCTTCCAATTTCCAAAAAATGATGCGGCACAGTGGATATAAGTCAGAGGGTCGGGGAGTTTTTTATAAGATGCCTCATATCCATCACATCTCTTCTGATGATCTTTTAGACTTAGTGACCACATGCCAAGGAGTAGAAATGTCGTCCTTCAACAGTGCCACCCTTGCCCATTTTATTTTATTCGCTTATATAGCACCATTAAAATATAATATAGCAGCAGCTTTGTAGACCTTTTACTCATTTAGGCATCAAGCTAAATTCCCTATCAGTATGTCTTCGGATTGTGGGTGGAAACAAGAGAACCCGGAAGAAACCCACACAAACACAGGTAGAACATTCAAATTCCTTGAAGATGTCATCCTTGGTGGGATTTGAACCCAGAACCCAGTTCAGCAAAGGAAGAGTGCTAACCACTGAACCACCATGCTGTCCATGGATTTTGTCTAGTACTCACATAATTACAATACTATAAACAAGAGTGGAGCTACTTTTTGGGGGAAACGGCAGAACCATTTTCTCTAGGTTCTGTCTTTAAAATTGACAGGGTCAATGAAATTAGTCTCCATTTGTCCATACTTGCGTACTTAATCTGCCACCCGGCAAGGCCCCATCTTCTTCCTTAGGCCGGTGTCACACTAGCGAGTTTGATGCGAGTTAGTCGCATGACTTAAGGGTATGCCACACTAAACAATATCGCTAACGGGATCGCTAAAAAACGTCACTATTTAGCGATCCCGTTAGCGATATTGTTCAGTGCGGCAGCTTCCAGCGACGAGCTTCCTGCTGTGATCTCGCTTGTCGCTGGAATCGTTCCGGACCCTATTTCATCGCTGGCGCTCCCGCTGGGTAAGTATCTAATCGCTGTGTGGCACCTTTTCTTAGCGATTTAGCGGTACTTTTGTACCGCTAAAGTCGTTAAGAAGATCGCTAACGGCGATAGCGTCGTTAACTATATCGCTAAATGCGGCAGCATTTAGCGATATAGAAACAATCCCGCTAGCGATCTCATTAGTATGCAACGCTAACGAGATCGCTAGCGGGATTGCTTAGTGTGGCAGTACCTTTACTCGCATCAACACACAGCACGGCCGCCCGCTCTCGGACCAGAATGCGCGGCTGCATGTATTTCTATGCCGCCGCGCACTCTGGTCCGAGAGCGGGCGGCCATGCCGGGTGTTGATGCGAGTAAGTCGTGCGACTAACTCGCATCAAACTCGCTAGTGTGACGCCGGCCTTAGAAGCAATGCTTAATCTCCCGGTGTAGGTGAGCCCATGTAGACATACTTCCATATGCAAAAGCATAAATGTGTCTGGTGGTGCCAACGCAAACTTTCGTTTATTTTAATTTTGGATGGTTGGACTTTGTTTTATTCAAATTTGTGCCATAAATGGTCCATGATATCCTTCCTATGCCATGTGTCCATGAAACAAAACATTATCAGGATCTATATAGCGAGACATGTGGGAATATCGTAAGTCCTCCTTGAAGTTGTCCATGAATAAAATCTTGTTTTTGGATACCTACAAGTACTTCTGACCAAGACAATAAATTCCTCCTTAATATTTTTTGCTCCCAACCCATGGATCTTGTCCTACATCAGCCATATTTAACCTGGGTTGGTCATCCATCCTAACTTGAATATTTTTTTTTTCCCGTTGGGAGAAGAAGCAAACCACATGGGTCTCTCTCCCCACCGCCTAGTAGCATGGGAACCGATTTTATCCATGCTGCTGATCATGCAAAACAAATATCCTCGGTGTAATTGTTCTTGAACTATAAAAAGAAAGAGGTGCACAATGATCTTCTGGGACTCCATTATCGTTCGGTAAGCAAAACTCTTACCTTACGTGACCTTAGCCAAGCGGTCAGATACCGAATCGTAAAAATATACTATTTGTTTCCAGTTTAAAAAAGAAAAACCTGACTAGTGCCTTTTAGAGTATGTCCTTGTATCACTGCCTCTTATCTTCTTGGTGACGCCATACAGTGAAATGTTTTTAGCTTTTATTTTTTTTGGTGAAGACCTAGATTAGACGTTCAGATGGTGACTCCTTCATAGGTTGCGTCATGTTACATGCAGTTCCCTAGATTATTTGGTTCATACTCACTGTACGTAACGAATATTTCTAGAAGCCATCACAAGGGGGAAACTGGAGAATCAAAAACTAGGTATAAAATGGTGACCGAGCATTGTGTCCTATAAATTTTTTTCCAAAAAAAGGGCATGATCTGGTAATGAATTATTGTATGTTGCGCTGCACTGGTTGATTCTCTAAAAACAAGTTGAAAATGTATGAAAAATCCAGAAGTTCTAAAAAAAATCACAAGGTCTAAGCTGTTTTGATGATGCAGTAAATACTGTAAAAATTACTATATAGAATCGTGATGTGATAATTGTCATTTTTGCCTGGTATGACGTCATGTTTGTCAATTATTTGGGATTTTGCCCAGATTCTAACCGGTATTGGGCTAAGTTCTGGACAATGTGTATACTCCAGTTTTTTGGGTTTTTTTTCATCGACATTTGCATGCTTAAAAGCACAGCATACTATAGTTCAAGTGGATGAGACTTTCATACTGCATATTTCATTTTTACTAATGAAAATTACTGCACAGGTCACTGTCAATTTCCATTGTGGTAACCGTGTACTTTATTTGTGAATTTTTCCCTAAAACCTAAATGAAGTGTGGGGGTAATGCATATACCTTTTTTTTCTTTTTTCTTTTTTTCATTGTGTTTCCACAGAGGACATGACTCTTTACCTTTTGATAAGTGAGCAAACAAAAAATTTCTAAAACAAACTAGTTTTTTATTTAAGACTTTACCTACCATAAAGAGCCAAAAACAGAAAAAAAACACGCAATAACAAAAGAAAAAGTTGTGACCTAAAATAGCTACGGTAATTGGCGCAGAAATGCTGCTGAAAATCATTAGCATTAAAAACGCACCAAATCTTTACAGTGAGAACATAGCCTTAAGTATTATACTTGGTTGCTACTCATAATAGTTTCACATTTTTAACATGTCAAAGTTTTTGACTGCTTTTAAAGGCCTCTGGGGAAAAAAAAATTTGTTCTAGTCGGTTACAATGTTCAGGAAGAGAATTCGGCGATTCGCCATCCTGGTAGACGCGATAGTTGTTTGTGTGATGATAGCAGGGCTTGATCTGTACAGAACTTGTCATGTCTGCCAGGTTCAGAGCCAGGGTTCCTCCCAGGGAGCCTGTACAAGGAGCTCGCTCATAGTCGAGGAGGGGCCACGTCTCTAGAGAACTGCATGTTTCTTTAAAGAAGTCTTTATTTTGCTGCCAGCCTGGAGTCTGTGAATCACTGGTCATCTTGACAAGGGCAGGGCAATTACATCTGGAATGTACTCCTCGAGATCAGGAGAGTGAAGCTGCCAAGATAAGGCCACAGAGGCCATCCTTAATCATTCCAGGGCACAACCAGGTTCTGCCACTTTTGTGGGCACGGTGAAGGCGGGAATGTGTCTGCCTGAAGATGACAGGGGTTGCCTTCTCCTTCATAGAAAAATATTTAGAGTTGAGAGTCCTCCTCAGTGGTTGATACCTTTTAATGGCTAACTGAAAAGATGGTAACAAATTGCAAGCTTTCGAGACTACTCAGGTCTCTTCATCAGGCTAAACTAATACAAAATCTGAAGAATCACATATTTGTACACGGTACAAAGATATACATCTTTACTTCTCCTTCACAGCAATTAATAGCAAAATATATATATATTTGTCAAATATTTTGAATATATTGGGTTAATTTTGGGAGGGATGCCTGCTAATGGGAACAAATATGTCTTGGAAAAAAATGCACATAGTACTGCTCCATTTATTTTTGTCTGAAAGGACCACTGTTGGGCCATTAAAAATTATTTTATGATCCCACAAGATGAATAAAGACATTTGTTGATGAGAACTTTGCAGTTAAGGTCACCGCTCTTCTGGCGTCTATCGGCGCGACTAAATGAGCCTTTAATCGGGATCGAGCATTTGTTAGGGCGCAGTCAAACGGCCGTATAAGTCGGATGTGGATCAGAATGTAGTGCACGGACTGGAAATACGTGAAGCTGTCACGCTCGGGTCGGGAGAGCCACAGGCCAGTGCGAGCATTGCGATCCGATCTACGTCCGATTTTATACTTTTTTTTTTTTAAATCTGTGACCCAACTCTAGCTACAGACATTGAGTCTCCAAATGTAGTGGTTTTATACGATTAGAGTATCACCGCTTTATAAATCACCTCTTTGGTTGTTTTACGCATTCATTGATTAATGATTATCCAGTTTATCTGACTCCAGTATCATTTTATTGTGGTGTTTGGCAGAGCTGCCATGTCTGGGTGCTATAACAAAAGGCAATGAAAGGTCACCTTACAGGCGGAGGTTAGATTGTGGACCGGCGGAGATACATGTGTTGTGAGGGACCACAACTCCCGTTAGTGTGCCAGTAAACTCTACAAGCGGAAGCCAAGGTGTCCATGTGATTCTTTTTGGAAACAAACTTTTTCGCTTTGCTGAGTTATTGACTTGTGTTTTCATTTGTTTTAACTATGGCAACACCAGCTCATGGTTTCTTCTTTCTTCCTTGCAGCGGAACTGGAATTTGTTCAGATAATCATCATTGTCGTGGTGATGATGGTGATGGTCGTTGTGATCACATGTCTCCTAAACCACTACAAGCTTTCTGCACGATCCTTCATCCACCGGCACAGCCAAGGCAGGAGGAGGGAGGAGAATCTGTCTTCAGTAAGTCTTCCCACCTTGATTTTCACAGCACAATTGTTTGAGATTGAGATGGAGGCTGTTTGCACACACATTTTTTTTTTTGCTGAGTTCTCAGACCAGAAACTCAATTTGAGAAAGGAATTTTGAGAATTGGAGGAGGATTTGGAGAGTTTCCGCTCATGTTCTGCTCGAAAACCTGTGTGCACATAGCCAGAGATGACTTTAACTTGGCCATGGTTGCCTAGAAGAGAATTGAAGAGATTTTGTACATCTTTATAAAATGAATCCTTGAGAACCATGATTGAGAGCTCCAGCAATGCTGCCCCTAATCCTTTCCAAAAAAGAAGAAACAAAGTCTAGTGATGAGCGAGTTAGTGTTATCCGAGTATTCTCGGGTGCTGACCGAGTGTCTTCAGCGTTCTCGAATAATATGTTCGAGTCCCTTCGACTGCATGTCTCGCGACTATTCGACAGACGCAACACATACAGGGACTGCCTGACATCCCTGAATATTTTAGATTTGCCCATCTCCAAGGACACACGCTCATTCGTTCTATGGACCTACGAAGTTGATTATGGACTCTACTCATAGGGTCATCGTTGATGTTTGACAACTTCTTGGCACCATTCATTGGCCAGAATGACCAGTAGAAGGGCACATGCCCATTAGAATGTAAACTGTTTTTTTGCTGACAAAATGATGCACCCTAGTTTGTATATATATATTTTTTAATATATCTGGTGCCAATTTCCTCATGCCTGCTAATAATTCGCCAATATATATTACATTCATTAAAATGCATCAGATACGGCATCTTCCTGCCTCACTAAATGAGGTTGATTTTTAGAAGATCAACTGATTCAGATACCAGTATTAGTTTGATTACAATTACTGCCTTATCTGTCCGCATGCTGGTTGGAGACCGCTGTACCAAATGCTAAAAAAAAACTTCCACGTCTCCGGCGAATACTTTTAAGATTGACAATGTAAGTTTCCAGTTTACAAAAAACTATTTTAACCAACTATTTATCCCCACCCCATTTCCCCACACAAAATTCCTCCATTTATGGTCCAACATTTGTCCTCCAAGCTGATAAAGGGAATAAATATGTCAGAGCTTAGGAGTCTGATCATTTTAGTGAAAATTGTAGGCTGCCTTTGGCGAAGGGCTGACCTTATATGAACCAAAAAATCTAAACGTTCAAAAAGGATTGGGGTGAATTAATTTTTTTTTTAATGCCTATTCGACCCTCATTATGCGTAAAATTCCATTCTTGGTGATCAAGACACTCCACAAGGCCCCAAGCCAATAGTCATGATTTGTATTTTTTTTCTTTGACATAGGAAGGAAGCCTGTGGCCTTCGGAGAGCACAGTGTCGGGAAACGGGGTGGCAGAGGTAAGATTGCAAAGCAGATGCATTTTTGCTGCTCTCATGGACAAATGGTCATACAACCTGAAGATTGCAAAATTGTATCTAATGATTGCAAAAAGGGTCATATCGCAGTAGCCTCACAAGGCAGCTTGCATTTCTAAAAAGGTTGAGTACCTGCATTTTTTGTATTTTATTTTACTTTGGTGAGGACGTTAAGATATGTTCAGATTTGACGTGCAAAGGGCTGCAAGTTGAAAAATAAAAAATTTTTATTTTTTTATGTTGAAATCTCAGCTCATAGTTCTTAAATGACCATGGAAATTAAATCCATGATATTAATGTACAAGCACCATTTTATTGATTTTTTTTTATTTTTAATATATACATTTTCTTTTGCTCCCCCTACAGCACATTTACACACCGAGACCCTCAGACAGACTCAGCATCCCACCTTTCCTCCAAAGAGATCGCTTCAACCGCTTCCAGCCCACCTATCCCTATATTCAGCACCAGATTGACCTCCCGCCCACCATCTCTTTATCAGACGGAGAGGAGCCACCACCGTACCAAGGACCTTGCACTTTGCAGCTCCGCGACCCTGAACAACAGATGGAACTGAATCGAGAGAGTGTGCGGGCGCCTCCAAACCGGACCATCTTTGACAGCGACTTAATCGATACTTCGGTCTACGGAGGACCTTGTCCCCCGAGCAGCAACTCCGGAGTGAGCGCCACCTCTTACAGCAGCAACGGGAGAATGGAAGGTCCACCGCCAACTTATAGCGAGGTCATAGGTCATTACCCCGGGTCTTCATTTTACCAGCATCAACAAAACATGGGCACTCCCTCAATATTAGAAAGCAGCAGACTTCACTTGCAAAGCAATGTTCTCGACAGCACAGTTGCACGAAGCAAAGACAAGGACAAACAAAAAGGACAGCCGTTTTAGGATCAAAAAACACCGAACTGATTGGCAAAAAAAAAAGTGGAAATCCGTAAACACTGCACTTCTAAACCGGCCCGTTTCGTTGTCAGCCGGGTCGCAATATGGTTGCGTGCCTTTCTGATGACCAACAGATTGCAGTGGCAAAAACTTTTAAAGAAGACGACAGGGAGGAGGGAGAGAATAAATGTTAAGCAAGAAAACCCTCCCGGCCTCTTCACCTTCTTCCTGTATAAATATTTAGTTGTTTTGTCTGGTTTGAATGCACAAGCCGAGGAAGCTTGCAATCCTGTCTATATGTTTCGCTGTGTCTTGGATTCCCCTCACACAGTTGCCCTTTAAGAAGTTGACTAGCCTGCGTGAGTGCTTACCTATATACCCCTCATCACCTTATATCTTATATATATATAAATGTACATTTTTTTTTAAGTATCTCACTTAATGTTAAAGAAAAGGAAACAAAATCCTGAAATATTTGCACAAAACTTTTTTGTTAAAGAAAAAAAAAAGAAAAAAGACTTGCAATATCTAAATATATATGAGAACTAAGAGAAAAAGAGTATGAGTGATGGGGAAGTATTTTTGTATTCGAAATGGGCCTTTACATTTTGGGATGTTTTGTTTGTCAGAAAATGGATGTAAAAAAAAAAATGGAGAAACAGATTTTTTTTTTTTTTCGGGGGAATGGGTCGATTTGTTGAGTGCCAACTCTGAAAGAGTGTTTAAAAAAAAAAAAAGAAAAGGAAAAAAAAAAAGCGGGGATTAGAGTTATTTATATAAATGTAAAAAAAAATTGCACTATTTTTTGATATGACTATAGCAGTCCTTGTGTTAACAACTATGTATCATGTCTACCACAAAGAAATACACAAAAAAAAAGAAAAAAAATGGAAAATTAAAAAAAAGAAAGTTATGTGCTGCATTGATCAACTATGTTATAAACCCCCCAAATTAAAATAATTATAAAAAAAAATTACAGCACTTGTTTTTTCACAGATTTGGATTGGTGAAGTCTTGGGTTGGAAGATTTGGCTTTATGGTGCAAAAAATGTTTAATTTAGCGGATGTAGCACATGGCACATTTGAAGGGTTTTCCTGGTAACTTATCAAGTTACCTGTAGGTCTGTGTTGTTTTAAATGCCCATTCTTGATGAAAACGTGAGCTTGTTTTTGAGAGTCAACCAGTTTTTGAAAATTTGCTCAATAGGTGAAAACCCCTTTAAATTCTGCTTCTGTCCCTTTAAGGTCAATAAACGCAGTCAGATTGTGACCAAAAATATAGGACGTGGCCTATTCACTAGGAAAGTTCTGATCTGATTGGCTGTATTTGGCAGGTCCGCTTCTTTTTATCTGCACTATTTTTGTACCTAGACCCCATGGTGCTTACATCCATGCATAGTCTTCTCTCTTTGCCTGTGCCTGCTTTTTTTAAAGGGACAGTACCTTATGTGCAATTTCTCTTTTGCCGAGAATGCAAAGTTTAAGAAAACTGAAAAAAAAATTGTACATTAAAATAAGCATGACATTCAGACACGACCCATCCAGTACTGCTGATACATTCCCTATTAGACCAGAAACAGTAATTGGGCCAATTTCCTAATCTTAATTGGAAAAAAAATAATTCTTATTTAAGAGCTTCTGTTACACAATTCTGTTTTTCTTTTCCTTAAAGGTCTTAACAGATTGACAGGAAACATATCGTTCCTGCACAATGCCAATGGCTCGGCTCGCCGGCAGCCACTTTGCATTGTGTTAATGTCTACCATTGTGATTGCAACAACGCAAAACCATACTGCAGGCTTGTGCAAAATGTTCACTAACATGCTGGGACTTGTAGGCATTTATTACTACAGATCTAATTGTCCAATAATGGTTATACCAGCATTTTTTTTTATATATTTTATTAATTTTTCAAAATAAACAGGACCTGGTAACAGAGGAAGGCAGGAAAGGGAAGGGAATTTTTTTTCTTCCTGCAGGGCCTGCTGGGAATTTTAACTCTACAACCAAATTGGTCTATATCCTATTAAAAAATATATATTAGTATTACATTTTCTGACCAAAAACAATTAAAAATTAAACCTTTTTTTAGCAAAGGATTGAGCAGCTATTTTGATCATTGAGTACTCTGTAGAACACATTCTTGGCAAAATTGAGCAGTAGCAGTATTTTGCTATAAGAGCTGCCAGGAACCATCACCACAAAATATTCAATGCATTTTTTTTTCACGTTTTTGAACGACCAAAAATAATCCACAAGAAATCCCAAAACAATTCCTCTACTTGTCTTTCTAAATTTTTTTTTTTTAGATTTTTTTTCCTGAAATAATTAGTTCCAACTTCAAGAATACACTGACTGCTGTTAACTCAATAAATTAAGTTTTCGGGAAATAATCCAATTTTTGCTGTTTTATATATATATATATATATATATATATACAGTACAGACCAAAAGTTTGGACACACCTTCTCATTCAAAGATTTTTCTGTATTTTCATGACTGTGAAAATTGTAGAATCACACTGAAGGCATCAAAACTATGAATTAACACATGTGGAATTATACATTACACTTTACAAAAAAGTGTGAAACAACTGAAAATATGTCTTATATTCTAGGTTCTTCAAAGTAGCCACCTTTTGCTTTGATTACTGCTTTGCACACAGAAAAGGTGAACGGATGGACTCTACATGCCTAGTTCCCACCGTTAAGCATGGAGGAGGAGGTGTGATGGTGTGGGGGTGCTTTGCTGGTGACACTGTTGGGGATTTATTCAAAATTGAAGTGGTGAGCGGTCCAGCTCACCCCAAACCATCTCGACCTGGGTTCAGGTCTGGTGACTGTGGAGGTCAGGTCATCTGGCGTAGCACCCCAACACTCTCCTTGGTCAAATAGCCCTTACACAGCCTGGAGGTGTGTTTAGGGTCATTGCCCTGTTGAAAAATAAATGATGGTCCAACTAAACGCAAACCAGATGGAATAGCATGCTGCTGCAAGATGCAGTGGAAGCCATGCTGGTTCACTATGCCTTCAATTTTGAATAAATCCCCAACAGTGTCACCAGCAAAGCACCCCCACACCATCACACCACCTCCTCCATGCTTCACGGTGGGAACCAGGCATGTAGAGTCCATCCGATCACCTTTTCTGCGTGCAAAGCAGTAATCAAAGCAAAAGGTGGCTACTTTGAAGAACCTAGAATATAAGACATATTTTCAGTTGTTTCACACTTTTTTGTAAAGTGTAATGTATAATTCCACATGTGTTAATTCATAGTTTTGATGCCTTCAGTGTGATTCTACAATTTTCATAGTCGTGAAAATACAGAAAAATCATTGAATGAGAAGGTGTGTCCAAACTTTTGGTCTGTACTGTATATATATATATATATATATATATATATATATATATATATGGGCCATAGATTATCCTCTGGGAACATGTGGCAAGAATTGGGGCTGGCTACAGATATTGGATGTCTCTTCTAGAAGGAACCGCTCTGTTGTGCGGGAAAGTTTTCTTTGTGCTCATCATGGGCCAATTTTTATTATTTTTTTTTTTTTTACTAGTCTTGAATGTTGACGGACAGGAACTGTTTACACTTTGACTACAACTCCCAGCGTTTTAGTAGTTGTTTGGATTAATTTTCAACACAGTCGCTCTATCGCTACCTAAACGATATTATGTCTCGCTAGGACACCGCTTAAGCTTTTCACACCAGATTAGAGTCAATGGGTCAAGCACGGCATAAATTAGCTCGTCTAACTGCTAATTATAGTGATTAACGGACCTTCCAAGTGAACTGAATTGAGATTTCATCCGAAATCTATATCTCCGTAAGCTTAAAATGACAAGATATTTTTCTTCTCTTTAGCGAAACTGCAATTCAGCCAGAAATGTTACAACCTTTTAACAAGCTTAAAAGCAAACAGGACCCGCCGTTCCTTCCACGGCCAGCAACGCCTTCCAGCAATATATCACAGGACATCTCGCCCCTTATTACTACTACCCCTACAACATCACTATAGACACTTTTTTTTTCTCCCCACAATTTATAATACCATTTTGAGAAAATAAAAAAAAAACTGTTCTAACCCCAAAAAATAGCTTAAAACTTTAATTTCCCACAAATTATCGTCTATCTGTATTTTCCTCTCTCTACCCCCCCTCCTCAATTTTGCAGAAATATTTTTCTCATTTTATTTAATATTAATTGGAGGAAAAAGATTTCTGATTTATAACCTTTTCAAAAAGTTTTTCATGGTAAAAAAAAAGCTTTACAATATCTCCTCCTCGGAAAGTCTAAAGGGAAAACAATAAAACTTGTTGCATCAATTGTTAAACTGTGTGACATTATACCAGCTGTTGTGCCACCTTTTTAAATGCTTCCGTATAGACTTGAATAACCAAAAAATAGGTTTGAGGGTTTTTTTATTATTAGATTGTTCATCGTTGTAGGGCTGTGAATCATAGCATGCTTCACCAATGCTCATCCCTCTTCCTCCTGCCCCGCCCATGAGGAACAAGTTTTTAAATAAAAGGATAGGCATTGTAAATTGTACATTTTTTTTGTTAATGGGTGGGGGAGGACGGTGGGAGGGTAAAGAAAGTTTACAAAGGAGGGTCGGCGTTCTGAAACACACTCTCCGTTTTTGGAAGATGGTTACGGATTGTGGGAAAGCATTGTTGTTCTTCCTATGGGGGATTTCTGAATTTGCACAAGATTTTACAAAAAAAAAATATTCTTTCAAAGTAAACTCGAACCAGCAGTGACCTCCTGTAAATGGACTGAAAATATAAAACAAAAAGTATAATAAGGCAATAAGTATTGATATTTATTTTTTTCTTGTTCTGTTTCCAATTTTTATTTTTCATTTAAGTCCACAAATATTTAATTTTCCAAAATTTGCTTTGAGGAGGGAAAAAAATACCAGATGGGGAAAAAAGAAAAGTTGTTTACGAAGAAAAGGAAAAAAAACAAACCCAAACTTTTGCCCCTCGCTAACGTGATCGTGGCGTCTTTGTATGATACAAGCATCTGTAGGTATCATTAGGATTTATTTTGGTATCACGTCAATTTAGTGCCTTACAAACGCCTTCAATGATGATGGGTGGTGGCCGGGTAAAACGAAGTCCAGCTGTCTCTGAAGGATTACCCTAACTTATGTGCAGAGACCCAGGCCAAAGGGGTATTTATACTTTAATATGTCCCCCCCCCCATCTTTCGCTCTAAATCCTATCTATAATGTGCCTCGTTCTGTATGGTGCTTGTTATGCAAAGCATTGGACTGTTCCCAAGGTTCTACACAAGCCTTGTTTATAATGCACATATCCTATTGCCAGATCGGCTGAAAACTGTGGTAGATTTTGTATGACCCAAATTGGAGGTGGGTGTTTTGGTTGCCCCTACCAAACCAAAAAAATGTGCAAACCAATATCTCGTCTGATTACTTTCTTATACTTTTCTACTGGGGATCCAAGTAACTTTACACAAAGTACTGATCAACGATGTCGGGAGAAGAACAAAACAGTTGCTGAATTTTGCAAGAATAATACTTGAGCAGTAAAGCAAATTTTTTTTGCTTTAATGCATGGTTTTGCGGCACAATTTTTTGGGGGAGTCACAAAAATATGTAATGGTTTTTTTCTTTGTCCTTTTGCAAAAATCTGTTCCAGTATTAGTCCTACGAAGATTCAGCAATGTAAAAAGTTACTACATCCCCCCCCACAACTATATTTTTAAAGGGACACTTTTTTTATCAGTTTATGCTGATAGTAAAAGGGAAGCTCTATTGTCTTTAAAGGTTGTATTTTCTTTGTTTTTTTTTTCTTTTTTTGTTCTTCAAAAACAAATGGAAATGCAGAAAAATCCCCAATTTTTATTTTTTTTAGACTTTATTTTATTCTTTTACTGTTTTTTTTGGGTTTTTTTTACTGGTTTTCCTGCATTCCCATAGTGTCCCTTTAAAAAACTGTGTAGACCAAATTCCTGTAATGGGTTGATCACTGTAGCCAATCAAGATTATCTCTTCCGACAGTCCTACTTGCACTAGACAAATCTTAATAAAATACCTGGTTGGCTGCTAACGGGTTGCACAATTTTTGGAAGGTGGCAATTTAAGACTGAAGTTGTGTTTGGGGCTTTGCCTTTTATTTTTTTTTTGTGTGTGTAAATCTTAGAATTTTTGTTTTCATTCCAACAATTGCACTCTGAACCCTTCCCCTCCCCCCCTCTAAATCACTTAAATCCAAAAACATCCATTAGTTATTTATGGATGGATAAAAAATGGGCTTTTTATAGAACAAATGCTTTTCTGTTATGTATTGAGATCATATGATCGTCCCCGCCATTGACCCAACAAGACTGCCATTTTGTAGGCACAACGAACTTATACACCTCCCCTCCCCACACCCCCCTCGTTTCCTCAGTATATTATTAGTAGGTCGGACTTTATGAATCCGAATGGTCTAGACCATAAAAAATGCAGACAAAATTCTTAAATTGAACTTGTCACCCCATCCGGCCGTTTTGAAGTAAAAGAACCACCTTCAGCAGCACTAAGGCAGCAGTCTGTGCAGGTGGCTCTTTTTTTTTTGTACCCCTGCAACGCAGAAATATTCACTTTTAAAAATCGGTCCCCATACCTTCTACGTGTCCCTGAGGTGTGGCTTCCCCACAGCCATCCATCAAGGCGCTTCAGCGACGCCGCGCCTCCAACGCGTTTTTTCACTTTCGTTTTGTTGTGTGGGGCGCCTGCGCTGTAGTACCAGTCCTCGGGCATGCGCAGTGCGCGCTGCCCGGGCACTGTCTGAACACTATTGCGCCTGCGTCTCTGTGGTTCCCCAGCTCCCTTCCCGCAGTGTGAATACATGATAACACACTGCGGGGAGGGAGACGCAGGCACAATAGTGTTTGGACAGTTCCCGGGCAGCGCGCACTGCGCATGCCCGAGGACTGGTACTACAGCGCAGGCGCCCCACACAACAAAACGAAAGTGAAAAACCGCTGTTGGAGGCGCGGCGTCGCTGAAGCGCCTTGATGGACGGCTGGGGTGGGAGTTTAGTCCCGGGCAGAAGCCACACCTCAGGGACACAGAAGGTATGGGGACCGATTTTTTAAAAGTGAATATGCAGGGGTACAAAAAAAAAAGCCACCTTCACAGACTGCTGCATTAGTGCTGCTGAAGGTGGCTCTTTTACTTCAAAACAGCCGGAGGGGGTGACAAGTTCCCTTTAAATAAATCCAGAAAAAGACCCCAATGCGTGATGATTTTTTCCATCAGGCGGTGGATATTTTTCAAATTTTTTTTTTTTTTCTACTTGTATTCCAAAATTAGTTTAGCCTACAAAATGGCAGCGTTATGGATTTAAAAAATGTTTTAACAATCTTGTGACTAATGTACATTATAGAGGTTAGTCAGTGGCTAAATGATTTCCATAAATAAGGGTGGCATCAGAGCAAAATTAAACCTATATCCACTTTTTATGTATGTTTATTTTTTTTAGATATATATTTGTGCTTTTTTTTTCTTTTTTTTTAACAATGCACAATGAGAAAAGCATATTTGCTAACCTAATACTTTTTGTGAGAAGAAGAGGTTAACTAATTTCTTGAATTTTGTGGAATAAATGATGTTTCTAGAAAAATTTAAAAAAAAAATGTAAAGTAATTGCACTAAACTCTGTGAAAAAGTCTAAAAAAAAAAAGGACGAAACGGACATTTGAAGACAGATCCCAAGTTACAGGCCTGACTATGAAGCATTTTGTGTGAAAAACTGGGCAAATTTTTTTTATATATTTTAATATATACATATAAATATATATATATCTATAAATATATAAACGTTGAAATGTCCCGAAACTTAAGCTACAAATATTGCTGTAAAATATTATTCGGCTCGATTACGAGCTACATTGTGTGCTTGTTCCTTTTCGGATATTTCCGTGACATATGTGTATGGCGTTCGTATTTTAGGCAATTTTTATCACAAGTTCTGTTCCAGTCTAATTATGTAAACTACAGCACATTCAATGCAGTACTTAATAATTATTCTAAAAAAAAAAAATAACTCCAAAAAAAATATTCTAATCATAATGTTCTTTTTGCTGCAGTTTATGGTATTTACAGTTGTACTTTGGCAATTTCCAAACTGTTTTTTGCTTACTGTGTATTAGTAGAATTATGTCATACAGATGGCTGCAATACTTACTCTACAATAAAATTTCCTTATATGTTGCCTCCAAAAGTTGTGTTTTTTTTTTTTTCTTTTCGACCAAATAAAAATATTGTATAAAAAAAAAACTTGGCTAAAAACTGTAAAAAGAAAGATTGGAAAATAAAATAAAAATATCCCAAATTAATAGAAGTAGATTTAGTAAATTTAGTAATGACAGTATATTATATACCCAGAAAACTTTCAAATATTTTATTTAAAAAAAAAAAATCGCTTTTTTTCATATGAAAAATTAACGTACAATTGTGTGTTAAAAAAAGTATTTTTGCACTCTTTGAACCCCAACAGCATTACTTGTAAACAGTCCTGTAAAGGTCAGTTAGTCTGTTCTTGACTTTTGAAGATTAATATTTTTGTACAATATAGTAGCATTTATAATATAAATTAATATATTAAATAATTCAATTAATAATTGACATCCCTTTTGCTCCTAAAATTGCAGTGAATTTTTTTTCATTGAAAAATTAACTAAATTTTTTTAGGAGTAAAAGGGATGTCTATTTTTAAAGGGAACCTGTCACCAGTTTTGGCCGATATGAGATACAGCCATCACCTTTCAGGGCTGATATATAGCGTTCTATAATGCTGTATGTCTGCCCCTCAACCCGACTTGTAAGAGAAGAAAAATAAGTTTCATTATACTCACCTGCGGGGCCGTCCGGTCTGAGGGGTGTCGCACAGACTTCTCGGCACCACACTCCTGCGCAGGTGTAATTCTCTGCCCTGCCTAGCGCAGAGCAAAGTCCTGCAGTGTGCAGGTGCCGGAAAAGGTCAAAGAGCCCCCCCCCCCCCGATGCAAGCGGACTACTGTTCTTTGATCTGCCCTCAACAGGTCAGATAAGTACGCCTGCGCAAGAAGATGGAAGGCACCGGACCAAGACACCAAGAAAAGCTGATTGGCGAGTGTGCTGGGCGCCGGACCCTGACAGGTCAGGCATTGATGACTTGTGGACTTAATGATGAAGGGGGTTGTGCACTACTTTAGTATTATTATTTAGTTTATTAGTCATCTTAAAATGGAAAAGCCATATATGATGCCCTGCCATTCTTGTTAGGCCGGCGTCACACTACCGAGTTTGATGCGAGTTAGTCGCACGACTTTCTCGCATCAACACCCGGCACGGCCGCCCGCTCTCGGACCCGAGTGCGCGGCAGCATAGAAATACATGCAGCCGCACACTCGGGTCCGAGAGCGGGCGGCCGTGCCGGGTGTTGATACGAGAAAGTCGTGCGACTAACTCGCATCAAACTCGGCAGTGTGACGCCGGCCTTACACTCATTTTTCAATTTTCATTAACCTGTTAAAAATATAATAAATGCAGTCCTTGTCTTCCCTTAGCTGGAACGCTTTGTTGTTTATTACCCATGTGGGTCCCTCTGCCCTTGGTCGGCCTCCCTCTCCTGTTCTGCAGTTTGTTGTCCTTCACGCTATTTTGGCACATACTTGCTACTCTTCACATTGTAATGATAACGCAGTCAAAACATTTACAAGTGGCCATATACATTCCTTCATACCCATGTATATCTATTTTTTTTCCTCTTAGTTTCCACAATATAGATCTCGTACAGATAGCAAAGAGAAACAGTACCACCCTTATCCTGTGGCTATTTATGGTATTGCAGCTTAGTTCCATTGTAGGGAATAGTACTTCGTTACTCCTCAGCCATATTGGCTTTTTTGGAGCTAACTGCTTAGGCAACTGGTCACAAATCCCTGCATATGATAACTTTTGGTTGTTGTACTCCATCCCGTCTGTTCACGTCAACCATTCATTGTGAGCGGGGCCTCCTAACCTCACATTCCTGAGTGATAAAAAGAATGTGTTTTGGCCCCTGAAAGACACCGTAGTAGAGTATGGCTTAAACAATTATAACAATGGTTGAACCCGTGACCTCATCGCCATAAGAGGTCACGTCATCGCATACTGCGTTCTATATTTGGTGTTGGTCTCAGATTGGGGTAAATATAAGAGGGTCTTTCATACATTTGAGGGACTTGTGGTAATGTGTATGCACAGTGACTCCACCAGCAGAATAGTGAGTGCAGCTCTGCAGTATAATACAGGATGTAACTCAGGATCAGTACAGGATAAGTAATGTATGTACACAGTGACTGCACCAAAAAAATAACGAGTGCAGCTCTGAAGAATAATACAGGATGTAACTCAGGATCAGTACAGGATAAGTAATGTAATGTATGCACACAGTGACTCCACCAGCAGAATAGTGAGTGTAGCTCTGGGGTATAATACAGGATGTAACTCAGGATCAGTACAGGATAAGTAATGTAATGTATGTACACAGTGACTCCACCAGCAGAATAGTGAGTGCAGCTCTGGAGTATAATACAGGATGTAACTCAGGATCAGTACAGGATAAGTAATGTATGTACACAGTGACTGCACCAAAAAAATAACGAGTGCAGCTCTGAAGAATAATACAGGATGTAACTCAGAATCAGTACAGGATAAGTAATGTAATGTATGCACACAGTGACTCCACCAGCAGAATAGTGAGTGTAGCTCTGGGGTATAATACAGGATGTAACTCAGGATCAGTACAGGATAAGTAATGTAATGTATGTACACAGTGACTCCACCAGCAGAATAGTGAGTGCAGCTCTGGAGTATAATACAGGATGTAACTCAGGATCAGTACAGGATAAGTAATGTATGTACACAGTGACTGCACCAAAAAAATAACGAGTGCAGCTCTGAAGAATAATACAGGATGTAACTCACGATCAGGACAGGATAAGTAATGTATGTATACAGTGACTCCACCAGCAGAATAGTGAGTGCAGCTCTGGAGTATAATACAGGATAAGTAATGTATGTACACAGTGACTCCACCAGCAGAACAGTGCATGCAGCTCTGGAGTATAATACAGGATGTAACTCAGGATCAGTGCAGAATAAGTAATGTAATTGGGTGTGGTCGTTACTGATCAGAGAAACGACACCTCTCTATCTGGAGACCTGCTCTCTCTCCTACCCAGGGAGGGAGAAGATTTCCTTGGATGAGTGACAGAGCAAAGTCCCAGGCTTCTGTTCCCTGAACCAGGTCGTCGAGGAGCAGGAGAAATCAGCAACCGGCCTGCACATCAGAGGATTCGGGGTGAAGCGCTCCACAAGGAGTTACAACAATGTGGCTCCTATTCCCTCCAGGTCTGTGGATGCCCAGAGAAGCTGCAAAGCTTCCAACTTAGAGGAATAGCCTGCCAGCATGCGTGATGGCGATCCAGAGGAAATCTGAGTTCTAGAGGTGAGGTCGACCTAACTGAAGAAGGCTGGGGACTGCAGAGACCTTGGTAGTCTGTGTCCACCTATGTCTTCGAGGTCATTGGCCACCTCCGTGGGTATGAAGAAGCAAGTAAGACTATCAGGAGGCTTCGGGAGGAGCTGTGATGCACAAGTGCCAAAACTGTGGGTGCCTCCAAACCAAGGAAGACACAACTCTAGGCAGAGGTAAAGAGACTTAAGCTTGAAATTAATGAGCTGGAAGTCAGAAAAGCTTTTATTAGAGAGGAGTGGTCCTTTTAAGGAAAAACTGCTGAACAAAGACAAATTTAGAGATATGGCTGATATCAGAGAGCAAAGGCAGATGGGGCTGCAGCCTGAGAGCCAGGTGGATAATGAGAGTGATGATCAGCAGAAAGCCCCACCTGACAACCTGCAAAGTAAACCGCAGGCCACATGCAGCAATCTCCCTGCAGGTGTAAGAGGATGAACAGGAACAGTGTTGTCGGTTCGAGATGCGCTGTGGAGCCGGAACTATCAGGGCCGTCACCATTGTTGCGGGGGGACGACTTGTCTATATGGGAAGGGCCTGAGCACCTAACAGAAGGTGGCGTGGGTGAGATAAAAGGGACTGAGCGCGAGAACACGAGAGACTTGGCGGGAAGGCGACTAGTGTAGGACGAAGGTTGACTCCCTCTCCTCCCCTCCAATTATCACCGCCACTGACGCCAGTTCATTACAGACTGGCTCACCCTTCCAGCCCTTACTGGGTGTCCTTCCGACCCGATCCATAACTTTCAGTGCAGTAGACGCTTCTCATTTTTCCGAACTTTTTGAGTCCGTGCGAGGCCTTGCCACTCCTACGGCCTGCATGGCGGCATGCTCCCGGTGTGCTGCGTCACTCCCGAGGAACCAACAGGAGGAATTTCATCCACGCATCAACAGACCCAAGACCCACAGACCCGGATACTTCGGCACGGTCAGGAGACAGTGCATCTCATTCCTACACAGCAGAGCCAGAGACTTTGTTCACGGACTACGACGCCGTCAGGAGTTGTTCCAACCGTCCCACAATAAGAACTCCAACCAATAAGTCATTACTCTCCTATCCCCTTCCCTCTTTTGGATATTGTATATTTGTTTGTGCAAGTTCAGTTTCCATATCAGATGTTTCGTTGTCTAATCCTCTCCCTGCGTGGAGTATTCCCTGAATTCCAATATAACATGTTAATGTAAATTCTTGTTAAACCCCTTTTCTGCCTCCTGCTCTTTACTGTATCCGATGAACCTTTACATTTTGTCGTAGTCGGCAGGATGCAGTCCAGCAGCATGGAGTCAGCAGAACAGGCAGCTGGCCCCAGGACCAGTATCTCCCTGGGGGCCATGTTAAGTAATTTGCCAAAATTTACGGGGTCCAGCACCATGTTGTGGAGCTGGACGGAGCTCATGAGGAGGATGTTGAGAATGCACCCGATGACTCATGCTTTAGAGGCTGAGGTGTCCATTATGGCCCTGGAGGGAGAGGCCAGAGACTCCGTAATGCTATGTAACCCCCGAGACCGTGACACGTTAACCAAAGTACTTCAGATTTTGGAGGCGACCCATGTGGACCCCAATGACGTAGGGGAACTTAGGACTTGCCTGTTTAGCTGTATGCAAAGGGAGGGGGAGACGGTCACGCAGTATATGAATGCCCTGCAAGAGTTACACACTGCCATTGTTAGAAAAGACGGAGTAGGGATAGGGCTGGCAGATGTCGTGTTACGTGACTTGGTGACAGGGCCAGGGGACGTCCTGACCAAACAAACCCTGAAGGAGCGGGTACGGGTGGATCCCCGAATCACTTTTGCTGACATAGGAAGTGAGGCCCGCTTACGTGAACAGGAGCAGAGGGTGACGGTCCCGGTAGGGAAGGTCCAAAATGGGGAAGCAGCAGTAAATACAAACGCTGAACCCTCATGGGTTGAAGAAATGAGTAAAGAGCTGTTGAATATCCAAGGGAAATTGGCTCAGATGAAGGAAAGAGTTGAAACCGGCTAGAACACAGCAGTGGGCCAAAGTGGTGTGGACGCCAATAATGACGCCAGGAGATCCCACCGACCAAGGTTCCTCACCTGCTTCAACTGTGGAGAGATAGGACATATGGCTTGGGAATGTCCGCGGCGGGGCAGGCCTCGGCCACGCCGACCGTTAAACTAGAGGGCTCCGAGCCTGGGGGACGTCGTCCAGAGCCAGAATGGAAAGGAAGGAGTAGTGAAAGTTCCGCAAACCTGGTGTCTACGTACCCGATGGACGGGCAGTACGTTGTCTGGTGGATACAGGGTCTCAGGTGACCATGATGCCAGAAGCATATTTCCGTCGACACTTTCCAGATACCCTCCGGCCCGAGTGGGGTCCAGTAGTAAAGCTGACAGCGGCAAATCACCTGCCAATCCCAGCCGCAGGGGGATGTGGATGCAAGTCTCTCTGTGCGGCCAAGACCTGGGATGGAAGGGTATAGTGTTGACCCAAGGTGAAGCCAGTCTCAGTCATGCTGTCACCCTGGGGATGAGCGTCCTGAAAGAACTCGGAAGATTGCTCCTGGATGAACCTGCTCATTTGTCCTTGAAACAGTGAAGTATGCATACCCTCCAGCGACAAGTGTTCCAACGGCTGATTTGTGCCGCTCGAGCCCAGGAGTCGTCTAGACATGGAGAAACGTTGGGAAAGGTGATAGTGCCGAACTCCGCTAAGCTCACTCTGCCACCGGGACAAGCTGTGCTGACTCTGCCCGTTCGAGCCCCCGCCCCGCTGGAGGAGTTGGAAGTACAGTTAGAACCCTCCTGTAAAGCAGCTGAAATGCAGGCCAGTGTGCTCAGGACAAGCCTGCACTGCAGCAGCCAAAACCACCACCAGGTGGCAGCAAAAACATCCAAAGCTGAGTTAGGAATAATCAGTCATACAAGAACCAGAGGTCTCTCAGCAAACCCGTGGTCAGAAACAAGCCAATAGGTCAAAACCAGATGGGAGCTACTACTACTACAGACTACTGCTGTGTAGCGCAACCTTCCCCAGAGGGAGCTAGGGAGGGACGTGAGACTGAGTACACAGAGAAGCTATACAAATCAGAAGCACAGGCACCACCAAGTGGTGGGAGCGTGGTCAGGCAAGCCGAGTCAAAACCGTACAGAGGCAGAAGTACCAGAAGGAGCAGCAATACACGTAGTCAGTATACCAAGCCGAGGGTCAAATAGCCAGACAGAGAACGTAGCAGCAGAGACGGATACCAAGAGACAAGGTCAGATTCAGTCCGGATCATACACGAGTAAACAAGTCAAAGGCAGGAGGATCACCAGGTAACAAGGGTCAGAGGCTCTAAACTGGAAGCTTGAGCTATCACTAACACTGGTAAGCCGGCTGTGACGGACTGAAATAGCCCAGCCCGCTCCAGAACGAGGCCGAGGAAATTAACCCCCGCATGACCAGTCCTGAGAGAGGACAGCAGCGCACAAACTCCGGACTGGACCATGACACCTCCTCAACAAAATCACTGCCAGCAGGACTGTTGGTGGCATGAACTCTGGCCATTATAAGAGATGGAACGGTACTTGTACGCTGCTTCAACTTGACAGATTAAGAAGTTGTAATGCCACCCAGGAGTGAAGTGGTGCGAATAGTAGGGATCCCGAGGAAATCGTTCCGCCCCAGGCCATACAGCTGACAGTTAAACAGAAAGACCCGTGGTCAGTGACAGTTACCACTTCTCCAACGACGGAACCTCAATACATCCAAGAGGGGCGACGCATATTAGATTAGATGCGCTCCGAGCTGTCCGAGCTCACACCTGCCGAAGTACAACAAGTGGAAGCAGTACTGGGGCGATACAGGTCCGTGTTTGTGAGTCATGAGGATGACTTTGGCTGTACTACAGCTATTACTCACGAGATACCAACAGGGAACACAGCGCCCATTAGAGAATGTTACCGGCAAATTCCCCTTCAGTTATACCAGGAAGTTCGAGAGATGCTCGGTCATATACTACAAGCAGGCGTCATCAGAGAAAGCAAAAGTCTGTGGGCAGCCCCCACTGTGCTGGTGCGAAAGAAAGACGGAACACTGAGGTTCTGTGTAGATTATCGTAAAACTAAATGCCTGCACCGTGTGGGACTCATACCCTCTGCCCCGGATTGAAGAGTCCTTATCCGCATTGGAGAAAGCCAAATTCTTCTCGATGTTGGATCTCGCTAGCGACTACTGGCAAGTGCCCATGTCGGAGAAGGACAGGGCAAAAATGGCTTTTATTCTACCTATGGGTCTCTTCGAATTGAACAGGATGCCCATCGGCTTGGCCAACACCCCCGGTATGTTCCAACTTCTGATGGAGACGTGCTTAGGTGACCTGAACTTTGAGGCCACACTCATATACTTGGACGACATCATAGTGTATGCTTCCTCGTTCGAAGATCACCTGCGGAGATTAGAGCAAGTACTGAGCCATCTACAGAAGTACGGACTGAAGGTGAAGCCCCACAAGTGCCACTTGTTCTGGACTCAGATTGAGTATCTAGGCCATGTTGTGTCAGCAGACGGAGTGGAGCCATCCCGGGAAAAGATCATGGTGATCCATGACTGGCCAACCCCTGAGACTGTAAAAGATGTCTGAGCATTCCTGAGATTGACAGGGTACTACCAACATTTTGTGAAGAACTTTGTCGATGTGGTGCAGCCTTTGCTGGAGCTTTTGAAAGGGGTGCCTCCGAATGCAAAAGGCCAGTCCATCCGCTGGGAAGAAAGACAGGAGAAAGCTTTTCGGGACTTGAAGAAAGCGCTTACTGAAGCCCCGGTGCTGGCCTATGCGGACTTCTCTATGCCGTTCATTCTCCACACTGACGGAAGCTTGCACGGGTTGGGGGGCTATGTTGTCACAGGTGCAGGATGGGAAAGAGAGGATGATCGCTTACGCTATTCGGTCCCTTCACGATTCCAAATGCAATCCGGATAACTGCAGTTCCTTCAAGCTGGAGCAGCTGGCGTTGGTGTGGGCCATGACGGAGAGATTCGCAGAATACCTGTCTGACTCGGAAGTATTGGTGCGCACCGATAACAATCCGTTAGCACATCTGGAGAATGCTAATTTGGGAGCCCTCGAGCAACGCTGGGTAGCCTGGATGGTGAAATTTCAGTACAAAATTGCCTACAGGAGGGGGCTGAAAACACCCACACCGACGCCCTGTCCAAAGCAAGATATGCGACACCTGGAAAGAGCAAAAATGAAATGCTGGAGGATGAGGAAGTTCCCTGATTTCGAAAGACAGCTGGGACGGTGGCGGCTACGCTGGATCAAATTTGGACCCCTCACCGTGAAGGAGTGTTGGGAAGGTCTCGGGATGAGTGGGTCCGTTTGCAGCAGGAAGACAGTAAACTTGCTCTGTTCCGTCAATTGGGTGACCCTGAAGCAGCTGCCCAGACAAGAACAGAAAAGTACTCTTACTCAAGAAGCGCTGAAGATACTCTGACAGTGGGAGCGGCTCCAGATGAGAAACGGGCTGTTGTATTGAAAGGTTCAACTATAAAAAGAGCTGGGGGCCTCTTGGCAAGTGGTGATTCCAGAGATGATACTACCTAAAGTCGCTGCTGAGGCTCACGAAAGAGGAGCTCACTTAGTTGCTGAATAAACCTGTCAATGGCTACATCGTTTTGTCTACCACGTTCGGTTAAGAACAGCGGTTGAAGAGGCTTGTAAACTCTGTCGGGCATGTGAATTGGCCAAATCTCCAGAACAAACGGCCCCGACACAAACTATAGTGACATCAGCCCCCCTGGAACTATTGACTGTTGACTACTTGACCATTGGGCTGGCGCATCAGGGATATGAACACTGTCTAGTGATGATTGATCATTTCTTGAAGTTCGCTGTAGTAACACCCACTTGGGACCAAACGGTGGAGTCAGCTGCACATGCCATCTGCAAGAACTTCATTCAGGTCTATGAATGCCCACAACGGATCCACTCTGATCAGGGGGCCTGCTTCTTGGGAAGAGTCATGGATGAGCTTCAACAGATCTATCAGTTTGACCGGTCTCACACCACACTATACCATCCACAAGGAAACGGGGCCAGTGAACAATTTAATCGTACTCTTATCCAGATGTTAAGAACCATGGAAGAGGATCGGAAGACTCGGTGGCCTGAGTACGTGTCTGAGCTTGTGTGGATCTACAATAATTTAGTCTACCAGACCATGGGTTTCATGCCCTACTCCGTGTTGTTCGGCCGCGAAGGGAAAGAAGTCACAGAACTGGAGTTGAACCAGGGGGAGGAATAGCCACGGACGGGGGTGTCTACCTGGGTTCGAGAACATCATCATCGTCTGCAGACCCTATATCGTCTGGTGCAGACTCGACTTCAGAAGCTGGAGCACCCTGAGTAACTTCCCCTGTGATGGACAGATCTTCGGGTTGGGGACTGAGTGTTGGTAAGAGAAAAACATCCATGGGACAAACTGGAGAATCGATGGGAGAGTTGGCCATACTGAGTGAAGCGTCTGGTCCGTGAAAAAGGACCCGTCTACGAGATCCAGCCAGAAGGAGAGAGGGATGCTCCCACTCGGGTAGTGTACCGAAGTATGCTTCGACCATGCCTCTCCGAAGATCCCTTATAAGAGGAAGAGACTCCTGAGACTCCTGAAGTGGTCCCTCCCAGGGTAGAAGAAGATGTAGAGGAAGAAGGTCCCGAGCAACAGCTTTAGAATGTGCCCGGTAGTCAGAACCCTGAAACCTCAGAAGGAAATGTTATGGCGGGCATGGACCCGACTTCGCCATCATCAGGACAGCCCAATTCAACTACACTGGAAGACCCCACTATTCCTTCCAATCTACGTCGCTCTGAACGCACAATGGCTGGACAGCCCCCCAACTGGTACAACCAGGATCAATTTATTTTGAAACAAGTTGCTTAGAAAAACCAGCAAAGACAACGTTTTCCGGAGAGTCTGCTGAGTGAAAGGAAAGGGGGAGTAAGAGGATGAACAGGAACAGTATTGTTTGTTCGAGATGCGTTCTGGAGCCGGAACTTTTGAGGCCGTCACCACTGTTGCCGGGGGACGACTTGTCTGTATGGGAAGGGCCATAGCACCTGACAGAAGGGGGCGTGGGGAGATAAAAGGGACTGAGCGCGGGAACACGAGAGACTTGGCGGGAAGGCGACTACAGAGTAGGACGAAGGTTGACTCCCTTTCCTCTCCTCCGATTATCACCGCCACTGACGCCAGTTCATTACAGACTGACTCACCCTTCCAGCCCTTACCGGGTGTCCTTCTATCGACTCGATCCATAACTTGCAGTGCAGTAGACACTTCTCATTTTCCGAACTTTGTGAGGCCTTGCCACTCCTGCGTCCTGCACGGCGGCGTGCTCCTGATGTACTGCGTCACTACTGAGGAACCAACAGGAGGAACGTCATCCACGCGTCAACAGACCCAAGACCCACAGAGACCTGGATACTTTGGCACGGTCAGGAGACAGTGCATCTCATTCCTACACAGCAGAGCCAGAGACTTTGTTCACGGACTGCAATGCCATCGGGAGTTGTTCCAACTAGAGATGAGCGACTTTGGTCGAGTCGGGTTTCGGACCACCCGACTTTACCAAAAGGCGAGTCGGACGAAATTGGTCCGACTAGCGGCAAAAAAGTCGGAGTTCCGACCGAAACCCGACCCCATTGCAAGTCAATGGGGAATAAAAGTCGGCAGTGAGTGGAGGACAGTCGCTCATCTCTAGTTCCAACTGTCCCTCAACAAGAACTCCAACCAATAAGTCATTACTCTCCTATCCCCTTCCCTCTTTTGGATATTGTATATTTGTTTGTGCAAGTTCAGTTTCCATATCAGATGTTTCATTGTCTAATCCTCTCCCTGCGTGGAGTATTCCCTGAATTCTAATATAACATGTTAAAGTAAATTCTTGTTAACCCCTTCTCTGCCTCCTGCTCTTTACTGCATCTGACAAACCTTTACACAGGACAGGCGACATGGACATCTGGTCGCAGTTCTGCAGGCTCTGAGGAGGACAGTGACAACAGTATCCAGGGAGGGGCATTAATGGGTGAGATAAAGCTACTGAAGTCCCCAGTGTGCCTGCAGAACTTCTACCTTGATAATGATCTAACAGAGGAGGCACCTGGGGACCAGGAGAAACAGGCTAAGAAGACCAGGCCAAAGCTGCAGGAAGTGGTAAGCTACGTTTATGCCCCCCTCCCTGTACCACGAGTCGGCCACAGGGTCAGCTTGCCGTATAAGCCCCGTTGACCAGCCTGGATTCTGCTGTAGATCCAGTGCAAAGGCTTAGGGAGATCACAAACTGTGGTAGTGAGGCTCAGAGCTCAGTCTCTGCTTGTAGTAGTGGGACGTAGCAGGAAAGGCACCAGATGAAAGGCTGGACAGTGAGGGCGACCCAGTGGCTGGCATTCAATCAGACCACGATAGTGTGCTGCGCTCCTCAGTGTGAGGAGGGCAGCAGCCCAGTGTTGGGTACAGCACCTGTAACCTTGGTGCCTCTGAAAGCTGTTGCACCTGATCACTTAGTTGAGAAGCGACGGCAGTGTGAGGGGAGTAGCTATTGTGCTATTCTGTGTTGGCGATGCTGGTCAGCAAGATCTTGATGCTAAGCATCAGCAGCACCTCACAGCAGCTAAGGATCAGCGGTGCCTGGTATCAAATGTGAAGCAACGCAAATTACCAACTGATGACGCTGAGGGCACACTTAAGACCATTGGTAAGGTTGCCTCCTGGTCTGTGGAGGTGGCCAAACCTCTTGTGCCTGATGATGCTGAGGTGAAAATGTCACCCACTGTTGTTACTGGTCCAGCAGGTGTGAATGTGGTGGTGGGTGTGAATAAGGCAAATTAATTGTCTAGTGGTATGGTTGCTAGTTTCGTGCAGGGTTAGATAATGATGGAGGTGGGTAATAGTGATGCTGTTGGGGCTGATGTAGTCACTGGTCCGGTTGCCCCCCCACACTCCCCAGCAATGGCAGCACCTATCAGGAGTTATGCCAGTGTCACCTTTAGGGCATCCTGTTCGTCTCCAGGTACTGGGGATGGTATGTTGCAGTAGTGTCTCCTAGAGTCTCAAAAGAAGGGAGAAGGTATCACTAATGGTAGAGGGTCGAGAGACTGATCTATCCTTCTGGATAGTGAGGCATTTCTCCTGGAGCTTCCCAGAACATAAAGAGGGGGAATACAGTATGGTCCCTCCCAACAGCCAGACTGGGCAGTGTGCGTACGAATGTGGTCCGTCTTCGATGGAGGGGCAGTGATCCAAGGTCTATGGTTGTGGAGCTCTTGCTGAGGATGGGATTCAAGGCGATTATCATTTATGCCTTGATGCATCTTTATTCCACGCCTCAATTTGATGTCAGCTTTGTTCGGCCAGAGTGGCTTGAGCTCTTCTGGTCGAATTATGTGTTGGCAAAAAATTAGCCAGGCTGCTGAGACTTTGCGGTTCAGGTGGTATCTCGCCAAAACCAAGTCAAGAAAATGACCGTGATGACTAGTAACAAGTTGCTTTCTTGTTATGACATCATGATGTGGCTTGGCTGGTATGGAGAGGTGGTGGAAATTGCAAAGAAAATCCATTATGAGTTTGTTATCTGGTCAGGGGCCTGGACGTTTATGGTAAAACTTAAGCGTTCAGGTGATACGGTTGCCCACATTCCGTCATCTGCCTTCCTGGGCAGGGATCGTACCTTGGTATTCTACCAGAGGCAACCAAAGCTCTGTCACAGGTGCTGCGACCCCACATATTACTGTGCAGAATTGTGCATTGTGTGGGGATGTCAGCCATCTTGCTGCATCTTATATTGAGATTAGGTGCCACCTGTGTGGTGAGTTAGGTAACCTATTCAGCCGTTGTCCTCATTCCTTTGCTAATGCGGTCATGTTTCCCGGTGGGAGACATGACAGCATGACATTCCTGCTGGGAAAGGGACTAGCAGAAGTGAGCGAGCTAAGGGGCAAGGGAGTAAAAGCAAGAAAAAGATGCCTGCCTACCTGAGGCATCTAGACAAGTGCAAATAGGAGAAGGGGCAGGGCAAGCCTGGGCTACTGGGGTGGCCCTGGTCCTTGATGCCAGTCTGGCTGCTGAGGCCCCGATGGATGATGGGTTGGATGAGGAGATAAGGAGGATCCACAGGGAGTAAGCAGTGGCTAGAGAACAAGTGTAAAGGGTATGCCACACTAAACAATATCGCTAACGGGATCGCTAAAAAACGTCACTATTTAGCGATCCCGTTAGCGATATTGTTCAGTGCGGCAGCTTCCAGCGACGAGCTTCCTGCTGTGATCTCGCTCGTCGCTGGAATCGTTCCGGACCCTATTTCATCGCTGGCGCTCCCGCTGGGTAAGTATCTTATCGCTGTGTGGCACCTTTTCTTAGCGATTTAGCGGTACTTTTGTACCGCTAAAGTCGTTAAGAAGATCGCTAACGGCGATAGCGTCGTTAACTATATCGCTAAATGTGGCCGCATTTAGCGATATAGAAACGATCCCGCTAGCGATCTCATTAGTATGCAACGCTAACGAGATCGCTAGCGGGATTGTTTAGTGTGGCAGTACCTTAAGCTCGGCACCAAAAAGAAGACAAAGAAGGAAGATAACACATCTCCTGCTCTGACCAAGGTACCTAAGAAAGGCAAAACTGACTAACCTCTGATCAGTCTTTCTAACCTGTTCCAAGCTGTTGAGAACATCCCTTCCTCTGAGAAGGCTGAGAGTGAGGTTCCGGCTTTGGCGGGGCTTACAGGGGTCGCTGAGTCTCCTCCTTTTGTGGATGCAAGGTCCTTGGGGGGGAGGAACTGGCCCACAGTCTAGAGACAAGGACAATAAAAGAAGAAAAATATGTAAATGGACACCTCTGTGTCATTAAAGAGGGGGAAGGATTCCTCCTCTGAGGCAGAGAATAAGGGGAGTGGGAAGAAAAGAGCCATTAGCTCAATCACCAATGATGGCGGTACCCACTCCGTTGACGCTGGCGTCCATTAATGTCGCCAGCATTAAGTCAAATACAGATAGAGTTGCGGCCTTGGATTTTTTCAGCCTGGTTGATACTGACATTTTCTTTTTGCAAGAGACCAGGCTGCCAAACATGGCGGACATATTTAAAGCTAAGAGGGAGTGGAGACTTGGGCCCTCCTATTGGGCCCTCCTATTGGTCTCTTGCGGCCAAGACGAATAGCGGAGTGGCGGTTCTATTTACGGCACCAGTAGAATGTCAATGGGTTACTGAGTTAGAAATCTTTGCTAATGGGGTGTCAATATGATTGCCAAACATCTTTGGTTTTTGAGAGGGATTATGGGATGTACCGGTTGCCTGATCCTTACAGAGGCTGCAAGATGTCAGTGAATAGCGAAGTAGTTACAGGACTGGTCGACACTGCAGAGTCCCTGAAAAGATCCCGATCAGGGATCCTGGAGGTTGTCAGATCCTTATACTTGCACACAGGTGTCACAACCACAAGAGTCGGTCCAGCGGACGGCACAACAAACACCAACAACAGGGATAGAAAAAGGCGGAAGGAGGGCCCTAACAGTAGGGAACGATGGATGGGGTACCTCCTAACACAGCCTGTGCCTATCCCTAAGCTCCCCTAATGCCCTATTCGGGTCCTTCCCCGCCTCCGTCACAAACCTGGTCCCTAGCTGTCACCTCACTAAACACTGGCTAGTGCACTGGCCGGCAAGGATGCTAGCATCCCCACAGTAGATAGTACAAACACAGGGAATAGTGACATGCATGAAACAGACAAGGTAAATAAACAAGTCACTTAGCTCCAGGCACCGCCGCCAAGCTCCACACCACCGAGGACACGGAAACAGGACCCCGAACTCTAAAGAAGTAGCAGATACAGCGCTGACACCAGAAAGCAGCAACTCCAAGGCTGGCATACATAGAAAACTCTATTACCAACAATCAGTTGTCATCATGTGACAACGTTTAAATTAAAGCAGAGCCAGAGCTGTCACGAATCCAAAAATGGATTCTGACAGTACCCACCATTCAACGAGGGGCCTCTAGACCCTTAACACCGGACTTCACCGGAAATAATGTACGGTGAGGACTCCTCAACCCACCAGGATTCACCTCCGCAGTCACCAGATTCTCAGGTTTACGGCAAACGCAGCCTGATGGTGACGGAAATAACGTAGGCTCCAGGGGTGCAACAAATCTCCAGGCCTCGGCCACGCCGACCGTTAAACTAGAGGGCTCCGAGCCTGGGGGACGTCGTCCGGAGCCAGAATGGAAAGGAAGGAGTAGTGAAAGTGCCGCAAACCTGGTGTCTACGTACCCGATGGACGGGCAGTACGTTGTCTGGTGGATACAGGGTCTCAGGTGACCATGATGCCAGAAGCATATTTCCGTCGACACTTTCCAGATACCCTCCGGCCCGAGTGGGGTCCAGTAGTAAAGCTGACAGCGGCAAATCACCTGCCCATCCCAGTCGCAGGGGGATGTGGATGCAAGTCTCTCTGTGCGGCCAAGACCTGGGATGGAAGGGTATAGTGTTGACCCAAGGTGAAGCCAGTCTCAGTCATGCTGTCACTCTGGGGATGAGCGTCCTGAAAGAACTCGGAAGATTGCTCCTGGATGAACCTGCTCATTTGTCCTTGAAACAGTGAAGTATGCATACCCTCCAGCGACAAGTGTTCCAACGGCTGATTTGTGCCGCTCGAGCCCAGGAGTCGTCTAGACATGGAGAAACGTTGGGAAAGGTGATAGTGCCGAACTCCGCTAAGCTCACTCTGCCACCGGGACAAGCTGTGCTGACTCTGCCCGTTCGAGCCCCCGCCCCGTTGGAGGAGGTGGAAGTACAGTTAGAACCCTCCTGTAAAGCAGCTGAAATGCAGGCCAGTGTGCTCAGGACAAGCCTGCACTGCAGCAGCCAAAACCACCACCAGGTGGCAGCAAAAACATCCAAAGCTGAGTTAGGAATAATCAGTCATACAAGAACCAGAGGTCTCAGCAAGCCCGTGGTCAGAAACAAGCCAATAGGTCAAAACCAGATGGGAGCTACTACTACTACAGACTACTGCTGTGTAGCGCAACCTTCCCCAGAGGGAGCTAGGGAGGGACGTGAGACTGAGTACACAGAGAAGCTATACAAATCAGAAGCACAGGCACCACCAAGTGGTGGGAGCGTGGTCAGGCAAGCCGAGTCAAAACCGTACAGAGGCAGAAGTACCAGAAGGAGCAGCAATACACGTAGTCAGTATACCAAGCCGAGGGTCAAATAGCCAGACAGAGAACGTAGCAGCAGAGACGGATACCAAGAGACGAGGTCAGAGTCAGTCCGGATCATACACGAGTAAACAAGTCAAAGGCAGGAGGATCACCAGGTAACAAGGGTCAGAGGCTCTAAACTGGAAGCTTGAGCTATCACTAACACTGGTAAGCCGGCTGTGACGGACTGAAATAGCCCAGCCCGCTCCAGAACGAGGCAGAGGAAATTAACCCCCGCATGACCAGTCCTGAGAGAGGACAGCAGCGCACAAACTCCGGACTGGACCATGACACCTCCTCAACAAAATCACTGCCAGCAGGACTGTTGGTGGCATGAACTCTGGCCATTATAAGAGATGGAACGGTACTTGTACGCTGCTTCAACTTGACAGATTAAGAAGTTGTAATGCCACCCAGGAGTGAAGTGGTGCGAATAGTAGGGATCCCGAGGAAATCGTTCCGCCCCAGGCCATACAGCTGACAGTTAAACAGAAAGACCCGTGGTCAGTGACAGTTACCACTTCTCCAACGACGGAACCTCAATACATCCAAGAGGGGCGACGCATATTAGATTAGATGCGCTCCGAGCTGTCCGAGCTCACACCTGCCGAAGTACAACAAGTGGAAGCAGTACTGGGGCGATACTGGTCCGTGTTTGTGAGTCATGAGGACGACTTTGGCTGTACTACAGCTATTACTCACGAGATACCAACAGGGAACATAGCGCCCATTAGAGAATGTTACCGGCAAATTCCCCTTCAGTTATACCAGGAAGTTCGAGAGATGCTCGGTCATATACTACAAGCAGGCGTCATCAGAGAAAGCAAAAGTCTGTGGGCAGCCCCCACTGTGCTGGTGCGAAAGAAAGACGGAACACTGAGGTTCTGTGTAGATTATCGTAAAACTAAATGCCTGCACCGTGTGGGACTCATACCCTCTGCCCCGGATTGAAGAGTCCTTATCCGCATTGGAGAAAGCCAAATTCTTCTCGATGTTGGATCTCGCTAGCGACTACTGGCAAGTGCCCATGTCGGAGAAGGACAGGGCAAAAATGGCTTTTATTCTACCTATGGGTCTCTTCGAATTGAACAGGATGCCCATCGGCTTGGCCAACACCCCGGTATGTTCCAACTTCTGATGGAGACGTGCTTAGGTGACCTGAACTTTGAGGCCACACTCATATACTTGGACGACATCATAGTGTATGCTTCCTCGTTCGAAGATCACCTGCGGAGATTAGAGCAAGTACTGAGCCATCTACAGAAGTACGGACTGAAGGTGAAGCCCACAAGTGCCACTTGTTCTGGACTCAGATTGAGTATCTAGGCCATGTTGTGTCAGCAGACGGAGTGGAGCCATCCCGGGAAAAGATCATGGTGATCCATGACTGGCCAACCCCTGAGACTGTAAATGATGTCTGAGCATTCCTGAGATTGACAGGGTACTACCAACATTTTGTGAAGAACTTTGTCGATGTGGTGCAGCCTTTGCTGGAGCTTTTGAAAGGGGTGCCTCCGAATGCAAAAGGCCAGTCCATCCGCTGGGAAGAAAGACAGGAGAAAGCTTTTCGGGACTTGAAGAAAGCGCTTACTGAAGCCCCGGTGCTGGCCTATGCGGACTTCTCTATGCCGTTCATTCTCCACACTGACGGAAGCTTGCACGGGTTGGGGGCTATGTTGTCACAGGTGCAGGATGGGAAAGAGAGGATGATCGCTTAAGCTATTCGGTCCCTTCATGACTCCAAATGCAACCCGGATAACTGCAGTTCCTTCAAGCTGGAGCAGCTGGCGTTGGTGTGGGCCATGATGGAGAGATTCGCAGAATACCTGTCTGACTCGGAAGTATTGGTGCGCACCGATAACAATCCGTTAGCACATCTGGAGAATGCTAATTTGGGAGCCCTCGAGCAACGCTGGGTAGCCTGGATGGCGAAATTTCAGTACAAAATTGCCTACAGGAGGGGGGCTGAAAACACCCACACCGACGCCCTGTCCAGAGCAAGATATGCGACACCTGGAAAGAGCAAAAATGAAATGCTGGAGGATGAGGAAGTTCCCTGATTTCGAAAGACCGCTGGGACGGTGGCGGCTACGCTGGATCAAATTTGGACCCCTCACCGTGAAGGAGTGTTGGGAAGGTCTCGGGATGAGTGGGTCCGTTTGCAGCAGGAAGACAGTAAACTTGCTCTGTTTCATCAATTGGGTGACCCTGAAGCAGCTGCCCAGACAAGAACAGAAAAGTACTCTTACTCAAGAAGCGCTGAAGATACTCTGACAGTGGGAGCGGCTCCAGATGAGAAACGGGCTGTTGTATTGAAAGGTTCAACTATAAAAAGAGCTGGGGGCCTCTTGGCAAGTGGTGATTCCAGAGATGGTACTACCTAAAGTCGCTGCTGAGGCTCACGAAAGAGGAGCTCACTTAGTTGCTGAATAAACCTGTCAATGGCTACATCGTTTTGTCTACCACGTTCGGTTAAGAACAGCGGTTGAAGAGGCTTGTAAACTCTGTCGGGCATGTGAATTGGCCAAATCTCCAGAACAAACGGCCCGACACAAACTATAGTGACATCAGCCCCCCTGGAACTATTGACTGTTGACTACTTGACCATTGGGCTGGTGCATCAGGGATATGAACACTGTCTAGTGATGATTGATCATTTCTTGAAGTTCGCTGTAGTAACACCCACTTGGGACCAAACGGTGGAGTCAGCTGCACATGCCATCTGCAAGAACTTCATTCATGTCTATGAATGCCCACAATGGATCCACTCTGATCAGGGGGCCTGCTTCTTGGGAAGAGTCATGGATGAGCTTCAACAGATCTATCAGTTTGACCGGTTTCACACCACACTATACCATCCACAAGGAAACGGGGCCAGTGAACAATTAAATCGTACTCTTATCCAGATGTTAAGAACCATGGAAGAGGATCGGAAGACTCGGTGGCCTGAGTACGTGTCTGAGCTTGTGTGGATCTACAATAATTTAGTCTACCAGACCATGGGTTTCATGCCCTACTCCGTGTTGTTCGGCCGCGAAGGGAAAGAAGTCACAGAACTGGAGTTGAACCCGTGGGAGGAATAGCCACGGACGGGGGTGTCTACCTGGGTTCGAGAACATCATCATCGTCTGCAGACCCTATATCGTCTGGTGCAGACTCGACTTCAGAAGCTGGAGCACCCTGAGTAACTTCCCCTGTGAGGGACAGATCTTCGGGTTGGGGACTGAGTGTTGGTAAGAGAAAAACATCCATGGGACAAACTGGAGAATCGATGGGAGAGTTGGCCATACTGAGTGAAGCGTCTGGTCCGTGAAAAAGGACCCGTCTACGAGATCCAGCCAGAAGGAGAGAGGGATGCTCCCACTCGGGTAGTGTACCGAAGTATGCTTCGACCATGCCTCTCCGAAGATCCCTTATAAGAGGAAGAGACTCCTGAGACTCCTGATGTGGTCCCTCCCAGGGTAGAAGAAGATGTAGAGGAAGAAGGTCCCGAGCAACAGCTTTAGAATGTGCCCGGTAGTCAGAACCCTGAAACCTCAGAAGGAAATGTTATGGCGGGCACGGACCCGACTTCGCCATCATCAGGACAGCCCAGTTCAACTACACTGGAAGACTCCACTATTCCTTCCAATCTACGTCGCTCTGAACGCACAATGGCTGGACAGCCCCCCAACAGGTACAACCAGGATCAATTTATTTTGCAACAAGTTGCTTAGAAAAACCAGCGAAGACAACGTTTTTCGGAGAGTCTGCTGAGTGAAAGGAAAGGGGGAGTAAGAGGATGAACAGGAACAGTATTGTTGGTTCGAGATGCGTTCTGGAGCCGGAACTATTGAGGCCGTCACCACTGTTGCCGGGGGACGACTTGTCTGTATGGGAAGGGCCAGAGCACCTGACAGAAGGGGGCGTGGGGGAGATAAAAGGGACTGAGCGCGGGAACACGAGAGACTTGGTGGGAAGGCGACTACAGAGTAGGACGAAGGTTGACTCCCTTTCCTCTCCTCCGATTATCACCGCCACTGACGCCAGTTCATTACAGACTGACTCACCCTTCCAGCCCTTACCGGGTGTCCTTCTATCGACTCGATCCATAACTTGCAGTGCAGTAGACACTTCTCATTTTCCGAACTTTGTGAGGCCTTGCCACTCCTGCGTCCTGCACGGCGGCGTGCTCCTGATGTACTGCGTCACTACTGAGTAACCAACAGGAGGAACGTCATCCACGCGTCAACAGACACAAGACCCACAGAGACCTGGATACTTTGGCACGGTCAGGAGACAGTGCATCTCATTCCTACACAGCAGAGCCAGAGACTTTGTTCACGGACTGCAATGCCATCGGGAGTTGTTCCAACTAGAGATGAGTGACTTTGGTCGAGTCGGGTTTCGGACCACCCGACTTTACCAAAAGGCGAGTCGGACGAAATTGGTCCGACTAGCGGCAAAAAAGTCGGAGTTCCGACCGAAACCCGACCCCATTGCAAGTCAATGGGGAATAAAAGTCGGCAGTGAGTGGAGGACAGTCGCTCATCTCTAGTTCCAACTATCCCTCAACAAGAACTCCAACCAATAAGTCATTACTCTCCTATCCCCTTCCCTCTTTTGGATATTGTATATTTGTTTGTGCAAGTTCAGTTTCCATATCAGATGTTTCATTGTCTAATCCTCTCCCTGCGTGGAGTATTCCCTGAATTCTAATATAACATGTTAAAGTAAATTCTTGTTAACCCCTTCTCTGCCTCCTGCTCTTTACTGCATCTGACGAACCTTTACACAGGACAGTGTTGTGAATAGGCTGGAAATGAGTTCTGAGCAGAAGCTCCCTCTGGTGGTTACAAACGGTACTGGACTGTCCAGTGAAGATTGTGAGGATTGGGAATCAGGTGTTACTGACTGGTCTTATATAAGGGAGTCACCTTCCCATCAGGGTTGCCGGTGATCAATTGTTCTTGTCTCAATCCTTGATTCCTGTTTCCTTGGTAGCCTGCTGTGTCGTGTCTGAATCTCCTGCTTACAGATAAGACATTTTCTTCTTTTTGTTTTTGTGCTTGATTTTTGCATTTTGTCCTGCACTTCTGTGGGGGCCTTCAGGGTCCCCTCTGGGAGCTTTTGCCCTCTCAGTTCAGTTCAGCCACTGATGTTTGTACATTTGCTTTTTCCAGTTTTTTCAGTGGCTGCTGTTTTGATTTTGGTTACACCAGAGAACTAATTTAGGTGGTAGAGGTCGTGTGATCTCGGGTGTTTTTTTTTAAATTAGTAGAGTTGGTGCTTTTCAGGGTTTTTTGGGATTGCAGTAAGTGCCCTTCCTATCCTTTTCTATTTAGTAAGTTTGGGCCCCAACGTTTGCTCATACTATTTTCTGTCTGTGTCAGTATTTCTTCTTGTCTAACCGCCATTACATGTTTGGGGGCTTTCTATGTTCTTTGGGGATCTGCTCCGGGGCAGATAGCTTTCCTCTTTCTATCTTTAGGTGTAGTTAGTTTCTCAGGCTGTGACGAGGCGTCTAGGACCAACGTAGGAACGCTCCACGGCTGCCTCTAGTTGTGGTGGTTAGTCAGGGTACTGCAATCTCATAGTTTCCAACTGCTCTGGTGTATTGCCTTTTTTACCTGTACTCCTCAGCTACCGAAACATAACAGGACAGGCGACATGGACATCTGGTCGCAGTTCTGCAGGCTCTGAGGAGGACAGTGACAACAGTATCCAGGGAGGGGCGTTAATGGGTGAGATAAAGCTACTGAAGTCCCCAGTGTGCCTGCAGAACTTCTACCTTGATAATGATCTAACAGAGGAGGCACCTGGGGACCAGGAGAAACAGGCTAAGAAGACCAGGCCAAAGCTGCAGGAAGTGGTAAGCTACATTTATGCCCCCCTCCCTGTACCACGAGTCGGCCACAGGGTCAGCTTGCCGTATAAGCCCCGTTGACCAGCCTGGATTCTGCTGTAGATCCAGTGCAAAGGTTTAGGGAGATCACAAACTGTGGTAGTGAGGCTCAGAGCTCAGTCTCTGCTTGTAGTAGTGGGACGTAGCAGGAAAGGCACCAGATGAAAGGCTGGACAGTGAGGGCGACCCAGTGGCTGGCATTCAATCAGACCACGATAGTGTGCTGCGCTCCTCAGTGTGAGGAGGGCAGCAGCCCAGTGTTGGGTACAGCACCTGTAACCTTGGTGCCTCTGAAAGCTGTTGCACCTGATCACTTCGTTGAGAAGCGACGGCAGTGTGAGGGGAGTAGCTATTGTGCTATTCTGTGTTGGCGATGCTAGTCAGCAAGATCTTGATGCTAAGCATCAGCAGCACCTCACAGCAGCTAAGGATCAGCGGTGCCTGGTATCAAATGTGAAGCAACGCAAATTACCAACTGATGACGCTGAGGGCACACTTAAGACCATTGGTAAGGTTGCCTCCTGGTCTGTGGAGGTGGCCAAGCCTCTTGTGCCTGATGATGCTGAGGTGAAAATGTCACCCACTGTTGTTACTGGTCCAGCAGGTGTGAATGTGGTGGTGGGTGTGAATAAGGCAAATTAATTGTCTAGTGGTATGGTTGCTAGTTTCGTGCAGGGTTAGATAATGATGGAGGTGGGTAATAGTGATGCTGTTGGGGCTGATGTAGTCACTGGTCCGGTTGCCCCCCCACTCCCCAGCAATGGCAGCACCTATCAGGAGTTATGCCAGTGTCACCTTTAGGGCATCCTGTTCGTCTCCAGGTACTGGGGATGGTATGTTGCAGTAGTGTCTCCTAGAGTCTCAAAAGAAGGGAGAAGGTATCACTAATGGTAGAGGGTCGAGAGACTGATCTATCCTTCTGGATAGTGAGGCATTTCTCCTGGAGCTTCCCAGAACATAAAGAGGGGGAATACAGTATGGTCCCTCCCAACAGCCAGACTGGGCAGTGTGCGTACGAATGTGGTCCGTCTTCGATGGAGGGGCAGTGATCCAAGGTCTATGGTTGTGGAGCTCTTGCTGAGGATGGGATTCAAGGCGATTATCATTTATGCCTTGATGCATCTTTATTCCACGCCTCAATTTGATGTCAGCTTTGTTCGGCTAGAGTGGCTTGAGCTCTTCTGGTCGAATTATGTGTTGGCAAAAAATTAGCCAGGCTGCTGAGACTTTGCGGTTCAGGTGGTATCTCGCCAAAACCAAGTCAAGAAAATGACCGTGATGACTAGTAACAAGTTGCTTTCTTGTTATGACATCATGATGTGGCTTGGCTGGTATGAAGAGGTGGTGGAAATTGCAAAGAAAATCCATTATGAGTTTGTTATCTGGTCAGGGGCCTGAACGTTTATGGTAAAACTTAAGCGTTCAGGTGATACGGTTGCCCACATTCCGTCATCTGCCTTCCTGGGCAGGGATCGTACCTTGGTATTCTACCAGAGGCAACCAAAGCTCTGTCACAGGTGCTGCGACCCCACATATTACTGTGCAGAATTGTGCATTGTGTGGGGATGTCAGCCATCTTACTGCATCTTGTATTGAGATTAGGTGCCACCTGTGTGGTGAGTTAGGTAACCTATTCAGCCGTTGTCCTCATTCCTTTGCTAATGCTGTCATGTCCCCGGTGGGAGACATGACAGCATGACATTCCTGCTGGGAAAGGAACTAGCAGAGGTGAGGGAGCTAAGGGGCAAGGGAGTAAAAGCAAGAAAAAGATGCCTGCCTACCTGAGGCATCTAGACAAGTGCAAATAGGAGAAGGGGCAGGGCAAGCCTGGGCTACTGGGGCGGCCCTGGTCCTTGATGCCAGTCTGGCTGCTGAGGCCCCGATGGATGATGGGTTGGATGAGGAGATCAGGAGGATCCACAGGGAGTAAGCAGTGGCTAGAGAACAAGTGTAAGCTCGGCACCAAAAAGAAGACAAAGAAGGAAGATAACACATCTCCTGCTCTGACCAAGGTACCTAAGAAAGGCAAAACTGACTAACCTCTGATCAGTCTTTCTAACCTGTTCCAAGCTGTTGAGAACATCCCTTCCTCTGAGAAGGCTGAGAGTGAGGTTCCGGCTTTGGCGGGGCTTACAGGGGTCGCTGAGTCTCCTCCTTTTGTGGATGCAAGGTCCTTGGGGGGGAGGAACTGGCCCACAGTCTAGAGACAAGGACAATAAAAGAAGAAAAATATGTAAATGGACACCTCTGTGTCATTAAAGAGGGGGAAGGATTCCTCCTCTGAGGCGGAGAATAAGGGGAGTGGGAAGAAAAGAGCCATTAGCTCAATCACCAATGATGGCGGTACCCACTCCATTGACGCTGGCGTCCATTAATGTCGCCAGCATTAAGTCAAATACAGATAGAGTTGCGGCCTTGGATTTTTTCAGCCTGGTTGATGCTGACATTTTCTTTTTGCAAGAGACCAGGCTGCCAAACACGGCGGACATATTTAAAGCTAAGAGGGAGTGGAGACTTGGGCCCTCCTATTGGGCCCTCCTATTGGTCTCTTGCGGCCAAGACAAATAGCGGAGTGGCGGTTCTATTTACGGCACCAGTAGAATGTCGATGGGTTACTGAGTTAGAAATCTTTGCTAATGGGGTGTCAATATGATTGCCAAACATCTTTGGTTTTTGAGAGGGATTATGGGATGTACCGGTTGCCTGATCCTTACAGAGGCTGCAAGATGTCAGTGAATAGCAAAGTAGTTACAGGACTGGTCGACACTGCAGAGTCCCTGAAAAGATCCCGATCAGGGATCCTGGAGGTTGTCAGATCCTTATACTTGCACACAGGTGTCACAACCACAAGAGTCGGTCCAGCGGACGGCACAACAAACACCAACAACAGGGATAGAAAAAGGCGGAAGGAGGGCCCTAACAATAGGGAACGATGGATGGGGTACCTCCTAACACAGCCTGTGCCTATCCCTAAGCTCCCCTAATGCCCTATTCGGGTCCTTCCCCCGCCTCCGTCACAAACCTGGTCCCTAGCTGTCACCTCACTAAACACTGGCTAGTGCACTGGCCGGCAAGGATGCTAGCATCCCCACAGTAGATAGTACAAACACAGGGAATAGTGACATGCATGAAACAGACAAGGTAAATAAACAAGTCACTTAGCTCCAGGCACCGCCGCCAAGCTCCACACCACAGAGGACACGGAAACAGGACCCCGAACTCCAAAGAAGTAGCAGATACAGCGCTGACACCAGAAAGCAGCAACTCCAAGGCTGGCATACATAGAAAACTCTATTACCAACAATCAGCTGATGCATCATGTGACAACGTTTAAATTAAAGCAGAGCCAGAGCTGTCACGAATCCAAAAATGGATTCTGACAGTACCCACCATTCAACGAGGGGCCTCTAGACCCTTAACACCGGACTTCACCGGAAATAATGTACGGTGAGGACTCCTCAACCCACCAGGATTCACCTCCGCAGTCACCAGATTGTCAGGTTTATGGCAAACGCAGCCTGATGGTGACGGAAATAACGTAGGCTCCAGGGGCGCAACAAATCTCCAGAGCGACAACCCGTGGAATACGTTCTGTACCTGCATTACTGGGGGTAACTCCAGCTGAAAGGTCCCCTGGCTGAAAATGGCCGACACCCGATACGGCCCGATCACCCTAGAACTCCATGTCCCAGATGCATACTTCCATCTGATGTTTTTGGTGGACACACACGTACTCATTCACACACAGGTCCGGACCTGAACATTTATTTCCATGCGTACGTTTGCCAACAGACGGTAGTTTCCCTGAGGGACAGACTACAGAGGTGCTCCCCAGTGTCACCAAACTCATACCCTCACTACTTTCAGGGGGAACCACCGTTAGGATTCGGTACTCGGCGAGTAATGTGGTACTCGAAGCCTAGAGAGTAAATTTCACTACTCGCCTCGCAGTATTCGGATCTCCTGCCCGGCATGTGTTAGCCAATCACAGTAAAGCCGTGGCCTTCTTTGTTGTGGCATTACTGTGATTGGCTGGCCGCGCAGCGTCATAGTCATAGCCTATGAGTCATAGGCTATGACTATGTGTGTGCGGGGGTCTGTGAAGGTGTGTGTGTGTGTGTGGGGCTGTGCCGGGCTCTGCTGTGTCCTTTGTGGGACACTCGTTTTTAAAGAGGGACTGCATCGGTGAGTATGTGCTCTATGTTATGTGTTGTATGTTATGTGTATGAATTGTATTATGTTGTATGTTCTGTATGTCTTTTTTTTTTAATTTTTTTAACTTTCACCACATTAGCCGGATGATGGGAATACTACTTTCCCATCATCCGCTAATGCTGTCACTGTAGCAGGCATAGCTGGATGGGACAAGTAGTCCCATCGGACGATGCCCTCACAGCCCCGGCAGAGGCCGGCACAGCCCCGCACAGCACCGGCAGAGCCTGGCACAGACCCGGCAGAGCCCGAGCCAGCTGAGCCTGGCACAGCCCGCGCACACACACAGCCGACAGACCCCCACACACATTCTCCGCCCATTACTCGCATTTCCCATAGACTTACATTGGACTCGCTACTCGTTATGAATACCTGAGTATTGGGAGCTACTCGTAACGAGTACAGCGAGTCCGAGTATTTCACTACTCGCTCATCCTTACCCATAACAGTATTATGCTACCCCATAGTATAATGCAGTCCTATAGTAGTATAATGCACCCCATAATATAATGCACCCCCATAGTGGTATAATGCACCCCCATAGGGGTATAAAATGCCTCATAGTAGTATAATGCTGCCCCATAGTATAATGCAGCCCCATAGTAGTATAATGCACTCCCATAGTATAATGCAGACCCATAACAGTATAATGCAGACCCATAACAGTATAATGCACCCCAATAGTATAATGCAGTCCCAAAGTAGTATAATGCACCCCATAATATAATGCACCCCCATAGTGGTATAATGCACCCCCATAGTAGTATAATGCTGCCCCATAGTATAATGCAGACCCCATAGCAGTATAATGCACTCCCATAGTATAATGCAGCCCCATGGCAGAATAATGCACCCCCATAGTATAATGCAGTCCTATAGTAGAATAATGCACTCCCATAGTATAATGCAGCCCCATAGTAGTATAATGCACCCCATAGTATAATTCTGCTCCATACCAGTATAATGCACCCCCATAGTTTTATAATGGACCCCCATAGTAGTATAATGCACCCCCATAGTAGTATAATGCAGCCCCATAATATAATGCCACCCCATAGTAGTATAATGCACCCCCATAGTATAATGCAGCCCCATAGCAGTATAATGCACCCTGATAATATAGTGCAGCCCATAACAGTATAATGCACCACCATAGTATAATGCAGCCTCATAACAGTATAATGCAGCCCCATAGTATAATGCAGCCCCATAGCAGTATAATGCAGCCCCACAGTATAATGCAGTCCCATAGCAGTATACTGCACCACCATAGTATAATGCAGCCTCATAACAGTATAATGCAGCCCCATAGTATAATGCAGCCCCATAGCAGTATAATGCAGCCCCACAGTATAATGCAGTCCCATAGCAGTATAGTGCACCCCCATACTATAATGCAGCCCCATAACAGTATAATGCACCCCATAGTATAATGCAGCCCCATAGTAGTATAATGCTACCCCATAGTATAATGCAGTACCATAGTAGTATAATGCACCCCATAATATAATGCACCCACAGAGTGGTATAATGCACTCCCATAGGGGTATAAGGCGCCTCATAGTAGTATAACGGTGCCCCATAGCATAATGCAGCCCCATTGCAGTATAATGCACTCCCATAGTATAATGCAGCCTCATAACAGTATAATGCACCCCCATAGTATAATGCAGCCCCATAACAGTATAATGCACCCCATAGTATAATGCATTCCCATAGTGGTATAATGCACCCCCATAGTATAATGCAGTCCCATGGCAGTATAATGCACCCCCATAGTATAATGCAGCCCCATGGCAGTATAATGCACACCCATAGTATAATGCAGCCCTATAGCAGAATAATGCACTCCCATTGTATAATGCAGCCCCATAGTAGTATAATGCACCCCATAGTATAATGCAGTCGCATAGTAGTATAATGCACCCCCATAGTAGTATAATGTATCCCATAATATAATTTACCCCCATAGTATAATGCACCCCCATATTATAATGCAGCCCCATAGTAGTATAATGCATCTGTGAGGAACGGCACGGGGAATACGGTTTATGATCCCACCGCTGCCACCAATATGTGAGGAACTGGGGGTGTTTGGTTGCCCCCAGTTCTTTTTTCAGGGGCATCTATGATCCTACTTTCCAGTTCCGGTTTTGGAACTTGCAGCTCTCTGGCACCACACCCTTACCCTCAGGTCAGTCAGGAAACTGCTCCTATGATAAGTAGTCGCCCGCCAGGCCGCCTATACCATTCGCTGCCACCAGCCCCCTTTTATTGTGCTTAATTAATATCGGGTCAGGGGCTGACCCAAACAGTAGCATTAATTTAGCCCCAGGAGACGTTAAAGTACATTATAGAGCAGAGGTCTCAAACTGCATTCCTCAAGGACCTCAAACAGGTCATGTTTTCAGGATTTCCTTGTATTGCATAGGTGATAATTTAATCACCTGCACAGATAATCATTCCAGCACCTAGTGCAATGCTAAGGAAATCTTGAAAACACGCACGGTTTGCGGCCCTTGAGGAATGCAGTTTGAGACCCCTGTTATAGAGCAAGGAGAAACGAAGCTAGTAATTTTATATTTTACTCCAAAAAGTAGGCAGTGTTTACAAAAGTATACAGGATATTATAAAGGAAGACAATTACAATATGTACAAAGCAATTATGAAATAAAAAGGATGAAAGATGAAAGAACACTTACAGTATCTCAGAGACAATGGTTAGCCATGCGGTGTGGGGGGAGGGGTTCCCAAGGACTAGTATTCAGTCCACAGCAGGATTGGTATATGCTGTCCTCCTCCAAGCACTGAACACCCTGCAAAATGGCTGTCCCTGTTTTATAGTTGGTCCCTAAACTAAGGAACTCCCCATGGGCTGACCCCACTGGGTGGTTGGGGAACTCCCCTTTATGAAATACTCTATTACCCATATATCTTAGGGTGAACTTCATAGAAGAAAGGCAAAATTATCATTATGCTCAGCATGACATGGGGATTCATTTAAGTATAAGCACGAAGTGGCTATATGACCTGCTTGCAGAGAAATCCATTCCTCGGATTCTGATGGTTCTAGATCCTAGAGATTTCACTGGGTTATATATCTCTCGGCGGACAGTCCAAATATGTAAGTTTCATACCTATAACACCAACTGGGGTCAAGATATGCCCTAATATTAAGTTTCATCATGAACAAAAGAGCACATGTTTTCCCAACTGCCTTCAGCCAGCTTGGGGCCATAAACTACTGAGTGGGGGGGAAGGAGGGCTGCTAGCAAACTAGTATCACGTTACACAGAGTGTGTAGTGAGAAGAAGCTGGGTGGGTCAAAAAGCCCACAGCGTGTGTCTGCGGAGAATGTCAGTGAAGCCATGCATCGTTCAAGAAATCAGTACATCATATGTATATTATCGTGACTGCACCCCATAGTATAATGTAGCCCCATAGTATAATGCACCCCAATAGTATAATGCAGCTCCACAGCAGAATAATGCAGCGCCATAGTAGTATAATGCATCCCATAATATAATGCACCCCATAGTATAATGCAGCCCCATAGTAGTATAATGCACCCCATAGTATAATGCAGCCCCACAGTAGTATAATGCACCCCATAATATAATGCACCCCCATAGTATAATGCACCCTCATAGCAGTATAATGCACCCTTATAGTATAATGCAGCCCCATAGCAGTATAATGCAGCCCCAAAGCAGTATAATGCACCCCAATAGTATAATGCAGCCTCATAGCAGAATAATGCAGTGCCATAGTAGAATAATGCACCTCATAATATAATGTAGCCCCATAGCATAATGCAGCTCCATAGTAGAATAATGCACCCCATAGTATAATGCAGTCCCATAGTAGTATAATGCACCCCCATAGTATAATGCAGCCCCATAGTATAATGTACCTCCATAGTATAATGCACCCCCATAGTACAATGCAGCCCCATAATATAATGCAGCCCCATAGCAGTATAATTTACCCCATAACAGTATAATGCACCCCAATAGTATAATGCAGCCCCATAGCAGAATAGTGCAGCCTCATAGTAGTATAATGCACTCCATAGTATAATGCACCCAAATAGTATAATGCAGCTCCATAGTAGTATAATGCACACCCATAGTATAATGCACCCCATAGCAGTATAATGCACCCCCATATTATAATGGCGCCTCATAGCAGTATAATGCAGCTCAAAATATCAACCTTATTCAGCGTCTGCTATGCATTCCCTAAATCTTTATAGAACCCCCTGACTCCCCCTGTATACTCCCGAAAAAACTTTTTAATTTCTCCTGCGCTGTATGGTAATCTTCTCAGTCCGGTCTGATGGCGTGGTTTCGGGACTCTATATCATTCCCATCACTCAAAACTTCTGGAACAACGTAATTTGGAGTGATGAGACCAAAGTTGAACTTTTTGGCCACAACCATAAATGTTACATTTGGAGAAAGGTCAACAAGGCCTATGATGAAAGGAACACCATTCCTACTGTAAAGCACTGTTGACCACCGGTAGTCATATAAAGGAAAAAAAAGGATCTGCATAGTAAGAATGTAAAATTCACAATCCTTATTCCATCCGATTAAAACATTAGGATATTCATAACAATTAAAACCGTGTCCATTCTCTGACATGTTTCTGGCTGATATTCTATGACTAAGGGCTTTGGCCAGAAACATGTCAGAGAATGGATACAGTTGTAATTGTTATGGATATCCTAATTTTTTAATTGGATGGAATAAAGATTGTGCTTTTTACAGTCATAGGCCGGGATCACACATGCGAGAAACTCGCACGAATCTCGTGTGACTCTCTCGCATTAACACCCGGCACTGCCGCCTGCACTTGGACCGGAGTGTGCAGCTGCATGTAATTCTATGCAGCCGCAGGCTCCGGTCCGAGTGCTGGCAGCAGTGCCGGGTGCTCATGTGAGACTCACACGAGAATTGTGCTAGTTTCTCGCATGTGTGACCCCGGCCTTACTATGCGGATCCCCTTTTTTCCTTTATATGACTACCGGTGGTCAACGGTTTTGGATCCACACAAACCTAATGAGAGCAACCATTCTACATATTACACAGTGAGGATTTTTCCACATACTTTTTCTGTTGTACTCCCCATATTCCTTTATAAAGTACACTGCACTCCCCATAGTCCTCCATACAATATACTGCACTCTCTATAGTTTTACATAGTATAATGTACTCCCTATAGTCTTCCATACAATCTACTGCAGTCCCCATAGTCCTCCATATAATATAATGTGCCCCATTGTCCTCCATACAGTATACTGCACTCCACATAGTCCTCCATATAGTATACTGCTCTCCCCATGGTTCTCCATACAGTATAATGCACTCCCAATAGTCCTCTATATAGTATAATGCACCCCTGGTAATCCTCTATATAGCATAATGCATTGCGCCTAGTCCTCCATACCCTATAATGTGCTCCCCCATAGTTCTCCATGCAATGTAATACACCCCATAGTCCTCTATACAGTAAAGTGTACTCTCCATAGGCCTCCATACAGTACAATGCGTGTCCATAGTCCTCCATATAGTATAATGGCCCCTACACTTTATGGAGGTCCTTACAATGTATGGGGAGCCCTTGACACTGGATGAGGAGCCCGCATGCTTTAATGCACTTACACTCACATCATACGTTTCAATTAAAATAAAAAAACATCATTTAAGGGTATGCCACACTAAACAACATCGCTAACGGGATCGCTAAAAAACGTCACTATTTAGCGATCCCGTTAGCGATGTTGTTGTGTGCGCCATCTACCAGCGACGTGGCCCCTGCTGAGATCCTGCTGTGATCTCGCTCGTCGTTATTATCGTTCCGGACCCTATTTTTATCGTCGGCGTCCCGCTGGTAAGTATATATCGCTGAGTGTAGCACCTTTTGTTAGCGATTTAGCGGTACTTTTGTACCGCTAAAGTCGTTAAGGAGATCGCTAACCGCGATAGCGTTCTTAACGACATCGCTAAATTAGGCAGCTACTAGCGATATAGAAACAATCCCGCTAGCGATCGCATTAGTATGCGTCGTTATCGTGATCGCTAGCGGGATAGTTTAGTGTGGCAGTACCTTTACTCACCTAATCCAAAACACCAGCACATGCATTTGACATCAGTGTCCCAGCGCAGAGCGATGACATCACCACGCTGGGAGTTTTTGGCTTTCTGTGCATGCGCTGGCAATTCTGTCCACTCTTCACATGCTGTTCTGTTGACCACAAGTGTTTAAAGTAACCTGCGGTCTACAAAACAAGCAGAGATTAACTAGATTGCCACACTGTGCACGCAATACAGTTAGCGTAACTCTGGGTTGTCCCCTAAGAGCGTGAGGCCTGGGTCCCCCTAGGAGCTACACTACGGAACCTAACACAGACAATTCTCCACGATTGACACTTGTTAAATAAAAACTAGAGCTAATTCTCAATTCTATCTGTTATTTTCGTTTTTAGCAACATCAAATCAATACAAATTAGGTACTTTTGTTCACTTTACAATTTTATTGTTGAACAGTGATTAGTTATGATTCTGTATATATTTACTGTATTATATGTGTTTGAGGATAGAGTGAGCGGCTAGACCACTTTCATTATAGTGATTATTTTCTGGTTCATATTTTTGTTATGTTTTTTCATTTTTATATTAAAATATGTACAGGATGTAAATCGGGATCAGTACAGGATAAGTGACTCCACCAGCAGAATAGTGAGTGCAGCTCTGGAGTATAATACAGGATGCAACTCAGGATCAGTACAGGATAAGTAATGTAATGTACACAGTGACTCCACCAGCAGAATAGTGAGTGCAGCTCTGGAGTATAATACAGGATGTAACTCAGGATCAGTACAGGATAAGTAGTGTAATGTATGTACACAGTGACTCCACCAGCAGAATAGTGAGTACAGCTCTGGAGTATAATACAGGATGTAACTCAGGATCAGTACAGGATAAGTAATGTAATGTATGTACACAGTGACTGCACCAGCAGAATAGTGAGTGCAGCTCTGGAGTATAATGCAGGATGTAACTCAGGATCAGTACAGGATAAGTAATGTAATGTAATGTATATAGTGACTCCACCAGCAGAATAGTGAGTGCAGCTCTGGAGTATAATACAGGATGTAACTCAGGATCAGTACAGGATAAGTAATGTAATGTAATGTATACAGTGACTCCACCAGCAGAATAGTGAGTGCAGCTCTGGAGTATAATACAGGATGTAACTCAGGATCAGTACAGGATAAGTAATGTAATGTATATAGTGACTCCACCAGCAGAATAGTGAGTGCAGCTCTGGAGTATAATACAGGATGTAACTCAGGATCAGTACAGGATAAGTAATGTAATGTATGTACACAGTGACTCCACCAGCAGAATAGTGAGTGCAGCTCTGGAGTATAATGCAGCATGTAACTCAGGATCAGTACAGGATAAGTAATCTAATGTATGTACACAGTGACTCCACCAGTAGAATAGTGAGTGCAGCTCTGGAGTATAATACAGGATGGAACTCAGGATCAGTACAGGATAAGTAATGTAATGTATGTACACAGTGGCTCCACCAGCAGAATAGTGAGTGCAGCTCTGGAGTATAATACAGGATGTAACTCAGGATCAGTACAGGATAAGTAATGTATTGTATGTACACAGTGACTCCACCAGCAGAATAGTGAGCTCAGCTCTGGAGTATAATACAGGATGTAACTCAGGATCAGTACAGGATAAGTAATGTATAGTATGTACACAGTGACTGCACCAGCAGAATAGTGAGTGCAGCTCTGGAGTATAATACAGGATGTAACTCAGGATCAGTACAGGATAAGTAATCTAATGTATGTACACAGTGACTCCAGCAGAATAGTGAGTGCAGCTCTGCAGTATAATACAGGATGTAACTCAGGATCAGTACAGGATAAGTAATGTATAGTATGTACACAGTGACTGCACCAGCAGAATAGTGAGTGCAGCTCTGCAGTATAATACAGGATGTAACTCAGGATCAGTACAGGATAAATAATGTAATGTATGTACACAGTGACTCCACCAGCAGAATAGTGAGTGCAGCTCTGGAATATAGTGTAATGTGTGTACACAGGAAATCAGATGTCCTTGTTTACATTACTGTTTACATTACTGTGGACAAATTGAAGGTGTACTAATTTGGCGTTATATAATGATGGGATGTTTAAATCCATAAATACATATGGCTTGTGGGTACATTGGAAAGAACAGTTTGCATAATTTAGTCACTTATTTGATGCTAAGATATATAACAATAAATAAATTGTTGCAATTAACTGTGGGATGCTTTAGATGTCTACATGATGAAAGAGAAAGTGTTTGACACACACCCAGGTCACATAAGGAGACAGGGCATAAGAGAGAGGTGCCAGCATTTTCTTTCTTGTACTTGATAAAAATCAGGCATAAAATAAAAAAGGTGAAAAGTTTCAGTAGAGCAAGGAAACAGAGAGGTCTTACTGAATAATTTAACAGCAAGATCCCAAATGACTGTGCAGAGATATGTGAGTTCCGGAATTACTGCCAAAAATAAATAGTACAGTGCATATATACACACATACTTTCTGAAATATCCTCATCCATAGAGGGCAGTATTATAGTAGTTATATTCTTGCACATAGGTGGTAGTATTATAGTAGTTATAGTCTTGTACATAGGGGCAGTATTATAGTGGTTATATTCTTGTACATAGGGGGCAGTATTATAGTAGTTATATTCTTGTACATAGGGGCAGTATTATAGTAGTTATATTCTTGTACATAGGGGCAGTATTATAGTAGTTATGTTCTTGTACATAGGGGGCAGTATTATAGTAGTTATATTCTTGTACATAGGGGCAGTATTATAGTAGTTATGTTCTTGTACATAGGGGGCAGTATTATAGTAGTTATATTCTTGTATATTCTTGCCGGAGTGGACAAGGAATCCCTGAGGCTGATGGAGTCAGTTGGCTTGTGGCTAGTCCAGGATGAACGGATGGCAGGGCTGGAGAGGAGTTGTACTAAGGAGGAAGGAAGTGCGAATTGCTGTGCCCTATCCCACCTGTGCTCACCTGATGAACTTGGACTGCTTAATAAAAGTTTGACTATTACAATGAACTTGGTGTCCCATGCATTGTGTGCGGCGGCTCCTGAGGATGGAAACCTGAAGGCAGCAGACAGGGCGGCGTCAGCACCCAGCATACCCAGGCAAGTGCCGGGGCCCTGAGCAGGCGGGGGGCCCACTCGCCGTCGGGCACCCCGGCGCCCGTTAGCGGATGAGAGCGGTACCAGTGCCGCCACTGGGCCCCCCCCCGCTTGCTCAGGGCCCCGGCAGCAGCCGGCGCAATACTTACCTCTCCTGGTGCCTCCGCAGCTCCGGGCTCCAGGGGGCGCCCGCACTTCCTCTCAAAGCAGCGCCGCTGAATGACGTCATCATTCAGCGGCCGGCTGTTGCAGAGAGAGCGCGGACGCCGGACAGGTGAGATGTGAGGTGTATGTGTCTGTGTGTGTGTGTATGTGTATGTAGTGCGGTGCTTTGTGTGTGTGTATGTGAGAGAGTGCTGCGGTGCTGTCTGTGTGTGGTGCTGTATGTGTGATGGTGGTGGGGGTAGGCAGTGATGGTGGTGAGGAGCCGGAGGCAATGATGATGATGATGGGGAGGCGATGATGATGGGGAGGCGATGATGTTGGGGAGCCAATGATGATGATGATGGGGAAGCGATGATGATGGGGAGACGATGATGATGGGGAGGCAATGAAGATGATGATGGGGAGGCAATGATGATGATGGGGAGGCAATGATGATAATGATGGGCAGGCAATGATGATGATGATGGGCAGGCAATGATGATGATGGGGAAGCAATGATGATGATGATGGGGAGGCAATGATGATGATGATGGGGAGTCTTTCCACAGTGCCCTTTCCTGAATGCAGCACAGTGCAGAGGAGAGCTCCATATTTTGTATGGAGAATTATATGGGGACTAGTATCCTGTATGGAGCATTATTTGGGGTCCAATATTCTTTATGAAGCATTATATTTGGCCCATAATACTGTATGAAGGACTATGTGGTGCCCATAATATTGTATGGAGGATTGTACTGTCCAGTCTGTACTGTGCGCTGTGAGGATTTGGCGGTTTCTGAGCTATTGTAGAATTTACAATAGATATCACTCATGTAATGGAAGAAGTGACGTGTTTGGCATTGTACTATACCCATATTTCTCTGCAGTATCTGTGCATCATGAATCGTGGTCTGTGTTAAAGGGGCCCACTGAGACTCTTTCGCCCGGGGCCCATAAAAACCTGGAGCCGGCCCTGGCAGCAGACACCTGAGGCCTATAAGTGAGTGTGATGCACCCCACAGCACACTGGTATTGGGAGACCCATTGTCTGTATAATGCCAGAGCGAAACTGGACAGCAGCTTGGTCGCGACTACCGCTCTGCAGCACTTTACAGATATTTCAAAGTGAAAATACCTGTCTGAGGGGCAAAAATAATCACTGCAGCAGTAGATAAATTACAGTAAGTGAAAGGTGTAATTTTTAAAAATGGGGTCACTTTCCTTTTTTGCTGTTCTAGCACCTTAAAGGATCTGCAAATGTCACCCGCAACCTATTCCAGCAAAATCTGCACTCTAAAAGCTAAATAGCGCTCCTACCTTCTCAGCTCTGCCATGGTGCCAAACAGTAGATTCCGACGGGGGTATCAATGCTTTAGGGAGAAATTGAGTAACAAATTACAGGGACCTTTTTTACCTATTATCTTTTGGGTAAATGAAAAATTTGCAGCTAATATAACATTACAATTTTACCACTAAAATGTTTTATTTCCACGTCCCATTATTATAAAATTATGTGAGGCACCTGTGGGTTCTAAATACTATACCCCTATGAATTCCAAATTCCTTGAGCAGTGAAGTTTCCAAAATAGGGTGACATGATGTTTGTTTTTCCCACTCAAAATTGCACCCACTATGTATTCAAACAAAATCTGAGTTCTAAAAGACAAGAAACGCTCCTTCCCTTCCGTCCCCCACCGTGTGATCACACACTACTGTGTAAGAGGCAAGATACATGGCACGCTACCTAAGTAAATGGGTGCACGAGTAGGATACCACTCCTTGATCCATCCATTACTGCCCTTACTGCTGTATGGGGCCCAGCAGTGATGAAGTGAGTGGGGGGAGGGAGCTGCAAATGATGAAGTGAGTGGGGGGAGGGAGCTGCAAATGATGAAGTGAATGGGGTGAGGGTCTGCAAATGAAGTGAGTGGGGGGAGGAAGCTGCAAATGAAGTGAGTGGGGGAGCTGCAAATGATGAAGTGAGTGGGGGAGGGGCTGCAAAGGATGAAGTGAGTGGAGGTAGGGGGTCTGCAAATGATGAAGTGAGTGAGGGTTGGGGGTCTGCAAATGATGAAGTGTGTGAAGGGAGGGGTACTGCAAATGATGAAGTTGTGGGGAGGGGACTGCACATGACATTGTGGGGAGGGGGACTACACATGAAGTGATTGAGGAGAGGAGGACTGCACATGATTAAGTGAGGGGGACTGTGAGTCGCACATAGCCAGGGCCTGTGGGGTACTCGGCACCGAGCCCGTTCACTTCACTGGGGGATGTCACGGGTAGCACAGCTCGGTCCGTTGCCCTGGGTGCTCACTGAAAAGGGGGATATTTACAGGGGATTATAGGTTTGTAGAAATGTTCGTGACGCCACCTGTGGTTCCTGGTCAGGGTGACCAGCGCTGCAGGGTAGATCCTCTGAGGGGTTGTTACTGGGCAGCAAGGTGTTAAGTCTCCCACAGGCGAGACTGATCCCTCAGGGTATATGGCGGTGTAATATAGGGGTGCAGGAGCAATAAGGCAGACACACACAAGAAAGTCTCTTTCTGTACCTTTACTGATGGTGAAGTTGTAGGCACGACCCGGGAAGCTGTCAGGGTGGAGGATGCACGTCCAGTAATCCCACTGAGTAGGTGTAGGGCCTCCTTACTCCTTTAATGTGTGTGTTTCTGACTTGCATAAAACAAAGCCTAACTCCGTCTTCTCAGCTACGCCCGGCTGACCTTGTGGTGAGGCCTTCTTGTGGACAGAACTAAGTCTCTATATGGCTGATCAGGCCAGACTCCTGTTCTTCCTGACCATGGTTGCGTATCAGCACTGTTGGGCCCCTGCGACCTGTAGTCCAGCAGGGTCTCCGGTGTCTCCTACCAGTCGTGCAGATGCTGGCAAGCGCGGACCCGGTGTCCGGTGGTGCAGAGTGGAGGTAAGCTATCAATGCTGGTTAACCTCTGTCACTCTCTCTCTTCTTTCTTCCACCTGCCTTTCGTCCTACTCTCACCACTATCATAAGCACAAGCTAGCAGCAGATGTCAGCTTTCTTTATTTTCACCGCTCTCCAAGCGTCGGCACGCTTACTCACTAAAACGCTCACTGAAGGTCTCTCAGTAAACTCAACTTTGACCAGGCTAAGTGGTAATCTTTCCCACTACTACTGGACTCCACTTCTAAACTGAGTGTTTGCTGAAGTCTTCAGGCTTTCTCTTTCTGGCTAGTCTTTCCCTCTCAGCTCGTCTGAGGTAACTGCCGTTCTGACTAGAATCTCTCACAGTCTGCTCTAATCTCCTCTGCTAAGGTAAAACTGACACTCTGAGGTAAGACCAACGACTAACTAACTCTCAGCTAGACTGCCTTCATCTCCCTGCTGTCGTCTCCAAGGGCTCCCCCTGGTGGCAAAAGGAAAATGTGGAGTGTTGTGTGCTTATGGTTTGTTGTGGGTTTACCTTTCGTGCATCTTCCAGGGTAACATGTGGCTCCAGTCACAGCTGGGCTACACAACTGCACATGCTGAAGTGAGTGGTAGAGGGGACTGAAAATGATGAAGTAAGTGGGGGGAGGGGCTGCAAAAGATGAAGTGAGTGGGGAGGGGGCTGCAAAAGATGAAGTGGGTGGAGGACTGCAAATGAAGTGAGTGGGGGGTCTGCAAATGAAGTGAGTGGGGGGAGGGGGACTGCAAATGATGAAGTGTGTGAAGGGAGGGGGATTGCAAATGATGAAGTTGTGGGGGGGGGACTGCACATGAAGTGATTGAGGAGAGGAGGACTGCGAATGATGAAGTGAGGGGGAGAGGGGGACTGAAAATGATGAAGTGAGTGGGGGCAGGGGGCTGCAATTGATACAATGGCTGCAAATGATGAAGTGAGTGTGGGGAGGGGGCTGCAAATGATGAAGTAAGTGGGGGGAGGGAGCTGCAAATGATGAAGTGTGTGAAGGGAGGGGGACTGCAAATGAACTTATGGGGAGGGGGACTGCACATGAAGTGATTGAGGAGAGGAGGACTGCACATGATGAAGTGAGGGGGACTGCACATGAAGTGAGTGGGAGGGGGGAATGCACATGATGAAATGAGGGGGAGAGGGGGACTGAAAATGATGAAGTGAGTGGGGGCAGGGGGCTGCAATTGATACCGTGGCTGCAAATGATGAAGTGAGTGTGGGGAGGGGGCTACAAATGATGAAGTAAGTGGGGGGAGGGAGCTGCAAATGATGAAGTGAGTGGGGGGACTGAGATTGCAAATGATAAAGTGAGTGGGGGGAGGGGAACTGCAAATGAAGTGAATGGGGAGGGGGCTGCACATGATGAATTGAAGGAGAGGGAGAGCAAATGATGATGCATTTTGAGGGTGGGGGGAGTAAATGATGTATTGAGACTGGTGGATGAGAACAGTATATGATGAATTGCGGGTGGGGACAGCAAATGATGATGAATTGGGGTGGGGCAGCAAATAATGATAAATTAAGGGTGGGGGAGAGTAAATGATGTATTGGATGTGGGGGAGAGAAGCTGATAATGAATTAGAGGGTGAGGGTGGGAGAGGGAAGACATGACAATAAATTGGGGCACAAGTGGAGTGTAAATATAATGAATAGGGGAAGAGAGAGGTACAAAGTTGGGGACGTTGATGAGGCAATGACTGGCATTGAATTGGGGTAAAGACTTCAGGGGCTAATTAATTTATATATGTATTAGTTTGGGAAAGTGGCTATGAATCTTTAGTAGGGGCTCAGTGGTGGATTATAATTTATATTTGGAATGGTGGTTACATAATAACAAATTATATATTAATAGTGGGTGCACATCTGTATTCAGCTGTGTAGTGTAGAAGAAAGGGAAAAAGTGGGGAATGGGTTTTGGAAGCGGTGCTCTAGGTAACTATATGTTATTTTCCGCAGAGACGAGTCCTGGCTGGAAGAAATGTTGGCGGTCTGCTCTGGATGAAGAAGATGAAGGACTTCAACTAGAGATGTCACTGGTAAATCAGTGTGTTACCTGTACACTGACACTATATACTGACACTATATACTGAGATCCTGTGTATAATGTCACCAGTGATCGCTGTATTACCTGTACACTAACACTATATACAGAGCTCCTGTGTATAATGTCACTGATCACTGTATTACCTGTATACTATATACAAAGCTCCTGTGTATAATGTCACCAGTGATCACTATATTACCTGTACACTAACACTATACACAGAGCTCCTGTGTATAATGTCACTGGTGATCACTGTATTACCTGTAAACTGACAGTATAGACGGAGCTCCTGTGTATAATGTCACTGGTGATCACTGTATATTACCTGTACACTGACACTATATACAGTGCTCCTGTGTATGTCACTGGTGATCACTGTATTACCTGTACAATGACACTAAATACAGAGCTCCTGTGTGTAATGTCACTGGTGATCACTGTGTTATCTGTACACTGACACTATATACAGAGCTCCTGTGTATAATGTCACTGATGATCACTGTATTATCTGTGCACTGACACTATATACAGTGGTCCTGTGTATAATGTCACTGGTGATCACTGTATTACCTGTAAACTGACAGTATAGACAGAGCTCCTGTGTATAATGTCACTGGTGATCACTGTATTACCTGTACACTGACACTATATACAGAGCTCCTATGTATAATGCCACTGGTGATCACTGTATTACCTATACACTGACACTATATACAGAGCTCCTGTGTATAATGTCACTGGTGATCACTGTATTACCTGTACACTGACACTATATACAGAGCTCCTGTGCTAATTGGAATGGCATAATTAGGCCAGGGCCATACGGTCATCAATTCTCCCATGCGAGCTGATTATGGTAATGTCACTCGGATCAAACTCTAGCATAGTTCAATCTGAGTGTCACCTTAGTGTGATCCAATTCTCTTGTATGAGAGAATTGTATCACAGTTATGGAGAACAAGATTTCTCCAGTTTTCTCCATTCCCTGTGTCCGCGTTCATCGGACTGCACTCGGATGTAATCTGAGTGCAGTCCGATGTTTCACATGCACCAATAGACTTGTATGCGTGCACATAATCTGATTCTCGGATGCACTCCGAAATCGGCATGAGAAATAAATTGCATATCTGCACTGCTCCATAGTATAACATTGGGCCGAGAGCTATCCGATAAAACATCAGATAGCACTCAGCAGTGTTATATGCTCGTGTGAGTGAGCCCTTAAAGAAAAACTCCCTTAATATAGTGCAATCCTCATATTATATGGCACTGTGTTCTTACAATTGGTCATTTTGCCTTTCTACCCACATAATTCTTCTGTTTTCTCTGTTCTATGTAGAAACATGAAGTCTCTTGTTCCTGCGTTTATCATCCCCTCTTCAAATCCTGACCCAGCTGCTCCACTCTTCCCCCTGCCATAGACTATTACAGAGACTCTTGACTCATGCCAACAAAATTGACCTCCTGTTTCTACATAGAGCTTAGCAGGATTCAGCGTCAGGTTTTAATCACATGATTTCATAGACCTAATGGAAAAGAGAAGAATTAGCTGGGTAGAAAGGCAAAATGAGCAATTGTAAGTACACATTGCTATATAATATGATGATTGTAATATGTTAAGCGGATAAAAATTTTGATGGGTGTGCTTCTTTAACATATGCGCACACGTTCAGGAATTGGCAGTGCTTTGGATGCAGCACATGTCCACTGAGTGCAAAACGCTGCCGATTATTGAACACAGGTAAATCCGTATGTGTTAATTAAACCGTGCGGAACCACTGCGTCCAATACATTTTACGGGTGAAATTTATCTTGCGGAGGCTCGTGTCTCCGCAAGATAAATAGACGTCTGGAAAGATGCGCCGCATGTCCGTCCCCGCAGGTGATCCGCAGGCGTCTCTGCACGCATAGTGGGCATGGGATTTCTTGAAAGCCCATCCATTATGCTGTAACTGCTGGATGCTGTGGGTTGGACGCTGCACAAGTATGTAGCGTCCAACCTACAGCGTTTATTGCACATACCCTTAAAGTGAAAAAATAATCAGACATTACAAGGTTGGTGCATTGGAGTAAAAAGTCACATGTCATGTGATTGAAACGTTTTCACAGAACTTGATTTAAATAACAAAGAAACAATCTATCTTGCTAATGCAAGCAGAATAAATGCAGAAGGTATTGAAAATGGAATTTCCGTAGGTACCAGTAAAAATGGATAGAATTTAGCTATACCAGTAAAAGACATTTCGTATGCTCCCAGTCTAGAAGGATGACTGTTATCTGTAAAGCGTGTGGCAGCTAGAGGACTCAGTGTAAAATTTCAGGGTGACAAATGTGCAATCCTGGATGGAAAGTGGATGATAGCCATTGCCAAGATGGATAAACTTTTATTTCTTCTCAACACACTAAAGGAACAAGTGATACTCTGCACACATGGACCATATGACCAACACGACGTAGGTCTCAGACATCCAGAAAGCATTAAAGGGCTCGGCTCATACTAATAGGTAAAACTGCAAAGTGCTTGTAAAAATAAGCAACTTTACAATTTACTTCTTATTAAATTTCCTTTCTATAGAATGGAGTACTATAGTAGTTATACTGCTGTGCTTGTGAGCAGGTTACTTATATTCTTGTACATAAGGGTGGTAGTATATCAATTATAGACTTGTACATATGGAGCATATTATAATAGTTATTATTGTATATAGGGAGCTGTATTATATTAGATATATTCTTGTACATAGGGGCAGTATTATAGCATTTACTGTTTTGTACATGGGTGGCAGTATTATAGTAGTTATATTTCTGTATATAAGGGACAGTATTATAGTAGTTATACTTCTGTACATAGGAGGAAGTATTATAGTAGTTATATTCTTGTACATAGGGGCAGTATTATAGTAGTTATATTCTTGTACATAGGGGGCAGTATTATAGTAGTTATATTTCTGTATATAAGGGACAGTATTATAGTAGTTATACTTCTGTACATAGGAGGAAGAATTATAGTAGTTATTTTCCTGTACATAGGGGCAGTATTATAGTAGTTATATTCTTGTACATAGGGGGCAGTATTACAGTAGTTATATTCTTGTACATAGGGGCAGTATTATAGTAGTTATATTCTTGTACATAGGGGCAGTATTATAGTAGTTATATTATTGTATGTTGGGGCAGTATTATAGTAGTTATATTCCTGTTTATAAGGGACAGTATTATAGATGTTATACTTCTGTACATAGGAGGAAGTATTATATTAGTTATAATTATACATAGGGGCAGTATTATAGTTATATTTTTGCACATAGGAGCAGCATTATAGTAGTTATATTCTTATACATAAAGACATAAAGGCAATATTATAATAGTTATATTTTTGTACATAGGCGGCAGTATTATAGTAGTTATATTCCAGTATATAAGGGGCAGTATTATAGTACTAATTTTCTTGTACATAGAGGCAGTATTATAGAGGTTATATTCTTGTGCATAGGGACAGTATTATAGTAGTTATACTCCTGTACATAAGGATCAGTAATATAAAAGGTATAGTCCTGTACATAGGGGCAGTATTATAGTAGTTATTGTTTTGTACATAGGTGGCAGTATTATAGCAGTTATATTCTTGTACAAAGGGAGCAGTATAATAGTAGTTATATTTTTGTACATAGGAGGCAGTATTATAAAAGTTATAGTCCTGTACATAGGGAGCAGTATTATAGTAGTTATTGTTTTGTACATAGGAGGCAAAATTAGGCTATGTGCACACTGAGTTTTTTTTAACCCCTTCACCCCCAAGGGTGGTTTGCACGTTAATGACCGGGCCAATTTTTACAATTCTGACCACTGTCTCTTTATGAGGTTATAACTCTGGAACGCTTCAACGGATCTTCGCGATTCTGAGACTGTTTTCTCGTGACATATTGTACCTCATGTTAGTGGTAAAATTTCTTCGATATAACTTGCGTTTATTTTTGAAAAAAACGCAAATATGGCGAAAATTTTAAAAATTTTGCAATTTTCAAACTTTGAATTTTTTTTCCCTTAAAACAGAGAAATATGTCACACAAAATAGTTAAGAAATAACATTTCCCACATGTCTACTTTACATCAGCACAATTTTGGAACCAAAATTTTTCTTTGTTAGGAAATTAGAAGGGTTAAAAGTTGACCAGTGATTTCTCATTTTTACAACAAAATTTACAAAGCCATTTTTTTAGGGACCACCTCACATTTGAAGTCACTTTGACGGGTCTATATGGCAGAAAATACCCAAAAGTGACACCATTATAAAAACTGCACCCCTCAAGGTACTCAAAACTACATTCAAGAAGTTTATTAACCCTTCAGGTGCTTCACAGGAGCTGAAGCAACGTGGATGGAAAAAATTAATATTTAACTTTTTAGCCACAAAAATGATCTTTTACAAACTTTTTTTTATTTTCACAAGGGTAAAAGGAGAAAATGGACAGATAAAGTTGTTGTGCAATTTCTCCTGAGTACGCCAATACCCCATATGTGGGGGAAAACCACTGTTTTGGCACACGGCAGAGCTCGTAAGGGAAGGAGCGCCGTTTGACTTTTTCAAACTAAAATTGGCTGGAATTGAGATTGGACGCCATGTCGTGTTTGGAGAGCCCCTGATACGCCTAAACAGTGGAAACCCCCACAAGTGACACCATTTTGGAAACTAGACCCCCTAAGGAACTTATCTAGATCTGTTGTGAGCACTTTGAACCCCAAAGTGTTTCACAAAAGTTTATAATGCCTGGGTGTGAAAAAAAAAAAAACAATTTTCCACAAAAATGATTTTTTAGTCCCAAATTTTTGATTTTTCCCAAGGAAATTGGACCCCAAAACTTGTTGTCCAATTTGTCCTGAGTACGCTGATACCCCATATGTGGGGGGGGAACTGTTTGGGCGCACGGCAGGGCTTGGAAAAGAAGCAGTAACGTTTTGGAATGCAAACATTGATGGGGGTCATGTTCCGTTTGTAGTGCCCCAGATGAGCCTAAACAGTGGAAACCCCCACAAGTGACCCCATTTTGGAAGCTAGACCCCCTAAGGAACTTACCTAGATCTTTGGTGAGCACTTTGAACCCCCAAGTGCTTCACACAAGTTTATAATGCCCGGGCATGAAAATAAAAAATCCTATTTTTTTCCCACAAAAATTATCTCTTAGTCACTAATTTTTTATTTTCCCATAGGTAACAGGAGAAATTGGACCACAAAATTTGTTGTCCAATTTGTCCTGAGTACGCTGATACCCCATATGTGGGGGGGAACCACTGTTTGGGCGCATGGCAGAGCTCGGAATGGAAGGAGCACTATTTGACTTTTTCCAACCAAAATTGGCTGGAATTGAGATTGGACGCCATGTTGCATTTGGAGAGCCCCTGATGTGCCTAAACAGTGGAAACCCCCCACAAGTGACCCCATTTGGGAAACTAGACCCCCTAAGGAACTTATCTAGATCTTTGGTGAGCAATTTGAACCCCCAAGTGCTTCACACAAGTTTATAACGTAGAGCCGTAAAATTAAAAAATTATATTTTTTCCACAAAATTGATCTTTTCACCCCAATTTTTATTTTCCCAAGGGAAACAAGACTCCAAAAGTTATTGTGCAATTTGTCCTGAGTGCGCTGATACCCCATATGTGGGGGTAAACCACTGTTTGGGTGCATGGCAGAGTTTGGAAGGGAAGGAGCGCCGTTTGACTTTTTCAACGCAGAATTGGCTGGATGCCATGTCGTGTTTGGAGAGCTCCTGATCTGCCTAAACAGTGGAAACCCCCACAAATGACACCATTTTGGAAACTAGACCCTCAAGGAACTTATCTAGATGTGTGGTGAGCACTTTGAACCCAAAGTGCTTCACAGAAGTTTATAACGTACAGCCGTAAAATAAAAAAATTCTTTTTTTTTTTTACAAAAATGATTTTTTAGCCCCCAATATTTTATTTTCACAAGGGTAACAGGAGAAATTGGACCCCAAAAGTTGTTGTCCAATTTGTCTTGAGTACGCTGATACCCAATATGTGGGAGTAAACTACTGTATGGGCGCACGTCGGGGCTCGGAAGGGAAGTAGTGACGTTTTGGATTGCAGACTTTGATGGAATGGTCTGGGGGAGTAATGTCGCATTTGGAGAGCCCCTGATGCGCCTAAACAGTGGAAACCCCCCACAAGTGACCCCATTTTGGAAAATAAACCCACAAGGAACTTATCTAGATGTGTGGTGAGCACTTTGAACCCCGAAGTGCTTCACAGAAGTTTATAACGTACAGCCGTAAAAAATAAAAAATCCTTTTTTTTTTTTGCAAAAATGATTTTTTCGCCCCCAATATTTTATTTTCACAAGGGTAACAGGAGAAATTGGACCCCAAAAGTTGTTGTCCAATTTGTCTTGAGTACGCTGATACCCAATATGTGGGAGTAAACTACTGTATGGGCGCACGTCGGGGCTCGGAAGGGAAGTAGTGACGTTTTGGATTGCAGACTTTGATGGAATGGTCTGGGGGCGTCATGTCGCATTTGGAGAGCCCCTGATGCGCCTAAACAGTGGAAACCCCCACAAGTGACCCCATTTTGGAAAATAGACCCCATAAGGAACTTATCTAGATGTGTGGTGAGCGCTATGAAGCCCCAAGTGCTTCACAGAAGTTTATAACGTACAGCCGTAAAAAATAAAAATCCTTTTTTTTTTACAAAAATGATTTTTTTCGCCCCCAATATTTTATTTTCACAAGGGTAACAGGAGAAATTGGACCCCAAAAGTTGTTGTCCAAATTGTCCTGAGTACGCTGATACCCAATATGTGGGAGAAAACTACTGTATGGGCACACGTCGGGGCTCGGAAGGGAAGTAGTGACGTTTTGGATTGCAGACTTTGATGGAATGGTCTGGGGGCGTCATGTCGCATTTGGAGAGCCCCTGATGCGCCTAAACAGTGGAAACCCCCCACAAGTGACCCCATTTTGGAAAATAGACCCCACAAGGAACTTATCTAGGAGTGTGGTGAGCGCTATGAAGCCCCAAGTACTTCACAGAAGTTTTATAACATACAGCCGTTAAAAAACAAAAAAAATCATTTTTTTTTTTTACAAAAAATGATTTTGTCGCCCCAGTTTTTTTATTTCCCAAGGGTAACAGGAGAATAGGCCAAATTGCACAATAACTCTTGGGGTTCAGAGTATGCTGATACCCCATATGTGGGTTAAACTACTGTTTGGGCGCATGCAGAGCTCAGAAGTGAAGGAGCACCATTTGACTTTTTCAACGCAGAATTGGCTTAATTGAGATCAGACGCCATGTCACATTTGGAGATTCCCTGATGTGCCTAAACAGCAGAAACCCCCATTCTAACTCAACCCTAACCCCAAACCAATAACCCTAGTCCCAACCCTAACCACAAACTAACCCTAACACACCATAACCCTAATCCCAACCCTAATCCTACGTTAGCGCAACCCTAACCCTAATACTAACGTTAGCGCCAAACCCTAACCCTAACTTTAGCCGCAACCCTACCCTAACGGGAAATGGAAATAAATACATTTTTTTAATTTTATTATTTTTTCCCTAACTAAGGGCGTGATAAAGGGGGTTTGATTTACTATTTATAGCGGGTTTTTATGATTGGCAGCTGTCACGCTAAAAGACGCTTTTTATTGCAAAAAATGTTTTTTTGCATCACCACATTTTGAGAGCTATAATTTTTTGCTTTATTTTGGCCCACAGAGTCATGTGGGTCTTATTTTTTGCGGGACGAGTTGACGTTTTTATTTTGTACCATTTTTGAGCACGTGACATTTTTTGATCGCTTTTTATTTCGATTTTTGGGTGGTTAGAATGAACAAAATCAGAATTCATGAATTCTTTTGGGGGAGGCGTTTTTTATTGTTCCGCGTGTGGTAAATTAATAAAGCAGTTTTATTTCTTCGGGTCAGTACGATTATGGCGATACCTCATTTATATCATTTTTTTAGGTTTTGGCGCTTTTATAGATATGAAAACAATTTTTATAAAAAATCATTATTTTTGCATCGCTTTATTCTGCGAGCTATAACTTTTTTATTTTTTCGCTTGATGCTGTGTGATGGCTCGTTTTTTGCGGGACAAGATGACGTTTTCAGTGGTACCATATTTATTTATATCGGTCTTTTTGATCGCGTGTTATTTCACTTTTTGTTCGGAGTATGATGATAAAGCATTGATTTTTTGCTTCGTTTTTTTTTTTTTTTTTTTGGGGTTCACTAAAGGGGTTAACTAGTGGAACAGTTTTATAGGGGGGGTCGTTTACGGACGCGGCGATACCAAATATGTGTACTTTTATTGTTTTGTTTTTTTTTTTTTACAGGAAAAATGAATTTATTGGGGAATATTTTTTTTTTTTTATGATTTTTTTTTACACTTTTTATTTTTACTTTTTTTACTTTTTTACTTTGTCCCAGGGTGGGACATCACAGTATTTTATCAGATCGCTGGTGTGACAGTGTGCAGCACTCTGTCACACCGCGATCGCTCTGGCATCGCTGCAGGCTTCCCAGCGCCTGCTCTCAGCAGGCACTGAGGAAGCGCTCCTGCAGGACCCCGGCGCCCATCTTGGATCCGGGGACCTGGAGGGAGGACGGACCTCGGAACAGCGCGACACATCGCGCTGCTCTGAGGGTCTCAGGGGAGCGCGCAGGGGCCCCCTGCCTGCGCGATCCTCCCCTGTGCCCGGGTTACACCGCGATCATGTTTGATCGCGGTTTGTGCCAAGGGTTAATGTGCCGGGGGCGGTCCGTGACGCTCCTGACACACAGTCACGGGTGTCAGCTGTGTAATCAGCTGGACACCCGGCGGCGATCAGCTGCGCTCCCCCCGGGAGCGCAGCTGATCGCCCATGACGTACTATTCCGTCCATGGGAATTAGGTCCAGGGTCACATGGACGGAATAGTACGTTGATGGCAGAGAGGGGTTAATGTTTTTTCGCTGCATTCTTCCTGCGCGGAAATGGGCCAAAAACGCTATGTAATCCTTATTTCAAGCTATTTAAATGACAATCTGAAGTGTTTGCGCACATGATTAGTAAATTTTCTTTGAGTATTTGCAATGCGTTTTATTTCTGCAGCATGTCAATTCTTTATGCGGATTTTTAGTGTTTTCCACTTATTGACTTCAATTGAGTCAGTCAAACCTGCAGCAAAACACAAGTATAATAAAAATGTGGGCGCATTTGTGAGCTTTTGTTTGCGATTTTACCCGCTTCCTTGGTGTTTTCCACACTGTCATCTGCGTAACGCTATCGCCGGTAAAGACCGTCGGCATGCTTTCTCTGTGGTGCCGTAAGGGAGATACCTGAGTGATCAGCTGATGAACTCCAGTGAACTCTCTCACGGCAGTCTTGATACCTGCAGGAGCGTTTACTCCCGCAGTGTTTTATGGCTGTCTTTGAGAGCAGTCAATCATGAGCTCTCAAAGTCATCGGATCATTGTGGGACATTATTTATTTATTTTACTCATTTATATTGCGCCTTAATTCTCCCGCGCTTTGCAGATATTTTTGGCCTGCCTCAATGGGGGGGCACATTTTAAATTCCCTATAATAAGGTCCTTCTCAAAAAATTGATATAGTGCTAAATTTATTATTTTCCATAATGTAATTGATTACAATTAAACTTTCTTATATTTTGATTTTACACACCAACTGAAATTTGTCAGGTCTTTTATTGTTTTAATATGATGATTTTGGCATACAACTCCTGATAACCCAAAAACCTGTCTCAAAAAAATAAATATTTCAAGTCAATAAAAAAAAGTGTTTTTTAAAAACAAAACAAAAAAACATGAAATTAATAAGTTAGTTTTGCCTCAATACTTGGTCGGGATTTTTGCAGAAATGATGCTTCAATGCGGCGTGGGATGGAGGCAATCGCCGTGACCATGCTGAGGTGTTATGGAGGCCAGGATGCTTCGATAGCGGCCTTTAGCTCATCGAGTGTTGGGTTGCGTCTCTCAACTTTCTCTTACAATATCCCACAGATTCTCTATGGGGTTCAGGTCAGGAGAGTTGGCAGGCAATTGAGCACGTAATCCCTGGTCGTAAACCATTTACCGTGGTTTTGGCACGTGAAACAGGTGCCAGGTCGTGCTGAAAAATGAATCTTTCTCCATAAAGCATTTCAGCCGATGGAAGCATGAAGTGCTCAAAATTCCTGATAGCTAGTGCATTGACCCGCCCCTTTATGAAACACAGTGGACCAACACCGCAGCTGACATGGCCCCCACACCATCACTTACTGTGGTACTTGACATGGCTTTAGGATTTTGGCATTTCCTTCTCCCCAGTCTTCCTAGACTCTGGCCCTTGTTTTCCGAATGACATGCAAAATTTGCTTTCATCAGAAAAAAATACTTGGGCCATTAGCAACAGTCAGTGTGCTTCTGGTCCCCAGGTCAGGCGCTTCGCGTGTTAGGGTTTAAAAAAGTGGCTTTCCGGGGGGAATGCGGCCCTGTAGCCAAAATTTCCTGCCACCCGTGAGGGGGGTTGGATGTTTCTACCCAGATCGTCACTGCTTCCCAGGCCCCAAAAGGTCGGAATCGGTCCTTCTCCAAATCTTCCTGGGGGTCGGTCATTCCGGGGGTTGTAAAGTTTTCTGCCACATTATTTCCTTAACAGATTCCATTGAGGTCCTTGTTCGCACTTGGGAACAGCCTATTTGTTGGAAATTTCTTTCGGGTCTTACCCTCTTGCTTGAGGGTGTCAATGAGGGGCCCTTGAATCGTAGGTCGCTAGTTTTCCCCCTGATGGGGGTTTTTGGAATAAAACCAGGCAGGGGTTTTTAAAAGCCTCGGGAATCTTTTCATGTGTTTTGGTTAATTAGTTGTTCAGAAGATTAGGGTAATAGGTCTTTTAGAAAAAATTTTCTTAAAATTGCAAATTTTTTTTGGACCCGGTTTTTTTTTTTTTTTTTTTTTTTTTTTTTTTTTTTTTTTTTTTTATAGGATTTGTATCCCCAAAACATCAGTATTAAAACAATAAAAAAACTGAAAATTTGTTGGTGTGTATTTAAAAAGGGTATGCCACACTAAACAATATCGCTACGGGATGCAAAAAAAAGTCACTATTTAGCGACCCCTTAGGAGTTGTTCAGTGGGCGTTCCAGCGACGGTTTCCCCGCTGGATCTCGCTCGTGCTGGAATCTTTTCCCGGCCCTAATTTTCTCGCGGCGCTCCCCCGGGTAAGTTCTAACGCGTGTGGCCTTTTCTTAGCGTTTTTTCGGACTTTTGTACGCAAAAGTCGTTTAAAGATCGTACGGCGATAGCGTCGTTCTTACGTAAATGCGGTAGCATTTGCGTTATAAAAAACAATCCCCCTGCGATGCATTAGTATGCGTCGTTATTGTGATCGCTGCGGGATTGTTAGTGTGGAGTCCTTAAAAAATTTTTGAAGTTTTTGTAATTTTCATTATGGAAATTAAGAATTTTTTCAATATGCTAATTTTTTTTGAAAAGGCCCCTATGTTTGGAATGTGGGGGGAAACCGGGTACCGGAGGAAACCCACGCAAACATGGAGAGAAATACAAACTCCTTTTTGATGTTGTCCTTGGTGGGATTTTACCCAGGCCCCCCCCGCTGCAAGACTGCAGTGCTAACCATGAGCCCCCGCTGCATTATGGCTATCTTCTTGGGGATGGTGAGGGATATTGTGGTTTTTTTTTTTTTTTTTAGGAGACTGGCTTTTGTGGATTGGGTTCGTGGATGGTTTAATTTAGATTCAAAAGGGTTGTGTCATTATTTCAAATTAAAGGCTTTTTCTCTGTGTGTGTGTTTTTTTTATCACTATGGGGTTTGTAATGGGAGTATCTTATGACCTTGAAAAACTAATTGTGGGCTTGATGCCCTGACAAACAAAACGCTTTTTTACCCCAACCTTATCCCACTTGCCCCGCTACAGTGAAGGGGGGAAAGAGCGAGGGTTTTTAAAGGCCCCATTTGGCGATTTATAGATGCGCTTTTCTAGGGCGGTGAGGCTGATGCTTTTGTTGGGGGGGGGACAAAAACCATGGCCCCTTTAGGCTATTAATTAGCTCCAAATTTTGCCCCGCCTTTGCTGGTTGATTTTATAGGGGGCCCTTGTCATTTTTTTTTTTGGGGTCCCCTGTAAACAGCCAGTAAAAAATAAAAACCCAACTGTGAGCTGTATTAATAGTCTGCGAAATTTTTGGATTTTGGCTCCTTCCCCGAAAATTAGCATCGTTTTTTTGGTTTCCCTTGGGGTTAAAAAATTTTTGGGAGCCCCTGCTATTTTTTTTTTTTTTTTTTTAAGAGTTTGTTTTTGGGTTTGCCTGTTGGTTTTTCTGTTATTTTTCCCTTTTTGGCTGGTGCAATGTGGTGTGTTTGTGTTTATTTTCGGGGTTGTAAGAGGGGTCGTCGCCCATTTCTTTTTTAAACCCCGGGCTTGGTTCAATGACAGCCCTAATCCCATCCCCTGATGAAAAAGGTTTTGGGTTGAACCCCAAAAAAAGACTCACAAAAATTTTTTTTTTATATCTT